>OX235262.1:111003808-112205471 GCA_944472135.2 Trichobilharzia regenti | reverse complement strand
GGCAAACCTTACGCACATCTCGGTTGACTATACCCCTCGGTGTCTTGATATCCACTTTTCTGATATACCCATCACAGCTTGCCGTAACACCTGTAATTATTCCCATTGACCAACGATTGCGAGGTGAAGGCTCCGCAGCCACTAGTACTAGGTCTCCCACTTGTAAGTTTCGATGTCGTCGAACGCGATTGTAAGGTCGTCAAGTACTCCCGCTTCCACCGTCTCCAAAACGTATCAGCGAGGAGTTGCCCTTGTTTCCATCGTCTTGTGCCTCGTTTTAAAGCATAGGCTGCACAAAAAGGTGATGAGGTAGCACCGAAGGGATGTACGTTTAATTCATACAGGCTCGGTGGTAAGTCCAGTCTACCCTCAGAATACCATAAGAAACTAAAGGCACTTTTATCCTTGACAGGTAAGTGAACCTGAAGAAACATCTCCTCAATATCTGCTGACAAGGCTATCCGATGTTTTTTAAATCTCAATAGTACCCCAGCCAAGTCATTCATCAGATCAGGTCCCGAATACGGACAATCGTTCAAGGATATTCCCTTACATTTAAAGGCACAATCGAAAACCACTCTAATTTTACCAGGCTTGCGGGGATTCATAACTGGGTGGTGAGGGATAACTCTACGTTTCTTGGAGAAGTCGTCAGGAACGCGACTAATATAACCCTTCAACTCATGGTCTGTTAGTATTTGATTGTAGGACTTCAATAGGCTTTCGTCCTTTTTTAGTCTCTTCTGAAGACTGTCCAGCCTGCGTTCTGCCTCAAACTTATTAGGCGGTAATCTACGCCAGTCCTCTTTCCAAGTCAATGGAACTTCATAATGTCCGTTCCGCAATCTTATCTCCCTATCGGTTGCCTTCAGAACCCCTTTATCTATTTCAGAACTGGACCTTTCGCATGAGTGCTTGTCCTGAAATTCAGCTTCAATCATTCGCAAAGGCTTGTTCTCTACTGATTCACTTTCCTCTAAGCAGAAGATAGAGGTTGCTTCTTTATATTCGTCTCCTGAACCCAATAAATACCAACCAAAAACTGACAAAGATGCAAACGGTTGGTTGGATTTCCCTATACGCTGCTCCAGCACCCAGTGTGCTTCAGGTACATTAGTCCCAATTAGTAGACTGACCTGTTTACATTCGACGTCTAGAAAGGGAATTTCTGCCAGGTGAGGCCATTTTTTCATCTGTTCGTTTGAAGGAGTCTTAGGTCTCTTTACAGGTAAGCTTTCCACGGTGTAGGCACTCTTGACCCTCGTCTTGTAATCTCCCGTTAAGGATTCAACTTCGAAATCAACCTTAGATGAATTCTGAGAAGTAGTTCCACAGAAAGATGTTACCTGCATCAATGTATTAACCCCTTCCAGTCCTATTTGGCGGCAACATGACTCAGCAGTAGTGTAGCATCTGAACCATTGTCAAGAAAGGCATAGGTATCTAGAAATCCTTTAGGACCTAAGATACGAATCGGCACATATCCTAAAAAGGAAGTTCCGGATTCCGTGCTAGAGTAGTTGACAGTCTTGCATGCTGAATTATCTTCATTGTGTAGAAGTTTATGATGACGTCTAGTGCATCCTACTATATCGCAACCTCTTGCTGCACGACAAGTGTCAGCTCGGTGATTACATTTCAAACAGTTGAAGCACACCTTATGCCGCATTGACACTGCTAGTCTCTCTTTGTGACTCATCGACAAAAAGCGTTGACATTCCCATAAGTCGTGATCTGTGAAGCAAACTATGCACGACTTCTGGGCTCGTGACTTCACGACATTAACACTGTGCGAAGGCATAGCTCTGGACATTTTATCGTTGGACCCTACTTCGTTGTTGTTCCTATTCCCATTAGCTATCTGGCCGTAACAGCTTGTAGCCAAGGACAGTTGCCTTTCGAGGAATTCTTTGAGGTAACGAAAGCTAGGTTCAGCAAACTGTAAACCATCGTTTACCAATTCTGCCCACTTCCATCGTAGGTGCCGAGGGAGACGTTGAACAATGCACTTAAGGTTGGTAGAGCAGTCCAAGTCTGCCATGTGATTCATCTGAGATAAGGCTATCTCACAATTGGTCATCTGTCTCAACAACCGTTGTAGCCCAACTATATCTTCAGGTTGCAGCTGTGGGCCTGACAGTAATTCGGAGAGGAAGGCATCTGAAACTGCATGAGGTTGGCCAAATTGACTTCGTAAAATCCCCATGGCTTTCCTATAGCCTACCTCAGAGGGCAGTAGAATGCAATGCTCTATGGCCTCCTTGGCTATACCAACACAATTGTGTATAAGATGCATTAACCGTAGGTTGTCATCATTAGTTTGTTCTCCTATGAACATGTTAAAGCATCTTATAAACTTCAAGAACTTAGTCGGTGTACCATCGAACTTATCCATCTCAATTTGAGGCATTCTAATGGGGCTAACTGAGTTCAGGAGTGGTTGGACTGGAGTGGCAGTACAATTTGACCCTGATGGTTGTGCTGTACAATACATGGTGCTACCGTCTAGGAGTTGGCTTTCCGAGGGATTGGCGCAAGATCGAACGCAGCTGGCTGCAGTCTTGACTTGTTGAGAGCGCTCGCTCTTCAATTTTCGTTGTTTGCTGCGAAGTCTAAGCTCTTGAACCTTAAGCTCTAGGATCTCTAATTCGGTAGCCACATCCGAATCAACATCGGAGTCTACTACTACACTACCTCCCATAGCAATATTATCAAAACCTGGGCTGACATGAGGGGTGTGTTTAAAATTATCAGAAACAGTTTTTTTATAAGGTAAAGAAGAAACTTGCGGTGAAGATAAATTGACTCGAAGATATTCTTCAGCGTTTTCCAGTTTTCCAGACATATTACGAGTAACCGGCATTGATAATCGTCCAAATAGATCAACAAGACCAATTTTGAGTACTGTGAATTTCTCCCGAAAGAAATCCGAAACGATAATCCAAACTATAGATTTAACCACACGTAGAGTGACGCGTAAAGTCCAAAATACAGGATATCCTGCAATACGGTACTTTATTACATAAAAATAGATATATAATATACAAACCTCAAAATGTGAGGTGTCTGTGGCTAAATGCCGTCAAATGCACAACCACTGTGCAGTCAATAAGTAAAAACAGCAATGCTGTGTCAAGGTCGATCCACGCGTCGGTTCAAACGGCCCGCGAATGCCAAGCAAAGAATAAACAAATATGAACAAACAACTTTCAATAGTAAAGCATACACTATAGGGTAAATGCAGCAAATAATGTTTAAGGAGAAGAAAAATAAGAACTATACATTAATAGAATGATAATAGAACAAGTAATTTAACTGCAGTTGTAAGCAAATGTCATTGTTATAAATTAACATATAAAATCATACTACTTACTAATGGCAAGTAGTATAATGTTTAACAAAGGAAAGATTGAGAATGAACAGGTAGGAAAAGAATTAACACAGCCATTGTAAGACACTGTTTGGTACTCATCCGGTTTTATATAACTTAATGTGTCCCAAATCTTCATTTTCTAATATTACTTGTTATTGTTTGCATAAATTTTGTGCAGGTTATTCCTCTTCTAATGTCGTTCATGTTTTGCTGGTTACTAGGTGTGCTGAGGACGGAATTCACGTTGCGAAAGGTTGGCCTGCTGCTCCCTATAATGTTTATAAGATGGGCCTCACGAAAGCTTCTTTCATTTTCGGAGAGATGTTGAAAGAAGATCCCAGAAAAATTGTGATGAATTCAGTTAGTTTACCTCCTAATATTTTGTCATTTTCGCATTTACTTGAAATTAATTTCATGTTTATGAAATTGATGCTTTGTATTGAAATAATACATGATTGGTAGTTAGTAGCTGTAGTACGCTGCAGTGAATAACTTTTGTCTTGTGAAAACATAATATTGGTTGAAAGTTATTGTACCACTGTTATACATATGTGAATGCTTCTATGCATGTAAATTAGTTGCTCGCCTTTGTGATCCAGAATGTGTTTGGTTTTATTGGTAGTTGTATCATCATTGAGTGGCTCTAGAGTAACACGAAATGATTCATCAGTGAACTACGTGCAGAGTTGAACTCGACCAGTAATTCCTGACGTTGTAGTTTGCGTAACAGGTGCTTTTAATTAATAATTATGTACATTTAATTTAATATAAACGGAAGTTTTATTTTTCAACATTTGTACTGTATACGTTAACTGATAGGTTTGATGCAACATATGAGTAATAAGGACGCAAAATATTCGCTGCCACAATAGGATTTGTAATGCATAAATAATTCATTCGAAAGTTAGGCAAAACGACTATGTAGTGGAGAAAGTTAATTCATGCATCCGTCTTATTTCCTCACGTCAGCTGTCTGAAATATGATAGTCACTGTCTTTAATCTCAATCATATGTGGAAACTAAGGGGGCACATGGCCCTTGAGGTAGATTTTAGTTGGATACTGTTCAGTGTGTCTTTTGTGAGAGTAGAATAGTAAATATTAACTAGAACAGTGGTGTGGGAAGTGTAGTAAGCACAAAAAGATGACTGAAACCTTACCACTTTGACTCATTGTCGGTGCCTGTTTTACAGCTGCTTCCACAAAATTCTGAGTTTTTTTGTGCAATTCGTGGTACATATCTGCAGAATTGTAGAGACTCATGACTTTGTTTTCACTTTTGTGATACAGTTTATGCGTTACTCTTTCTAGTTTGGATTAGATGTTAATTTGTGCCCGTATGTGTAAATGCAATACTTTGTAACTGTAATCTTCAATGGCCGAATACCAGTCAGTCTGAGAACAATACGATTAGGACCGGAATCCGAAATTGATATTTATGTTTTTACTGTAAAGCGAAACAAACACCAACAGACATTTAAACAGTACAGTAATAGAAATAGTCAATCACTACAGTAAATCCGAAATGTATCCGATATTCGGAGTGGTAGTTTGTGCTGGGCTTTGTAATATGTTACTGTGTTCTTATTGTGCTCATCCTAAGGTTACTAGGAAGTAGCTAGACCTCTGTACTGTGTTATTTTTTCTATATTTCCACACACTGGAAATTCTTTACTTTATTCCTTTTTGTTTTGTGAATTTGACAGTGCTGCCCTGGTTATGTTGATACCGATATGACTAGTCACAAAGGAGTGAAAACAACTGATGAGGGTAAGTCTGTGTGTAACAATTCACTTTCTGGAACGTGTTGCTTATCAATAACAAAAGTTAGTCTTTATAATTAATATTTATCTGGAGGCATAGTATCTCAGTGGAATGTTTGCTTTGTGGTCAAATGAATTCGCACCACTATGTTCCGTTTCAAATTGAAACGACCCACAGAAGCTGACAGGAAAAATATCAAATGTGTTATAATTACTTTATCTGTAGTTGTGAAAACTCATATAGCCATGAAAATCCAAAGTGAAAAAACAGTGACAGTTACTGCTCAGACGAACTAACTTTTCTCAAGATTTTCTTGAGGTGTAAATGCTGGGGCTATAATTCTGTTCGAGAACTGCACTGACACCCAATGAGGAGGCGTTTGTTGTTAGTGTTCAAAGTCATTGGTGGTCACCAGTGTAGGAATTCTAGTTAGCCTCTTTCGGACTGGTTTGACTACAGATTCCCGCATCGAGTTTGGCTTATTTGCCGTAACTGCTTCATTGGTTACTGTGTACTGAGACGTTATAGACTCACTCAGTATGTGTTTCGTCCGAGCATTCAGGGATCGGACTTAGTCAACTAATACACTGACCACAATATGCAGCAGTTGTCGAGTTGATTTTGACCTTGTATTTTATCTAGGAAATTTGTGTTTCTGACTATAGTTTCGACTGAGTCAATAACCAACTATGCGTCAATCCAGTTATTTGAGAAGGAATGTTTCTTGAGTTCCACACTCACGAAACCAGTTCTGTTGTTAGGTTTTTATTGAAAAAATATCAAATAGCGAAGTATGTAAATGACTTATTCTCCCAGTAGTGTGCGTAACACTCAAGTGACTTCTGTTACATAGGATGCAGAGGTTGAATATCTGAGAATTCTTATTTGTTTACTTATTTATCAGTAAATATGGACCTGGTGATATGCATACTCGTGTAAACATTTAGTAGGTTAAACAAAGTGCTCAACGCGAAATTTTACTGCTAGTCACATGCGAAAATGTAATGAGAAATTCTTGAAATGAAATGAGTAACTTAGTAATTTATCACGATAACAGTCTGTCCGAATTTACTAGATCAAATGGCTATTTGTAAATGAAATACAGACAAGAGATACCACAGATTTCACTGCAATTTAGATATGAAGACGTACAACTACTCAAATGGGTATTGTTCGCCGTCATGTGCAATTATTTGATCGTTGGGAGTTCGAGTTGAGCTTGGGTCTTGTAAGTTCCCAAAACAATGATTTATTAATATGTCGTCTCGCACGAAGCTAAGTAGGTCAGAACTTGTAGGTATTGGAAGTTAAGTATACTTGCATACAAAGTGAACCAGAGTTGGGGACTTATCCGGCATCTTTCACTTATTCGAACACTATTGGCTGAGAAACAGTATGTCATCTTCAGTAAACGTCATGAACATTAATTTCGTTGAGGAATGAGGAGTTTGTCTGTTTCAGCGGTGAAGGCAGGTAGTTAGTAGACTGCAGTTACACACCTCACATGGGTCCACTGTTCACTGTGTCTAGCCTCTCCCCATTCAGACTCTACGTTTTACTTCAGCAAAGTTTCACCTCATTCCTATTTTCCACTGAATTGTACATGTGCTTTTTTAAGTACTGTTTTATCCAAGACAGATCTCACCGACTGTTATTCTAATAGACTGCTCTGCTACTAAATTGTGTGATAATTTAATGTTGGTGTAGCATAAACACCTAAAAAATGTTTCTGGTTATTTTAGGGGCTGATACGCCGTTTTACTTGTCCACACTACCGATTGGAGTTAAAGAGCCGATTAACCAATTTGTCTACGAAAGGAAAGTGGTCAATTGGTGCAAGTGATGTGCTGAGGAGCCTTTCTACTAATGTTTATCTGACTGTGGATTATTGATGAAGTTGTGCTATTTGTGTCAGTTGTATGATTGTTATTTCACTCTTCTCTGTGTAGAATGCAAAACCTTGTACTGAATTGACGCCTCAAGTTGAATAGTGTTAAAACTGTTTGATAAATAACGTTTTTATTCATAAAATGTTGTGTTCTTTTGAGTGTTACAGCCGCATTATTTTGTCTAGTTGACGGGTTTCGTATAAAGATTTCATATTTTCATAGGGAAGTAAAAAGTTGTTCGATGGTGATATGTGTGACAAATGACTGATGAAAACATTGACTAATCAAAGTACTAAATGTACAACTATGTGTAAAAGTCACTACCAAACAGTCAGATTTCAGATTGTCATGAAATGGCAACAAATATGTTTAAAAATGTCTATTCCTATATGCGAGATGACTGTCTTCAAGGGGCGGGTGATAATCAGTATGAGTTCGATGTATTTTATATAGCTGAAAATAAATATTACTTTGAGGATAAATTTCCATCTGAGTGACATGCAGGAACCTTACACTAATGCTAATTAACAAGATTTAAAGAGAGTAGGATTTCCGGAATTCACGAAGTGAACTTGAAATGTCCTCACGGTCCAGTGATGATGTATTTGCCGTCTAATAGTGAAATATACCAGTGTAACTTGATGATTAAACAGGTTAATTCGCCTGCGTGTGGTAACTTCGAAGAAGACAGGGTGCTTTCCCACCGAACATAATAAGAGGTAAACCAAATTAGACATACATCTATCGCAGGAGATCACTAGGGGTAGTGCATAGAGTTAGACTCAAATAAAAACAGTTGGTTCACATATCTGCTTCTAACTGCATCCTACATTTGAGATTCATTTCACAAATAAAACGCTGTGTAGGCAAACATGACAAAGAAAGTATCATTTAAAAATTAGTGGTGAAATCGAAATTTGTGTGCATGTGGAGAAAAAGTAAGTTGATGAGCGAGCGTATCCATTCTCCTGTCAGTGGTAACTTCGACAGCGCTAGCCTTCTCATCTCACCAATGACAGTAACAAATACTCCGACTTCAACATACACTCCTTCAAAATATCAGTCGGTGTAGTGAGCTGAAATTGACGGCGAGATATCGGTGAATCGGAGCTCATTGTGTAACGACGGAAGAGAAGGACCAGGCAATAGATCGTTTATTGAGAAAATCAACAGGTGTTTATAGATTTTTATGTACATTATAATATGTTACTTTTAGTAGAGAAACAGCGTCTTTTGATTGGCTGTCTTCTCCCTGAAATATATTCTGTCATCTCTGTGTGGTGGTTTCTTTCTTTATCAGACCATATATCTGCGAATCGTATCCACCCCACGCATAGTCTTCTGTGATGATTAGTTTCTGAGCTAGTCTTTGTTCTTGTTTCACTCACGAGAAAGATTTGTGACGTAGACATTGACGTAAATTGCTGTATAACGGTTTTCGCTAGCAGACAGCTCTCACAACAATTGCATAATCGTCATGGTCGGTACAATGTGTATTGAAAGCACGTCTTCTTGTAGACTGCCTCCAACAATCCACCCACACATAATATTGCATGAATGAGTACCTGTGTTCTCAGAAACACGACAGGTATGTTCATCATAAGCACTGAAAATGTGTGTGGTGACAAAATCTAGCATGCATATTACACTTTTCTGCAGCATAAATCTAAATATTGGTTGACTTTGTGGCTGTGTTTAGGAGTCGAGTCGAGTCACATTTGTAATTCGCCAACTACTTCTCAATTTGCGATTTCCACAGTTCGAGGTGAAATTCCACCACTGTTTCTTCCTTGGGAAACCGAGATTATTGAGTGTAAACCACATGTCATCGCCTCGATAGCACAACTATTGAATAAATAAAACGCAAGCGTAAATGCAAGTGCCTACACACTACTGAGTGATTGAATAGAGCCGAGTAGTTGTATAGAACTCACATCAAGCAGTAGTGCTTCCTAGCCAGATGGGAGTGATTGTCGTAGCAGATGGTGGGTGAACAGTGGAGTGTGTCGCTCTCATAATATATAATGTTGAATATGAGTATACAAATTATTGTCATTAGAGTGAGAAAATTCGTGGTAGTTAACCAGTCAGTGAATTGTCAGTTTTCCATTGCATGTAGTGTGACGGAGAATTGACCTGAAAAATAACCACAAGCATTGATTTTAGTCAAGTTGACCTACTACTATTTAACAAACCGAGTCTAGCTAACTTTACCATCAATATATATACACATACACACACACACACTGAGATTGTTTGTGAGTTGGTAATCCTAATTCACTTGATTAATCTGAGGTGAGAACGTCTATTCACAAATATGAAGCCTTCTTTCTTACTGAAACAAACCCACTAGTTTAACAAGTGTGCATCATACAAGTAAATGGAAGAAACAGCTTGATTTATACTCATCATCAGCTGGTAATATCAGTGGAACCCACGCCACCAGGTAAAGATAAGACGCTGGGAATGTGTAAAGTAATGCTTTACTGAACATTTTGTAGACCTTGTCTGTTTCTATTATTGTATTGTTCAAATATTTCCTATATTTTTATTTCGACTCACTACTATTGCAATTAATTACAACGTTTTTACATTGCCATTTAATTAAATCATCTTTGAAATTTTCCCACGAATGATTCACCGCCGAAAATCACCGATTCTCTCGAATCCTTCGACGCATGGTGCATTTCGAAGAATGTTCACGATGACAAAATTTCCGCTCATTTATAACTGCTATGGGGCTAAATTCGTACAGACCAGTGAAATCCCTGTCATTTCCAGGTAAACCAATTTCTCTGTTATAGGATTGACCTCGTGAACTTCCAACACATCACTTCCACATAACAACTCTCGTAACATGATAGAGGGCTCAGTTCAACAAACGTGTTCCTGCTCCCAACCAGAAGACTTGACACTTTATTCTTCAGCTTCAGATACAAATTTCAATGTGCAACTTTTGAGATCAGCTCCATACTCAACCACATGATCGTCTAATAGCTGGAATCAATATTCCGAAGTTAGAGAAAGAGTTGGTTCAGATTTCCTCCTGCAGATTTCAAACTGCTAAGAATTCATGTACTGCATATGAAGATGTTGTAGCGGATGAGAGGCTCACACAAAATTCAAAGTATACAACACAGTTGGTAGTGAGGCATGTAGACAGTATGGACCAGTGAGAAAACGAAGCGTCGAGCAGCACACTGCATTTCAGACTGTACCCCAGATTTATATATATTTTACGACGAATCCTTTTAAATAATAGTTGTGGGCAATCTTTCTGTTGCAGACTCCAGGTACTTGTCCATATCAATGCAAATGTGTGTACTGTTAAAAGGATAAATGTTTAGCACTTTGGTACAGTATAATTCCATTATTGACAAAATATATTTTCGTAAACTCACAGAGTTTTGTACAGTGATATTTACTGATGATATTTCTGGCACAGTTTATTGCTCATAATTTGATCAGGGAGCAAAAGTGTGCAATTGATTAAATTAAATTAACCTGATCATATATCTGATATGAATTCTATTCTAGACTTTAGAACACAGCTAGCCAGCCGCTTGTATTCAAAGAGACAAAGAAAGCATTGTGGTGATTCTAATTTCTCTTACTTTATTGTTTAAGTGCTTCCTGTTGTTTGTTAATATTGATTACGTGAATTACAATTGATTCTGCCAAATACAGATTTCTAAATTTTACACTCTGTGTTGTTTTTTGGTTTCCCGTGAATCGGTCACTGCGAACTACTACAATTAAATAGTACAATTTGAGGTCGCTATGGGATAAAATAATCTTGGAAAGATACCTATCGACGGTTAGGCGCGACAGACTGTCGGTTATCTTGAGTGCTTTGACGCATGGTGTATGTCGAAGGATGTTCATTTTATTTCTGCGATTAGGCTAGATGCATACAGTCCACTGAAAACTCTCATTTCCAGATTAACCAATTTCTCTGTCATATGATTAATTCCATGGACTTCTAATAGATCACTTCCATATAATTACTTTTGAAACACGAGTGAGGGCTCAGTTCAACAAACTTGTTCATGCTCCTAACCAAGAGATTCGAAACTTTACCCTCCAGCTCCAGATGCAAGCTTCGAAGCGCAATTTCGGGGATCAGCTCCATTTTTAACTACCTGATTGGTTAATTGCCGGTGTCTGTATTCCGAAACGAGAGAAAGAGCTGATTCAGATTCCCTCCTGCATCTTTCAAACTGCTAATGATTTTTAATTTAATTTTTAAAATTTTGATTACAGCTTGATTCCACACTGTAATTTAAGTACAAGTATGGAATTTTCAGCATGGATATCGGTAGCCCAAATTTTGCAGGCCGATCATAGATATCAGGTGTGGGTCGGCAGGGTATCCAACCTCGGACCATGTGCATGGTCGGCGAGAGTCCTAACCACTGTGTCACCGACGCACATATTGCATATGAAGATGTCAACAGTGAATAGCCAGCTCCCACTGAGTTGGTGTCTGATATCATGCTGTCCAAATTTGATAGTGCAAATGTTCGCAGGACGGAATCCAGACTCTCATCCACATGGGACTGAATCGAGGCAGAGAGCGAAAATATCAAACCGTGTATTTCACGTAGAAAGATTCATCTATGATGCACTTCCCGTTTTTGAGGTGCTAAATGCGATAAATGTGGTAAAACTGGCCACATGAACTCTCTTCTCAGGAGTTCGAACACTTATGCTACTGAGAATTCTCGTGATTCTCCTAATTTATCTGGTGAAGTGCAGTCAAAGTTTCTTTCAACTTTTCACAGCGTCTCTACTTCTTTGAGTTTGAGATGAAGTCAATTTGGTTTTTGGTTCTCCCACCTAGTGACACTCATGTAACCTTATATATCTCCTTGTGCTTGTATACGCTGCCCCCTATCACTGGTTCGTTGAATGTACAGAATTCAGCGAACAGTTCATCTTCTTCATTCATTTATTCATGTGTTTCTCGACCCACATTGAGTTCTCTGTGTTGTCTGGTCCCAGTTCATGTAATCCACTGGAATTTTAATTTCACCGACTCGAGTATTGTCCATTGTCACCTTTGATTGCCTGTAGAACTCTTTCTTTTCAATGCCCGCTCTGTCTGTTGGTGCATAGCATTGTATAATTCACTCTTCTTGGTTTTGATTTAAATCCGGTAGTTGTTATCCTGGGTGAGATCACCTCCCATTGTATCTGGGCCTTCGTTTCCTTTGGTAACATCATAATAGCCATGCCTTCGGTTCGCTGAAGGTTGTCTTCTAAGTCAACAGAGAGGATGCATAACTCTCCAGCTATAATTTTGTGAGTCCACTCTCATTCCATCTGCTTTCACGTATTCTCAGTAATTCAGTACCATATCTCTTTATCTTATTTGCAATCTGGACAGATTTGCCAGTCTCTTGCATAACGCGAACGTTCCAATCCCCACGCATACTTTTTCTTTCATCGTCAGGAGACTCATCATACTTTAGTTTCTGTGACAGTTTTGTTTACTTGGTAGTGTTGCTGGCCTCACGCCTGAGGAGGACGCTGCTGTATGCAGAGGTAAGTTATAGAGGAGCGACTTTTCAAGTTTCTACCTTTAGAATCAGAAAATTAAGAAATAAAGCGATCGGAAAAACAACAAAATTCACAACAAGGAAAGCAGAGACAATAACACCGACAAAAACCGTCACAAAATTTACCACTGGTAAATACGCTGACCGAAAATAACACGTAAACCATATACTCACTGACTTGGGCATGAAAATTAAATAATACATACATTTATTGATATAAGTCAGGTTTTAACAGTTACAAAATAACAAAGAGCTAGTTATAGGTATTATTAGTCAACAAGATTATATCCACAGGATCGGTGTCCGAAAGTAAACCAATTACAAACTCATTCTAACACTTCCTAGAAAAAAAAAACACCATGGAAATGAAAAGTTTCGCGTAGTGAAGCAATTCTAAAAATACAGTCAGCATTACTCTCGCGGAAAGTCGAGGAAAGCTACCGAAGACTGTTTTGTTCATCCTTCGGACCAAATTGAAAAAACTGGGTGACCGGCCAGAAAATTTCGAACAGCTCCATGTTACAGAGGCTGTGCAAACAACATTTTTTGGATACAGAATTGGGGTTAATTTGTGTAGGCGATCGATTACAAAATTCTCCTTGTCCAAATGAACGGAAAAATCTGGTGTTACTGCCTTAGGAGTATCGTGTCACTGGGTTGATTCTCAGGCATTTCCACAACTTATAAGGGCATGTAGGTGTTATACGGATACTGTCAACTGTTAGAGAAGGGTTTTGGATGTTTTGTAGAGATATAACAATGATGAAGGCTGTCGGGAACATTTTTGTTGTGTAGGAGGAGGAGGAATGCTAAACCAAAATGTCGGTGGATGGCACCCATGCTGACGGCTAGATTTAAGAGGAACCGCCACCATTTCCATTCAGTAGGTTGCGACTATTTCAAGCCAATAGCGGTGACATTAGGTAGGTGACCTCAGAAAATCTACCACTGTATTTTCGCCTGTCTGAAATTATGAGTTGTCCATCTAGGGTTAGCGAACATCTGACTCATTTAAAATAACGCCGATGAAGATTATTGGTGAGAGAGGATATGCAAAATAAACATTTGGTGAGAATTGGACCAAAAGGGGATTAGATAGGGGGTAAGGGAATGGAAACAAGAAAAAATGCATAGCACTTCAGAGAGTAGAGTTACAGATTGGCATTTCAGTCCACCAGCTGCAAGCCAGTATGTCGGTGTTTGGGAACGCATGATACATACCATACGTAGGAATTTAGGTGGACTGGTCAATGAACAACCATTGGCTAATGAATGCCTTATGACTTTATACATAGAGGCTGAAGGCATTGTAAATAAAAGACATCTGGTATCACTCTCCTCGGGCACAAAAGACTTCAAAGTGTTGACACCTACTTGGTTACTGTGACTAAGAGACAACTCGACAGTCATTAGTGTGGTCTATCTTGGTGACAAGTTTTCCAGATGTTGGAGACAAGCCATCTAATTAACAGATGTGTTTTGAAAACGTTGGTCCAAGGAATATGTCTTCTCGTCACAATAACAACACTGATGTGTGGCCATAGGTAGGTGTGTACAAGTCGGAGAGTTGTAGTGGTATCACACTTTACTAGCAAGAATCAATGGTCACTCTGGTTTGTTCAAAGTGCGCTGCTGAGTGAAGATGGTGTAGTTAGACAAATGGAGGTGAAGACTGCCAAGCAAGTATTGATAATTTATGTCTGAAAGTTGTGTCTCTTGGCAGCCAACGATTACAGAGCTTATCAAGGCTGCATCTATGCGTACTTGTGTAAGTTCCTGTAACCAATCAGGTAGTTTGCTTATATTTGGTATATGTGTGTGTTGTTTAATACTTCGTTTGTGCACGTCAATACTTGATGCATATGCATTTCTGCTCTATGTTTAAAGTTTGGTGTGTGTATTTTGGAATGATTTGCATTGATGACTGAACAAACCATTGTAAATATTAATTTATTGACTCTCTGGAGAAGAAACCAACATTCTTTTGGCGGAAAAGGTCAAGTCTAAGACTCCATCTTCAGCCATCAAAGTTCTGCTGGATATATTCCATCTAACATTTTGTGTGAATTAAACCATTCTGGAATGCTGCATATTTTCAGTTTGGACACACATTCTTGTGAATTGAGAGTCATTTTGAAGCTCAGCCATTGAGCCTGATAACCCAATAATTGAAGATTCGCACCATAACTACTCGGTACATTTTGTTAAATGTAGCAATAAGTCTTTCATTGTCTTCAGCATTTCTGGTTGTAATACAAATCTAATTGGAGAAATTTGGTTTTATTTCAGATTGTGGGCTGAATTCCGCGAGCTCGTATCTTCTATAGGCGTAAGTCACACAATGGCTCTGACACCTATACATCATACTTTTCGCGAAATCTTCGAACGGACCTCCATATTCACTAAACCATATGTCCATCGTCACGTATGTGTCTGAGGCAGAGGGAAATTCTGATTGTTATCGTTGGCTGAGGATGATATGTGCGAACCACCTAGCGACGTCCATCATCTTGAGTAGCTGCTGCATTAATGATATTCAGTCACATGATGTCTGCTTCGTTTTGCCAGTCTGATATATTTGCTATATGTATATTGATCGTTATTCCATTATAACTCACAATATATCTTGTCTGTGCATTAACTAAGTAAACAATGTATAATCTTTGTCAGATGACATTACAACCAATCGGAATCCAGTGGTGGTAAGAAAGACTACTATCTGTCTTACTGGAGCATGTGTGTTAGTTATTTTCTATATACTCTTGTATTGTACAGTTAATTCACACTTTCGTACTTTTTCACTTACACTCTTGTGTGACAGTTAATTTCCCTTGTTGGAAAATACACGTATCTTCGGGAATGTGGTGGTCTTCTTATTTTCCGTCTCTTCGCGTCAGGAAAAATTAACTATTCAGCAGTACCAGTCTGTACCTAATCGTCTGGCGCATATTTACACTTGGTCACACCATAATATTGGCGACGACACCATGACAATTAATATCTGAAAGCGTTGTGGGTTGATTTTCATGAGTCACGCGTTAACAGTTTAATATATTCTTTTTATTAATTGCTGAAGAGGAGAAACGCACCGCCTTGTTCGGCCACAGAAAACAAAGATATCGCCTGGACAGTACTAAATTTCAGTGTTCGTTAGGTAAAAATACCCACTGCTAAGTATATGCAGTCCCCATGAGAGGCAACGAATGGGTAGTCCAACGGGGATATGGAAAAGATCGTTTGAGGGGAGAATATGAAAGATTAAGGGCAGTCGAGGACCCAGCTGAAGATGACAGCACCATATAGAACAAAGTGGAGATGTGTTGTTGAAGCTCTATATTCAACTCGGAACCCAAGGGAATAACAATAACAGTAGGTAGACGAGAACATGCTGAGACGTCCAGAATGAATATATTCATGTAACAAAATCGTATTGAAAGCCTATGAAGGACACATGAAATTGTCTATAGACACCATCAATAGAGATCGGGCGGTAGCCAGATAAACAAGGTATATTGGTATACTGCCAGATAAGAACAAGTAAACCACACCATATTAGTGCTCTGACCGAGGCATCTGACGATCTAGTAAGTTGACAAATGCAAGATGCGGTATTGAAGCGTCGTGAAAGTCATCAGCTGTTAGCACGCCCAGAGGATGGAATGAGATAAATTTCGAAGGCATGCTTGTAACAGTTATTTGCAATAGTATTTCTCAATGACCGAATCACAGGAAACAAAACAACAGCACAGAGGATAGAATTTCGGAATCCGTATTTGGCAGAATAATTGTGATTCGTATAGTAAAAATTAACAACAGACAACAAGCATTTAAACGATACAGTGATAAGAATTGTCAATCACTTCATCCACCGCATATCGAATGACCCCTTGCGCTTTTATAATGATGTATTTGTTTGCTCGGAAGTCTCTGAGATCTTCTAACTGATTCTGTGATATTATTTTCATCAGTATCACCTGGACTTATTTCTGAATTATCTACAAAATCAGGATTAGTAGCGGAATCTTTGAAATTATAATCAGAACGACCTACTTCATTTATTTTCACTTGATCCAGGTGTCTGTTATGAACTGAGCGATTTTCGATGACTAACATCTTCACCATTCGATTTCCCATATTTTGTAGTATGATTCCAACAGATGGTCTATAGTCACTCCTTCTGTAATAATGTATATCAGAAGTCGTGGTCATCAGATACGTTTGGAGAATTCGAGATTTGAATAGCCTAGGAGGAATTTCATGGGCGTTTGTATGATCCCAATTGCGATATTGAAGTAGGGAGTTATCTACACATCTCTCTAACTCGTCAAAATTCTTAGGACTCATTGATGCTATGGTACTCTTTAATGCATCTAGCCCAATCACTGTAATAAAATGCGCTGAAATTCAGTCGTCACGACAATTCTTCGATATGCACAACGCGTCAAAGCATTCAAGATAATCGGAGATTTCCAGCGGTGAACCGTTGATAGGATTTTTTCAGTTCCATAACAATTTCAAAATGTAATAGTTATCTGTAATAGTAGTATTTCTCAATGACCGAATCACAGGAAATCAAATAACACAGAGAGGGCTGAACTTTGTATTTCACAGAATTGATTGTAATTCAAATAATATATATTAACAAACAACAGTAAGTATTTAAACAATACAGTTATAGAAATTGTCAATCACTACAAGTTGTTAGTGTTCTTGGTATTTTTTAAAATTTTAAATGATGTGAATAATTTTTTACTACATTTCCAAAATTGAAAATAGTTTACTGTCCATAGTAATCACCTTATTCATAAATTGCCTGACGCCTTACTAGATTTCGATGTATCTACATATTAGGAACAAAATTCTGCTAAAATTAAGTTTGACGAAATATAACCAGAAAGATGCATTCACCAATTAGTTATGTCTTCTAATTTGTCGATTTGTTCACTAAAAATATTATCGGCGCTATGTGAACTGAATAATTTCACAGATCTGATTTCTATAATGCATACAACTGTTGGTTTATTTAGCAGGTCATTTGGTCATTTTTATGATTTACTACCGGTGATACTCTCTAAAGTATCAAGAGAGATCACAAAATATTAGGAAATAACCAAGATTCCCGGCCAACAGCAACAGCCCCAACAACAGAAAACAATCAGCATATGTGGGAGGATCTCAAATAAGCAACCTCCTTTACCTACATGGGAAGCATCGTTTCGACTATGGACAGATGGAACTGATGAGGATATCAAAGCGGGGATTGGGAAAGCAAGGCAAGCTTTCGTTTTTCTCAAGTCTGTATGGAGATCAACAACACCCAGCGTGAAAAATAAGATCCGGATTTTCAACTCCCATGTGAAGTCAGTGCTACTTACTATACGGATCAGAGACTAGGCGCCGCGTCAACAACGGCACTTCAAACAAACTACAGACCTTCATCAACAGCTGTCTTCACTCAATACTCAACATCAGATGGTAGGTCAGAAAAGATCAGCCATAAAGATCTCTGGCAATGAGCGAACCAACCCAGCAGGAGCTAATTGTGCAACAAATAAGCAGGGATAAATGGAGATGGATTGACCATACTCTGAGGAAACCATCAAGTGACAACACACGACAGGCTCTCGATCGGAACCTGAATGGGAAGTGGCGAGTTGGTCGTCAGTGCGAGGGTGACATGGAGGAGGTCATGTGAAGAGGAGATGAAAGCATGTGGGCAGACGTGGAGCCAGGTGGCAACGTTGGAAGCAAACCGAACGCAATGAAGACGTGTGGCTGAAGCCCTATGTTCCTCTAGGAACCGAAGGAGACAACGATTCCAATCGCCCCTCACCACGTAATTCGTCCCCATTCAGATTTCGAAACTGGTTGATGAACAGTTTGTACTGATAACGGTCACCATCGAATTACATTATGTCGACCCTGAGCGCGTACATAATTTAACCAACGCAACTCAGATTATTCCAAGTCCGTCGCAAAATTGTCCCCTTTCCTACCTATTAGACCATTGTCCATAGTCTCAGAATCAATGGAAAGCTCACAAATGAGCCGTCTCAACTCCTCCTCTAGTTCTACCTTTCTTGCCAAATTTGAGGAACTCTATGTCATAAACTCCGTTCAAATAACATTTCAAGACACAGAATTGCTGTACTCTACCAAAGCCAAATGAAATCAAATTGCTCTAAATAAACTTGACCAAGTCTAAAAACAAAACCAAATGATTCCGAGTAAAAATATATTGACAAGAGACTGTTGAAGAACTACGGGTATATTAATTTATTAAAAGAAATGCATCGTATAAACATGGTGCAAATGTTCAAACCTGAGCTTATCAGGTATCCAAATACCAGGAACACATTAGTTCAACCTCAAACTGCTTCGCAATTAACAAAGTGTGGATTCGAATCAAAATGTAGAGCAATTCACTGAGGCACAAATGACCTAATTAACCAAAAATTAAAAATGGTATGTGAAGTGAAGTTAAGTAAATAAAAGTGGAAATAATAGAAGAAAATGGTTGCACATTTCCACATGAAAGACACGGTTTCATATTTTTACTTTTTGTCTGTTATCTGTCGCATGTGGATGACAGTCTGGATTCCGTTCAGCGAACACTTGCACTATCAACTTTGGAAAGCATGATATCAGACACCGACTCAGTGGGAGCTGGCTATTCACTGTTGACATTTACATATGCAATACATGAATCATAAGCAGTTTGAAAGATGTAGGAGGAAATCTGAACCAACTATTTATCTAGTTTCAGAATAGTAATCCCAGTAATTAACCGATCAGGTATGTGGGGATGGAGCTGATTCCCAAAGTTTCGAATATCTTGGTTAGGAGCACGAACATGTTTGTTGAACTGAGCCCTCACTCGTGTTACAAAAGTTTTTATGTGAATGTGATATGTTGGAATTTCACGGAGTTTCTCAAATTACAGAGAAATTACACATTTCACTGGTCTGTACGCATTTAGCTCCATAGTAGAAATAAAATGAGCCGAAATTTTGTCATCGCGAACATTCAAGATAAACGGCGATTTCCTGTGGTGAACCGTTGATAGGAAACTTTCCAAGATTATTTAATTGAATAGCGACGTCAAAACGTTGTAATTAATCGAAATAGTAGTATGTCAAAATGACCCAATAACAGGTAACCAACCAACAACACGTTGAGGGATGATTTAGGAGTTTGTATTCACAAAATAAATATATGAATATATTACAGTAAGTACTTAAACAATCAAGTGAGAGCAACAGACAATCACAACAATATCTCAAGTGTGGCATTACTCTACACATTCCCAGCGTCTTATCTTTACCTGGTGGCGTGGGTTCCACTGATATTACCAGCTGATGATGAGTATAAATCAAGCTGTTTCTTCCATTTACTTGTATGATGCACACTTGTTAAACTAGTGGGTTTGTTTCAGTAAGAAAGAAGGCTTCATATTTGTGAATAGACGTTCTCACCTCAGATTAATCAAGTGAATTAGGATTACCAACTCACAAACAATCTCAGTGTGTGTGTGTGTATGTGTATATATATTGATGGTAAAGTTAGCTAGACTCGGTTTGTTAAATAGTAGTAGGTCAACTTGACTAAAATCAATGCTTGTGGTTATTTTTCAGGTCAATTCTCCGTCACACTACATGCAATGGAAAACTGACAATTCACTGACTGGTTAACTACCACGAATTTTCTCACTCTAATGACAATAATTTGTATACTCATATTCAACATCTTGACGATTTCCAAGAAAATATACCGTCTTACCTTCTACATCAAGAAGTTAAGACATTCTGGTGTAACCCAACCCTTACTACTACAATTTGTTAACTCCCGTATTCTGCCTATAATTCTCTATTGCTCCCCCTTAGTCTTTCCTGGGCTATTGAAGAAAGACTATACCTTATTACGTAGGATGTTAAAGGTTGTCAGCAGGGTAAGCAGTTTACCACTTAGCCAGCTTGTTAACATTCTGGTGGACAGGCACATGGACTCATGTGAAAAATGGGCGAAGTCCATTTTATCTGACTCACAACACCCTCTACACTCACAACTCTCCCCATGTATCTCTTCAGGGAAAACAAGAAGTCTATATAGGAAACTATATGCCCGCACTATTAAGTACAAAAACTCATCCATACCCTACCTAGCCCGTGTTCTGTGTGATAAAGAATGCATCAGGCATGAAACCTTTAACTTATTAAATAGTCACTAGAACCAATGAATCTCGTCTTTCCAACTCACATCATTTATGGGTACAACGTTTTCTCTCTTTTCCATTCTCTCTACCTTTTTTGTCTTTATTTTTGTTAAGTGCTGTTTTGTTTTTCTCTTCCTTGCAAACTCTAGTTAAAACCTTCTTGTTGTTCTTTTACACTCTGTATATCTCGACCATTTTGCTATCGCTTACGCCAGTAAATATGCTAGTAGTATCTACTTTTGTAACACCTTCAAACATTTTAATTTTGGCTTTGCTACCGACATACTAATATGTTGTTGAAATAATCTTTAATCTATGTAGAACTTTATTTATTGTTAATGTAAAAACTGGATGCAATATTGTAGTAAAATGCTGAGAATTCCATTCTGTATCACAAGTACTGATTTGGAATAAAGCTTATATAATAATAATAATAATAATATATTATGAGAGCGACACACTCCACTGTTCACCCACCATCCGCTATGACAATCACTCCCATCTGGCTAGGAAGCACTACTGCTTGATGTGAGTTCTATACAACTACTCGGCTCTATTCAATCACTCAGTAGTGTGTAGGCACTTGCATTTACGCTTGCGTTTTATTTATTCAATAGTTGTGCTATCGAGGCGATGACATGTGGTTTACACTCAATAATCTCGGTTTCCCAGGGAAGAAACAGTGGTGGAATTTCACCTCGAACTGTGGAAATCGCAAATTGAGAAGTAGTTGGCGAATTACAAATGTGACTCGACTCGACTCCTAAACACAGCCACAAAGTCAACCAATATTAAATTTATGCTGCGGAAAAGTGTAATATGCATGCTAGATTTTTGTCACCACACACATTTTCAGTGGTTATGATGAACATACCTGTCGTGTTTCTGAGAACACAGGTACTCATTCATGCAATATTATGTGTGGGTGGATTGTTGGAGGCAGTCTACAAGAAGACGTGCTTTCAATACACATTGTACCGACCATGACGATTATGCAATTGTTGTGAGAGCTGTCTGCTAGCGAAAACCGTTATACAGCAATTTACGTCAATGTCTACGTCACAAATCTTTCTCGTGAGTGAAACAAGAACAAAGACTAGCTCAGAAACTAATCATCACAGAAGACTATGCGTGGGGTGGATACGATTCGCAGATATATGGTCTGATAAAGAAAGAAACCACCACACAGAGATGACAGAATATATTTCAGGGAGAAAACAGCCAATCAAAAGACGCTGTTTCTCTACTAAAAGTAACATATTATAATGTACATAAAAATCTATAAACACCTGTTGATTTTCTCAATAAACGATCTATTGCCTGGTCCTTCTCTTCCGTCGTTACACAATGAGCTCCGATTCACCGATATCTCGCCGTCAATTTCAGCTCACTACACCGACTGATATTTTGAAGGAGTGTATGTTGAAGTCGGAGTATTTGTTACTGTCATTGGTGAGATGAGAAGGCTAGCGCTGTCGAAGTTACCACTGACAGGAGAATGGATACGCTCGCTCATCAACTTACTTTTTCTCCACATGCACACAAATTTCGATTTCACCACTAATTTTTAAATGATACTTTCTTTGTCATGTTTGCCTACACAGCGTTTTATTTGTGAAATGAATCTCAAATGTAGGATGCAGTTAGAAGCAGATATGTGAACCATCTGTTTTTATTTGAGTCTAACTCTATGCACTACCCCTAGTGATCTCCTGCGATAGATGTATGTCTAATTTGGTTTACCTCTTATTATGTTCGGTGGGAAAGCATCCTGTCTTCCTCGAAGTTACAACACGCAGGCGAATTAACCTATTTACTTATCAAGTTACACTGTTTCGAGATACACACAACCAACCATTTCTTCACTTGTCTACTTCAGTATTAGACGGCAAATACATCATCACTGGACCGTGAGGACATTTCAAGTTCACTTCGTGAATTCCGGAAATCCTACTCTCTTTAAATCTTGTTAATTAGCATTAGTGTAAGGTTCCTGCATGTCACTCAGATGGAAATTTATCCTCAAAGTAATATTTATTTTCAGCTATATAAAATACATCGAACTCATACTGATTATCACCCGCCCCTTGAAGACAGTCATCTCGCATATAGGAATAGACATTTTTAAACATATTTGTTGCCATTTCATGACAATCTGAAATCTGACTGTTTGGTAGTGACTTTTACACATAGTTGTACATTTAGTACTTTGATTAGTCAATGTTTTCATCAGTCATTTGTCACACATATCACCATCGAACAACTTTTTACTTCCCTATGAAAATATGAAATCTTTATACGAAACCCGTCAACTAGACAAAATAATGCGGCTGTAACACTCAAAAGAACACAACATTTTATGAATAAAAACGTTATTTATCAAACAGTTTTAACACTATTCAACTTGAGGCGTCAATTCAGTACAAGGTTTTGCATTCTACACAGAGAAGAGTGAAATAACAATCATACAACTGACACAAATAGCACAACTTCATCAATAATCCACAGTCAGATAAACATTAGTAGAAAGGCTCCTCAGCACATCACTTGCACCAATTGACCACTTTCCTTTCGTAGACAAATTGGTTAATCGGTTCTTTAACTCCAATCGGTAGTGTGGACAAGTAAAACGGCGTATCAGCCCCTAAAATAACCAGAAACATTTTTTAGGTGTTTATGCTACACCAACATTAAATTATCACACAATTTAGTAGCAGAGCAGTCTATTAGAATAACAGTCGGTGAGATCTGTCTTGGATAAAACAGTACTTAAAAAAGCACATGTACAATTCAGTGGAAAATAGGAATGAGGTGAAACTTTGCTGAAGTAAAACGTAGAGTCTGAATGGGGAGAGGCTAGACACAGTGAACAGTGGACCCATGTGAGGTGTGTAACTGCAGTCTACTAACTACCTGCCTTCACCGCTGAAACAGACAAACTCCTCATTCCTCAACGAAATTAATGTTCATGACGTTTACTGAAGATGACATACTGTTTCTCAGCCAATAGTGTTCGAATAAGTGAAAGATGCCGGATAAGTCCCCAACTCTGGTTCACTTTGTATGCAAGTATACTTAACTTCCAATACCTACAAGTTCTGACCTACTTAGCTTCGTGCGAGACGACATATTAATAAATCATTGTTTTGGGAACTTACAAGACCCAAGCTCAACTCGAACTCCCAACGATCAAATAATTGCACATGACGGCGAACAATACCCATTTGAGTAGTTGTACGTCTTCACATTTAAATTGCAGTGAAATCTGTGGTATCTCTTGTCTGTATTTCATTTACAAATAGCCATTTGATCTAGTAAATTCGGACAGACTGTTATCGTGATAAATTACTAAGTTACTCATTTCATTTCAAGATTTTCTCATTGCATATTCGCATGTAACTAGCATTAAAATTTCGCGTTGAGCACTTTGTTTAACCTACCAAATGTTTACACGAGTATGCATATCACCAGGTCTCTATTTGCTGATAAACAAGTAAACAAATAAGAATTCTCAGATATTCAACCTCTGCATCCTATGTAACAGAAGTTACTTGAGTGTTACGCACACTACTGGGAGAATAAGTCATTTACATACTTCGCTATTTGATATTTTTTCAATAAAAACCTAACAACAGAACTGGTTTCGTGAGTGTGGAACTCAAGAAACATTCCTTCTCAAATAACTGGATTGACGCATAGTTGGTTATTGACTCAGTCGAAACTATAGTCAGAAACACAAATTTCCTAGATAAAATACAAGGTCAAAATCAACTCGACAACTGCTGCATATTGTGGTCAGTGTATTAGTTGACTAAGTCCGATCCCTGAATGCTCGGACGAAACACATACTGAGTGAGTCTATAACGTCTCAGTACACAGTAACCAATGAAGCAGTTACGGCAAATAAGCCAAACTCGATGCGGGAATCTGTAGTCAAACCAGTCCGAAAGAGGCTAACTAGAATTCCTACACTGGTGACCACCAATGACTTTGAACACTAACAACAAACGCCTCCTCATTGGGTGTCAGTGCAGTTCTCGAACAGAATTATAGCCCCAGCATTTACACCTCAAGAAAATCTTGAGAAAAGTTAGTTCGTCTGAGCAGTAACTGTCACTGTTTTTTCACTTCGGATTTTCATGGCTATATGAGTTTTCACAACTACAGATAAAGTAATTATAACACATTTGATATTTTTCCTGTCAGCTTCTGTGGGTCGTTTCAATTTAAAACGGTACACAGTGGTGCGGAACGCGCGCTTTTCGACTATTACGCTACATTTTGGTCATAAATAAAATATCTTATTACTCTAAAATTTTATGCAAAGTGTTTGCGGAAATTATCACAATTATTAACCTTTCGAACACTGAATCCAAAAAATACAATCTTATTGACAGATAATACACATAACTAACTGTTTGGATTTGTGGAATTTTTAAACATAAACACATCTATAATTGTATATATTGTTGGATTTATATGTTCAAGTTGCTCCAAGTCAGTGAGTTTATGGTTAAGATATCATTTTAGTTACATATACTGAACTATATTGCATGTTGTCTTATTGTATAGTTGTCGTCGCTTTTTGCCCTTTTTTGTGTGAACTGTTTCCTTTGTTGATGTTGTTCTCATTGTTTGTCCGTTATTTTTTGATTTTGAGGGGAGCAACCCAAAAAGTTGCTTCTCTCTAAACTTTTACTTAATGTAATCATTCTTTTCTCAGGCGTGAGGCTAGCAACCCCACCCTGTAAACAAAAATTGCTACAGAATCTTCAGTATGCTGAACCTCCTTGCACCAAAAGAAAAAGTCTGTGTAGGAACATGGAACGTTCGAACTATGTACGAGACTGGAAAAGCTGCCCAGATCGCCAACGAGATGAAAAGATACGGAATACAAGTGCTGGGAATATGTGAGAGCAGATGGAATGGGAGTGGACTCACCAAATTGTCAACAGGTGAGTCAGTGATCTACTCCGGTCACCCAGAAGATAACCACACGCACACCGAGGGCGTGGCTATCATGATGTCACCAACGGCAACGAAAGCCCTGATACAATGGGAGGCGATTTCGTCCAGGATAATGACCGCCAGGTTCAACTCCAAAGGAAGGAAAGTGTCAATCATACAATGTTATGCACCCACAAACAACGCAGACCTCGAGAAGAAAGAAGAATTCTACAGGCAACTACAGGCAACAATGGACAATACTCCAGCTGGCGACATGAAAATACTAATGGGAGACATGAACGCCAAACTGGGACCAGACAATACGGGAAGGGAACTCATCATGGGTAGAGAAGCTCTAGGAGAAATGAATGAAAACGGAGAACTCTTCGCCGACTTCTGCGCCTTCAACGAACTGGTGATTGGTGGCAGTGTATACAAGCACAAAGATATCCACAAGGCTACATGGGTGTCACCAGACGGGCAAACCAAAAACCAAATCGACTTCATCTCAATCTCAAGGAAGTGGAGGCGCAGCCTACTGGACACAAAAGCAAGAAGAGGAGCAGACGTTGGCTCAGACCACTATCTCGTACAAGGGACAATCCAAATCAAATTAAAAGCTTTCAGGGAATCAGGAGCTGCAGATAGACCACAAGCCAAGTTCAACACTCAAAAGCTGAAGGACCAGGCTACAAAGGACATCTTCATTGCAAGCATAAAGGACAAAGTCGAGACACAAATCAACACTAGCGAAGAGGTCGGCGTTGAAAAGCACTGGAACAACTTGAAAACGGTGTGGAGCCAAACCTGCATAGAAATTCTAGGCAGAAAAAAGAGACAGGACAAACAGTGGCTCACTACGGACACTTGGAAACTAATAGAAGAGAGAAGGACAGTGAAGCAAAAGATTATCCAGTGCACGGACGAGCAACAAAAACAGGAGCTGAATGCAAGCTACAATACACTGAACAAAAGAGTGAAGAAAAGTGCCAGGGAAGACAAAAGAAAATATTATGAAACCATGGCAAACGAAGCAGAACAAGCTGCAGGCAAAGGAGACCTCGCCACACTCTACCAAACAACTAGGAACCTTTCGGGCAAACGTTCGACACAGATTAAGCCAATAAAGGACGACAATGGAAAGTCAATCACCAAAGAGGTGGAACAGAGAAAGCACTGGGTTGAACACTTCAAAAGACTTCTAAATCGTCCGCCACCTACAACACGTCCAGCAATACCAACAACGGAAGCAGAACTACCAGTGAACACTGACCCCCCGACGAAATCAGAAGTCCTGAATGCAATCAAGATGCTTAAAACTGGGAAAACACCGGGACCAGATGGAATCCCAGCAGAGGCTTTGAAAATAGACCCAGAGACAACAGCGGACTTGATGACACCACTACTGGAGAAGGTGTGGAAAGAGGGCAAAGTACCCGAGGATTGGAAGAACAGTTACTTATTCAAACTTCCAAAGAAAGGAGACTTAAGTCAATGTAAAAACTGGCGGGGAATTATGCTTCTGTCCATTCCAAGCAAGATACTAAGTCGCATCATCCTGGAGAGAATCAAACAAGCCCTAGATGAAAAACTTCGTCCGGAACAGGCTGGATTCAGGAGAAACAAATCATGTATTGATCAAATCGCCACTCTACGGATCATCATTGAACAAAGCTTGGAATGGCAGTCACCTCTCTATCTCAACTTCATCGACTTTGAAAAGGCCTTCGACAGCGTCGATCGAGAGGTCATTTGGAAACTACTTCGCTACTACGGGGTCCCATCGACAATTATACACCTCATCCAACAGTTATACGACAATGCTGCATGCCAAGTAATCCACAACGGGAAACTTACGGAAGCCTTCGAAGTGAGGACGGGAGTGAGGCAAGGCTGTCTACTATCACCAATGATCTTCCTGATTGCAATTGATTGGATAATGCGACAGACAACGGCAACCAACGAGGGAACAGGCATAAAATGGACTGACACAAAAGACTTGGAGGATCTGGATTTCGCCGATGATATATGTCTGATTTCCCATAAACTGGAAGATATGCAAATGAAAAGTAACAAGTTGGCAGAAGAAGCATCAAAGATAGGACTTCACGTGAACATAGATAAAACAGAGATGATGAAGATTCCTTGCCAACATCAACAGCAACAACAGACCACAATAAGCATAAATGGGAAGAACCTGAAAGAAACAACCTCCTTCACCTACCTGGGAAGCATCGTCTCAACTACAGGCGGAACTGACGAGGACATCAAAGCCAGAATCGGAAAAGCAAGACAAGCTTTCATTACTCTCAAATCTGTGTGGAGGTCAACAGCAATCAGCATCAAAAATAAGATCCGGATTTTCAACTCCAATGTGAAGTCAGTGCTACTATACGGATCAGAGACTTGGCGAGTCATAAAGAGCATCTCAAACAAACTTCAAACCTTCATTAACAACTGTCTCCGCTCAATACTCAAGATCAGATGGCCAGAAAAGATCAGCAACAGGGATCTCTGGGAGCGAACCAATCAGGAACCGATTGTGAAACAAATAGGCAGAAAGAAATGGAGATGGATTGGCCATACGCTGAGGAAACCATCAAGTGACATCACTAGACAAGCCCTCGAGTGGAACCCGAAAGGGAGGCGGCGAGTTGGTCGTCCAAGGGTGACTTGGAGGAGGTCATGTGAAGAGGAGATGAAAGCATGTGGGCAGACCTGGAGCAGGGTGAAAAAGTTGTCAGAAAACCGAAGTCAATGGAGGTGCGCAGCTGAAGCCCTATGTTCCTCTAGGAACTAAAGGATACAATAATAATAATAATAATATAATAACACAGTGGTGCGAAAATCTTTGTTGTAATTTATTTGACCGCGAAGCAAACATTCCACTGAGATACTATGCCTCCAGATAAATATTAATTATAAAGACTAACTTTTGTTCTTGATAAGTAAAACATTCCAGAAAGTGAATTGTTACACACAGACTTACCCTCATCAGTTGTTTTCACTCCTTTGTGACTAGTCATATCGGTATCAACATAACCAGGGCAGCACTGTCAAATTCACAAAACAAAAAGGAATAAAGTAAAGAATTTCCAGTGTGTGGAAATATAGAAAAAATAACACAGTACAGAGGTCTAGCTACTTCCTAGTAACCTTAGGATGAGCACAATAAGAACACAGTAACATATTACAAAGCCCAGCACAAACTACCACTCCGAATATCGGATACATTTCGGATTTACTGTAGTGATTGACTATTTCTATTACTGTACTGTTTAAATGTCTGTTGGTGTTTGTTTCGCTTTACAGTAAAAACATAAATATCAATTTCGGATTCCGGTCCTAATCGTATTGTTCTCAGACTGACTGGTATTCGGCCATTGAAGATTACAGTTACAAAGTATTGCATTTACACATACGGGCACAAATTAACATCTAATCCAAACTAGAAAGAGTAACGCATAAACTGTATCACAAAAGTGAAAACAAAGTCATGAGTCTCTACAATTCTGCAGATATGTACCACGAATTGCACAAAAAAACTCAGAATTTTGTGGAAGCAGCTGTAAAACAGGCACCGACAATGAGTCAAAGTGGTAAGGTTTCAGTCATCTTTTTGTGCTTACTACACTTCCCACACCACTGTTCTAGTTAATATTTACTATTCTACTCTCACAAAAGACACACTGAACAGTATCCAACTAAAATCTACCTCAAGGGCCATGTGCCCCCTTAGTTTCCACATATGATTGAGATTAAAGACAGTGACTATCATATTTCAGACAGCTGACGTGAGGAAATAAGACGGATGCATGAATTAACTTTCTCCACTACATAGTCGTTTTGCCTAACTTTCGAATGAATTATTTATGCATTACAAATCCTATTGTGGCAGTGAATATTTTGCGTCCTTATTACTCATATGTTGCATCAAAACTATCCGAGGCTGATTAAAGCATCAGTTAACGTATACAGTATAAATGTTGAAAAATAAGACTCCTGTTTTCACAACATTAGATGTACATAATAATAAATTAAAAATACCTGTCATATGAAGTACAATGCCAGGAATTACTGGTCGAATTCAACTCTGCAGGTAGTTCTTCTAGGCGACGACTCTGACAAAATGCAGAGTCTTCTAAACACCTTGAGCAGCAATCTACGAATGTTTGGCATGCGATTCGCTCCCGCCAAATGCAAGATGATGTTACAGGACTGGACTACATCGACGCCTAGTTTAAAAATAGGAAGTGAAGTGGTAGAGCACGTTAACCGCTTCACTTATTTGGGAAGTACCATCAGCCCCAACGGGTTGATCTCTGACGAAATCTCAGCACGAATACAAGGGGTTCGTTCCGCATTTGCCAGTTTACGCCGACTCTGGCGTAGATATCCGACTATCGACCAAAGGGCGGGTGTACTGCTCACCAGTCCGCTCCGTCCTCCTTTATGGTTGTGAGACCTGGCCACTGAGAGTGGAAGACATGAAAAGACTAGCTGGCTGTCTTTGATCATAGGTGCCTGCGCTCTATTTCCCATGTAAAGTGGCATGATAAGGTGAGCAACATTGAAGTTAGGCGTCGAGTTCTGGGTAAACAGGGGAAATCAATCGACGAAGTCGTGAAGTTACAAAGACTGAGATGGTTAGGACATGTGTTACGTATGCGAAGTCATCGCCTCCCTCGACGAGCAATGTTAGCGGATATAGGGTCAGGCTGGAAAAAAGCTAGCGGAGGTCAAACAAAAACATGGCACCAGTCAATGAAATATACAACAGTTGGTTTAAGCCACGAAGGAAGGTGTAGACTTCCAGGTTGGGGTCCTCGGGATAGTAAAAATCAATGGTTGGAAACAATTGGTGACATGGCTCAAAATCGTTTTCAGTGGCGCAAATGCATCCACTCCTTGTGACTTATGATCTCCAATGAAACTGTTTTGTTCTTCGTTATTACCCTTTCTTTGTCTCACACCTCTGCTCACTGTCTCTATTATGCTTTTCTTGTACTTTCTTCTCTTGCTTTGTGTGCTATATGGAGTGTGGCGACTTGAACTGACGCACACTTGTGCAAAGTTCTATGTCGAAAACAGACAGACAGTTCACCGATGAATCATTTCGTGTTACTCTAGAGCAACACAATGATGATACAACTACCAATAAAACCAATCACATTCTGGATCATAAAGGCGAGCAACTAATTTACATGCATAGAAGCATTCACATATGTATAACAGTGGTACAATAACTTTCAACCAATATTATGTTTTCACAAGACAAAAGTTATTCACTGCAGCGTACTACAGCTACTAACTACCAATTATGTATTATTTCAATACAAAGCATCAATTTCATAAACATGAAATTAATTTTAAGTAAATGCGAAAACGACAAAATATTAGGAGGTAAACTAACTGAATTCATCACAATTTTTCTGGGATCATCTTTCAACATCTCTCCGAAAATGAAAGAAGCTTTCGTAAGGCCCAATTTGGATACTCCATAAGCAGTCGAAGGCCAACCTTTCGCAGCGTGAGTTCCGTCGTCAGCACACCTATTGACCAATGAAAAAAGAACGAGATCACAAAGGGAAAAGACTGAAGATGCGCACGTATCACAAAATGAACAAGTGATGTGAAGTCGAAAATCAAACGAAAATGTGGGACACGTTGAGATGTATGAAACCAGATGAGTACCAGACAGAGTCATACAATGACTAAACAACGTGTTTGTTATGACTTTACTACAACACAAAACTCAAGACTTCTCTTGTAGAAACGAATTTTGATTATCCTGGAGAATGGTCAGAGAAAGACAATAATTCACACAGCATAAGGGAAGATGTTAATTATTTATCACTCATTAAAAAAATACAAACTCAGTACAATACGGATATCAAGGGATGTGTCACTACAAGTCAAGTGTTTCTTATCTTGGCATTAGTTTCTCGTCAAACCTTTGCTGGTCGTCTCATATTCTTATAGTTTCTAAGAAAGTTTTCCGTCTGACTTATTACATAAAGAAGTTGAGACACTCAGGTATAACCCAATCTCTTATCATACAATTTATTAATTCATGTGTTTTGCCCATCATTCTTTATTGTTCTCCATTATTCTTCCCTGGGCTACTCAAGAAAGATCATATAATACTACGAAGAACATTGAGGGCTGTAAGTAGGGTCAGTGCTATCCCTTTGACTCAACTAAATGACACTGTTGTCAATAGGCATATGAATTCTTGTAAATACTTAGCTAAAGTTATCTTATCTGATAGTGAACATCCTCTTTATTCACAATTGTTTCCTTGTATCTCTTCGGGTAAGACCAGAAGAAATTTTATAAACATTTATGCTCGTACTACAAAATATAAAAATTCGATAGTTTGGGACTCTTCATCAGTACGCACCCACCTGGGGGTTCGAACCCTGGTTACAAAGCGAGCCACTGGTACCCAACCCAATGGCCCACGAATTCTAACTTCTGCCAATTCACGATATAGCGCAACTGCTAGCCAATGTCTTCGGCGAGTATTTGTCCTCACACCTGACCCACTGCACCCTACTGGTCACGACTTGGGTCCCAGTGGCTTAATGGTATACGAGCTCGCCTTGTAACCAGAAGGTCCTGGGTTCGAACCCCGGTGGGTGCGCACTGCTGAAGAGTCCCAAACTAGGCTGACGAAACAGCTGTTCAGTACTCCCAGGTTTTCCAATGGTTCTTTAGCCAATGTCAGCTCATGATGAAATCCTGCAACCAATCAACCAAATCCCTGCAAACCAATACTTGAACATTTATTTTATAAACTTCGCCGTTTAAATCACGTACGAAGGCTACTGTTACGTGAAATTATTAGTAAATCGAGTAGGACATCAGAACTTCATATAACTTCGATCGAGATAAAGACTAATTGATCTTATTCACACTAAGAACTATTACTGTTGATGAACTAACACTAAAAGAATGGGGCGTGATAGGTGTTTTCTCTAGACCATTGTTCTGGTGAGATAATATGCTGAAAGTTCTGATGATAATCAAGAGAATTCCTTTACAGTAATCAACTTTGAACTACATTAATGAAATCCAAAGAATGATGACTTTTGTTGTTCTAGGGGATCTTATGAGACATTTCATTGGTTACTGAAATGCAATGTAATTAGAGTTTATGGGGCATTGATCAGCGTCCATGTAAATTTTACAGCCAAAAGTGATCCACACCAATGCATTCACTTTTTATCCTCAAGAATCTTTAAAATACTTTCATAGGAACTTCATACTTACTGAAACTTCCATGTAGAACATTGTACAAATGTGAGAGTTCGAGTCGCTACACTTTAAATATATACTCATACAAGTGGAGAAAAGAGAAGTAAGGAAACCACAGTAACGAAGGTATGTGGGAGGACGAATAATCGCACGTAGCACACTGAGAATTCAGTGAATCTACGGCATCACAAGGAATGAATGCCACGGCGCCTTTTAAAACAATCTCCAGCGATGTTGCCAAAAGTTTTCAGTCACTAGTTCTTAGTGTCTTAAAGAGCACAGACAGACAGTTAACCCGTCCGCAGGTGGCTATAGGCAACAGTCAAATACTTTATGGATTGGTGTTGTTTCCATCTAACCACCTCTAGTTTCTCTCCAACTTATCCGACATAAAAATCCATTGCTGAGCAGTACGCACATCTCACCATATGAAGCTAAGTTATCAGATGAGTCAATCTCTATATAGTCCCATTTCTTATCCTTTCCTTTTTAACAATATTTCGCATGTCTCTGATGTGTTGCGTCGTTCCATTGGATGTGTTAGCTGTAGATAAGATCAACAAGGACTCAGTGACCAGACTCTTCCTTCAACCATCTATATGCTTTACACGGTTGGAGCTGTGCCTCTACCGTACCATATCGCAAGCATCGCAATAACCATGTTTCCTTCCAAGTACAGTTATTTTTGGACCAGTCACTTTACACGTAGCTAAATTCCGATAATCTAGTAAATCACTCCATGTAGTTAACTTCACAGTCATTGCGAAGCATTCAATAAGATGAGTCACTTTTTAGAGTGGACAGAGCTTATCCCCGAAAATGTTTGTAGTTTTAAATGCCAACCTAATCTTCGTTTTACTAAAAAACCTTTGAAAAGTTTCAGAGTTCCTTTATTTATATGGTGACAGTACAGACCTAAGAATAGAACTTGTGCACTGTGGTAGAGTATAATTTCATTAGGGGTAAATTTACTTTGATAAAGACTCTATTACACTGTGAGACTTTATCAAAATAAATTCTACCCAGTGACAGCATAGACACCTCAACTACTATCTTGTGTTATGTTTAGTATTTTCACTAATACTTCTCCCTTGTTGAGTTTTCTGAACTTCAAGATATATTATATAGGCTAGTTTTCTAGCGCTGGTGCTTTTTCTATGCCTCGTTTCATTACGTAGGATTTCTGACGCTTTACTGTGAATTTTCGCTTTATAGGTGAGACAGCTAGATAAGGTAGAGATAACGAATGAAAAAACTCCGTCTACATACCTGCTAAAGTACACAAGTCTTTCACAGACGGTAATAAACACTTTCTCTTCTTTTGGTCATCTCATTTCACAATTTCATATTGCAAATTCCACTTTCTGATTCTTTAACTCAAATGCAAATTTTAATCTATTTACATTCCTCAAGTATCAATGTTTGCCTTGAGTGGTAATTCAAGTCACGAAACTTACTTTACGAATTCGTTCATAAGTCCTTTCAGCTCTGAAATACTCATTGGGCCAACAAATTTGTGGTACAATTCATCGCTCAGTTTCTTAAGACTGAACAATGAAACAGAACTAGATACGTTGACAACTCTAGAGAGTGAGAATAAATCTTATCTGCGCACAATACCTGGCATTTTCAGCCAATAAAGGAATAGTCTCTTCAATAAAGTTAACAGTGCATGTGAAGTTAGTATTTATTGTAACCCGCGCCTGTTCACCGAATGGAGCCGTTGAGTTTTGCTGAAAATTGACGTAAGGCATACATTGAAATACCTTGTACGCGATACCCGCATTATTCACCGCAATGTTTATGCCATCAGGATAATTCTTCCGTACGAACTCAAGGAAACTTTTACGACTTTCCGGTTCTGTTATATCTAACTGGTGAAATTTGACATCTAGGCCCTTGCCACTAAGCTTTTTCACAGCCTCCAGACCAAGTTCGACGTTTCGTGCTATCTAATTTGGCAATGAAATAGTCACATACCTGTCAAATAAACGTCCCACTCTCCTGAATCTTTGTAAAATTTTGCGAGTTGTTCAACAATGCTGTATCCAATACCCTTGTTAGATCCTGTTACCTGTTATAGAAATACGTTGCATTAAGGAAGTTAAAGTGACCATACAAAAGCCAATTTCATTGCAGTGTTAAAATAACCCTCCTAGTCTCGCTTTCTGGGAACGTAGGTTGGAACAGATATCCCAAACGCGTCAGGAAATGAAAGTTCAAAACGGTACAATTTATAGCCTTGAGTTGACCTTCGATCCAAATTCCAATATAATAATAATGATTTACTTTATTCCAAAAACAGTACTTGTGATACAGAATGGAATTTTCAGCATTAATCACAATATTGCATCTAATTTCTTCAAATTATAAGTAAAATTATTCACACAGAAAATTTTCCACATTTACAATAGGGATAACGTCAAAAACATGTAGCATATAAAATGGAAATAATAATAGTGATAACAGCTAACGTAATAATAATAATACTAGTGAAAATCGCCGTCGGCTTGTTACATACAGTACTATCAGTGCGGTAGAGAAATCCTAGCATATTTAAAAATATTGAATATAATGTTCTCTTTACATGATATGGTGAGGGGAAAAACAAAGATTACAGCAGTCATGGAGATAAGTTGGTGTTTGCAATTATGAGAGTAAAACAGAGAAGTAACAGGACCATAAATATAATAGAAGTAATAAAAGTAAAACTTGAAGGTATATAAGGATGGATGGAGGAAATTGTTTATTTACTAGATGAAAAAAGGTTAGTTAATTGTTGCCTGACACTATTTTCATCAAATAAAATACGTGCCAAGTATGGTATCATAGAATTTCTATACTTAGACGTGCGAGCATACAGTTTTCTGAAGTTACTCCTTGTTCTACCTGAGGTGATGCAAGGTGAAAGCTGAGGGTGCTGTGGATGCTCCAAGTCAGACAAAATCCCTTTAGCAAATTTATTGCATGAAGTCAAGTGCCTATCGACAACGACGTTAACTATGTGGTCCATTGGGACACCACTCACCCTACTGACAGTCTTCAGTATTCTACGAATTGTGACATAGTCCTTTTTAAGCAAACCAGGAAAGAATAAGGGTGAACAGTAAAGAAGAGTGGGTAGGATGCAAGAGTTTATGAACTGTAAGAGAAGGGGTTGTTGAGTTATACCCGAGTGTCTTAACTTCCTAGTGTAAAATGTCAGGAGGAATATTTTACTGGAGAGATCGGAAGAGAGAATAAGTCCAAGATACTTAATTTCTGATTTGATTCCTATATCATTGTCGTCAATTTTACAACTGTCATGAGAATCGATGACTTCTTTTAACTGTCGTTTACATCTTAAGCTGAAATCAACAGTTTGACACTTAGAAGGATTCAGTTTAAGACCGTTAGACTCAAATCATTTGCTGATTCTCGATAGAAAGCTATTTATTTTAGTACAATCTAGCTGGGAGTTAGCAGCCATTGAAACCGTTAAATCATCAGCGTAGTTCACAAAGTTTATTTCCTCAGAGTGAGGCAAGTCGTGCAAGAAGAAGGAAAAAAGAAAAGGAGAAAGAACAGCACCTTGAGAGACACCAGCTTCAGTAGGCAATGAAGTGGAGGACTTCCCTTTATATACGGTGTACTGCTTTCTATCTGAGAAATAGGAGTGCAACCAGTTAACAGCCCAACATTCTGTTTGACTAGCAGCAAGTTTATTTAATAAGATGTCCCTAGGGACCGAGTCGAAAGCAGATGTATAGTCTAGGAAGGCGCAACGAACAAATTTAGCCCCCTTGTCTAGACTGGAAGCAATGTTATGATATAAGACGGCAGCTGCATCTAAAGTGCTTCTACTGTGCTTATAGGCAAATTGTTCAGGGTCATTAAAGGATTTAAGCGAAGGTTCAAGACTAAGTAAAAGTAATTTCTCCATAGTTTTCAAAAAAGGAGAGGTAATAGACATGGGTCTAAATTTTACACATGCTCCAGTAGAAGATTTAGGTATGGGTACAACTTTAATGTCCTTCCAAACGGCAGGCACAATATTATCGGAAAAAGATTTGTTAAATAGATCAGCAAGAGGGTGACACAGAATATCAGAACATTTTTAAAAAATAATACTAGGTACATAATCGGGACCTAAGCTCTGGGAAGGGTTTAGAGACTTGAGGCACTTTTGAACATCATTTGTGTTAAAACCTGGAAAGGGGCTATTATTAACACAAGTGATGCTGGGAAGCATGGCATTTGACGGAGAGTAAATAAAAGATTTGTTAAGAGTACATACATCAAAAGAATGTGGAATATTGTTTATCTGCTTACTACCAGTTATTTCCTTAAATAGTTTCCACATATTAGAAGGATTTTTGCAGGATATGAATTTCTGGTTTTATATTACATTCAACCTCTGCATTTCAGACTTAATTAAGAAGTTAGTTCTTTTTACACCACCTTTATCTTTCATCTTATACAGTTTTTCCTTCTCTCTACGAAGTTTTTAAATTTGAGGCGAGGAGAAACGGTCAAATTTGACGAATAGTGTTTCTTTTGGGCAACAGATTTCAAAACAGAATTTCAGATAGGATGTAATATTAGAGATATTGTCATCAAGTGAATCATCATTAAACAAATCCCATCTTGTGTCACTGAGCATGTTTCTAAGATGATGTACGGCCTCATTTGAGCAGCATCTGTGAACAACTTTCTTAGACAAGTTTGAGAAGGCTTTACTGTGTAACTTCCCGTAAATTTTGGGTAAGACTCGTACAATACTCTTTTACGAGCTTCGTATATTCCAGAATCATTTATAAATACTAAGTCAAGTGAAGTATTTTGTCGAGTTGGGAAATTAACAATATTTTCATGGCCCAGCAATGTAATAAAACTGCAGTCGCCGGAGTTGAAGTCGCCAGTCACTATAGATAAGGAGTTACCAAACGAAGCAGCAGCGAAAATAGTGAATTCGTCAGCGAAGATAGATAGTTCTGAGGAACTGCAACAAGGTGTGATATCGATATTTGTGACAAAAATGAAGCTGTACTTAGGTAAGTGTTTAGGTCGACATTTTGCAGTTATACAATCAATATTGTCATTTGAGAATTTGAAGCGGACGTTGTTGGCAGTAGACCACTGAGAATTAATAAAAGTGGCAACACCACCACCTCTTTTCTTCTTTGAGCTGCATCGGCCTTGTCTGTAGATTGTGAACCCACTTAAGGAGACTAAATTATCGTCATATGAATCATGGAGCCAAGTCCCTTGAAGAGTGATTGCACCAGTATTACAATATACATTTGAGTATAATAGAGAATGCAAGTAGTTAATCTCTGCCAACCTCCATGATGCTTTTTCTTAACGTTATTATATACTCGTAAATCAACAGGTTGAAAACATTTTAGATAATCGCGAGAGTAAGTAATGCGACTTGGATACATAACTGAATAATTAAAACAAAATAAATCAGAGGAAATAGATGCAATATGTAGGATGGAAATTTTGGTAGCCCAAGATTTAAGCAGGCCGCCAATATCCATTATACCAGCTGGGAGTAAGACAATGTGTTTTCTTTCTGCTTGCTTCTTGGCTGTGAATTAAAGGTTCCTGGTCTTCGGTAAACTTCTCCATAGTTCGTCCCGCTACTCGACTTCCTTAGGATTGACTGACCCCAAAAAGACTGATTATTTATGGTTCGCAGTATGTGCCGTGTTGAGTCAGCGTTGCCACTGTGAATAGAGTTGATGCTTCTACTCATTAGGCATCCGGTGTGATTGAACAGACAGTTTAGTTGCAGGTAATTCTCCAGAATTGTTAGCCACAGCATTCATCTTATCTATAATGGAGTTTTTTATTTTTTTACTCTTGTGATTCATTGCATGGTAAGAACCGTCGACCAAGAATGTGCATCGGTGGCACAGTGGTTAGGATCCTCGCCGACCATGCACATGGTCCGGGGTTCGAGCCCACGCCGACGCACACCCGATATCTATGGTCGGCCTGCTAATTTCGGGCTACCGATATCCACGCTGAGAATTCCATACTGGTACCGAAAATACAGTGTGGAATCAAGCTGTAAATCGAAAAAATTCAGCCTCTAATCTGGTGCGCCCTATCACAAAGTTCATTTTCGGTACACACGCAGACAAAACCGGTGAGCCTGTTCCATTTTGTATTGGTTCTTGTACTATTCTCGAAATATATATTTCTTCATGAGTCACCAAACGCCTTAGGTCATGCCATTCCGGCGAGATAATGTGGATCATTGCTTCAGACAGCCGAGTCTGATATCAGTGAACATGGGATAACTGACCAACGTTCACAGTTCCTTGCAGTTGTCCAAGCCCTACCACGGGAATCCAGCAAGTGCGTAATGGTGCAGATGTCGAGAAAGGAGGTAAGTAAGTCGTATGAGTCGCTTAAAGCAACCCTCCTAAGGAGAAACGTTATCACGGATCGACAGCGTCTGGACGACCTATTTCGCTGCGTCAAGTTGGGTTACCAATCCGCTGTGAACATGCTTACAAGAATGCGGAAACGTATGGACCGTCGTCGGTTCGATTATGAACTCTTTAGACAGCTGTTCTTATCCAAATCACCACAGCCAGTACAGGATGTGCTTGTGTCAATCCAAGGTTTAATTATAGATGATTCAGCCACTTCTGCTGACAAATTTTTTTAGCAGTAACACAACAGTCACGGAAATATGCTCGATCGCTAAACAGTCTTCGAGAAAGGACACTGCAATAATAGAGTTATGCAACTTCGTAGGGGAACCACCTAGACTAAATAGTACCCGTATTTCCTCATGCCATCAACCGAAGTCCTCCGACTGGAGTTGGAATAATGATGACTATGGCCAAGAAGAGAAATGCTGCGTAAAAACTTGTAATTTCGGCAATGTCTTAAAGTCTATGGGAAACTATCCCACCAGCACGCGTTAGCGGCAATCGTCGCCGGTTGTACTGACCGCCTACTTTGCATTATGATGTGGTCAGCCAGACCCGATATTTAGTCGACACAAGGGCAGGGGTCAGCCTCCTTCCAGCCACAGCAGCAGATCGTCAGAAGGAACCTACCTTCAACTTACAGGCTGCAAATGTGGTTTTCCAATTGCAAACTTTGGTACAAAATATGTCTATCTCAACGTAGGTTTACGCAAACCTATTCAGTGGATTTTCCTTCTCACTGACGTCACAATGCCCATCATTGGCACAGACCTACTTAATCATCATGATTTACTCGTAGACGTCCGCCGAAAACGACTGATTGACAACACTTGTCAATGTAGTTGAAGATTGAACGATCAATTCATGGTTGTTTACTCAAAACCAACTTCCCCAATATTCGCGGAAGCATCAATCAGCCATTCATCGTCTCATCCGTCGCTGTTTAGAAAGAAGTCAGCAGCAAACCGTCAGAAGTGATATTGTGATTCATTATTGTAGTATTTGTTCATAGACCTTAGTTGTAAAGCTTAGTTGTACGTTGGTTATATGTTGGTGTTAGAATAAATAATTCTCGAGTTGTCAAACTGGGTTCTGGTATATGCGTCCGTTCATACTCAGCGTTTCTGAAAAGCTTCGAGGAACAGCGTGAGTCCCAGGGTAGCAAGAGCTGGGCATTAACGGTTTACAGGACGTGGCTGACAGTTTCTGATAGTGGAGTCAGTTTCTGACGGAACGGCGTCAGTTTCTGACGGATTCAGACAGTTGGTGAAAGTTTGTATAGCCACCGTTCATCTCTCCTGGTGCCGGTCAAGTCCTCTTTGAACAAGCAATATCTGGAACCTTTTTGGAATTGGGTCAAGTTCAACAATGCCTGGGTCAAAGAACGGACAGAGCGTCTTGGATGCAAACAGGAAAGTAAGTCATGGTGACTTGTCTGTTAATTGTAACGATGTGTCTGATGTTAAGCATGACATGGTTGATGTTACTGTTTCGCCGTTCAGGGATAATAGGAACATCAAACTCCCCAAATTTGAACCACGATGTTTTGATGGAAACCCGGCTGATTATTTACAATTTGTAAAGGAGTTTGAGATCATGCTGAGTAGATTTTTACTAAGTGATGAATTGAAATTGATGTAATTGATGAGGTACTGCACTGGAGTTGCTTCAAGAGCTATACAGTGCTGTAAGCTCATGCCCCCTAATGAGGGATACGCTGAGGCCATGCGCATATTACGTCAAAGGTTTGGAAGACCTTCGATGATTGTAGGGAAATTACTCGAGGCTGTTAAGGGTAATGGTGGTCAATTACAGGATGACTCCTAGGGACTCACTGAGTTTTTGGATAATTTACTGACTTACAAGAATGCATTGATTTCGACGAATTACATGAGTGAACTCAACTCGAGTTTTGTCCTAGAAGTAATAGCGAGAAGCCTACCTACTCGACTGCAAAGGAAGTGGGTGAAGACAAACTCCCGTATAGAGGATGAAGGTATCGAGCCGAAGTTTGATGATATCCTGAAACTAGTGAAAGATAGTGTCAATCAATCAATGAGCAAGTTTGCCAGTATATTATATCCCACCCCTGGAATAGAGCAGTCTGAGGGTAAAACGCAAGCATTGATGATCGAAGGGTCTCAGAGAGGTGGATATCGAGAAGGCTGTATGCTGTCTAGCATTGCATGTAGACTTAGTGAGTGTAACAGCTTTCGTGGCGCATCCTCAACAGATAAGATACAAGCTGCAAGGCAAACAGGGTTGTGTTTTACACGTTTGCAAGAAGAGCATACAAAGATGAACTGTGAATCAGTAAGCAAGTTTAGTGATAAGCTAAGTGTGAAATCAAGGTCTGACTCCGAATCGTGTGAAGATAACGGTGTGGTCAAGAAGTCTGTAGTTTCAACTGGTAAGCCATTGTTGAGTATATTGTAACAGAAGAGGGTTATAATCTCAGAGGACGGTTCTGACTCTGCAAGTTCACAAGGTATAACTAGTCATAACGAAGATATAAAACATTTAAGGATATGTGAGGAGGAATAAAAATTGTCTACTTCTGTTATTAAAGAGTTTGAAAATGGTAAAATTGACGGTGAATTGAATATTTGTGATAACGATCATGATACTTCATATTTATCTTTGGTTGATCATGATGAGATGAGATATATGCCTACTTCTACCGAGTTGAACAATTGAACAAGACGCTGAAACGTCTTGTTATGGTGACAGTGGATTTTATCAAAAATGCGGAGTCATTACTAGCCAAGACTTGAAGGATGATATATGAGTAAGTAATTTCAATTGTTTCTCAGCTTCAGTCTGGATGTAGATCAATGCAACTTCTACTACAAGGCAAATAGAAGAGAAGAGGCGAGCAGCAAAGTACCAGAGAGCAAAGAAAAAGCATGTGGAGTCAAACATATATGTTTATATTCGTCGTACATTGCAATTTAGTAAATATACATGTTTTTTTCTACTAAGTCTTTTTATGCATCTATGCGACTAGTTTATTTATAGTTTTTAGAGTGCTAAGAGTATTTAAGCGCGTTTTTTAGGTGCCGCAGTAAACTAATAGTTGATTCGTTCTAGGAATAAATAGTTTATTAATGTAATTAGTGGAGTGAAACAGTCTCTACAGAGGCTATTTGAAGCTCATAAACGAAGAGCGGGTTCTGACATCTAGGCACAGGCTATTTGCCAATGCAGTTGAAGATTGAACGATCAATTCATGGTTGTTTGCTCAAACCCAACTTCCCCAATTTTCGCGGAGGCATCAATCCACCAGTCATCGTCTCATCGGTCGATGTTCAGAAAGAAGATCAAAAAACTGTCAGAATTAATATCGTGATTTATTGTTGTAATATTTGTTCTTAGCACTTAGTCTGCAATGCCAGTATTGCTGGTTATATGTTGGCGTTAGAATAAAGAATTCTTGAGTCGCCAAACAGTGTTTTGGGTTTTGCGTCGGTTAATACTGAGCGTTTCTGAAAATCTTCGAGGGACAGCGTGAGGCCCAGCGTGGCAAGAGCTGGATGTTAACGGCCAAGTTCAATGATGCCTGGGTCAAAGAAGGGACAGAGTGCCTTGGAAGCAAACAGGAAAGTAAGTCATTTTGATTTGTCTGTTCCATGTAACGGTGTGTTTGATGCTCAGCACGATGAGTCTGTTCTTCATGTTTCGCAGTCTAGGGATAATAGGACTAAATTTGAACCTCGGTGTTTCGATGGAAACCCAGCTGACTGTTTACAGTACCAAATGGTGGGGATGATTGACCGGAAGCCTTCAGCTAAACAAATCGACTTAAACAGTGAGAGTCAGCATACAATGTTCAGTGATGATTGCAGTGGTCAATAATTTTGGGCAATTATTTACCGCTACAGATGTAAAGTAGGCGGCTAAAGCCACCAGGATAGTTTCCCGCAGTCTTTGAGACGTTGCCGAAATTACAAGGTTTATGCCACCATTTCACTTCCCGGCCATAAGTGTTGTGATACTAGCACCAGTCAGGGTTTTTCAGTGAACGTGGCTTGGACTCAGATCGACCACGTGAGTTTCGCGGGTGAGGAGGTTTAGGACGATGGTCGGAGTAAGAAGGAATGTTTGACCTAAACATTTGCAGTTTGTGAAGGAGTTTGAAATTATGTTGAGTGGTTTTTCATTAAACCTCGCCAGATTACCAGCTTGCTTGAAGCAAAAGTAAGGATGGGTACCTGGAATGTTCGTACAATGTACTCGGACTTGGCATTCGAATGGTTACACCGATATGGTGTTATCATTAATATTCAAGTGCCAGAAGTAGATCCCTGAATTTTTTCTTCCACAGGATAGATTATAAAGTTATCCATCAAGAGGCTTTTAAAGCTGAGGGGATTCTGAGCATTCCTGAGACAAAGACGTTGAAAAATCTTCGCGCTTCTAATGGCTTGTTGAGTTATTACAGAATTTTTATTCCCAACTGTGATTCCACGATCAAGCCACAGAACTTCTTCGAAGGAATAACAGTCCACTTCACTTGGCGCATACACGTGCTTAGCTTGCCAAAAGTGCAAGGTAGTAAGGCACACTAAAAGCCCTCTTGGTACCTTTCTTATCCCTGACGCTAATTTCGAACATGTTCATATACATATGGTTGGACCCCTTCCAGAATCTCATGGATATACCTCTATCTTAACGTGCATTGAACATTTCACACGATGGTCTGAAGCAGTACTCGTCAAGGATGTGTCTGCTGAGTTAGTCGCACGCGTCTTTGTCGAATGATGGATGACAAGTTTGGGATAACCATAATCTATAACAAGTGACCGCCAGCGGAAATTCGAAAGCAGCTTATTCTCAGCGTTGACTAAAATATTCGGTTGCAGGCGCCATAGAACAACTGCCTACCATCCTCAAGCAAACGGTGTGGTAGAGCATCTATACTGACAGTTGAAGGCTGGATTAGCAGCCAGGAACACTGTAGACTGGACTGACACACTATCTTTAGTTGTTTTAGGCAAAGGAATTTCCTCAAAAACCGATGTTAGCCGTACTGCTTCCGAGCTTGCATATAGTACAACACGGCAACTGCCAGACGAGTTTGTTACTCCCTCTAGCTTCCTACCGGCGGTAGATCACGCCTCGTACCTCAGCGGGCTTACGAACACAATGTGTTCAGTTAAACCCATCCCCTCCTACCATAGTCCACTAAAATCTTTGTTCATCTGTGTCTGAAAACTTCCTCGCATGTAGCAGCCAACGCTCTCATGCAGTGGGAACCAATCTCTTCCAGGATAATGACAGCCAGGTTCAACTCAAAAGGAAGGAAGTTTACAATCATTCAATGCTATGCGCCTACAAATGTCTCAGAACAAGAGAAGAAAGAGGCGTTCTACAGACAACTACAAGCAATAATGAACAACGTCCTAAATGTCGATATCAAAATCCTGATGGGCGGCATGAATGCGAAGCTGGGAGGAGACAACACAGGAGGAGAACTCACCATGGGTCGAGAGGCTCTCGGTGAAATGAACAACAATGGTGTTCAAACACAAGGATATACACAAGACGACATGGATTTCACCAGATGGAAACACCAAAAACCAAATAGACTTCATCTCAATTTCAAGAAAGTGGAGACGGAGCCTACTGGACACAAGGTCAGGGAGAGGAGCAGATGTGGGTTCAGACCACTAACTAGTACAAGGGACTTTCAAGGTGAAACTAAAAGTCTCGAGGATAGCTGGGGATGAGCCAGAATGCAAGTTCAACACTCGGAAACTGAATGACAACCACAAAGGACACTTTCACCGCAACTGTCAGAGCAAAGCAGGAAACACCACGCGACATCACTGAAGAATCATGCGTGGAATAACATTGGAAGTCTCTGAAGCTGATTCTCAACGAAACGTGTTCAACGGTTCTAGGAAGAAAGAAGAGACATGTGGAGTACGTAACAATGTGATTGTACACCTTTTGGTTATTTGTAGAAATTAGAGATATTGTACATGATTTTTGTTTAAAACGCTTCTTGTTGAAATATACATAACTTCCGTGTACAATTGCAAATACACTTTGCTGTTGGAGACTTCGTCTTCTCTCTGGTTATTTCTGCTTACTTGCTCAGCTCACACTGTGTTGTGTACTTCGGATTTATTGTAGGAGTCTACTACTCTCAACCGAAGACGTTTCTACAACCGGAACACAGCAGCTACGGCAGACGCAACCCAAACAATTAACGTACCCGTGGACTATATAAATAATTTGTAGCAGAGGACTTAAACTTTATATCCAAGTAATCCTTTTTGTTGATATAACTCGTCACTGCATTTTTGGTAATATATTGTTATTTAACACTCCATTGCCCTGGATTATTGTTCTCATATTTGTGATATTAGTGAACTCTAGTATTAGTCCCCTAAAAATTAATTGGTGAGCCCGATAAGGACACGGATTATTTTGGCATATTCATATTCTTATTTTTGCTATTTTGTATATTCATTGTGATTTTGTGTGTGGTTTTATATTTGTATCCTATTTCGCACCAACAACCTCATGTTTATAATGTCGTCACCTCAGTCCGGTACATCAAACGAGCAGACAACTAATAGCGAGACAAATGCCACAATAAATGCCATCACTGATTTCCGTTTACCTCAATACGGTTTCGCAGAACCAAGGATTTGGTTTGCGGTAATTGAACCGTTGCTAGAAGCACGGGGCATTAAGTCCCAAATAGCCAAATATGGTGTAGTGCTGGCAGAACTCCCTCCGTCAGTATTGACAGAAATCAGCGATTTCATCGAAGATCCTCCGACGGAAAACCAATTTGATAAACTTAAAGCCCTCCTCATACAACGTACCAGTTTGTCGGATGAGAAAAGAATCCAACAATTGCTCACAGGCTGTGAACTAGGCCCACGTAAACCATCCCAGCTGCTCAGGCACATGCGCCAGTTAATCGGACACCATAAAGTAGACGAGGTAGTGCTGAAACAGATGTGGTTGCAACGTTTACCTAGAAATGTCCAGCAAATTTTAATCATCTCAGGAAAGTCGTATGACTTAGACCAACTAAGTGACATGGCAGATAGTATTATGGATGTTTTATCTGATAACACCATAAGTCACGTAGCATCTGATAGTGCCACACCGTGTCATTCCACACCCACGGCAGACACACCGATACTCGCCGCCATTGCAGACTTAGCGGCAAGGATTGACAAGTTGGAAACTAATAGGTCTGATCGACGAGTCCGGAGACGGAGTTCACAAAGAAGGTCACCATCACGACGACGATCCTTCTCACGACAGCGTTCTTACACGTCTTCTCGGGATAGTAATATATGCTGGTATCACTGGAAGTTTGGACGTCATGCCCTGAAATGTGTAAAACCGTGCAGCTTTAGCGAAGCCAACCAGGCTCAGGGAAACGCCTCAGCCAGACAGTGATGGCGACAGCTGTTACTGGCAAGCAAACAAGTCGCCTCTTCTATGTGAAGGATAAAACTTCAGACACTTTATTCCTGGTAGACACGGGAGCAGAAGTTAGCGTAATCCCTCCTTCACTATCCAGGCGATCTACACGGACACCCGGAAAACTGTCTCTCCGGGCAGCTAACCACACAAGCATACAGACGTATGGAGAGCAATCCCTCATACTGGATCTAGGTTTACGTCGGCGTTTCACATGGATTTTCATAGTAGCCGACGTCAGTCACGCCATCCTCGGAGCAGATTTCTTGAGTAATTTCAACCTGTTAGTTGACGTCAACAATAAAAAACTGATTGATAACAACACCCATCTAAAGATCCATGGAATTATCTCCAGCTATTCTGTCTATAATATCAGTATTGAAAGACCAGCAGATTGCCCTTTTTCCTCCCTACTTCACCGTTTCCCTAAAATTCTTAAGCCGTCGTACAACATCGAGGACGTCCCTCACACAGTTACTCACAAGATAGTTACTACGGGTCAACCAGTTCGTGCTCGTCCTCGTAGATTACCCCCGGACAAATTGGCAGCAGCCAAGGCAGAATTTGAACACATGATGCAGCTCGGCATCATCAGACCCTCCAATAGTCCTTGGTCTTCGCCCTTACACATGGTGCCTAAAGCTGATCATGATTGGAGGCCATGTGGGGATTACCGACATTTAAACAATGCCACAGTTCCCGACCGTTATCCTATTCCTCATCTTCATGATTTCTCCCTGACATTACACGGAAAAACCATTTTTTCTAAAGTAGACTTGGTCAGGGCCTATCACCAAATACCAGTTGCCCAAGAGGATATCGAAAAAACGGCCATCATCACACCTTTCGGTTTGTTTGAATTTCTCCGCATGCCATTTGGCCTAAAGAACGCAGCACAATCCTTCCAACGTTTCATGGATCAGGTCACACAAGGTTTGGACTTTGTATTTGTATATATCGATGACGTTTTAATTGCTAGCTCGTCGCCCGAAGAACATACTGATCACCTCACCATCTTATTTCAACGATTTGAGCAATATGGAGTCGTCATTAACCCCAAAAAGTGCATATTCGGTGTCTCCTCTATACAGTTTCTGGGACACCACATAACCGCGAATGGTATTACGCCTACGGAGGAAAAGATAGAGTCCATCAAAAACTTCCCCGAACCAGATTCACTCAAGAAGGTCAGACGTTTTTTGGGGATGTTTAATTTCTATCGGCGTTTCATTCCTTCGTGTGCCTCCATCGTCCAGCCGTTAACCGACCTCCTTAAAAATGATCCTAAAAAGTTTCAGTGGTCAGCTGAAGCACACGAATCATTTTGCAACGCAAAAGATGCCTTATCCAGAGTCACTATGCTATCCCATATCAACCCCGAAGCGTCGCTTATTTTGTGCACAGATGCCTCCCAAGTAGCTGTAGGGGCAGTATTACAACAAAAGATGAAGGGCGAAGTCACCCCACTCGCATTCTTTTCTAAGAAGTTGGAACCGGCTCAGACACGATACAGCACTTTTGGGAGAGAATTGCTGGCCATATATCTTGCAGTGAAGCATTTCAGTTACTTACTACAGGGCCGGCATTTCACTATTTTTACTGACCACAAGCCCCTGTGTCATGCTTTCACTACTTCACTCGATAAACACTCCCCTAGAGAAGCCAGACAGTTGGATTATATCTCCCAATTTTCAACCGACATCAGTACATCAAAGGGGATGCGAACGTGGTAGCCGATTCTCTTTCAAGAAGTGACATTAACCAGCTCCAAACGTCGGTAGACATCAGTCTTGATCGTATGGCTCAATTACAAAGAGATGACGTTGAACTCCAAACCTGCCGCAGAAACTCTTCCTTACAGCTCAAAGATGTGCCTATCCCCTTATCAGATGCAACCATAGTCTGCGATGTATCTACCGGCACTAATCGTCCATTTGTCCCTCTCAGTTGCCGAAAAGCATTGTTCGAACATTTACATTCGCTTTCTCACCCTGGAGTACGCGCCACGGTCAGACTGATCAGCGAACGCTTCGTGTGGCCTAAAATGAACTCTGACATTCGGAGATGGGCACGAGAATGTATCCAATGCCAATGCTCCAAAGTACACCGCCACACTATTACAACCCCGAAGACGTTTGAATTACCCGAAAGGAGATTTCAGCATATCCATATAGATATCGTGGGACCATTGCCAACATCAAGGGATATACACATATCCTGACAGCGATTGATAGATTTACTCGTTGGGCTATTGCATGCCCCTTAAACGACATATCTGCTGAAAACGTTGCTTTAGTTTTTCTCGACCGTTGGGTGTCAAACTACGGTGTACCAACTACTATTACATCCGACCGCGGTCCTCAATTCCAATCGACACTCTTTCGCGAACTGACGAGACTTCTGGGAGTGAAACATATCTCCACAACAGCCTATCATCCGGCAGCGAATGGTCTAGTGGAAAGATTCCACAGACAACTGAAAAGCTCCCTGATGGCGCAGAATGATACATCTAAGTGGAGTGAATACTTACCTTTGATTTTACTTGGTATCCGATCTACTATCAAAGAAGATTTAGGATGTACACCGGCTCAACTTGTCTATGGCACCAACCTAACCTTGCCTGGACAGCTAGTCCCCTCAGCCGATTCCACAGACGTGAACATTGCCGACTTCACTAACCGATTAACTAGACAAATGCTTCAACTTCAACCAACAGCACCTCGACAATCTCCCCGACGAGATCAGATCAACAAACATCTACAAACTTGCAAATTCGTCTTCATTCGAGTCGACGCCATCAGAAAAGGATTGCAACCTCCATACGAAGGACCCTTTCAAGTTATTAAACGTTCAGACAAACACTTTACAGTGAACAAGAATGGAAAACGAGAGACTATTTCCATTGATCGAATCAAACCCGCATACACCGACAACGACTTCGAATCTACATCGGCAACTGCGCAATCAAATAATCAAACATCCGATTCCACTCCACCGGCACCAAGTCTTATCCTCCCTCCATATCAAACACGTAGTGGTCGGCAAATCAGTAAACCGGCTCGCTACGTTCATTTTGAGGACTAAAAAAAAAATTAATTAAAAATTATTATTATCTTTTTCGTTTAGACATTATTATCATGACCGTTAGTATTTCGTCGTAAACTTTGATGTTACTATCACTATTATTTATTTATATGTACCTCACCTACAAAACAGGGTTGCCTTTTTCAGAAACTATTGATCTTTAATCCATATTTTTTTATGTTTTCTTTCCCCTCCTTAATTACTGTGTATATACATATTTTTCTTTAAACATTAAAAATCTAAGTTCATGCTTAGTGCAAATTTAAGTGACATGATTTTCTATTTCAATTTTTATTGTTTAACTAATTGTATATGCTTTAAGACTTTACATGATTCACATAGCATCTCGCGTTTATGCATGTTGTGATGTATCCCTATGTCAGCCACGTCTCGTAAACCGTTAATGCCCAGCTCTTGCTACGCTCGGGCTCACGCTGTTCCTTGAAGTTTCTCAGAAACGCTTAGTAATAACAGACGAAAAAACCAAAACACCGATTGGCCACTCGAGAATTCTTTATTGTAACACCAACATACAAAAAATGCTTCCACTAAGGTCTGTGAACAAATATTACAATAATAAATCACAATATTACTTATGACGGTTTACTGCTGACTTCTTTCTGAACAGCGACCGATAAGACGATGACTGTCGTATTGATGCCTCCGCGAAAATTGGGGAAGTTGATTTTAAGCAAACAACCGTGAATTGATCGTTCAATCTTCAAATACATTGACACCCTATTTTTATCCACAATTTGTTATTACTATTATTATTTACTTCACAGTTTTACTTAAAATTTTCCGGTGGTCTCTCCGGACCTCTAGGGAGGGGAGAGCCGTTTGGAGTACGTAACAATGTGATTGTACACCTTTTGGTTATTTGTAGAAATTAGAGATATTGTACATGATTTTTGTTTAAAACGCTTCTTGTTGAAATATACATAACTTCCGTGTACAATTGCAAATACACTTTGCTGTTGGAGACTTCGTCTTCTCTCTGGTTATTTCTGCTTACTTGCTCAGCTCACACTGTGTTGTATACTTCGGATTTATTGTAGGAGTCTACTACTCTCAACCGAAGACGTTTCTACAACCGGAACACAGCAGCTACGGCAGACGCAACCCAAACAATTAACGTACCCGTGGACTATATAAATAATTTGTAGCAGAGGACTTAAACTTTATATCCAAGTAATCCTTTTTGTTGATATAACTCGTCACTGCATTTTTGGTAATATATTGTTATTTAACACTCCATTGCCTTGGATTATTGTTCTCATATTTGTGATATTAGTGAACTCTAGTAATAATCCCCTACATACAAGACAAGTAATGACTCTCTACGGACACTTGAAAATAAGAGAGGAGAATGGTGAAAGAGAAAATGATTCAGTGCAAGGATGGACAGGTAAAGGAGACGCTGAGCTCAAATTACACAGCACTGGACAAAGAGATGAAAATAGTGCTAGGGAGGACAAAAGACGATTCTTCGACAACCTGGCCACTGAAGCTGAGAAGGCAGCAGGCAAAAGGGACCTGAGGACACTATATCAGATAACCAAATCTCTATCCGGGAAGAGACCAACACAAGCGAAACCTATAAAAGACAGCCAAGGGAAGCCCATTACCAAGGAAGAAAAACAGATTAAACAATGGGAGGATCACTTCAAAGGACTCTTGAACCGACCATCACCTGCAACCCGTCCAGAAATACCAACAACAGCGCGCACACAACTGCAAGCTGACACCAATCCTCCAACGAGAGCTGAAGTCTTGAATGCAATCAAACTTCTGAAAGCTGGAAAAGCAGCCGGACCAGATGGAATACCCCCTGAAGCACTGAAAGCAGACCCAGAGACTACAGCAGACATGCTGACTCCATTATTGCAAAAGGTATAGAAGGAGGGAAAGGTGCCTATTGACTGGAGGAAAGGTTACTTCGTGAAACTACCGAAGAAGGGCGACTTAGGACTCTGCAAGAACTGTCGAGGAATCATGCTCCTATCGACGCCAAGTAAAATCCTGAGTCAGATCATCCTGGAGAGATTAAAGGACGCACTGGAGACAGAACTCCGACCAGAACAAGCTGGATTCAGGAAAGGCAAATCATGTACTGACCAAATTGCAACTCTACGCATCATCATCACAGAACAAAGCATGGAACGGCAATCAAACTTCTACTTCAACTTTATAGACTTTGAGAAGGCCTTCAACAGATAGCGTTGACGGCGAAATAATTTGGAAACTACTCGAGTACTAAGAGGTACCCCAAATATTCATCACCCTGACTCAACAGCTGTACGACATGTCAAGTAATCCCCAACGGAAAACTCAGCGAGGCATTTGGAATAAACCCAAGAGTCAGAAAAGGGTGCCCTTTATCACCAACTCCTGCTTGTGGTGGACTGGATTATGCTTCAGGCAGTGGGAGACGAGAAGACAGGAATATCCTGGAACAACGCGAAGAACCTAGAAGACCTGGATTTCGCGCGTGGATGACTTATGTTTGATGTCACACAAAATCGAAGACTTACAAGCGAAAACCGACAAACAGGTCGAAGAAGCAGCCAGCAAAGACAGGACTCCAAGTGAACACAGACAAGACGGAGGTGATGAAAATAACCAACCAACAACAACAGCAGCAACATCAAGCGCGAATCCCCATCAACAGGAGGGATTTAAAAAAGGTTACTTCATTCACTTATCTAGGGAGCATTGTCTCAACCACTGGCAGTCGGACCGGACGAGGATGTCGAATCGAGGAAGAATCGGGATGGCGAGAAACATATTCACCAGCCTGAAACCAATATGGAAGTCTTTGTCACTCAGCATTAACAACTAAATTCGGTAGGATCTTCAATACAAACGTCAAGTCAGTCAGCTCTTCTATACGGATCAGAAACTTGGCGAGCTGGTCATAAAGAATATTTCCAACAGGCTAACTCAGACCTTTACCGACAACTGTCTGTCTTTGCTCTATACTGAAGATCAGATGGCCGGGCTGGAAAGAATCACCAACAAGAAACTATGGCTGAGTACAAACAAAACAAGAAACCAATCGCCCAATAAATATGCACGAGAAAGTGGAGATGGATTGGACACTCGCTGAGGAGGAGGCCGCTGGGTGATATCGCGCGTTAGGCCATTGCTTGAGTGGAATCTGACAGAATGGGAAGCGGCGAGTGGGTCATCAATGCAAGGGTGATATGGAGGAGATCGTGTGAAGAGGAGTTGAAAGAGTATGGACTAACATGGATGCAGGTGAAAAGTACAGCAAAAGACAGAAACAAATGGAGACGCGCAGTTGAAGCCCTATGTTCCACTAGCAACCCAAGGGAGCAATAATTAATAAAAAATAAGTTTTTTATTAAATGATGAAATCAAGTTGATGTATTTTATGAGGTACTGCAATGGAGTTGCTTCAAGAGCTATTCAATGCTGTAAGTTCATGCCCCCTTAAAAAGGATACATTGAAGCTATGAGTATACTCCGTCAAAGATCCGGAAGACGTTAGTGGAAGGCAAAGATCGTTTACGAGGCTGTTGAGGGTAATGATAGTAAATTACGAGATGACTCCAAGGAACTCTCTGAGTTTTTGGATAATCTGATAACTTACAAGAATGCACTGATTTCGATGAATTACATGAGCAATCTGAACTCAACGTCTGTCCTAGACATAATAGCGAGACGCCTACCTACTGGACTGCAAAGGAAGTGGGTGAAGATAGGCTCCCGTATAGAGGATGAAGGTATCGAGCCAAAGTTTGATGATATCCTGAAACTGGCAAAAGATAGTGTCAATCAATCAATGAGCAAGTTTGCCAGTATATTGCATTCCACCTCTAGAAGTCTCAGAGCAAAACGCAATCATTGATGACGGAAGGGTCTCAGAGAAGCGGATATCGAGAAAGCTTTACGGTGTCCAGTAATCCATATAAACTTAGTGGGTGTTACAGCTTTAGTGGGACACCCCAAACTGATAGATTACAACTTGCGAGATAAACACGGTTGTGTTTTACACGTTTGGAGGAAGTGCATACAAAGGCAAACTGTTAAGAAGTGACCAAATTTAGTGGTAAGCTAAATGTGAAGTCAGCGTCATCAAGGTCTGACTTCGAATGGTGTGACGATAATGGTGCGATAAAGAAGCCTGTAGTTGCACCTGGTAAGTCAGAGTTGAATAAAGTGTCACAGACGACGCCGCAGTTTGTGCAGATGAAGACAGTTACAGTTTCAGAAAAATTGATATGATTATGAACAATAAATTGTGTTCGAAACGTCATCCAGTATACAATACTGTTTCACTGTGTGATACATTTAATAATCAAACTAATATGGAATTACAGTTTCAGAGTCCATTTCTGACTCCACAAGTTTTCAAGGTATTACTGGTTAGAGTGAAGGTATAGAACTTGTAAAGACTTGTTAGGAAGGACCAAAATTATCTACTGCAGTCATTAAAGAGTTTGAAAATGATTAAGTCGACCAGATAGACAACGGCAAAGTGAATATTCGTGACAATGATCATGATAGTGCACATTTGTCATTGGCTGATCATGATCAGACAAGCCGAATGCCCACTACTAATGAGTTGAAAAAAAGTTCCAGACAACTTGAACGTGAAGTAGACTTAAAGCCAGATGTGGTGGCAGAAGGTATGGATACTTGTGAGACCTTCAGTGTAATTAATCAGCATGTAGCCCACCTATCATCAGATGCTAGTGCCAAACCGGAGCTGATAGTAGAAGATAGCAGTGGTGTTAACTTGCAGTTAGACAACCTTCTAAATGCAGAACAACAACAGCTTCTGATCCACTGATAAGTTCATCAACTGGTATCAGTCAATCGTCGTTGGTATTGTCATCCACAATGAGCCGGACGTCCATGGAATCACGTTTCTTATGCAATGATTATGCTGGTATGAATCCGTTTGAAAAGACGAAGGATATTGGTCAGGTTAGTGAGGATAAGCTAAGTGTGTAAGAGAGGGTGTCAGCCACGTCTCGTAAACCGTTAATGCCCAGCTCTTGCTACGCTCGGGCTCACGCTGTTCCTTGAAGTTTCTCAGAAACGCTTAGTAATAACAGACGAAAATCCAAAACACCGATTGGCCACTCGAGAATTCTTTATTGTAACACCAACATACAAAAAATGCTTCCACTAAGGTCTGTGAACAAATATTACAATAATAAATCACAATATTACTTATGACGGTTTACTGCTGACTTCTTTCTGAACAGCGACCGATGAGATGATGACTGTCGTATTGATGCCTCCGCGAAAATTGGGGAGGTTGATTTTAAGCAAACAACCGTGAATTGATCGTTCAATCTTCAACTCCATTGACACTCCCCGGCAAAAATAGTGATCCAACACTTTTTTCCTTCACGACCAATGCACGTTGACTTGGATGCCATTGCGAGAACCTGGGTCACACGGACAGTGCTGAAATGGAAAACAAACAGAAAAGCCAACACACCACAAGCATACCCACGGCACAATCTCACACATCAATGACGACCTGCGCCTCCAGACAGAGACCTCCTCTTGGCATCTTCCAACACAATCGCCATTTGCTAGAATGACTCTTGCAGAATGCAAAGTGACCATGGCAGCACCTCACGATACTCTACGCACATTGTCAATGGAGTTGAAGATTGAACGATCAATTCTTGGTTGTTTGCTTAAAATCAACTTCCCCAATTTTCGCGGAGGCATCAATACGACAGTCATCGTCTCATCGGTCGCTGTTCAGAAAGAAGAGTGAAACATCGTCAGAAACCTTAGTTCGCTTATTCCTTTTATATGTTGGTGTAACAATAAACAAATCTCAAGCGGCAGATCGGTGTTTTGGTTTTTTCGTCCGTTATTACTAAGCGTTTCTGAGAAACTTCAAGGAACAGCGTGAGCCCGAGCGTAGCAAGAGCTGGGCATTAACGGTTTACGAGATGTGGCTGACAGTTTCTGACGGTAGAAACAGATTCTGGCGGATTCAGACAGTTGGTGAAAGTTTGGATAGTCACCGTTCATCTCTCCTGGTGCCGGTCAAGTCCTCTTTGAACAAGCAATATCTGGAACCTTTTTGGAACTGGGTCAAGTTCAACAATGCCTGGGTCAAAGAAGGGACAGAGTGTCTTGTATGCAAACAGGAAAGTAAGTCATGGTGACTTGTCTGTTAATTGTAACGATGTGTCTGATGTTAAGCATGACATGGTTGATGTTGCTGTTTCGCCGTCTAGGGATAGTAGGATTATCAAAATCTTTAAATTTGAACCACGGTGTGTTGATGGAAACCCGGCTGATTATTTACAATTTGTAAAGGAGTTTGAGATCATGTTGAGTAGTTTTCTATCAAGTGATGAATTGAAGTTAATGTATTTGATGAGATATTGCACTGGAGATGCTGCAAGAGCTATACAGTGCTGTAAGTTTATGAAGCCAAAAGAGGGCTACTACGAGGCTATGAGCATATTACGTCAAAGGTTTGGAAGACCTTCGATGATTGCAGCGAAAATATTCGAGGCTGTTAAGGGTAATGGTGGTCAATTACAGGATGACTCCCAGTCACTCACTGAGTTTTTAGATAATTTGATAATTTACAAGAATGGAATGATTTCGATGAATCGCATGAGTGACCTCAACTCGAGTTTTATACTAGAAGTAATAGCAAGACGCCTACCTACTCGACTGCAAAGGAAGTGGGTGAAGATGAGCTCCCGTATGGAGGATGACGGTATCGAGCCGAAGTTTGGTGATATCCTGAAACTGTTAAATACTAGTGTCAATCAATCTATGAGCAAGTTTTCCAGTATATTGAATCTCACCCCTAGAATAGAGCAGTCTGAGGGTAAAACGCAATCATTGATGACGAATAGGCCTCAGAGAGGTGGTTATCGAGAAGACTCCATGATGTATAGTAATGCATATAGACCTAGTGAGTGTAACAGGTTTCGTAGTACATCCTCAACAGATAAGTTGCAAGATGCAAGACAAGCACGGTTGTGTTTTACACGTTTGCAAGAGGTGCATACAAAGGTGAACTGTGAACCAGTGAGCAAGTTCAGTGATAAGCTAAATGTAAACTCCAGGCCTGACTCCGAATTGTGTGACGATAACGGTGCAGTCAGGAAGTCTGTAGTTACAACTGGTAAGCCATTGTTGAATAGAGTGTCACAGAATAGAGTTGCTGCTTCAGAGTGCAGTTCTGACCCTACAAGTTTACAAGGTATAACTAGTCAGAGTGAAGATATAAAACCTTTAATGATTTGTGAGGAGGAACCAAAATTGTCTACTTCTGTTATTAAAGAGTTTGAAAATGATGAAGTTGACGGTAAAGTGAATATTCGTGATAATGATCATGATGGTGCACATTTGTCTTTGGTTAATCATGATGAGATGATAGATATGCCTCCTACTGCTAAGTTGAACAAAGGTTCTGTACAACTACAACGTGAAGTGGAAATAAATGCAGGTGCAGTTGCAGAAGGCATGCGTACTTGTGAGACTGTCAGTGTGATTGATCAGCATGTAGCCCACCTATCATCAGATGCCAGTGCTAAGCCTGAGCTGATAGTAAAAGACAGCAGTGGTGGTGGTCTTGGAGGTAGACAAATTTCTGAAAGTCGAGCAACAACAGCTTTTGATCCACCGCTAACTTCATCAACTGATATCAATCAGTCGTCGTTGGTGCTGTCATCTACAATGAAACAGACACCCTTCAACTCAAGTATCTTGTGCAATGACTATGCTAGTATCAGTTCGTTAGAAAGGACGAATATCAATGATCAGTTTAGTGAGGATAAGACAAGTGTAAACGAGAGAGTAATTGTTAAATTGACGTGCACGAATAAAGGCATTCCTAGTTTCAAGTTACTATTTGAATGTTATTATCTTTGGTGTAAATTACTCTGTTTTTACACTTGGTTGATGAGATATGTCGTGTGTTTGTTGGTCATCTATATAGTACGATACAATGACATGGGCGTGTTGCCGTTCAGATTTGAGGATATAGCTGATAGAAGGAAGTCAGCAAATGAACTCTGCGACGATTTTCCAACCTAGGGCGTTAACCTGAGAAGGGTTGTAGGCGTACTGGTGTAAGTCCTACAATTCTTCAAAGGGTAGCGCATCAATGAGCAGTCCAATGTGCTTGCTGTGTGATTTTGTACATATGTTCATATTGTATATACTGAATTGATATCATCTTTCATCTATCTGTTGGTAATTCTGTTTGTGTCTGGACGACTTCCACTTGGATCATCAACCTGAGAAGGAATGTAGGCGTACTGGTGTAAGTCCTGCAACTGTAGGACTTACACCAGTACGCCTACAAACCCTCTCAGGTTAACGCCCTAGGTTGGAAAATCGTCGTAGAGTTCATTTGCTGACTTCCTTCTATCAGCTATATCCTCAAATCTGAACGGCAACACGCCCATGTCATTGTATCGTACTATATAGATGACCAACAAACACACGACATATCTCATCAACCAAGTTTAGAAACAGAGTAATTTACACCAAAGATAATAACATTCAAATAGTAACTTGAAACTAGGAATGCCTTTATTCGTGCACGTCAATTTAACAATTACTCTCTCGTTTACACTTGGCTTATCCTCACTAAACTGACCGTTGATATTCGTCCTTTCTAACGAACTGATACTAGCATAGTCATTGCACAAGATACTTGAGTTGAAGGGTGTCTGTTTCATTGTAGATGACAGCACCAACGACGACTGATTGATATCAGTTGATGAAGTTAGCGGTGGATCAAAAGCTGTTGTTGCTCGACTTTCAGAAATTTGTCTACCTCCAAGACCACCACCACTGCTGTCTTTTACTATCAGCTCAGGCTTAGCACTGGCATCTGATGATAGGTGGGCTACATGCTGATCAATCACACTGACAGTCTCACAAGTACGCATGCCTTCTGCAACTGCACCTGCATTTATTTCCACTTCACGTTGTAGTTGTACAGAACCTTTGTTCAACTTAGCAGTAGGAGGCATATCTATCATCTCATCATGATTAACCAAAGACAAATGTGCACCATCATGATCATTATCACGAATATTCACTTTACCGTCAACTTCATCATTTTCAAACTCTTTAATAACAGAAGTAGACAATTTTGGTTCCTCCTCACAAATCATTAAAGGTTTTATATCTTCACTCTGACTAGTTATACCTTGTAAACTTGTAGGGTCAGAACTGCACTCTGAAGCAGCAACTCTATTCTGTGACACTCTATTCAACAATGGCTTACCAGTTGTAACTACAGACTTCCTGACTGCACCGTTATCGTCACACAATTCGGAGTCAGGCCTGGAGTTTACATTTAGCTTATCACTGAACTTGCTCACTGGTTCACAGTTCACCTTTGTATGCACCTCTTGCAAACGTGTAAAACACAACCGTGCTTGTCTTGCATCTTGCAACTTATCTGTTGAGGATGTACTACGAAACCTGTTACACTCACTAGGTCTATATGCATTACTGGACATCATGGAGCCTTCTCGATAACCACCTCTCTGAGGCCTATTCGTCATCAATGATTGCGTTTTACCCTCAGACTGCTCTATTCTAGGGGTGAGATTCAATATACTGGAAAACTTGCTCATAGATTGATTGACGCTCTCTTTTACCAGTTTCAGGATATCACCAAACTTCGGCTCGATACCGTCATCCTCCATACGGGAGCTCATCTTCACCCACTTCCTTTGCAGTCGAGTAGGTAGGCGTCTTGCTATTACTTCTAGTATAAAACTCGAGTTGAGGTCACTCACGCGATTCATCGAAATCAAGGTATTCTTATAAGTCATAAGATTATCTAAAAACTCTTTAAGTGTTTTGGTGTCATCTTGAAGTTGACTGCCGTTACCTTTGACAGCTTCGTATACGCTCCTTACAATTACTGAAGTTCTACCAAACCTTTGACGTAATATGCTCATAGCCTCAGCGAATCTGCCATTAGGGGGCATGTGCTCACAGCACTGTATAGCTCTTGCAGCATCTCCAGTGCAGTACCTCAACAATTACATCAATTTCATTTAATCAGTTAATAAACAACCACTCAGCATGATATCACACTCCTTTACAAATTGTAAATAATCAGCCGGGTTTCCATCAAAACATCGAGGTTCAAATTTAGGGAGTTTGATGTTCCTATTATCTCTAGACGGCGAAACAGCAACATCAACCATGTCATGCTTAACATCAGACACATCGTTACAATTAACAGACAAGTCACCATGACTTACTTTCCTGTTTGCATACAAGACACTCTGTCCCTTCTTTGACCCAGGCATTGTTGAACTTGACCCAGTTCCAAAAAGGTTCCAGATATTGCTTGTTCAAAGAGGACTTGACCGGCACCAGGAGAGATGAACGGTGACTATCCAAACTTTCACCAACTGTCTGAATCCGCCAGAATCTGTTTCTACCGTCAGAAACTGTCAGCCACATCTCGTAAACCGTTAATGCCCAGCTCTTGCTACGCTCGGGCTCACGCTGTTCCTTGAAGTTTCTCAGAAACGCTTAGTAATAACGGACGAAAATCCAAAACACCGATTGGCCACTCGAGAATTCTTTATTGTAACACCAACATATAAAAAATGCTTCCACTAAGGTCTGTGAACAAATATTACAATAATAAATCACAATATTACTTATGACGGTTTACTGCTGACTTCTTTCTGAACAGCGACCGATGAGACATTGACTGTCGTATTGATGCCTCCGCGAAAATTGGGGAGGTTGGTTTTGAGCAAACAACCGTGAATTGATCGTTCAATCTTCAACTACATTGACAGAGGGTATTTGTTATATTGATTTGCATGAATGGAGGAATTTTAAAGTTTCAAATTTCTATTTGAATATTATTATCTTTGGTGTAAATTACTCTGTTTTTACACTTGGTTGATGAGATATGTCGTGTGTTTGTTGGTCATCTATATAGTACGATACAATGACATGGGCGTGTTGCCGTTCAGATTTGAGGATATAGCTGATAGAAGGAAGTCAGCAAATGAACTCTGCGACGATTTTCCAACCTAGGGCGTTAACCTGAGAGGGTTTGTAGGCGTACTGGTGTAAGTCCTACAATTCTTCAAAGGGTAGCGCATCAATGAGCAGTCCAATGTGCTTGCTGTGTGATTTTGTACATATGTTCATATTGTATATACTGAATTGATATCATCTTTCATCTATCTGTTGGTAATTCTGTTTGTGTCTGGACGACTTCCACTTGGATCATCAACCTGAGAAGGAATGTAGGCGTACTGCTGTAAGTTCTCCAGTTCTTCAAGGGTAGTTCGTCAAGGCATAATCCACTACATGTGGCGCATTGACTCTACATATGTTTGTGTTAAATAATCGAGTGGGTTCCGATTGATGTAGTTGTTGATTAGTCTTGTCTGTGTCCGAACATTCTTCAACATGCAAATTTCAACCGGAGAAATGTTGCATTCCTACCGGTGCAAGTCCTGAAATTCTTCAAAACAAAATAACATCGATACATGATCTGCGAGGTTTTGTGTACTGTCCGCATATACGTGTGCTGTGTCATACCAATCGGCGTCTTTGGATTCACGGTGTTTACTTGTTGTATTGCATAATATTGTTAAAATTTTCGTCGTGCTTACTCCTGAAGTTGTTTCTAGTCTTCTACATCCCTGAGCGAATTGATTGATGTTAAAGACAGCAGATTGGCTGTATACGCCGGGGAGACTAATGCTGAGAATGACATGCACAGGGAGGTAATTATTAGATGTGGGATCAATGATTGGGAATGAATGTTTCTCTTTAGGCTGTGTTTCCACACGTCGGAGAGCTAGAGTGTAGACGACTGTGGCTTTCATACGTCATTGTTACTAGAACTGAGGCAGAATGAGTGACAAGCGATCGCAGTGGTAATTGATAACGAATAGATAAAAGGATGTGCGAAGAATATCATGAGATGCTGCAACGGTCACGTTTCTTTATGCGAGAGTCATTCTAGGAAGAGCCTAGCATCATTAAATGCGGGAGAATGGTGCTAGCTGATCAGTACATATGGTGGTGGTCACTAAGGTGAATTGCCCCATTCTGCGGGAACAGCAATATGCAATTTGATGGCTCGAGATTTTTCGGAATCTTATGAGGGTTTAGATCTTTATCTTGAAAAACATAATAATGAACGCCTAGACTGATCATGCATCTGCCCTTAAATATATGCCATTCGCTCAGCCTATTGTTGAGATGCGACCATGTGGGCTCTGCATAGATTTATGGGGCATCTCATGAATTAACTTGCTGTCCATTGTCAGATCTGTGAATACCACTTCACAATGTCTCATCTCATCTATTTCTAATAACTTCTTTACTTGATTATCATTAAATCCCATCAAACATAACATTTTATAGCTCTATATGAATTCGATTAGACTCATTCGATTCCTATTCTCGGTAGGGTACGATTGTCCACCAAATGCACAAAATGATATAAAATAAAAAACCGGCATGAGAATAAATGCATTAAAACCAAAAAAGGACATCATGATAGTTAGACATATATGGGTAACATGGTACATTTCAAATGAACGTTGTCAGCCTAGGGACTTTCCTTTATAAATGCATTTATTAATGATACTTGCAGTTACTCATTTCATTACACTTTAATGATTCACCTCAGCACTTTTACTTTTCTAAAACAGATTTCAATCCCATGTAATCGTTGTACTTACCTGAATATTGGCTGGTTATCGTATGCCTACAACCACGGGTTGAAAACGAAGCGAAGTCGATTTTCCCGCGAAACCTGGAGGACAACTGTACAATTCAAAAGCTTTACGGCCTGGTGCAGTCAATGGGTGTATTTATATATATGTATCAAATATTTATCTGTTTAAGCATTATTAACTTATAGACAATCTAAGATTTGATATGATATCATACTTGATCGTGCCTGTAAAAACGGCATGATTTTCATGTAAATTTACGTTTATGTGAAGATATACATTATTATTATCTTTAAGTTACCCAGTGAAAGTGGACATACTCAGAAGTTTCTTGATAAAAAGATCGTCATCTTATCAAAGAAAGTAAATATACCCCGGCCTTCACAAAAGCGTTTACAGGTATTTACCCTGTCACCAAAACACCTCAACTGATTCACTATTCTCAGTCAATTGCAAAGTAAGCGTAAATCTACCGAAAACAGTATGGTTCTGATTTACAGATGTCATGATGCATATGAAGTAAAAACTATAGCCGTAGTGTTATCGATGTTAGACACACAAAATTCATACAAAGCATATAGACCAGGTTTCTCAGCCACAAATCATGCTACTTTGCTATATATTCGTCTAATCTTGTCAAAAAATATTTCCAAAATTAAGGTAAGAAAACTAAGATCACTGGTTTAATTAAGATTTATTAGGTTTTCCCAAAAATCATGACTGTCTCGTAGTTATAGCCACCGAGAGATTACAAATATCAAGAAGTGGGAATTTAATTCTTTGGACTTCAACAACAAGTCGGTATTCCGCCAGCGTTTTCACTCCGAATAATAATCAGATTTCCGCTTGTTGCACAATTCGGCCAATGTCAGTCAGACTATCGCTCATGTCCTAACTCTAGTGATTGCATTTAACGGTAATAGTTTTCCTGCAGATTTCGTTGCTGCCACTACTTTTCCACTAATGCTTTTTCTATAGTTGTTCCGACTCCTTTGTATCGCATTTTCTTGATTACGAAGGGGTTGAGGAAAAAGTAGCCTCCCTGTATCTTGTATCTCTATATAGCAACGTCCTCCCAGGTCTTGAGCCTAGCAATCCCGCTTCGCAAACAAACTGCCACAGAAAATTTAGCTCCTTGCGACGAAAGAAAAATTATTCTCGGGGGCATGGAACCTCCACACTGTGCATGAGACTGCCAAAGCTGTCCAAATTGCAATAAGATAATGAAATATGCTACTGAAGTACTGAGAATAAGTGAAAGCTGATGGAATGAGAGTGGACCCCCAACATAGTTAACGGAATAGTTAGCGATCCACTCTCCTGAAAGAGAAGACAGACTTGAGCTCACCGAGGGCCTGGTTATCATGATGTTACCAACGGAATTGAAAACCCTTAATCAATGGGAGGCGATTTCAACCGGGATGATAAGTGCCAGATTTAATTCAAACGCAAGGAGAGTGAATTATACAGTGATTTTCACCTACGAATAAAGAGAACATTGAAAAGAAAGGGTGTCAATGGAGGTAAACACTGAACGTTTGTTTCTGGAACTGGTAGTCATTGGTGGGCAACTCGAAGGCGCGAATGGTTCGATCGTGTACAAGTTCAAGGAGGACGTGGGACCATGGAAGCAGGCAAAAAAGCAAGTGACGATGAGTTGCCTGTTAACTGCAATGATATGCATAATGCTGGTCATGATGAGTCTGATGTTCACGCTTCACCGCCTAGGGATAGTAGAGCTTCAAGCCCCCCCCCTAAGTTTGAAGCTCGGTACTTTGATGGAACCCCAGCCGACTATCCACAGTTTTTAAAGGAGTTTGAGGTCATGCGGGTTGGTTTGTTTTGAATGACAAAATGAAGTTAATGTATTTGTTGAGGTACTGCACTGGAGTTGCTTCAAGAGCTATACAGTGCTGTGAGTTGATGCCCCCTGAAGAAGGATACTCTGAGGCTATGAGTATACTACGTCAAAGATTCGGAGGACTTTCGATGATTGTAGGGAATTTATTCGAGGCTGGTAAGGGGAATGGTAGTCAATTACGAGATGACTCCAAGGCATTCTCTGAATTTTCGGATAATCTGATGACTTACGAGAATACGTTGATTTCGATGAATTGCATGAGTGATCTGAAACCAAGTTCCGACCTAGAGGTAACAGCGAGACGACTACCTGCTCGACTGCAAAGGAAGTGGGCGAAGATAAGCTCTCGTATAGAGGATGAAGGTATCGGGCCAAAATTTGATGATATCCTGAAACTGGTAAAAGATAGTGTCAATCAAGCTATGAGCACGTTTGCTAATATGTTGTAACCCGCTCCTGGAATAGAGAAGTCTGAGAGCGAAATGCAATCATTTACGACGAAACAGTCTCAGAGAGGTGGATATCGAGAAGGCTATATGGTGTCTAGTAATGCATATAGGCCTAGTGAATGTAACAGCTTTCGTGGGACGTTCCAACTGATAGGTTACAAGATGCGAAAAAACATGGTTGTGTTTTACACATTTGCAAGAAGTGCATACAAGGGCAAACTATGAATCAGTGTGCAAGTTTAGAAGTAAGCTTCCAACTTGTCGATCTTTGCCGCTAAGTCTGCAATGGCGGGGAGTATCGGTGTGTCTGCCGTGGGTGTGGAATGACACGATGTGGCACTATCAGATGCTATGTGATTTATGGTGTTATCAGATAAAACATCCATAATACTATCTGCCATGTCACTTAGTGGGTCTAAGTCATACGACTTTCCTGAGATGATTAAAATTTGCTGGACATTTCTAGGTAAGCGTTGCAACAACATCTGTTTCAGCACTACCTCGTCTACTTTATGGTGTCCGATTAACTGGCGCATGTGCCTGAGGAGCTGGGATGGTTTACGTGGGCCTAGTTCACAGCCCGTGAGTAATTGCTGGATTCTTTTCTCATCTGACAAACTGGTACGTTGTATGACGATGGCTTTAAGTTTATCAAATTGGTTTTCCGTCGGGGGTTTTTCGATGAAGTCGCGGATTTCTGTCAATAATGACGGAGGCAGTTCTCCCAGCGCTACACCATGTTTGGCTATCTGGGACTTAATGCCCCGTGCTTCTAGCAACGGCTCAATTACTGCAAACCAAATCCTTGGTTCTGCGAAACCGTATTGAGGTAAACAGAAATCAGTGATGGCGTTTATTGTGACATTTGTCTCGCTATTAGTTGTCTGCTCGGTTGATGTACCGGACTGAGGTGACGACATTATAAACATGAGGTTGTTGGTGCAAAATGGGATACAAATATAAAACTACACACAAAATCACAATGAATATACAAAATGGCATAAAATAAGAATATGAATATGTCAAAATAATCCGTGTCCTTATCGGGCTCACCAATTAATTTTTAGGGGACTAATACTAGAGTTCACTAATATCACAAATATGAGAACAATAATCCAGGGCAATGGAGTGTTAAATAACAATATATTACCAAAAATGCAGTGACGAGTTATATCAACAAAAAGGATTACTTGGATATAAAGTTTAAGTCCTCTGCTACAAATTATTTATATAGTCCACGGGTACGTTAATTGTTTGGGTTGCGTCTGCCGTAGCTGCTGTGTTCCGGTTGTAGAAACGTCTTCGGTTGAGAGTAGTAGACTCCTACAATAAATCCGAAGTACACAACACAGTGTGAGCTGAGCAAGTAAGCAGAAATAACCAGAGAGAAGACGAAGTCTCCAACAGCAAAGTGTATTTGCAATTGTACACGGAAGTTATGTATATTTCAACAAGAAGCGTTTTAAACAAAAATCATGTACAATATCTCTAATTTCTACAAATAACCAAAAGGTGTACAATCACATTGTTACGTACTCCACATGTCTCTTCTTTCTTCCTAGAACCGTTGAACACGTTTCGTTGAGAATCAGCTTCAGAGACTTCCAATGTTATTCCACGCATGATTCTTCAGTGATGTCGCGTGGTGTTTCCTGCTTTGCTCTGACAGTTGCGGTGAAAGTGTCCTTTGTGGTTGTCATTCAGTTTCCGAGTGTTGAACTTGCATTCTGGCTCATCCCCAGCTATCCTCGAGACTTTTAGTTTCACCTTGAAAGTCCCTTGTACTAGTTAGTGGTCTGAACCCACATCTGCTCCTCTCCCTGACCTTGTGTCCAGTAGGCTCCGTCTCCACTTTCTTGAAATTGAGATGAAGTCTATTTGGTTTTTGGTGTTTCCATCTGGTGAAATCCATGTCGTCTTGTGTATATCCTTGTGTTTGAACACCATTGTTGTTCATTTCACCGAGAGCCTCTCGACCCATGGTGAGTTCTCCTCCTGTGTTGTCTCCTCCCAGCTTCGCATTCATGCCGCCCATCAGGATTTTGATATCGACATTTAGGACGTTGTTCATTATTGCTTGTAGTTGTCTGTAGAACGCCTCTTTCTTCTCTTGTTCTGAGACATTTGTAGGCGCATAGCATTGAATGATTGTAAACTTCCTTCCTTTTGAGTTGAACCTGGCTGTCATTATCCTGGAAGAGATTGGTTCCCACTGCATGAGAGCGTTGGCTGCTACATGCGAGGAAGTTTTCAGACACAGATGAACAAAGATTTTAGTGGACTATGGTAGGAGGGGATGGGTTTAACTGAACACATTGTGTTCGTAAGCCCGCTGAGGTACGAGGCGTGATCTACCGCCGGTAGGAAGCTAGAGGGAGTAACAAACTCGTCTGGCAGTTGCCGTGTTGTACTATATGCAAGCTCGGAAGCAGTACGGCTAACATCGGTTTTTGAGGAAATTCCTTTGCCTAAAACAACTAAAGATAGTGTGTCAGTCCAGTCTACAGTGTTCCTGGCTGCTAATCCAGCCTTCAACTGTCAGTATAGATGCTCTACCACACCGTTTGCTTGAGGATGGTAGGCAGTTGTTCTATGGCGCCTGCAACCGAATATTTTAGTCAACGCTGAGAATAAGCTGCTTTCGAATTTCCGCTGGCGGTCACTTGTTATAGATTATGGTTATCCCAAACTTGTCATCCATCATTCGACAAAGACGCGTGCGACTAACTCAGCAGACACATCCTTGACGAGTACTGCTTCAGACCATCGTGTGAAATGTTCAATGAACGTTAAGATAGAGGTATTGTCAATGGAGTTGAAGATTGAACGATCAATTCATGGTTGTTTGCTCAAAATCAACTTCCCCGATTTTCGCGGAGGCATCAATACGACAGTCATCGTCTCATCGGTCGCTGTTCAGAAAGAAGAGTAGAACATCGTCAGAAGTAATATAACGATTTATTATTGTAATATTTGTTTACAGACCTTAGTTCGCTTATTCCTTTTATATGTTGGTGTAACAATAAACAAATAACAAGCGGCAGATCGGTGTTTTGGTTTTTGCGTCCGTTATAACTAAGCGTTTCTGAGAAATCTTCGAAGAACAGCGTGGGCCCGAGCGTAGCGAGAGCTGGGCATTAACGGTTTATGAGACGTGATTGACAGTTTCTGACGATGGAAACAGATCTGGCGGATTGAAACAGTTGGTGAAAGTTTGGATAGTCACCGTTCATCTCTCCTGGTGCCGGTCAAGTCCTCTTTGAACAAGCAATATCTGGAACTTTTTGGAATTGGGTCAAGTTCAACAATGCCTGGGTCAAAGAAGGGACAGAGTGTCTTGGATGCAAACAGGAAAGTAAGTCATGGTGACTTGTCTGTTAATTGTAACGATGTGTCTGATGTTAAGCATGACATGGTTGATGTTACTGTTTCGCCGTTCAGGGATAATAGGAACATCAAACTCCCTAAATTTGAACCACGGTGTTTTGATGGAAACCCGGCTGATTATTTACAATTTGTAAAGGAGTTTGAGATCATGTTGAGTGGTTTTCTATTAAATGATGAATTGAAGTTAATGTATTTGATGAGATATTGCACTGGAGATGCTGCAAGAGCTATACAGTGCTGTAAGTTTATGAAGCCAAAAGAGGGCTACTACGAGGCTATGAGCATATTACGTCAAAGGTTTGGAAGACCTTCGATGATTGCAGGGAAATTATTCGAGGCTGTTAAGGGTAATGGTGGTCAATTACAGGATGACTCCCAGGCACTCACTGAGTTTTTAGATAATTTGCTAATTTACAAGAATGGAATGATTTCGATGAATCGCATGAGTGACCTCAACTCGAGTTTTATACTAGAAGTAATAGCAAGACGTCTACCTACTCGACTGCAAAGGAAGTGGGTGAAGATGAGCTCCCGTATGGAGGATGAGGGTATCGAGCCAAAGTTTGATGATATCCTGAAACTGGTAAATACTAGTGTCAATCAATCTATGAGCAAGTTTCCCAGTCTATTGAATCTCACCCCTAGAATAGAGCAGTCTGAGGGTAAAACGCAATCATTGATGACGAGTAGGCCTCAGAGAGGTGGATATCGAGAAGACTCCATGATGTCTAGTAATGCATATAGACCTAGTGAGTGTAACAGGTTTCGTAGTACATCCTCAACAGATAAGTTACAAGATGCAAGACAAACACGGTTGTGTTTTACACGTTTGCAAGAGGTGCATACAAAGGTGAACTGTGAACCAGTGAGCAAGTTCAGTGATAAGCTAAATGTAAACTCCAGGCCTGACTCCGAATTGTGTGACGATAACGGTGCAGTCAGGAAGTCTGTAGTTGCAACTGGTAAGCCATTGTTGAATAGAGTGTCACAGAATAGAGTTGCTGCTTCAGAGTGCAGTTCTGACCCTACAAGTTTACAAGGTATAACTAGTCAGAGTGAAGTTATAAAACCTTTAATGATTTGTGAGGAGGAACCAAAATTGTCTACTTCTGTTATTAAAGAGTTTGAAAATGATGAAGTTGACGGTAAAGTGAATATTTTTGGTGATGATCATGATACTTCACAGTTGTCTTTGGTTGATCATTATGAGATGAGGGATATGCCTACTACTGCTAAGTTAAACAAAGGTTCTGTACAACTACAACGTGAAGTAGAATTGAACGCAGATGCAGTTCCAGAAGGTGTGCATACTTGTGAGACAGTCAGTGTAATTGATCAGCGTGTAGCCCACCTATCATCAGATGATAGTGCTAAACCCGAACTAGTAGTGAAAGACAGCAGTGGTGGTAATCTTGCAGTTGGACAACTATCTGAAAGCCGAAAAAGAACAGCTTCTGATCCACCACTAAGTTCATCACCTTGTGTCACTCAGTCATCGTTGGTGCTGTCATCCACAATGAAACAGACACCCATCAACTCAAGTATCTTGTGCAATGACTATGCTAGTATCAGTTCGTTTGAAAGGACGAATATCAATGGTCAGTTTAGTGAGGATAAGCCAAGTGTAAACGAGAGAGTAATTGTTAAATTGACTTGCACGAATAAAGGCATTTCTAGTTTCAAGTTACTATTTGAATGTTATTATCTTTGGTGTAAATTACTCTGTTTCTAAACTTGGTTGATGAGATATGTCGTGTGTTTGTTGGTCATCTATATTCTACGATACAATGACATGGGTGTGTTGCCGTTCAGATTTGAGGATATAGCTGATAGAAGGAAGTTAGCAAATGAACTCTGCGACGATTTTCCAACCTAGGGCGTCAACCTGAGAAGGGTTGTAGGCGTACTGGTGTAAGTCCTACAATTCTTCAAAGGGTAGCGCATCAATGAGCAGTCCAATGTGCTTGGTGTGTGATTTTGTACATATGTTCATATTGTTTATACTGAATTGATATCATCTTTCATCTATCTGTTGGTAATTCTGTTTGTGTCCGGACGACTTCCACTTGGATCATCAACCTGAGAAGGAATGTAGGCGTACTGGTGTAAGTCCTGCAATTCTTCAAAAGAATTCCATCAAGACATGATCCGCGAGGTTGTTTGTACTATTTGTATATACGTGTGGTGTGTCATATCAATTGGTGTTTTTTGGATTCATTGTGTTTACTCGTTGTTTTCGTATCTTGTTGGTATTGCGTGATTTTGTTAAAGTTTTCGTCGTGATTACTTCTGAAGTTGTTTCGAGTCTTCTACATCCATGAATGAATTGATTGATGTTAAGGACAGCAGATGGGTCGTATACGCAGGGGAGGCTATTGATGAGAATGAAATGCAAACGGAGATAATTGTTAGCTGCGGTCCGACACGCCGGGGAGAAAGAGTGTAAACGGCTGAGGCTCGCATGCGTCACCGCTACTAGAACTGAGGCAGAATGAGTGACAAGCGATTGCAGTGGTAATTGGTAGTGAGTAGATAAGACGATGTGCGTAGAGTATCATGAGTTGGTGCTATGGTCACGTTGCATTCTGCAAGAGTCATTCTAGTAAGTGGCGATTGTGTTGCAAGATGTCAAGAGGAGGTCTCTGTCTGGAGGCGCAGGTCGTCATTGATGTGTGAGATTGTGCTGTGGGTATGCTTGTGGTGTGTTGGCTTTTCTGTTTGTTTTCCATTTCAGCTCTGTCCGTGTGACCCAGGTTCTCGCAATGGCATCCAAGTCAACGTGCATTGATCGTGAAGGAAAAAAAGCTTGGATCCCTTTTTTGCCGGGGAGTGTCAATGGAGTTGAAGATTGAACGATCAATTCACTGTTGTTTGCTCAAAATCAACCTCCCCGATTTTCGCGGAGGCCTCAATACGACAGTCATCGTCTCATCGGTCGCTGTTCAGAAAGAAGAGTAGAATATCGTCAGAAGTAATATAACGATTTATTATTGTAATATTTGTTTACAGACCTTAGTTCGCTTATTCCTTTTATATGTTGGTGTAACAATAAACAAATAACAAGCGGCAGATCGGTGTTTTGGTTTTTGCGTCCGTTATAACTAAGCGTTTCTGAGAAATCTTCGAAGAACAGCGTGGGCCCGAGCGTAGCGAGAGCTGGGCATTAAAGGTTTATGAGACGTGATTGACAGGTATATCCATGAGATTCTGGAATGGGTCCAACCATATGTATATGAACATGTTCGAAATTAGCGTCAGGGATAAGAAAGGTACCAAGAGGGCTTTTAGTGTGCCTTACTACCTTGCACTTTTGGCAAGCTAAGCACGTGTATGCGCCAAGTGAAGTGGACTGTTATTCCTTCGAAGAAGTTCTGTGGCTTGATCGTGGAATCACATTTGGGAATAAAAATTCTGTAATAACTCAACAAGCCATTAGAAGCGCGAAGATTTTTCAACGTCTTTGTCTCAGGAATGCTCAGAATCCCCTCAGCTTTAAAAGCCTCTTGATGGATAACTTTGTAATCTATCCTGTGGAAGAAAAAATTCAGGGATCTACTTCTGGCACTTGAATATTAATGATAACACCATATCGGTGTAACCATTCGAATGCCAAGTCCGAGTACATTGTACGAACATTCCAGGTACCCATCCTTACTTTTGCTTCAAGCAAGCTGGTAATCTGGCGAGGTTTAATGAAAAACCACTCAACATAATTTCAAACTCCTTCACAAACTGCAAATGTTTAGGTCAAACATTCCTTCTTACTCCGACCATCGTCCTAAACCTCCTCACCCGCGAAACTCACGTGGTCGATCTAAGTCCAAGCCACGTTCACTGAAAAACCCTGACTGGTGCTAGTATCACAACACTTATGGCCGGGAAGTGAAATGGTGGCATAAACCTTGTAATTTCGGCAACGTCTCAAAGACTGCGGGAAACTATCCTGGTGGCTTTAGCCGCCTACTTTACATCTGTAGCGGTAAATAATTGCCCAAAATTATTGACCACTGCAATCATCACTGAACATTGTATGCTGACTCTCACTGTTTAAGTCGATTTGTTTAGCTGAAGGCTTCCGGTCAATCATCCCCACCATTTGGTACTGTAAACAGTCAGCTGGGTTTCCATCGAAACACCGAGGTTCAAATTTAGTCCTATTATCCCTAGACTGCGAAACATGAAGAACAGACTCATCGTGCTGAGCATCAAACACACCGTTACATGGAACAGACAAATCAAAATGACTTACTTTCCTGTTTGCTTCCAAGGCACTCTGTCCCTTCTTTGACCCAGGCATCATTGAACTTGGCCGTTAACATCCAGCTCTTGCCACGCTGGGCCTCACGCTGTCCCTCGAAGATTTTCAGAAACGCTCAGTATTAACCGACGCAAAACCCAAAACACTGTTTGGCGACTCAAGAATTCTTTATTCTAACGCCAACATATAACCAGCAATACTGGCATTGCAGACTAAGTGCTAAGAACAAATATTACAACAATAAATCACGATATTAATTCTGACAGTTTTTTGATCTTCTTTCTGAACATCGACCGATGAGACGATGACCGGTGGATTGATGCCTCCGCGAAAATTGGGGAAGTTGGGTTTGAGCAAACAACCATGAATTGATCGTTCAATCTTCAACTGCATTGGCAAATAGCCTGTGCCTAGATGTCAGAACCCGCTCTTCGTTTATGAGCTTCAAATAGCCTCTGTAGAGACTGTTTCACTCCACTAATTACATTAATAAACTATTTATTCCTAGAACGAATCAACTATTAGTTTACTGCGGCACCTAAAAAACGCGCTTAAATACTCTTAGCACTCTAAAAACTATAAATAAACTAGTCGCATAGATGCATAAAAAGACTTAGTAGAAAAAAACATGTATATTTACTAAATTGCAATGTACGACGAATATAAACATATATGTTTGACTCCACATGCTTTTTCTTTGCTCTCTGGTACTTTGCTGCTCGCCTCTTCTCTTCTATTTGCCTTGTAGTAGAAGTTGCATTGATCTACATCCAGACTGAAGCTGAGAAACAATTGAAATTACTTACTCATATATCATCCTTCAAGTCTTGGCTAGTAATGACTCCGCATTTTTGATAAAATCCACTGTCACCATAACAAGACGCAGTACAGCATCGTATACAAGCACTGTCAGTGATCTAAAATGGCTTACATGTAGCTTTCCACGTGTTGATCAGCTCACTCGTAGGGAACAACCATGCCGTAACAAATTGTGGTCTTGGCTGACGTGAGTGGAGTAAAACGAATCTGCGTGAAAATACCCAGTCTGTTTCAGCAGATACATCCGTGAGTGTTACTGCTTCTGGCTATTGTGTTAAACGACCTATGCAATTTAAAATATAAGTATATCCATGGGATTCCGGAAGGGGTCCAACCAAATCTACATGAACGCGTTCGAAACGGGCGTCAGGGATAAGAAAGGTACCAAGAGGGCTTTTAGTGTGTCTCACTACCTTGCACTTTGGGCAACCTTAGCATTTTTGCGGGCATTCCCTTACATCTTTAATAGTATCAGGCTAACAAAACCGACTAGTTAAGAGCTTTTCGGTGGTTCGAATACCTGGGTGTGATAAGGCATGCAACGTATTGAAGACGACACGGTGATGACTTTTAGGCACGATGGGGCGAGGAGTACTCGTGGAAACGTCGCAGAGAATAGTATCTTTTTCCATACCTAAGGGCTTCTCGGCTAATTTCAGAGTAGTTTTCGACAACTCATGTTGAAGCTCGGTATCTTCTTTTTGAAGACGAGTGAGTTACACAAGTTCTATGCCGTCTTTTTGGGTGAGGGAACAAACGCGCGCCAAGGCATCTGCCACAGTGTTGTTCACTCCGAATACATGGCGAATATCCGATGTAAACTGTGAAACGTAGTCCAGTTGTGATTGTCTAGGTGAATAGTTATCTGAAGGTGACCAGAGAGTACGTCAGAGGCCTGTGGCCAATGAAAATTATGAATTCACGACCCTCCGATGAATGTCGAAAATAACGTATAGCACAGTACATAGCAAGAAGTTCTCTGGCAAATGTGCTGTACTTCATTTCTGCTTCTGAAGGCGCCTGGAGAAAAAGGCGAGTGTTTGCAACTCTCTGTTAAATAGTTGTTATAGAACTGGGCCGATTGCAGTACCTGATGCATCAACCGAAATACTTAACGGTGCCGTTGGATCCTGATACATCAGAAATGTGGAATTCAAAATAGCTTTTTTGACCTGGGTAAAAGCACTTCGAGCAGACGCGTCAAGTTCGATAGACTTGTCATTCCCTTAAAGAAGGTCTATCAATGGCTGAATGAGAGAGGCACAGTTGGGGATAAAGCGTCGATAATAACTTACCAAGCCGTTAAAAGTGCGGAGACCTTTCACCGTCTATGGCTCTGGAAAGTTCAGTTTCGCCTCGAATTTACTAGCCAGTAGGTAGATACCCTTGCAGTCAATCGTGTGACCCAGAAAATTGAGTGGGTCAACGCCTATCTGACATTTCTGAATAGTGATGGTAACACCATGTTGGCGTAACCTTTCAAACACCAAGTCAAAGGGTCTAAGGTGAGTTTCCTTGTCTGGACTGGCAATAAGGCAGTCGTCTAAGTATGCATATACAGGGTCAAGACCGCAAAATACTTCGTCAATGAAGTGTTGGAATGTTTGGGCTGCATTCCGGAGACCGAATGGCATACGTGGAGATTCAAAAGGTTCGAAAGGCGTAATGATAGCCATTTGCAGAATATTTTATAGTTCCATTGGGATTTGGTTATAAGCTTTAACTAGGTCTATTTTGGAGAATATAGTTCCGCCAGATAATGTTGCCGTCAAGTCGTGTATGTGAGGCAATGGATAGCAGTCAGGGGTTGTTTTTGCTTTCACTCGCTGGTAATCCCCACCAGTCGTTGCTATCATTTTTCGGCACTATATGCAGTGGGGGTGCCCATGGGCTATTCGATGGCTGAATGATTCTAAGGGTGAACATATGGTCAAACTCATTTCTAGTAAGTCCCGGTTTGTCTGGAACAAGTCGTCGTGCTTTAGATGTCACGCGTTGTCTTGAGGTTATGATGAGATACATAACATTGCTAGTTATGCACGATAGATCGTTTGATGGGCAATTGGGTTCCGGATTTTGTCAGCAATCGGTTGAAAAATCGGATCAGTAATTGCTTTCATCCTAACGAGTGACAAGCTGGGGCCTGTGCAGGTGATGCCTTTGATAGGCAAACTAGTAGTATTGTCAATCAGTCGTTTTCGGCGGACGTCTACGAGTAAATCATGATGATTAAGTAGGTCTGTGCCAATGATGGGCATTGTGACGTCAGTGAGAAGGAAAATCCACTGAATAGGTTTGCGTAAACCTACGTTGAGATAGACATATTTTGTACCAAAGTTTGCAATTGGAAAACCACATTTGCAGCCTGTAAGTTGAAGGTAGGTTCCTTCTGACGATCTGCTGCTGTGGCTGGAAGGAGGCTGACCCCTGCCCTTGTGTCGACTAAATATCGGGTCTGGCTGACCACATCATAATGCAAAGTAGGCGGTCAGTACAACCGGCGACGATTGCCGCTAACGCGTGCTGGTGGGATAGTTTCCCATAGACTTTAAGACATTGCCGAAATTACAAGTTTTCACGCAGCATTTCGCTTCTTGCCGTAGGTGTTGTGATACCAGCACCAGTCGGGTCATTTTAGTGAACGTGACTTGAACTTAGATCGGCCACTTGAGTTTCGCCACTGAGGGGAGTTCGGACGACGGTAGGAGGAATAACACGGCATGTTTGACCTAAGCACATGCTTCATGCATCACCGCAATAACCTTACTGAAAATTTGTTTGGCATTTGAACATATTTCTGTGACTGGCCGTTTATATATTTCTAGAATTTTATCTTCAGAAACAGGTAAGTCATCCATAAGATCACCCTGAATTGTCACAGATACATTCTGTACTGACTGTGGCAGTTTGAATAAGAGGAGTTCTCTGAAAAGTCCTACATCGAACTGACTTTAGCGAATAACCTTTCTCATTCTTGTTGGCATGCTTACTGCTGACGAAATCATCCGTCCAGACGCTGTCTATCCGTGAGAACGTTTCTGCTTAGGAGGGATGCTTTGAGCAACTTTTACGAGTTACTTACTTCGGGAGTCGACATCTGCACAGTTACACACTCGCTGAATTCCCGCTGTAGGGCGTGAATAACTGTGAGGAACTGTGAACGTTGATTGGTTATCCCGTGCTCATTAAAATCAGACTGAGCTATCTAAAACTACGTTTTAGCATTATCTGTACGAGCTGAATGGTTTTGGCTGTTGAGCGAATACGAATGACCTTGGGACTAGGATCACTTGTGACGAAGTGTATATCATTTACAAAATAGTACAAGAACAAATACAAAATGGAATGAACTCACCGGATTTATCTGCATATTTATCAAAGATGAAGTTCGAGGTTGGGCTCACCAGTTTAGAGGCTGACGGCATCGACGTTCGCGAATTGTACGGAGTATACTAACACAAGATCTTATATCAGCAAATTCTATAGTATTCGTTCCTCGTGGAGCAAAGGAAAGCAAAAGACACTATTCGATCATCGAAAATACGATATATATTTCGGAATCAAATCGTAGACTGAGATGAACGCTTAGGTGGCCAGTGATCGTGCACGAACGTGACACGACGGGGTACCAAATGGCATTAATGGTTGACTAGAAGCCTTCAGCTAAACAAGTCGACTTAAAAAGTGGGGGTCAGCATCTAATGCTCAGCGATAATTGCTGTGGTCAATGATTTTAAGAATTATTTACCGTTACAACATTTTAGAACTTCACTTGTATTGTTCCAGGAAAGCTGGTTTCGTTAACAGTTGTGACGCTAGAAAGCATTGTATTTGTGAGGGAATTTGTGAAAGACTCGTTTAGTGTATACTTAACAAATGAATAGGGAATGCTTTTGTAATACTGGAGGTAATTAGATGCATAAAGGTGTAGGTTATTTAATATCCATAAAGTAGATATGCAAATAAAGCAGTTGTTGATCATAGAAATGATGGATAATAGACAACATCACATGATTCAATGGCATATTATTATTATTACATCCTTTAATTCCTAGAGGAACATAGGGCTTCAGCTGCGTGTCTCCATGGCCTTCAGTTTTCTGCCAACTTTTTCACCCACATGCTTTCATCTTCTGTTCACATGACTTCGTCCAAGTCACCCTTGCACTGACGACCAACTCATCGCTTCCCTTTTACCTTCCACTCGATCAATGACTTGTCTAGTGATGTCATTTGATGGTTTCCCTAGACTATGGCCAATCCATTTCCACTTCTTCCTGCCTATTTGTTTCATAATCGGTTCGTGGTTGGTTCGCTCATTCCCAGAGATCCCTGTCGCTGATCCTTTCTGGCCATCTGATCCTGAGCATTGAGCAAAGACAACTGTTAATGAAGGTCTGAAGTTTGTTAGAGATGCTATTTATGACGCACCAAGTCTCCGATCCGTATAGAAATAAATTAATTAGAAATAAATAAAAATTTGCTTTCTAGCTCATCATCAAGTAAAGAGTCTATTTGATGACGTTACTGCAAATTAACAGATTAATGAAGTAGCTATCAACCCTAGGCTACTACATTTACATGTACTACATACTTGGCGTTTAACAGTATACAGACTTCCAACTGTCTGTATAAGGCGACTTTGGCGTATCGAGCAGTACAGAATAATCATTCAACTTACCAAATTCTACTTAGTTTTTACAATGTGCTATTGTATAGAAACAAACACGAAATCCTGTGATTGACTAAAGTAACAGGCTGATAATACTTTAGTAAATATCCATCCCGCTAACTAAGCTTAACATGCATTAATCTGAATTCACTTATTACAAAAGCACGTAGCATAGCGACACACTGCAAGAGTCTAGAGGAAGTAGAAATCAAGAATATATTAAACACTTTACAAAGAAAATTCTGATGGAGGGTATTGGCGCCAGTTTGACCGATTGACATTTTCGCTGAATTCACATTCGACAACCTCCGTATACCTGTAAAAATAAAGCACGTGTAAGAACTAGCTCAACATGAAGTTGTAAAAGATTATTCCCTATATTAGCATACACTATGAATACAATGATTCTGTTAGTACTAAATAAAATCATCATGGAAATAAAAGTATTTGCTGTCCACAGATGGTTTTATATTGATGCCATCTGCATAAATAGACCTCATATGTCTTCCAGTATTAGAGGGTTATACGCGAATTCCAAGACAACCTCTGAAACATCCGTATTATTTGGGCGTCTTCTCCCATTAAGATTTCTTTCAGATCAACTTCACACTAAATACGTTTACATTGAATGAAGTATTGCAAGTGTGCAACTTAGAAATTGATTCGAAATCTCAGTAATGTCCAGTGAGCATAGCTTTATGAATCCTACATAAATTACATTCTCATATTCAGTAGACTATGGCCATCAAATATAAAGTACATACGTTCCAACTGTAAACAGTTACGCATAGTGCTCACAGAATAAAGAAACACTTAAAATATTGTGATATACAGAGACCTGTTGTGTTGATGAGGATAACAATGAGATATAATGCAACCTAAACTTTCAGTTGTGATGTGGCATCTGTACTGCTTTATGTTAATGTGAATGTAAATGTATCAGAAGAAATGCATTTCCAGTATTAGTGATCAAAAACATTGCTGCATCAAGTTTACAGTGTCAGTGGGAATGGTATAACAGACAGCCGATTGATAATAATAATAAGGCTGAATAGATTTAGTTCTCATAATCACCACGATTCGTGCGTATAACCATACCATGTAATGAATTAATGCATTAAGTGGAACAGCAAGGAAATTTAAACGAGTAATTGCCTTCTCCAATGCATTACACTTGCAACAATCACGAGAACCACCTACATTTGTTAGCCAAGCAGTCAGTTAAGCAGACAATGGCACAATATTAATACAGTTGAGATATTTATCTACATTGAACTCACATAACCCACATTGTACTGCACCAGTCAGTGCAAATATATATGAAATCCCCTGAGAGATAACCTTTCAACTTACGGTAATTCCTGTCCAACCACAGATAGAGTGAAAAGCACATCTACATGATAACTCAGGTTCGCATAGACGATTCTGTTAGCATTTACAGGTGATTTCCAAGTGCAAATAGAATCCTTTTGTCAAAAAGTACTGTTCTTCACACGAAAAAGGGCTATATTGATATCCTGAGGCATGAAGTCTTCATTGAACGATACAATGCCGAATGGTGAGGCTTCTAAATAAAGTAGACTATTTATGTAGATGACATTACCCTCCAACTATCCTATCTTCCTCATTGTAGCGATATTTTGATACGGTACGCCTGAAACTAATCGTTGCAACCAACATGCTATGAGTGTGTCTCAGTCAGATCACATGACGCGGACACCAACATAACTAGCCAGGAAATGGGAATTCCCAACAATTCAGATAACATATGACACAATTTCATTAAAACTTACTGACAAAAAGTTTTCAAGCGAAATTTCAACAGAACGTGGTGTGTAATTCCATTCATCCTCTGTAGTGTACGATGAACAAGATGGAGTCGATTATTCAATATATCACTTAGCACCTATGATGTTCAGTGAATTCATTGTTTTTACTTTTTTACAGTGAACATATAATTTGACATTTTTCGATCTCCACATACCAATCAGAGTTCAGATACAAGAAAAGTTGCATTATCGTTGAGAAATACACTAAAAAACACTGTATATTTGTAGCTTATGTGTTTTAAAAATGTCTACTAGTCAATACATATCTGATCTACAGAGAAATGGTGTCATGCGCATATACCCATTCATCCAGTTGACTGTAGCTCATGGTACTGTGAGATCCATTGATATTTCTGACACTATTCTCCAACCTACCCCTTAATTTTACCATAATCCTAACTCCTGATAGTAACTTTAACCCTAAAACTAACCCTAATCCTAGACCTTACGTCTTGTCTTAAAACCCACAATCCTGCCTAACAGTATAGATTTACAGAAAATATAACAAGTAAATAAGTAGAATTCTATATCTACCCTCTCCAAGTCCAGAAAAGTGGCGTGATTTGATTTGGAATGACATTTAGTAGAATTTAGGTTGAAACAAGCAGAAGAGAAGCTCCATCGGAAAATTTATGAATACATATACAAATATTCGTTAACTGTCTTCAGCTGAATGATCTGTCTACGTGATTTCAAAGCCCGCTTCAGTAACACAAACTGCATATTAGCCGCAATGTTTATGTACATGAAAATCTGCCAATCACATTTTTATAGGTGACCTTGAAGTGCTCCGCCTCGCCGTAAGTCGTTCATGCTTCTATCTCCTGGCGTGTGGCGATGTCCATTGCCGCATTCATGTTCGTTCCTTGTTTCCGAGTCATATTTTGTTGAAACTATAGTGGAAAATATAGCCCCGAAGTAATACTTATAGTTAGATATATGTACATATAATATCCACAGATATAATGACTTCCATATGTTAACATTCTAGAATGTTTCTGAAGAATGATTGCTGTATAGTATTAAATTTTAAGAATTATTCCAAGTTCTACGGGTTATTTTAATGAGTTTTGTCGTTTGTTCACAGTGGCTGTTTACATCGCACTGAGATCTGACTGGCATAGGCAAAGAATAGTACGTACTTTGTGGGCCGAAGAGTCCTCTTCACAAGCAGCAGTGGTGTCTTGACGGGTTCTCGTATACTTTTGAAATTTTTCTAATAAAAGAAGTGGTAGAGTGAGAATTCCAGATGAAAAACACACACTCAATGTGTTAAGAGCTATGTGTTTATCTGGAGAGCTCGAAAGGATAGCATGTGATATACGCATTCTAGTGGTAGTAACGAGTTAGCCGACTTGTCAGCCCATTGACTTGATTTAGTTCACCTCAACGAGACGAGTACAGTCCGCATCTCACCGTAAGAGGATCTTTATAGTACCCGATCACTCACAAAATAGGTGATTCTGATTCATATATATATATATATATATATATATATATATATATGCCTCTGTATATATTGTATCAAATTTAATTCCCATTCTGCTGTAAAACTACCTAAACAAGAGGTCTTGGTGGTAAACATCATCGTGATGTATGAATAAGACACACGTTTATCTTTTTGGGGATACATATTGTAAGTTTAGTGCGTCAGCTATACAGCTATACAAACTAGCTACTCAACTAGTTCGTAGGATAACTCCTCAACCGATAGCCCGCATCAAGCCAACTACCCCCCAATACGGGGAAGGTGAGATTGACTACCAGTTGCCTGTACAGTAATGTGAGAGGGCTAAGAGGCAAAATAGCTGAACTTAGACACCTACAATCACAACTGAACTCCAAAATCATAATACTGACGGAAACCTGGCTAACCCCTACGGTGGCAGACAGCGAAGTCAGTATAAATGATATGGTCCTAGTCAGGCGAGATAGGGACCTGAAAGAAGGAGGTGGAGTCGCCATATACGTCGACAAACAGCTCAGATGTGTTCACGCGATGGACCCTCCCCTCACAGAGCTCCCTGACTCCATATGGTGCCACTTCACCGTTGGGTACTGCAAATATCTAGTGGGCAGCATTTATCGATCACCTTCATGTGGAGCAGACCACAACCAGGTACTGCTAAATACAATTTCAGCAACTCAAGACATGGGTTATGATCAAATTGTCATAGCTGGTGACTTCAATGCCCCATCTCTTAACTTGGTGTCGGGAAAAGCCCATGATAGATTTGATCGAAATCTGCTGCATACCATCAGGAAGGCTGGATTCACTGAAAATGTCAAGATGGATACTAGATGGGGCCCTGATGGGAAGTCTTCTAGACTGGATTACGTGCTCACTAGTGACCAGCTACTAGTGGAAAACGTTCAGATCACGACTCCCATAGGTAGTAGTGACCACGCGGTCATAGTATTCGACATAGTCCTCCGCGAGCGCTTACAGTGGGACAATACACAGCCCTATCTGTGTTATAACAAAGCCAACTACACCAAAATGCGAAGACTTCTGTCTGAAGCAAATTGGCCTAAAAAATGGACAGAGCTAACAGTAGAAGAACACTGGAGAGTGGTAAAGGAGATCATTCACCAGGCGGTCTCAGACACTGTTCCTTTAGTCTCACCAAAAGCTAGGAAGCAACGATCATGGCTAAAAAGGGGGACACAACGCCTTCTGCAGGCGAAGCGAAAAGCCTGGTTTGCGTGGCGACGATCGAAGAGTCAACCCGAACATGAAGTGTACCTTGAACTCAGGAATCGATGTAACATACGAGTCCGGAGCGATAGAAGGACATTTCAGGGAAACTTCGCCAATAAGCTTCTCGTGAACCCCAAAAGCCTATACAGGTTTATGTCCGAAAGAAAACCGACCAACCAGGGAGCATGCAATCTAGTGGGTTCTGATGGGAAATCTCTTACTAGTCTTGAAATGGCAGAGACATTCAGCCTAGCCTTTCACAGGCAACAAGTAACGAGGATATTACCCCACAGAACATCAAGATTACATCGCAAAACCAACACGCGAAAACCTGCTGGGTACATTTCAAATTACCCCGGCTATGGTACTTGCAAAATTGGGAAGGTTGGCTTCGGGAAAGTCTTCAGGTTGTGATGACATCAGACCATCTGTCCTGAAGCAGTGTTCAGAAAGTCTCTGCCAACCCCTAAGTGATCTGTTCCAACACTCCCTTGATGTAGGGAAACTTCCATGTGAATGGAAACGAGCAATCCTATCCCCTATCTTCAAGGGTGGTGACCGGCAGAATGCGACCAGTTACAGACCAGTTGCTCTACTTCCAGTGATATCGAAGATATTGGAAAGTCTCATTGACGACCACATGAGAAAATACTTCGATGGGACTAACCTTCTTCACGAAGCACAGCACGGTTTCAGGAGGGGAAGATCCTGCGTGACGAATCTTCTACTAGCTTGGAACGATTGGACACTATCCTGGGACAAAAAGGTACCAGCCCACGTGATCTTTCTCGACTTTGCGAAAGCATTCGACACAGTTCACCATGGTCTGCTCCTTCACAAAATAAGCAAGGCGGGTGTTTCTGGAGCACTTCTCGCATGGCTGAAAGATTACTTAGGCGAGAGAGAATTCTGCACCAAAGTCAACCGCATCCGATCATCCTGGCACACCTCGGCATCAGGGGTTCCTCAGGGTTCTATCCTAGGGCCGTTGATGTTTTTGATTTTTATCAACGACCTGCCCTCCCAACTAAACTGCTCTGCGCTTCTTTACGCTGACGACGTAAAGATTTGGAGAGCAATAAACTCATCGGAAGACTCAGATAGATTGCAGGCTGACCTGCAAACTCTGGGAAATTGGGCTCTGGCTAACGGAATGCCTTTCAACCTAAAGAAGTGCAAAGTAGTGCAACTTCATTCCGGCAGAGTGTAAATTACACCCTTGGTGGCCAGAACTTGAGTTGTGTTCCATCAGAGCGAGATCTAGGTCTTATTCTAACAGAAAAGCTAGACACCAGTGGAAATTACTCGAGGGACGTCGCCAAAGCCTACGCAACTTTACACTTTATGCATAGGCAGCTGGGAGCTCTCACTCCCGAACTGTTCTTAAGGTTATATAAGGCATATGTGAGGCCACACCTTGAGGTGCATAATATCATTGCACCTCCGCTACTCAAAAGGGATGCTAACATTCTAGAAAGTGTCCAGAGACGAGCGACAAAATGGGTGATCGGCCTCCGCAACAAATCATATGAGGAAAGACTAAAGAAATTAGGTCTTTTCACACTTAGTTACCGTAGGCACAGGGGAGACCTCATCACCGTCTACCAGATCCTAAATGACCAGGCCCACCCAAATAAAAGCATCCTGCCATTAAGTGACGATAGGCTTCCACGAGGTAACCCGCTAAGGATAGCACACCAGAGACCAAAGACTCGAGTGCGATCACATTTCTTTTCGCTTCGTGTTTGCCGTCTCTGGAACGCTTTACCGGCGGCCGTGACTACAGCGCCATCTGTGGAGATTTTTAAGCGGAAGCTAGACAATCATGCAGAAATGCAAGGTTTGTGTCTCAATGGCTTATCCTCATAAAACTTAAAACCACACTGTCAATGGATAAGCATGCAAACTAAATCCCCACGACCTATTCTGCCTTCTCTCACTCTACTCTATCTTTTCCTTAGGTCACCTTTATTATTCCACTTATCTCAACCTATATTATCTACACTACAACCTATTATTATTATTACTACTATTCTGCTTTTATGACTACACCGAATGACCAACGGGAGTTAGGTCAAACTCCATTCACGGCAGCAATACAGTCCTAACATACTGCATACTACAAACCACATCTCGACCAATCCCCGCACCACTCCTCTTGGAGTCTACCAGAGCTAAAGCAGTCGAGTGGCGGGACTTACTACGCAGAAGCTCACCGAAGATCTGGAACCTCTACCTCACAATCAAGAAGCGAGCTCAAAGAAATCACTGGTTTATACTAGCTCGTAATCAGGATATTGGATACAGTTTGTGTGATTGCTTTTGTACCCCTTTTGAATGGTTCTTTAAACCCACTTAGTCTATGCGTCGGTGGCACAGTGGTTAGGACTCTCGCCGACCATGCATATGGTCCGGGGTTCGAGCCCACGCCGACGCACACCTGATATCTATGGTCGGCCTGCGAAATTTGGGCTACCGATATCCACGCTGAAAATTCCATACTTGTACCAAAAATACAGTGTGGAATCAAGCTGTAATCAAAAATAAAATAAATAAATAAAAATAAATACCTCAGCTGTTTGTGCGTCGTGTTATTTCCTTGTTAGATATCCAGCTAGATTTCCTGTATTAGCCTAGCTAATCGGAATGCACTCGCTTTTCACCTGGCAGCACCTCCATTTATTAGCATTAAATGCCTTAACTGAGTCCCAACTAAATGTCGATTGAGGCGACATTCGTATAATTCCACTGTACGAGAGAATAAGTGAATTGTGGAAAACTGAGTGCTGTATTCTCAGTCTCTGCCTTCGGTACTAATCTGTTCGTTTCCGGACTTATTACTCTGCGTACACCAAAAGCTTCTTAGTAAGTCTGTGGTTGTTTTGGTAACTTCAAATTCATACTTTCAAAACACCAACTTCATCCAGAAGGGTATTAAACAGTCCGTGAATTCTTATTACTACTCACTATTATTTTGGGGGCCTTCCTCCAAACTTTCGCCAGTGACCAATGCGACAACAGTGGGCATTATATTTATGTCCCGATACTGACATCACGATGTTTTTTCATCACTGTTTGCCCAACTGTCTGCTGCTTTAAATAAAATGACGGTTCACAGTAGGTTGGCTGAATTTTATGGAAGTGGCGTTGGTGTTTTTTTTACTTACCTGTTCTGTATTAATTCATTCCATAGTAGGTTGCTTAGTAGAGATGTTTTATGTACTGTTCTGTCAACGTTTTCGTTGATGCTTGATGTGGCATTTGTATGTATGCAACGTCTTAATCGGTTTAAATTCTACCGTGCATCTTTTTGCTAATAGTTGCCCGGATGTTATGGGTTGTTCAATTGATGTTATTTGTCTAATTTCATCTGTCTTCTACTACGATTTCGTATTGTAATTCCAAACTAAATGGATTTTTGATAGTATTATAGTCTGGTTATCTTCGTTTCGATCCAACATTTAGTTCTGGGGGAGAAGCCATACTTTTTGAATACCCCTTAGTCAATAGTTGTCTTTTGTATTGATGTAAATATTAGTGTAGATGCTGTCTACTCAAATTTATTACCCAAACATTTGATAAGTAGTTAAAGTTTGAGTTGTATAAGGAATTTCCAAGACTTTTGTCAGTGTAGATTTGCGAATCAATCAGTGCATGGGATGTTCAAGTATCTACTCTCCGACTGAAACTATCTTCAAAACTTCAAAGTAGGCAGCAGGTAATAGTTGATTCTTATTATGTCTGTTCTTCGCTGACCATTGGTTCCTCAACTAGATGTTTATGATTCATTGTACTCTTGGTTTGCTTTTAACATTGGATTATATTGCTTTATTTTGTTCTATATAGTCTGAATGTATTAGCGGTCATGTATAGTGTTGCTTTGTGTGCATAAAAGATGTAAGATACAGTTCATAATTATACATTCTTACTTAATTTCGTCTGGTTACCAACCATATCTCCATTTGTTTCATTTATACAATATCTCGTTTAGATACATCGATTTCAATGGATGCAACTAATAATGGATCAACTTCTCCAAATAACTGGATTTCTGAAATCCACAAAACATTTTCAGATATTCATTTGTCAATGATAGATGACGACACACTGGTAAACATATTATCAGAACGGTATGTCCGCAATGTTTACTTCTTAATTTCAGATCTGTTTCTGTACTAAATATGGTTGATTGCGCAATGTCTTATTTCATCGCTGTGAATTTTATTGGTGGATTAATGGTTAATGACTCATATGAGTTGGATGGATGCCGCCAGTTAGCACTAGAAGACCTCACTTGTGAGGGCGAACGTCCCTTCAAACTCACTAAATCTTTAAGCTTACTTTGGTTATGTAAACGCTTGTGCAGAAAAATGTCGTCCATTTCTCAAACTTTAGTAAGTTAGATACACTTAACAGTCACATTTATGTTGCAGTCATTCCTCTATAATTTGAACCTTTTGAAGTGTATTTACTTGCATCAGTACCTAATTGGTGATGAGAGATCTCCTAAATTAAAAAGTGAATTTCATGAGATCATCGACGTATGTATGTAATTGATATTTATAATTCCAGCACTGTTCAGGTGAAAAAGAAGCCAATAATTTTTCTACTGAAGATTGGATTCATTATTTGATGTTATCTTCATATTTAAGCGCCTTTTATTATGAATATGAAAATTCAAAAACTTTCGCTTCAAAATGTGCTGAATATTTAAACATAGATGTTAAATTCAGTGGTAATTGTGCACTTTGAAAATTTCATAAATGTCATAGGTGTTTTGGGTAAATGCACCAGATTTCAAGAAAAAGAAGTTGCAAATCTGACAGTTAAAGTTAGTAGGTTATTAGAAGTAAACGATGATGAAAAATCATGTAACGATGCTCTGCCTCAGGTAATAACACTTCCTTCATATATATATTTTTGAAAGATAATATCTCTTAATGATGATGTACTTCTTAATAGTGTTGCACTTAGTACAGACGATGAACAAAAACCACTTTCGAATGTAGAGCAGTCCTTTATTTTGTTATTGTGGTAAGTTGCTTTTAAAAAAGTGGAAATCTTGTTCGCTAGTGAACTTCATCGTCGCTACTACCCACGGGACGATCTAACTGCACAACAGTGTCTAGCTTATATAAACACTGTTATCCGAGTCGTGTATCCTGATTCCGTGAGTGAAATAAAGAGTAGTTCCTCTTGGCCCATCGCAACGGAAATGTTGTTTAGAAGAAGTTTGCTGGAACACTATTCTGTTCGAAGAACGGAGCGTGCACTATCGCAATTAGAAGTAAAGACATGTCTTTTTACTAATCTTTTATTTGATTTCAGGAGTTATGTAATCAGTTTAGCAGGACCAGTCCACCACTTTTAGATAGATCTGTTGGAAGCTTTTTTCTTTCAAGAATGCCTTCTATTTGGACTTTACAAGTAAGTAATTCATTAGAATTTTCGTGGATTCATGCAACTGCTCATATTTTTCCAAGCGGTTGTGTACATTTTATGAATTATTGACAATAGCTTTTGTAGACTGCTACTTTTGATTTATGATAAACCCACAACTACAAGTGGTAACTAAAGTTCACATGTACACTTATAACCTCTTGCTGTGAAAAAAAACTAATAGTATCAGTGGAGGTCATTTCTTGACTTATTCCAGATTGGTACAATTCATTTTCTCTCTGCTTAGTATTGCTCAACTTCAGTGGTGAAAACCTTTTTACCTCAGGCTGCTTATTTACATTTATGTTACAGTATTACGCATGAAAATATATCCGTTTATTTATGAATAAAGAAAGCCATAGTAAATTTCCCTTCAACCTATGGAATTTTAAAATGACGAAATTGTTTCATCTATTAATTGTTCGTCTAAGTAGCTAGAGAGAATTAAAATCTCAGGTCGCAATTACTCTGGGTACACTGCCAGTGAGCCTGACCCCGAATGAGTGAGACGGCTGTTCAATATGTCACTTTGGTATGATTAGTAATTACCAATGTTTGATGTCCATGGTTTCATACCAGTCAGTAGTAAATATAATCTTAAGACCTTGGTGTCATTCAAGTTCAGAAATTGCTTACTAGTCTTCCAATTATTCACTCTTTCGTGCATCTTCATATGTTAAGGTGTTACTACATTTCTTTTATTCACTTTGCTGTGCTTCTCTAAAGTGTGGTAACTTAAACTGACTCAGAATTTAACTGGTAGATGGTGATTAGCAGTGGAATCCAGGATGCGCATTTCGTCCTATTTCAGACTTGTCAGCTGGATGTACCTGCATTCCCTAGTGAGTGGTGATGTTCCCACCGAGGCTGGAACCCAATGTCCATAGTTTCAAACGCCAAAGCGTTATCCACTAGACCACTTGGACCACGAGAGCCACCTCTTGTGCCTCGGTGGAAACATCGTCACTCACTGGGGAATGCAGGCACACCCATCTGAGGGGTCCCAAATAGGACGAAATGCGCATCCTGGTTTCCACTGCTAGTCACCATCCACCAGTTAAATTCTAACTACATGCCCAAACATCGTCGAAGCATCTGCACAAGAAGCCGACATGTCAACCTGAGACCGAGCACTTCGGTCCAATCAATCGACGGGAAAATCTAAAATTGAATTGAAAAATAAAACTAACTCACTTTGTGCAAATTTCTATCTTGGTAAGTCAGTCAATCAATCAATCATCAAATATGACTCTGCTAAATAGATCTCTGTTTTGCTTATTCGTGAATACTAAATTCTTTTTCTAATTGGCCAATTAAAAGTTTGTAAATCCAGTTTTCATTTATTCTAACAGCCGAATTTTACTTTCTTGTTCAGATTGAACAAGGTCGGTTACTTATGAAGATTGGATGTTATAAGAGTGCCCTGGATAGTTTTCTTCTGTGGGATAAATGGTCAGAGATAATTGAATGTTATACACATTTGAATAAAAGAGAAAAAGTATGTCCTATTCTTATTAATCTGTTTCCTTGCCATTACTAATGTGTTGCTTCTACGTTCATTTTTCGTATCAAGATATGTAGGTTTTATTTAAACTTAACAATCTTCCTAGGGAAGTTATCGCTAAATGTTTATAAAAGCCTTTATGCTGGCTACCACACTTTTATGACTTTCATTAAGCTGACTGTATGACTTCTCAAATGATCCTGTAATCTAGGATAATAAGTTGTATGTTGTTTAAAAAAAACCAGTGACCATCATAAACATTAATTGTATATGCAAATTCCCCGGTTTGCGGTCTCAGTCATAAAGAGGATGATAAACTTTTATTTTATTTATTACACATTTTACAATATGATTAAGTGTTGTCTAGCTTTCTGAAAAGTTTCGAATTACTTTTAAATTGAGAATTATACCTTTGTAAGATCTAGCAATTTTCTTGGATTATGTCAATGTTTACATTTTACTGTGAAATTCTATACATTTTTGGATAAACTTTTCCAGCCTTATACACAGTTTGATTTTCCACTGTTTTATTCCAACACAAACAAATATCCACATTATTGTTTTTAAGTGATCGGACAATACTTGATTTGGGTTCCTTCTAACTAACTGTTTGTGCACTAGGAAACTTGTAATTCATTCACAGTACTTTAACACGACATTACATAACTGACCACTTGAACACTATTCTCAAAAAGCGGGAGATTTATCATCCCAGGGAAAGGGCAAATGACGAGATTACAATTACTTATATAGCTGCTTTACATGACTAGTAACTTACAAGTTTAATTTGTAGAAACTATTGTAACTGGTTAACAAGGTGTCAATCGAGATTCAGGGACACAACCTCTGGATTTAGTTAAGACTAAGTGTATAGTATACAACTTACGTGGAAAACACTAATAATATCCCTGTCTTAAAATTTTCCCATGTAGTTTAGTAGTCATATAATCTGGAAACACGTTTTTATCATGAACTAGCATCAACTGAATAACCACTGAAAATAGGTTATTTGAGCCTGAAGTTAATACTGAATACAATTACGTTGTAGAACAACTTCATTTGATGTAACAACGATACAATACTACTTACTTAAAGTCTAGTAATAGGTGTCGATCATTCGAATTCCCTTGCTATTGTCGGGATACTGCTTACTAGTTGAAGCCAGTAGAAAGGAGTTACTTGGTCGGGATTATGAATGCGTGACCACATGAGAGCATTTCAAGGAGGAGACCGGAGTTTACTGCTCCTCGGGTTTTGCTCTGAAGTCACGCCTCAAAAATGCTGTTAGTCATTTGTCCGCTTTTTTCTTAACTTCATGCGCTTCTGTGGTACACCGTACCTTTACTCTTTTAAAGTGTGAATAAACTGCTTAGAAATTTGTTTCGTTATATTTGAATTCCAGTAAACTTTTCAGTAGTCAAAAGTGGTAATGGTCTTATATTTGCCTCGGCATTTGTTCTTTATAACTGTATACTAATAGTGGTCCTATTTTTATCCTTGTCACCATGTTTCCAAGTTGTCGATAAGTTCGTGTATCTGGGTAGTTGTGTGAGCGGTGGTGAAGGTGTGGTGGACGAGATTACCAACAGTATCATGAAAGCTAGGGTGGCATACGTCAACTTGAGCCACCTCTGGCGCCGTCGCGACGTTGGCCTAGCTATCAAAGGTCGAGTTTACAACGCTTCAGTACGTTCTGTCCTTCTCTACGCCTGCAAAACTTGATCTTTCCTAGCTGAAGATGTACGGCGATTCTAAGTGTTCTGTCATCACTGTCTGCGTAGAATTGGTTGCATTCGATGGTATCATCATGTGAATAACTCTGAGGTAGAGTGGCCTGTGTTTAGACACGAAGATCACCATTCATTGCGTGTCATCATCTGGAAACACCAGCTCCATTGACCCGAACATGTGTTATGAATATCGTCTCAGGAGCTTCCGTACTGGTCTCTGTTCGCTAGCCCTGGGACGGGATTGAAAAAGTGGAGAGATGGTCAGCCCATGACGTGGCGTCGCGGGATGAAGGATATTTATAGTAGGTTAGAATTGGTTGGTACATCCTGACTCCCTAGTTGAGGTTCAACAAATAGCTCGAGTCAGTGTCTCGAAGCGCTATCGGATATGGCCAAGAATCGCAATCAATGGCGAATGTGCTGTAACTTCCCTCTTTCTTCCTTTTCTGACAATAATTCGACAAATGCTGTTTGGTCTTGTTAAGTATAACTGCTCTCTTCCCAGATGAAGTCCTTTATTCATTCTCTACTTATATTTTTCAGATGCTTTGTCATTACTGTGTGACTTGGTACCTTATTACATCACGTTTTGTGTCTTAAATAAAATAATAATCACCTTCAAGTAGTGGTTTGTAAGGATTTGGTTGATTGGTTACAGGATTTCATGATGAGCTGACATTGGTTAGAGAACCATTGGAAAACCTGGGAGTACTGGACAGCTGTTTAAGAGAATGACAGCTGGAAATTTCTTTCCGCTTTTCTTCTTCCTGAGGTAACTCATGACTTTTGTATTCCATTTCACTCTTCTTCTTCTTAAGTGATATCCCTGATCTTGGAAACCTCCTTTTATGAAGGATTCTTGTAGATATTGCTTTCGTAAAAACCCATTTTGTATGAAAGCCAGTGAACCGTAGCTGTGTAGTTTTTGCATCACTCTTAAAATGTCAACACTCACTCTATGTGATACAGATAAGGTTTTGTAAATACAAAGCTTTCTTCAAATGTGGTCAAGTAACTTGTTTTTACATCATTATCACTTCACCCTGGGAGGTTTGATTTACAAACTAGATATCTTTGTTCTGCCAAGTTTTTTTCAGTCTGCTGTGTAACCTTGCCCTCAGTTTTGTTATGTTACAATTGCTTAGGCTTACTGTTTTCTAGCAGGCCTTTATGTTGTAGTTAAACTTCACTCAACAAGTATTCTAACAAGTGTAAGTGGGATAATTTGATGTGATAAACGAACTCTACAATCACCTCAGATACACAGATCAGAGCATGCGAATACAATCGTTATGGCAAAGAAAAAATAACACCACTTACGGCTTGTAGCAACATCATTATAATTAATTTGACAAGGCATTCTGTAAAACTAATTTCCATTTCACCTCATATTTCTGCATAATCAGTTACTTAACTGAGTTTAATGTGTACAAGTTTAAAGAAATGGCAGTGAACCACTATTACACTGTATAAGACTTAAGAAAACCACTGCGCATTGTAATTATACTGTCAATAGTTCTTCATAAATGTTTACTTCGTGCTGTTGCTGTGTCACTGGGTTTTCTTTTCCACCACTTACTTTTAGACACAATAGATACCATACACTTACTTTTAGTGAAATAAAGTTCAAGAGTTTGTTCCTCAACCCAGCATTCAATGCCATACTATTGTCACACTATCACTGATGGTGGGACTGCTGAAAAAAGGTTGAATATGGTTAATGTGATCATAATAATCCCTTTTATACAATAAACATATCTAAAAGTAAAGTTATAGCGATTTTCTTTCCCAATACAGATCTGGCGAAATTTTCTATTGAAATAGATAAAATTCCCTATATAATATTTCTTTTATGGTACATTTTAACTCTTGGAACTTTTTTCTTTTCTGTTTATCATTATTGTAAACGTGTTTAGGCAGAAGAAGTAATTCGTTCGCGTTTAAATGCTGGAGACGAATCTGCTGATTTATATTGCGCCCTTGGAGATGTAACAAATGATCGTCAGTATTATTTAAAGGCGTGGGATGTATCGAATCATAAGTCAGCTCGAGCGATGCGCAGTTTAGCTGTTGTCTATATGTACACGGATAAAGTATGCCTACGTTTATCTCTTCATATGAGTTTTAGGATTACAGTAATGCAATTGAATGCTTTGAAAAGTCATTGGGAATTAACAATATGCAGGTAAAAACTGTACATTATTTAGTTATATTTTATATATTTGTGACAAACTAGTGTAGAAATTGGTATGCATTATTTCTATAAGTGTTTGGAATATATCTCCATATAATTAATTCTCTTTACGTTCCCAGTGGAACATATGGCTTCAAGCTAGAGGCATGAAGTTTCGGTAGCAGTGGTGTTTGTTTCTATGGGATGGTATTTCTAGCCTCATTCCCAACCGGGGATCGAAACCCGGACCACCTGCGTGGTTGGCGAGTATTCCACTGCTGTGCCACCGACGCGCAATTAATTATCTAACTAAATAATATTCATTTGAAAGTGACTTAAAGTTATTGAAATAAAAAAGAACGATACTGTGAATGAAAATGCCTTTAAAGTGTTAGTTTCTTACACACATAGCTTTATCAGACTATTAATTTAGCAAAGAACAGTCTGTAATATTTCGTTGTCATTACTGAACGTCTTATTCTTTCATTGCATCTATTTAGAACAGGAAAAGTAGTAAATCCTGGAAGCAGTGTTTAGTATTTTAAGAAATAGAAGACTCGATTCCATTGCAGAAATCCACATGCTTTTTGAAAATTGAAATACACAGTCTTAGGTTTGGTGATAAGGTATACAATCAAAGTCTCAAGAGTATGCCGCCTATCTCTCATTGAGTTTCTCGAGTTGTACATAGAAAAATGTGGATCAAATAGCTATGCTTAAATAAACTAAACGTTTGACTTATATATTTAGTAACTAGTATGCGTGACCACTGTATGCTGTGAATATTGACTAATTTTGACTGGATCCTTTATTTCTAGTTACGTATATTAACTTAAACATTAAATTAGTAGAAGTAATAATGTTGTGGTGAGTGTTGTCTGCTAACCAAAATTGGTAGACAGCAATTCACGTCACTGTTTACTTCCCAAATCTTGGTCATGAGAAAAACAAGAAAAAAGACTGTGGGCGGATACGATTCGCAGATATACGGTCTGACATTCAAAGAAATGGCTACAAAGAGATGACAGAATAACTTTCAGTGGGAAAACAATCAGTCATAAGACGCAGGTTCTCTGCTAACAATAACATAATAATGTACATAAAGATCTATGAATATCTGTTGATTTCCTTAGTAGACGATCTGTTATCTGGCCACTGTTTTCTGTCGTTACGATATGAATGACAGCTCCATATTGCACATATTGTTGTTTATAATTCAATTCCATCTTATCCATCGTAGACTTTGAGATTGTCTACGTGAATTTTCGTAAAAAGCGTATGTTTAGCATTTATTAAATATTTCATTCTTGGATGCACGTTTTGAATGAGCTATCCAGAAAATTTCATCAAGAAACACTTGACCAAGAAAGCAGAATAGGACTATTTTCCATCTGTAAATAAGAATCCTTTATATATATACGACTGCGATTCAAGGGTGACGCACCTAGTGAAACAACTACTAATAAATTAAGAAAATCTGTTCAAAGAACTTTTAATGCTGATAAACTACAAGTCAGGTTTTCTACACGACCGATGGTGATTCCTCGATTGAAAGATGAAGTACCGGGACTAGCCACTCATAATTCTACCTACCAATACAGCTGCGCTCGTGAAGCGAGTTAAATTAGCCGTTACTTTAGGAACTTGATTTTTTGTGCTCAGGATCATCTACCAGTGTGGCTAAGTAAAGGTGTAGTAAAAACTGTCAATAGTTCGATGTTAGACGACCACCTGGTCTAGACCGGTCACAAAGCTAGCATTGAGGAATCCTTCTCTATAATCTACCGAGTACTAAATAAATTGCCAAAAACATCCAGGTACCGCATACTCAAAACAGCAGAGGCTGACGAGTCTCACCTTGAGAAACTGGTGCTTCTGTGTTCAGAAGAAGCAAATCCAGCCACCACTACTACCCTGGCCTTCAGTAGAGACTATAAATTCATGAATATGTATCATTATCTTTCCTAATTTTTCTGATATTCAGTGTGTATTGTTATGTTGATGCTGTCGAACTGTAATCCATAGATATTATAATTGAACTGAACATTAACGTAACTTGCTACGGGATGGAGTTTCCTGGAGTTCTAGTGAGAACTGGCCAGTGAGGTCCATCCAGTCTCGGGTGAGGATGGATGTCCCACCGACAACATTCGTCGCGCTAAATCACGAATTGGTAGAAGTTAGAATTCATGGACTGGTCATTGAATCGGGTCCCAGTGGCTGAATGTTATACGAGCTTGCCTTGTAACCGTAAGGTGCTGGGTTCGAACCCCAGTGGGGTCCTACTGCCAGTGATTCCCAAACTAGGATGAAACAACTGTCCAGTACTCTTAGCTGGTTTTCAATGGTTCTCTAACTGATATCAATCCGTAATCAACTCATAAAAACATTAATGTTGTTAATAACACTACTTCATTCACTATTATGTATATATAACTGTAGAACCTGATGATAAAGTTATCGAAAAGAATATTCTTTTTTCAGTAAACTTTCTTTAAAAAAAATTTTAATGGGCATTTTTATTCAGAAAATTTTAAACTTTTTATCGAATATCTTAAGTATAGTTTAAACTACAATAAACGCAGATAATTTACAATCTGATACTTGAGATTCCTTCGTAATTACCGAAGTTTTTTCCAAAATCTGTTCAACACCTTGTACCATATTTCACATTTTAATATAAAACTAACTTAGATGTGTTCTTGTTTAGGTTAGATATAACAGGTGAATAATCCAAGTAGTTGATATTTATTTGTTTTTATTTTATATAATGGCTTGAAATAACTATTCATTCATTCATTCACATATTTGTTCCTTACTAATCATGTTAATTTTTTTAGGCTGGTATATGGTTCACATTTGGATGTTGTTGTCTTCAAGCCAAGGAGTACGTAAAAGCTGAAAAGGCTTTTCGTGCTTGTGTTCGTTTAGAAGCTGACGTAAGTATTATGCTTTTTTTTTCTGTTAGACTTGTAAGTTGGTAACTGAAGAAAGTTATTTACAAGTTCTGCTCAAATGTTTTGTGTGCTGTTCAAAGAGATGCGAAATTACAATCAATACGTTTCTGAAGTGCTTAATATTAGCATAAGCGTTGTTTGCGGTTGGGTGTATGAACTTTTATCACTTTCTTTGTGCTAGCTGGAGCTTCCTCCTTGACTTAACTTTCATTAAAACAATCTTCATTACTTACTTATTAATTCTCGGGGATAAATCCATGCATGTTCCCACATTATTTTTGTATTTATCAGGATAGAACACTTAATATTATTCCTATCGTATATCTAGACACTGAAAGCTCAGTGGCATTCATTCCATCGTTGAATACTCATGTGATATGTACTATTAATGAGTAGTTGTATACAATCTGGAATCTTCAGCAAAATTCATGAAAATGTAAACTATGAATGAAGTTTCAGACAAGGAAAATAGAGCGAATTGCTCGTCGATATAAAGAACAGTCTATTTCAGTAACGGCAGTATGATAATATATGCGGTCGCTTCCTCAGATTTCTAATGGTAACCGGTTCGTGTCAGTAATGAAAAAGTGTGTTACACAATGGATAGAAGCTGTCTCGATTCGTGGCTGATTGTTGCGGACCATTATATGCCAGAGTTTGAACTGACAGAAAAAGATTCCTATTATGATATAAAATAGTTTTCAAGTGTTGGTGTGTAGGGTTTAGTGAGTCTAAATAAGTTTAGGTAACGGATTGACATCATTTAGGGAACCATTCACTTCTGGTGGTGCTGTACACCACGAATTTGTAGAAGTTAGGGCTCATGGGTCGTTTGACCCCTGCTCCAGTGATTGAGTGGTCAACAGGTCCTGAGTCCGATCCTCCATGGAGTTATGAATGCGTACTGCTGAAAAGTAAATAGTGTATATCCCACTTCAAGCAGCTGGGTAATAATAGGACTAGTACTTATGGGTAGTACACGATGTGATAACTCCGAAAAATGTCGTGGGACAGACAAGGGATGGATGAAGTTCCGGACAAGAGAATTGAAATAAACAGGTTATCAATTTAGAGAGCATGGGATGAAGAGGAGGACGTCAAAGAGAAGCGCGTATACAAGTAGAACACGAATGGCATATTATTACACAGTTGTTGTATTTTGTTAGTACTATGTGTACTATGCTTCATTAACAGTTGTACACCAACGTTCACTGTTTTGTCCTTACCATCCACCTTATGCAACACATCACTTTCCCTTGCTGTATGTACAATTTTTATTGGAGACTGTTGATTGATATTATTTTCAATATTTTCAGAATTTTGAAGCCTGGAGTAACTGTGCTACTGCGGTTCTACTTCAAGGGAAAAAGTAAGTTGTGAATGGTGTACATATATTTTTGAAAGTTCATCACACCGACAATTGTCTTTCCTATTATAAAATATTGTGTTTATATTAATCAATCACTGTTAAGGACTAGCAGAAGAAACCACAGGACAACATAAAAGTTGATAGGTTAGAGGATTGACTAGTTTAAAAATAGTTCACATATCGAATTGATGCAATTGAATCAAAACAGGTGTCAGTATATATATATTTTTTGATTTACAGCTTGATTCCATACTGTATTTTTGGTACAAGTATGGAATTTTCAGCATGTGATATCGGTAGCCCAAATTTTGCAGGCCGACCATAGATATCAGGTGTGCGTCGGCAGGGGATCGAACCTCGGACCATGTGCATGGTCTGCGAGAGTCCTAACCACTGGGCCACCGACGCAGTTTTAGATTTTCCCATCGATTGATTGGACCGAAGTACTCGGTCTCAGGTTGACATGTCGGCTTCTTGAGCAGATGCTTCGACGATGTCTGGGCATTTAATTGGTATTTAATTGGTGGACGGTGACTAGCAGTGGAAACCAGGATGCGCATTTCGTCCTATTTGGGACCCGTCAGTTGTATGTACCTGCATTTCTCTGTGAGTGAGAGATGGCTCTCTTGGCCCAAGTGGTCTAGTGGATAACGCTGTGGCGTTTGAAACTATGGGCACTGGGTTCGAGCCTCGGTGGGAATATCATCACTCACTGAGAAATGCAGGTACATCCAGATAACGAGTCCCCAATAGGACGAAATGCGCATCCTGGATTCCACTGCCAGTCACCATCCACCAATTAAGGTATGAGTATATATTTCCCTTAAAATTAGAATCCAATAACGTGACACTTTTTCATCTGTTGTTGATGTCACTATGGGCATTTGTGGGTAACGTATTACTAATAAGTGTTGTTATACATTTTATATATAATTAATTCACATTATATATAGTGCTATAAAAATTCACTGTCATGTGTAGTCATCCATCTCGACCATATTCCTGACGAGTCAACATTTTCCGCTCAAATTATGCAGTTAAAACAGTGTTTTTTTTCCCAAGATTACTAAAACAACATGCAAAGTATCATCTTGTTTATGATTAAGAAAATTTTGAAATCCGTTTTTACTAACAATATCCTTTGTAAGGGATTGCTACTAACCACATTAATCGTTTATTTCATCACAGGAATGTAGCACTGAAGCTAATGAAAGAAGCTTGTAAATATAATTATGAAAATTGGCGCCTTTGGGAAAACATTTTGATAGTAAGTGTACAGAATTTTAAATTTGCTTTATTTTTCAAACCACATAGTATTATTTGTTTATTGTTTGTATTAGGGGATAGTTGTACTCACCGGTCACTGTTATTTGCTAATTGATTCAACAAAACTAGATCACAGAAAGATTGAGCGAAGAAATATTCACTTTTCAATTAGATCCTCATCTCTGACTCTACTCTAATATATGTAGCATTTTTATCACAATACACAACAGTTTGCCCATCAAGTTGCGATATGTTTGTTAACAATAAATGGTCATTGTCGAAATGTCAATGGGGTGATAATTAACGAAGAAAATTAATATACACAATTAAAAGGTGGGAATGGTTACAACAAGTGGATTGCATAATGCCTAATTTTGGAAAAATGAAGAGTAATTAAGGAGTAAGCGTGTGCACATGTTGATTACGTAACAGATTGTTAAAGAACAATTAAACGAATTGGACAATTGTAATTTGTAACTAAGGTTGAAGTGGTCATAAGAATAGAATAATTTTACAAGGATAACACGTAATTAAAGATGGAGTAGTCAGAAAAATAAAATAATTTAGACAATTATAATTTTTAGAATTCTTAAAAGTTTAGGGGGAGGGGGGCGAAGTAGTCCGATTTATACAATCATGTAACGATGGCCAAGATAAGGAAAGTGGCTGTACAAATTTCTTCTGAACACACAAGTTTGGCTTCTTCAGGTGGATCCCTATCGCTTCAGCTATAATTGGAAGACGAACTCGTAAAGCAAAATTAAGATTAGTAGGAATGCGATAAATAATTTAAAATGCAGTATTAACGTCAACCTTATTCTCACTATCTACAAGGTGTGCTAAAATAGAGCTACGAATAGATCTTGTTTGTCCTTTGCTAAACCGTGCTGGACGATGTTCGGAAATACGATGATGAACCTGCCTAATTGTACGCCCGATGTAGCTGGCTCCGCAGCTGCAGTCAAACTGGTAGATACCCATAGAGGAGGCAAATTTAGGTAGTTTATCCTTATTTCTCGAACGTAGAATAGGGGTGGTTGCGAAGATACATATCGCCACTTCATATAAACAGAAGAATTTGTATTGAATTGGATTTTTTGATTTTCCCGTCGATTGATTGGACCGAAGTGCTCGGTCTCAGGTTGACATGCTAGTCACCATCCACCAATTGTACCAGAAGAATTTGTAATTTATTGTGGAAGCACAATCTTTGTCTAAATCGGTATATTTTCCTGAAGCAAGCGACAATTGTTTAGTGTATCATACTTTTAAGGCTTAGTTGACTGTGATTTTTTGTTTTACTGTTCATGACTCAGTTTACATGTATAGCACTGTTTTTGATGAACCTTCTCAGCACTTTTCAGTAGGATTCTTTTCACATATATTCCTAGAGATGTGCTATATACTGTATTATGAGACACTTGCATACAACTCTGTCAGGAAACGGTGATGATACAATCAATCGACGGGAAAATCAAAAATTCAATTCAATAAAACGGTGATGATGTCTACAGTTCCGCGTAGTTATTTATTCATTATTATTATAAAATGAATTTAGTGTGTTGGTAAATGATTACTTGGAGGATTTCATCATGAGCTGACATCAGTTAGAGAACCACTGGAAAACCTGGACAGCCGTTTCGTCCTAGTTTGGGACTCTTCAGCAGTACGCATCCACCGGGGCTCGAACCCAAGATCTGGTTACAAGGCAAGCTCGTAGACCATTGAGCCACTAATTGATGTCAGCTCATGATGAAATCATCTATGCAATGAAACAAAATCCCTACAAAACCAATAATTGAAAATTAATCCGATGCTCACTAGCGACTGGCCTTATTCAGGCAGTTAACCTGGGGTTCTAGTAGGAAGCCGTGACCAGTAAGGTACGGCAGTTTGGAGATTAGGCAGTAACTCATCGAAGAAGACGTTGCGAAATGGTCGCTTCATGTCGTGAATTAGCAGGAGTTAGAATTCAGGGACCATTGCATCGGGTCCCAGTGCCTCAATGGTCTACGAGCTCGCCTTGTAACCAGAAGGTCATGGGTTCGAACCTCGGTGGGTGTATGCTGGTGAAGAGTCCCAGACCAGGACGAAACAGCTGTCCAGTACTCCCAGGTTTTCCAATGGTTCTCTAACTAATGTCAACTCATGATGAAATCCTCCATGCAATCAAAAAAAAATCCCTACTAAACCAATACTAGTGTGGTGAGAGCAGGCTACTAGCCGATTGGTTGGCACTAATCTACGTTAATGTCTAGGTCACTAATATGGGCCGTGAGAAAATATGAACAAGGCTGTTTCAACAACCAATCACAGCAAACTTAAATGTGGACAAATATGATTCGCAGATAGATGGCTCTACTTTCCGAGAAATATCGAAAACAACCAATCATAAGACTGTGTTTGTCTGCTTAACTTCCGAGAAACAACCAATCAGAAGACTGCCTTTTTCTGCTTGCATAAGCCTTATTAATGCACATAAAATATATATAAATACGTGTTGATTTTCGTAATAAAACGATCTGTTGCCAGCCCTTGTCTTCTGTTGTTACATTTGGTGTCGCTGCCTCCAAAAAGATGAAGATCCCGTGGCCAGCTGCGTTTGAAGAAGGAGACATACGGAGCTTCTTACGTGACTTCGAGGCCGTTGCTGAGCTGGTGGGTGTCAAGGAGCAGGCGGCGAAGGCAGTTGTCCTGGGGACGCTGTTGAGAGGCCGAGCGAAGGCTGCATATGACAGCGTAGACAGGTCAAATGGCACAGCGTCTTGGAAGAAATTGGTTGAACGACTAGTGTCCGAGTTTGACAGCGAAACAGACAGACAGCTAGCAATGCAGCAGTTCCGGTCAATGAAGCTTGGACCTGATGGAGACCCGCTAGTGTTGGCGGTGAAACTGACTAATCTACTTCGACGCGCGCTTCCCACTTTAGATGAAGAATCAGAAGCGCAGTTACTGTCTTCCCAATTCATCGAGAGTGTCCCAGACCACATTTCTCAGCGATTACAACTGGTTAACGCAACGCAGCCGATGGATATTAGTGAGCTGGCGAAGGTGACCAGACAGCTGCTGAGCACAACGGTAGCCGCTATAGACCAACCAAAACCAAACGAATATGAGCAGAAAATTGAAGCATTGCAGCGGGAAGTGGCGGCGTTAAAGTTGGCTGATAGAAAAGACCGGTGTTTTGAATGCGGTAAGCCGGGACACTGGAGAAGATACTGCCCAGAAAGGCGAAAAAGAAAAAATTTCAGACGGTATAATGCTTGTTCTTTCTTTCGTATGAACCTAGATTTAGTGGGGGCTATTGAGAAAGGGGCTCTGTATTCGAAGTTGCGAGTGAATGATCGAGAAGTAGTATGTTTGATAGATACAGGGGCGGCCGTGTCGTTAATAGATAAGAATTTATGTAAGAGTGTTAGTCCGTGTTCATTGACAGTACAAACAGTAGGCGGGTATGTGTTGCGTATCACGGGTAGATCGAACTGTACGGTCGTTGTTGGTGGCTGCGAGGTGACGTTTCCTTTCATTGTTGTACCCGAACTACAGCGAACGATATTAGGAGCGGATTTTCTGCGTGAGATTGGTGCAATAATCGACACGCAAGCGAACGTGGTGATCACGAAATACGGGCATATCAACATGTATGAGACCAGCGAGATAGCAGCGATTAAGCTGTCGACGGTACACAATGTGACAGAGTTAATTAATAAATACGATCATCTGTTCACTGGAGATGGCGACCCATACGGTTATTGCGATAAGGTGAATCATGAAATTCCGTTAAGTGATCCGAAAGTAAGGTCATTTTTAACGCGAAGAGTTCCATGTCATCTGGAAGGCGAAGTGGAGCGACAAGTGCAAGAGATGTTAAAAGATGATATTATTGAGGAAGCTGATAGCCCGTACAACTCTCCAGTGCTGTTAGTAAAAAAAGCGAATGGGAAGTATAGATTCTGTGTTGATTTTCGACAGTTAAACAGTATGACAGAGTTAAGACCGTGTGCCATGCCAACAGTGGTAGAAACTTTAGATCGCCTACAAGGTGCGAATGTGTTTTCGGTTCTCGATCTTCGCTCAGGATACTGGCAGATACCGATAAAACAAGGTGATAGAGATAAGACGGCTTTCATCGTGGGTCAGACACAATATCGATTTAAACGCATGCCGTTTGGACTAGCAGGTGCACCGTTTACGTTCAGACGACTGATGAAGCTATTACTTAGGAACTTGAAAAACGTGGAGGTTTATGGTGATGATCTCGTCATATACAGTCAAAACGAAAACGATCACGTCAACCATGTAGAAGCCGTGCTGCGACGCATCGAAGAGTTTGGACTACGCGTCAACAAAACCAAGTCTCAGATAGCCAAAAAGAATGTTACTCTGTTGGGACATAAAGTGGGAAATGGTGAGATTAAACCACTGCCGGAGAAAATTTTGACGATTAAAACGATTCCAGCCCCGAATTCAAAGAGAAAACTGAGACAATTCTTGGGTAGAGCAGCGTTTTATAGTCGCTTCGTGAAGAACTTCAATGAGATAGCAGCCCCTCTATACAGGCTACTAGGTGAGCCAAAGTTTGTTTGGTCGGAAGAATCGCAGAGGACATTCGACAGAATTAAACAGCTGCTCGACCACCAACAAATGACGCTAAAACTACCTGTGCCAGGAAGACAGTTCACAGTGTGCACAGATGCCAGTGACTACGCTATAGGTGCGGTCCTAAGACAGGACGAGGGAATCGTTGAGTATGCCAGTAGGGTTTTGACCCTCACAGAGAGAAAGTATTCAACGATAGAGAAAGAATGTTTAGCAATGGTATGGGCAGTCGACAAATGGAGACCTTATTTACTCGGCCGGCGGTTCCACATCGAAACTGATCATAAGCCGCTACAATTTTTGAAGACAGCGAGAGACCCACGGGGGAAGTTGTCACGGTGGATGTTGCGTCTTCAGGAGTACGATTTTACGATCTCACACGTTCCTGGAAGTGAAAATGTCTTGGCAGATTTGTTATCGAGACCAGAAGATGAGTCTGAGTTGCCCGAGGTCGCTTACGGAGTGCATGCAGTAGAACAAGACCCACTAAGACTTGCACGTAGGCAGAGGTTGGACGATACGCTGAATACAGTAATACAGGTGATCACCAACGGAATAGAAGTGGATCAAACTACGGCGAGTAAGGAGCTAACCACACTACTCAGACAGAGGGATCGACTCAGAGTGAATGCCTACGGGACTCTGACCTGGCGAGAGAACGACGGAAGCTGGCTGGCTGTCATACCTCAATCGTCGCGCCACGACATGATAGAAGAATGTCACCAGCTAGCGCATACAGGCGTGGCCAGAACGACCGACCTCCTAAGACAAAGTATGTACTGGCCAGGTATGAGAGAAGACGTAGCAAGATACGTACTTGGATGTCCACGGTGCCAGCTGATGAAAGGTGACCGGTATATACGACCACCACTTCAGTCGATTCCAGTTACCGCGATAGGTGACTTGTGGTCCGTAGATGTCATGGGTCCATTTCCTCAGACATCCAATGGTAATCAGTACCTCTTGGTGATGACGGAACACGCGACACGATGGGTAGACGCCGTAGCAATCCCAGACCAACGTGCAAGAACCGTGACAGATGCAGTAGTTAGACACATTGTTGCAGACCACGGCGTACCGAAGACAATACTGACAGACCAAGGTCCCTGTTTCGAGAGTGAAGAGTTTACTTCCCGTTTGCAACAGCTGGGCATCAAGAGGATCAGAACGACCCCATACCATCCACAAACGAATGGCCTAACGGAGAGAAACAACCGTACACTGAAGGAGTGGCTGGCCTCGAAGGGCGGGAACTGGGAAACGGAGCTTCCACTGATTTTACTAACACATCGGGCTACCACTCAGGAAACAACGAAGAAGTCACCCTTCCAACTGATGTATGGTAGAAAACCACGATTACCGGTACACAATGAGACCTGGCCCATGCACCAAAAGTGGAGTACGACGAAATTAAAAGCAGAGAGGAAAGAGGCAGTCAAGAATGTAATACGGAAGCAGCGCAGTGATGTCACGAAGTCTCAGATGAAAGAAAGGACGCAGTGCATTACCTTTGCAGTCGGGGACCAAGTGAAGTGTAGAGACAGGAGATATACAGTTGGAGGCGGGCTAGGTTCACGGAAACTCCTTCCAAAGTGGGAAGGACCATACACAATCACAAAAAGACGGGGTCAAGTATATACCATCCGAAGAGGTGATAAACAGAAACGAGTTAACGCCAGTCAGCTCCAAAGATGGGTACAGTGGGACAAGCCGGTCAGTAACAATCCTCAACTAGAGGATGTAGCACCCAGAAGGTCGGAACGTCTGCGCACGAAGCTATTTGACGGGGGGACGAGTGTGGTGAGAGCAGGCTGCTAGCCGATTGGTTGGCACTAATCTACGTTAATGTCTAGGTCACTAATATGGGCCGTGAGAAAATATGAACAAGGCTGTTTCAACAACCAATCACAGCAAACTTAAATGTGGACAAATATGATTCGCAGATAGATGGCTCTACTTTCCGAGAAATATCGAAAACAACCAATCATAAGACTGTGTTTGTCTGCTTAACTTCCGAGAAACAACCAATCAGAAGACTGCCTTTTTCTGCTTGCATAAGCCTTATTAATGCACATAAAATATATATAAATACGTGTTGATTTTCGTAATAAAACGATCTGTTGCCAGCCCTTGTCTTCTGTTGTTACACTAGGAGTGATTACTTAACAAATAACAAGTGGACAAAATTTCTATTTAATTTCTTTTGCAATTGATTACTCAGCTTCTACTCTACCGTCTACTGAATTCTAGATTAGTGCTGAAGTAAACGCTTTTGCAGATACTATGCATGCATATCATCGCTTGTTAGACTTACGTGGAAAGTATGCAAATGCACAAGTTCTTGGTATTATGGTTAAAGCTGTTGTTACGGATCAAAGTGATTCAACTGGATCCCCTGCCAGTAATATGCGCACCAAGTTACTTGAATTATTTGGTCGAGTGACGGCATCTGTAAGTTTCTCTTTCCATTGTTTCAATATGTGGTTTGTGTTTCACCTTATCTAGTATTTTTTCATCAACTTCCCTAGAGGGATAACATAATGGTTAGAATAAAATTAGAGTAGCATAACACTTAACTAAAAAAAATTAAACAAAGGTACATCGTGATCTTGACCACTTTTGTTTATCTTTGTCAATGCTAATCGTTATTTTCATACAAAGTGGTGTTAGTGTATCAAAATAAACTTGGGGATAATTCCAATCCTATATGTGAAGATGACAAATGAAAAGGTAGTATCTATTAAATGTTTGTTATCAAAGTGACTATCATCATTTGTTATCTAAATACAAGCAGGAGAATTAGCACATGTCTGTCTGTCTGTCTGTTTTCGACATAGAACTTTGCACAAATGTGCGGAAGTTCAAGTCGCCACATTCCGTGTAGCACGCGAAGCAAGAGAAGAAAGTACAAGAAAAGCATAATAGAAACAGTGAGCAGAGGTGTGAGACAAAGGAGTAATAAAGAAATACAAAACAGTTTCATTGGAGATCATAAGTTACAAGGAGTGGATGCATCTGCGCCACTGAGAACGGTTTTGAGCCATGTCACCAATTGTTTCCAACCATAGATTTTTACCGTCCCGAGGACCCCAGCCTGGAAGTCTACACCTTCCTACGTGACTGGCTTAGACCAACTGTTATGGATTTCATTGACTGATGCCAAGTTTTTGTTTGACCGCCGCCAGCTTTTTTCCAGCCTGACCCTATATCCGCTAACATTGCTCGTCGAGGGAGGCGATGGCTTGGCATACGTAACACATGTCCTAACCATCTCAGTCTTTGTAACTTCACGACTTCGTCGATTGATTTCCCCTGTTTACCTAGAACTCTACGCCTAACCTCCATGTTGCTCACCTTATTATGCCACTTTACACGGGAAATAGAACGCAGGCACCTATGATCAAAGACAGCCAGCTAGTCTTTTCATGTCTTCCACTCTCAGTGGCCAGGTCTCACAGCCATAAAGGAGGACGGAGCGGACTGATGAGCAGTACACCCGCCCTTTGGTCGATAGTCGAACATCTCGTCTACGCCAGAGTCGGCGTAAACTGGCAAATGCGAAACGAGCCCCCTGTATTCGTGCTGAGATTTCGTCAGAGATCAGCCTGTTGGGGCTGATGGTACTTCCCAAATAAGTGAAGCGGTCAACGTCCTCTACCACTTCACTCCCTATTTCTAATCTAGGAGTCAGTGTAGTCCAGTCCTGCAACATCATCTTGCATTTGGCGGAAGCGAATCGCATGCCAAACATTAGTAGATTGCGGCTCAAGGTGTTCAGAAGACTTTGCATTTCGTCAGCGTCTTCGCCTAGAAGGACTATATCGTCTGCATATTCCAAGTCAACGAGATTATTCCCCGGTAGCAAGTCAATCCCTGAGTCGCTGAAGTCACCTAGGGTTAGGTCCATTAACACATCTATGATGAAGTTGAATAGAAAAGGAGATAATGGGCATCCTTGACGGACACCACTGGTCGTCATCAGTTCAGATGACAGCTCGCCGTAATTCAGCATTATGTGCTAACCGTAACTCGTTGGCAAACCAGTGAACACTTTCAGCAATACGCATGAACTACCTCAGAAGTGAATGCCCCCTCCTTGATTTTAATGGTTCTCCTACATTTGTCAAATTATCATGAAAACTGCTTTAAATGCAGTCGGATTCAACACTAACCTACCTACGAATTAATTGTTTTTTGGACATGCAACTAAAATAATATTGCATACTTTCTGCTTCCAATAAACTTCTCCACCGGAATCTACAATCCAGTGGAGACTCATCGGCAGAAATACTGAGAAGCCGCCTGTCCCGCTCATTGGAGAAAACCTTCTTCGCGGCTGAACTTCGACAAATCTTCTCTACGAAACCAATGATTCTTATGAATGTGAAGGATGAGCTACCACTGTTGGCCTCATCAATGTGTATCTACCAATTCACTTGCTCGACCGTACCCAGCGTTTGCTATCCAAACGTATCATCGAATACTTACCTTCATGGTTATACAAAGAAGGAAAAAGCCCCCCCCCTCAGAAGGTCTGTTCTGGAACTCCTGATCGAAACAGGACAACAAGCAACACCACAAAACAACTTCAAAATTGTCTCCAGAATACGTAGGGATCTTGCTAAAAGAGTACGAATCAAACTTCTTCAAACCACAGAAGCAGTGGCAATTCACATGTTGAAACCTGAACTCTGTATACAAAAGAAGCTTGTTTAGTCATTAAATCTACAGTGGACCTGACCTATTTTAACACCAAATACGTAATTTTTGTTTCATCTTTTTTTCTTGTTTGTTTCTTAATTGTGTATTACCTCTGTTATTAACTTGACTTTTGTTCAGTCTTAATTTTAGTTGAGCTCTACTCAACCCCATCAATTACATTACGTCACTCAACTTGCTTACCTAATCCTATTTTAGTTTATAATCAATTCACGAAATTTGTTATCTAAAATTTACAATTATAATAATTTCTATCCGATTAACTCTTTACATTACTTAATGTGTTATCTAAAATTGGCAATTCTAATGACAAATCTTTGGAAATATTCGTTTTATTGCTGTGATAATTTACTATATATATATATATATATATATGCGATTTTGCAGCTTGATATCACCGAAAAGAGCAACTCTTCGCTGAACGCCTTTTCTCCTGTATGACTCAATGGGAATGTTTAAATAAATGCATTTATTTGCTACAAAATGATGTGCTATACAAAATTACAAAACAACAATATAAGTAGAAAAGGGTAAAATAGGTGGGGAAGAAAAGAATTGATAAGCAGTTCAGCATACTTATCAGTAGCATGCTAAGGAGCTGCCATTATGTCATATAACATTGGGAAAGAGAAGGAGGGAAAAGCTGTTATCCTCTTCACGAATGATTTCCATCCTGAGCCATACACAATAAGGTGTCGAACCATTTAGTGACATAATCTCTTATACCCTATCCAGGAAGTTGTGATGCAACAACGGGGTGCTAACCTAGTACAACTATTCTCCATCTCATTACAGTACGCCGTGTACTTTAAAAGTTCAGTAATAACAACTGAAGCAGAACTAACTAAGTATATGTTTATATTTTAAGTTTAATACACACTTCAACGAAAAGCACAACATATGAATCAGATAATTTCAGTATATATTTATTCAAGATGTATCAATTACTGGCCATAGAGCTATGTACTACAGTATTTTATCAGTATTTAATTTCGATTGGCGTTTACGCATGATCATTGAGCCTTATCATTCATGTACATGTTATTAGTGAGTTTTGCTCAAAATCGTTCTCAATGGCTGGCGCAGATGCATCCACTCCTTGTGATCTATGATTTCCAATGAAACTATATTGTTCTTCGTTATTACTATTCGTTTGTCTCACACCTCTGTTTACTGTCTCCATTATGCATTTCTTCTACTTTCTTCTCTTTCTTTGTGTGCCTACATGGAGGGAGTGTGGCGACTTGAACTGCCGCATATCGGTGCGAAGTTTTATGTCGAAAACAGACAGATTAGTGAGCTTGGTGTTTTGAAAAGCATGTGTAAAAATCTAATTTACTTAGTATTCATACTCTGACATAGTTAAATTGTGGTTATGTGTGAATGAATTTGTAAGATATTTAATTTCTATTTTTGAAAGTTGAACAGAAATCCCTTTTATAATCCTTTGCATTCATATCTATTTTATTCAATAGACGTCAACAGAAGCTTTGATATGGGAAGAGTATGCACATCTTTTACTTGATGAAATCCCTCAGATAAGTTCTACAACTTACCAGCGTGTAAGTAAAAATAATTTCTTTTTTACTGTGTAATTGAGTGTTATGATGCATTTTATTCATCCTAGTTAGATGTTTTTAAATATGATAATTTTGTACATTTAGCCAAAATGTTGTTTTAATGAATATATATTAATTTATGATGCAACTTTCAATTCAGATACATGTTATTATAATATGTATAGGAAACTACTACTTATCAGCTACACTCATATTCATGAACCTACGCCCATTATGTGAAAGTGATAATGTAGCGTGCGCTACTCATAAGACTTATCAGCAGTATATAAAGAGACATTCATCGGCATAAAAATATCAAATAGCGGAGACATAGACTTGACGCCAAAGAGAGCAGAGTATTCAGCGTCGAGGCAAAACATAGGAAACGTGAAAAGGAAGACAAGCACATAATACGCAGGACAGAAGTAGCACAACACCAGAGGTCTGTGCAAATGACGGTGTACATAATTTCGCCATATAGAAATACCAAATTGCCAATAAACATCGCTTTGCCAAGTCTCTTGTCCTCTACCACTGCATTGTGACCTGGTAGGAAGACTATTACAAATCTACAACCCTTTATTTTAAATCAAATCGTTATATTGATATATCCTAACCTCATAAAAAATGAACTGTGAGTCGGTGGCACAATGGATAGGACTTTCGTCGACCATGCACATAGTCCGGGGTTCGATCCTCTGCCGACGCACGCCTGATATCTATGATCGGCCTGCAGAATTTGGGCTACCGATATTACATGCTGAAAATTCCACACCTATACCAAAAATATACGGTGTGGAATCAAGCTGAAATCAAAAATAAAAAACTGCTCTATTCTACTGTTGAATACTCAAATGAAACGAATAGTTTTTGTTGGTTCCTCCTCTGCTTTTATTCTTGTGCAAATTATTCAATGTTATAAATCTTCTGCATATAGCTAATTATGCAGTTGTGTGAGGCAATCACTTTTAATGCATATTACTAAAATAGTTTCGGAGTACATGTTGTAAATTATTTCACGTCCACTTTATCATTTAGTTTCAACATATTTTGATATTTTTTAGTATTCTTACTGGTCAAATGTAAAATAAAATCGTTTTCAATACTTTTGTTTCACAGCATTCAAGTCAAAATAAAATGAGAAAGTCTTTAGAGAATAAACTTTGTATTCTGGAATCTAGATTCATCCTCAGACTCACTGAATCTGTTATAGTCATGTTAATTCCTTGTTTTAGTTAACTGGGATCTGATAGCTTGAAGTAGATGTTCAGCCTCATTTGTCAAACTAAAACATCAGAGCTATAAGTAGTCATACGATATCCTTTAATTTACAACAAAGGATAATTTGCACTAACTTCTCCTGTAAATGACATTGTAATTATTAAATTGTATAAGATTTCATGTGAAGTTGTTATTGTTTAAAACCCCAGGTTATTGTTTTGTTTCTTTGTTAGCTTTAAGCCTTGTTTTTATGTCTCATATATTCACTAAATTGTCCACCAGTTATGTAAATAAGTTTGATGACTGAATTGCCGATGGTTTTGCTGGGCCTGCTTTATGCTGCACCAGTTGAATTTTATCTACTAGTCAGTGTGCAGGTTAAGCGTAAAAACAATAATTCATAAGCTGATATTCTCATTACTTACTTTAGCTCTATTAGATTTCATTTCTTAAAATTGTTCTGTTTGGTGAATTTTGAAGGCTGTCCAGTGTCTTCAAACAGCTCATCGTTGCCGTATACAACCAAGTGAAGGACCATGGGAACAGTCTACAGATAAACGTTCAGCAGTTGTGGATGGTTTAAAAGCTTTAGCGGATTTGCTAGATGATCCTCCTAAGTTTGAGAACAATAAGGATAACGGGTTGGAAGAAAAACAACTGGCTAGTTTTATTCAGTCCAGTTTGGCTAGTCTTCGAATGAGTGTAAAGTTGGTGATTGCCAAATTGAAAGTAAGTCTTTTTTCTGTCACTTATCAATAGTGGAGTAGTAAATTTTATATCGATCAAATGTAAATTTACACATTTGGCTTATGATCCAACAATTTCACTTTAATATATTAAAGTTAATACTTGTCAAACTGTCATATACCTTTATCCCTGTCCATGTGTTTCCTGCAAACACCCTGTACTGAATTTGGTAATTTATGCTGTACCCACGCAAAACCCACCATAATGGAAAACAGATTTACTTAGCATGATACTTATGCAGACACTTGAAGATTGATTCATGTGTTGGTACACTTTTGCTACATGTTCACTTTATGCGATAACTCATAAAAGTGTAATAAGTGATTTAAGTAATTTCCAAATTCTCATTTATGCATTTAGAAAAACAACAGATTGAGCGAAGAAATGTATTCCTTCACAATTAGTTCCTCATCATCGGTTCTACACTAATAAATAGTTTTTTACATCAACATTTTTACCAATCAAGTGGTTATTTTGGTTAGTCAGTTTTAGATTTTTGGGGATGGGGTGAAATTAAGAGGTTAAAGGTTACCAAAACAATTAACTAATAGATGTCAGTAACAAGATAGCTAAGTTTTGAAGGAGGGGTGAAATATTAACTACGGAGTTCAAGATAAGTTGATTCTTAGGCGTCAGCAACAATTTATTACACAAGCGAAAAATTCGTAAAATAATGATGACTAAGAAGAATAGGAATAACGTAAATTGCAAACAAGGTAATAGAATTAGCTAGAATTGTAAAAATTAACAAACTCAAAAGATAGCTACAAGAGGAGAGGGGAAAATCGTTTTTAAAAGCTTAATACATATTATGTGGTTGGCCATCGCAATGAAAGGGGCTGTATATATTTTTCTTTTGAACACACAGATTTGGCTTGTTCAGATGAATTCCGATTGCCTTTGCTGTGTATAGGAGCCGTACTCGTAAACCATGCGAGAGGTTGGGTGATATACGATGAATAACTGTAAAAGCTTTGTTAGAGAGAGTTAACTTGATATCCAGTATCGACAAGATGAACTAGTATTGAGCTGCGTATATCTTTATTCGGACCTTTGCCAGTTTAATTGGCCCACAGCCACGCTCAACCTTCCTAACATCCAATACCTCCCTGAATGGGATATAGACACAGGTCCTCCATCCCTAACTGAGGTTACTAAAGCTGTCACCAATCTGAAACTAGGCAAAGCAGCGGGACCTGATGGAATGACTCCAGATGTATTTAAGTACGGTGGAGACAGCTTACTGTCTGCATTAACTGAGGTACTAGGCAGCGTCTGGGAATCAGAAGAAGTCCCATCGGGTTAGTGTAAGTCACTGATTATCCCCATATACAAGAAGGGAGACAAGTCTTCCTGTGATAATCACAGAGGGATTAGCTTGACCAATATAGTATCTAAAGTCTTAGGCTCAATAGTCATGCGTAGACTAAGTGGTGCTCGGGAGACACAAACACGAGAGAGACAGGCCAGGCTTTAGACCAGGAAGAGGGTGTATTGATCATATCTTCACCCTCCGACAGATTCTAGAACATAGGAATTCCTACCGGCGTCCAACAGTCATTATATTTCTTGACCTAAAGGCAGCATTCGACTCTGTCGATCGAGAAGTTCTCTGGAGATGCTTGGCTGTAAAGGGAATTCCGAGAAAATATATTGCACTGATTAAGGCACTCTACTCGTACTCATACAGCCAGGTGAGGGCTTACGGTGAGCTGTCATCTGAACTGGTGACGACCAGTGGTGTCCGTCAAGGATGCCCATTATCCCCTTTTCTACTCAACTTCATCATAGATGTGCTAATGGACTTAACCCTAAGTGACTTCAGCGATTCAGGGATTGACTTGCTACCTGGGAATAGTCTCGTTGACTTGGAATATGCAGACGATATAGTCCTTCTAGGCGAAGACGCTGACGAAATGCAGAGTCTTCTGAACACCTTGAGCTGTAATCTACGAATGTTTGGCATGCGATTCGCTCCCGCCAAATGCAAGATGATGTTACAGGACTGGACTACATCGACGCCTAGTTTAAAAATAGGAAGTGAAGTGGTAGAGCACGTTGACCGCTTCACTTATTTGGGAAGTACCATCAGCCAGTGCCAACAGGCTGATCTCTGACGAAATCTCAGCACGAATACAGGGGGCTCGTTTCGCATTTGCCAGTTTACGCCGACTCTGGCGTAGACGAGATGTTCGACTATCGACCAAAGGGCGGGTGTATTGCTCATCAGTCCGTTCCGTCCTCCTTTATGGTTGTGAGACCTGGCCACTGAGAGTGGAAGACATGAAAAGACTAGCTGGCGTCTTTGATCATAGGTGCCTGCGCTCTATTTCCCATGTAAATTGGCATAATAAGGTGAGCAACATTGAGGTTAGGCGTCGAGTGCTAGGTAAACAGGGGAAATCAATCGACGAAGTCGTGAAGTTACAAAGACTGAGATGGTTAGGACATGTGTTACGTATGCCAAGCCATCGCCTCCCTCGACGAGCAATGTTAGCGGATATAGGGTCAGGCTGGAAAAAAGCTGGCGGCGGTCAAACAAAAACTTGGCACCAGTCAATGAAATCCACAACAGTTGGTCTAAGCCAGTCACGTAGGAAGGTGTAGACTTCCTGACTGGTTGGGGTCCTCGGGACGGTAAAATTCTATGGTTGGAAACAATTGGTGACATTTTTTTTATTTTTTATTTTTTGATTACAGCTCGATTCCACACTGTATTTTGTACAAGTATGGAATTTTTAGCATGGATATCGGTAGCCCAGATTTCGCAGGCCGACCATAGATATCAGGTGTGCGTCGGCGTGGGCTCGAACCCCGGACTATGTGCATGGTGGGCGAGAGTCCTAACCACTGTGCCACGGACGCACGAAGCACATGGCTCAAAATCGTTCTCAGTGGCGCAGATGCATCCACTCCTTGTAACTTATGATCTCCAATGAAACTGTTTTGTTTTTCTTTATTACTCCTTTGTTTCACATCTCTGCTCACTGTCTCTATTATGCTTTTCTTGTACTTTCTTCTCTTGCTTCGCGTGCTACTTGGAGTGTGGCGACTTGAACTTCCGCACATTTGTGCAAAGGTCTATGTCGAAAACAGACAGACAGACCTTTGCCAAACCAAGATGGGAGGTGTTCAGGAATTAGACGATGAACTTGTGTGGTCGTACGTGCAATGTAACTAGCTCCACACGGGCGGTTAAACTGGTGAATACACTTGGAAGAGGTGAAGTAGGGTAGTCTGTCTTTATTTTTTGAACTAAGTCCCGGTTGGACATCAAGTCTCATAGTAAAGTTGTATAACAAAACTAAATAAAATCGGCTAAATCTCTTTTTTCAACGTCCATACTATTAAGTTTTCCTGTTGTTTCAGCGATAAGTTTATATCCTTTTTGATATATATATATGTGTGTGTGTGACTGTTTGTAAGTTTCTAAACGACATTTATGATCTGAGAATTAAAATTTAAAAAGTTGAAAATCTCTGATAAGTTGACTGTTTATCTCTTGTTTGATGTTAGTTATCATCCTTTTCCAATTGGAATTGTGAAGGATTAAGATGACTTGAAAAGGATTATCCATAATTGTCATATCTCGAACTATCATTGAACCCTGAGCTACTTCTGTTTGCTAATATCTTCTTGTGAAACCATTAGAGGTGATACGTTTTAGTCGCCTCAGCAACGCAGCAACTTTTCAGTATTAATCACTGTCAATGTGTACCTGGATGATAATTGTAAGAATAGTAACAGAAGTGTATTGAGCTGCTATTCATTATATCACAGTAATTTGGCGATGGGGATGGCATGGATCCTTCTAAATTGGAATTACTATTTGAACGACAAATGAAATTAATGGAAATGTTCGTCAACCAACAGACTGGTCCAACTTCACCTTCAAGCAATCTCAATCATACCATGCTACCATCTGTCGACGGAATTGTGAATAGTATTTCACAGTTCAATTATAATCCAGATGCGAATGTCACTTTTGACACATGGTATCAACGATATGAGGATTTATTCACAGTTGATCTCGCCTCACAAGACGATGCTTGGAAGGTGCGAGTGTTATTACGTAAATTGGGTCCCGCAGAATATGAACGGTACTGCAACCTAATTTTACCCCAAAAACCACGTGACAAGTGTTTCGATGATACAATAAAGCTGCTGCGTGAACATTTTGGAGACCACTCCTCATTATTCAGCATACGTTATCGTTGCCTCAAGCTGACAATGAATGAAAATGATGATTTTCTTACTCACGTTGGCACAGTCAACCGAGAATGTGAGAGATTTCGACTCAGGTCCTTAACAGATGATCAATTCAAAGCCTTGATTCTCATATGCAGTCTTCAATCTCCTCGTTTCACAGATATCCGAACTCGACTGCTCAATCAGCTAGAACAAAATCCTAAGTTAACATTACATGACATAGCTGATGAATATCAACGGCTGATTAATTTGCAGAAAGACACACACCTGGTCGAATCAACACCTTCGAGAAGCTCTGATATTCGTGCATTACGAAAGAGCAAAAATCTCTCATCATCCGGTCCTGACCCACCTTCTTCTAATGTTCCGCGGAAATCTACACATACTCGTCCAACTTCACAAAATACTGCAAAGAAGACCCCACCATCACCATGCTGGCATTGTGGCGCGTGGCACTTTGTAAAGTCTTGTCCGTACAAAAATCATCGTTGCAGCAAGTGCAAAATCATCGGTCATAAAAATGGTTTTTGTCAGCCACGCAAACCAGATATCATAATCCAGCAAAAGCTCGACAAACTGTTGGTCCTAAATCTCCAAAAAAGTCATTGAGTCTACTCGCAACCTGTCAAGTCATAACTCCATGTATGCGGAAATATCTTGACCTTCAGATGAATGGTCATGATGCACGTCTGCAGCTAGATACCGCCTCTGATATTACTGTTATATCACAGAAACTTTGGAATAATATTGGCAGACCACCAATCGCAAATACTTCTCAGACTGCTGTCAGCGCCTGTGGTGGGCGCCTCAAACTAATTGGTGAACTCGAATGTTCTGTTTCCTTCCGCAATATCAAATTCACAGGAATTTGTTACGTCACCAAGAGTGATTTAAATCTTTTGGGACTTGATTGGTTCGATCGTTTACATCTGGCTGATGTCCCACTTAGTTCTGTATGCAACGCAGTTAACAAGGATAAAAATTCAGCCAACTCCTTTTCTGATTTATGCAAACTATTTGCACCTGTTTTTCAACCCGGATTAGGTCACTGTACCTCGCTGCAAGCTACCTTTCGAGTATTACCAGACGCAAAACCGGTTTTTCGCCCAAAGAGGCCAGTCCCATATGCATCTGTACCAAAAGTTGACGAAGAATTGGAGAGACTGCAACAACAAGGCGTATTAACACCAGTCACGTACTCGGCATGGGCAGCACCCATCGTCGTTGTCAAGAAAGCGAATGGGTCCCTACGTATTTGTGCTGATTTCTCTACTGGGTTGAATGCTGCATTAGAACAGCACCACTATCCTTTACCTACGCCGGATGATTTATTCACTGTTTTAAATGGTGGATCTTATTTTGCAAAACTGGATCTTGCTGACGCATATCTACAAGTTGAAGTAGCCCCAGAATGCCGAGAACTCCTTACCATTAATACACATCGCGGTTTGTTCCAATACAACAGATTACCTTTCGGAGTTAAAACTGCCCCAGCTATTTTCCAACAACTGATGGATACTATCTTGGCAGGTATTCCGGGTGTTGCCGTCTATCTTGATGATATCTTGGTGGTAGCGAATTCTATAAACGAACTTTACAGCAGGACAGAAGCTGTCTTGTCACGCATGCAGGACAACGGTCTACGACTACGCTCAGAGAAGTGTCAGTTCTCCTTGAGATCTGTCAAATACCTTGGATTTATATTTGATGCATCGGGTAGACGTCCAGATCCTGACAACATACGTGCTATAAAAGAGATGCCCGCACCTACTGACGTGCCTTCCTTACGCTCTTTCTTGGGATTAATTAGCTATTACTCGGCATTTCTCCCTGCGCTGCATAATGTTCGACACCCTCTCAATCGACTACTCGAAAAGAATGCAACCTGGAAATGGTCCGAAGCTTGCAGATCAGCTTTTGAAAAGTTGAAGTCTATGTTAACTTCTGAATTGCTTCTGACACATTATAGTCCAACACTTCCAATTATAGTTGCAGCGGACGCTTCAGCAAGCGGAGTGGGAGCTGTCATTTTACATGTCTTCCCAGATGGTTCACAAAAAGCAATAATGCATGCATCTCGAACACTAACTGCGGCAGAAAAGAAATATGCACAAATTGAAAAAGAAGCCTTAGCTTTAGTTTTCGCCGTACGACGTTTCCATAAAATGATCTACGGCCGCCGATTTACCTTGCTGACAGATCATAAACCGTTACTTTCCATTTTCGGATCTAAATCAGGTATCCCGGTACATGCAGCTAACCGACTACAACGCTGGGCAATAATATTACTTGGATACGATTTCGATATTAAATACAACCGAACTAACGAATTTGGTCAAGCCGACGCTCTATCTCGGCTAATTAGCGACTATCCTGCATCAAGTGAAGATATGGTAATTGCATCGATCGCCACCAAAGACTATGCAGTTAACCTCATCGACAATGCTATTCGATCTCTACCAGTAACGTTTGCAGAAATCCAGCGAACTACAAGCACCGATGCCACCTTACGACGTGCTACACAGTATGTATCCAGTAATTGGCCAAAGATTAAATATAGTGGAGACCTAAAACACCTGTTTGCCCGTCGTGATTCCTTATGTGTTGTAAAAGATTGCTTGATGTTTGGAGAACGCGTAGTGATACCTGAAGCATTACGAAATAAACTCCTGAAACAGTTTCACATGGGACATCCTGGTATTCAGCGGATGAAGAGTATTGCTCGCAGCTACGCATACTGGCCTAATATGGATAAGCATATTATCGACTTTGTTCAACGATGTTCAAAATGTCAACAATCAGCAAAGCTACCCCACCAGCTACCTCCCGTACCGTGGCCTCCAGCATCCCATCCTTGGTCCAGAATTCATATTGATTTTGCTGGCCCTACAAATGGTGCATATTATTTAGTGGTGGTAGACGCTTTTTCTAAGTGGCCAGAAGTTATACCAATGGTTTCGCCGACAACGTCCCAGACTCTCAAAGCTCTCACTGACATATTCTCCCATCATGGTCTCCCAGAAACCATAGTTACAGACAATGGTTCGCAGTTTACCTCTCATCAGTTTCAGCAGTTCTGTCGTCAAAATGCTATCGAGCATATGTTCACACCGCCGTATCATCCTCAGTCAAACGGCCAAGCGGAACGTTTTGTCGACACTTTGAAGAGAGCCTTACTCAAAGCAGAGGGAGAGGGGACACCATTTGACATCATCCAAAAATTCTTGATGGTGTACCGTACAACGGCGAATGAGTCAACACAGAACAAGAAATCGCCGGCAGAAATTCTTTACGGACGCAAACTTAGAACGATTCACAACTCAATGTTACCACCGACACCCAAACGTGCCGACGCATCATTTCGGAATGAAAAAAATTTGATGTTGGTGACCCTATCTATGTCCGCGACTATCGAGCAGGACATAAACCTTGGAATAAAGGTTCCATCGCAGCACGACGTGGTCGAGTTATGTACGACGTGAAAGTTGGTAATGATTTATGGACCCGTCACTACAATCAGTTGCGTCCAAGAAACCCAAATATCCCTACCAGTACACAGTCATCCCTACCTCTGGATATTCTCTTGGATACTTTTAACTTACCTACGACTGACAAAACAGAAAAGCAAAAGTGCGCAGCCCAGACAACTCCAGACAAAGCAGAAGCCGCAAACTCAACAAGCAGACGAAGCAACAGACGTCGACAACAAACTGAACGGTTTCAGATAAACCCCAAGAAAGCACGCTATTAATCATCAATCTTCTCAAAAGGGGAGGTGATATATATCCATATCATATGTGTGTTTGTTTGACAGTCTGTTATACTTTGCTATGTATATATGGATCAATATTCCATTATAATTAGCCAATCATGCTAAGACTGTCTATTGATTTGTTCATTTTGAATATTCGCTCACACACTTGTTCGGACATTCATATTTTTACTCTCACACTTGTGTTATTGATTCTCCTGGTGTTTTGAAAAATAGAAGTATCATCGCAAACCTAGTGGTCTTCTGATTTCCGTCTTTCTTGCGTCAGGACTACTAAATTCTCGACCAGTACAGAACACACAGTCACCTCCACAGCCATCTTTTACTATTTAATACTAGTGTACCTTAGCGGTAGTCGTATCAGCTGTCGACTTGCAATCAGTCCGCTTTATAAGTTTGCATGACCGGCGACAATAATCTGAAAAATTCACTTGGGTTTCTCCTTCAAAGATTACTTTGGTTCGTCATGATACTTAATGCCTGTGTGAATAAATTACAACAATTCTACACGTAAAGCAGTTGGACTGATTGTCAATAATTTGCACAAATTTTACCTTTACGTAAGAAACTCATCTTTCTTTGAATGTCGAATTGATGAACGAAGATTCTACACTTTCCTTAATGTCGTTGAAATCGGATTCGTCGACAAAAAGAGTGGCAAACTCTCTAAGCCTTTTTTTAACGAGAAAAGTGAGGGGAATAATTGTGCAGTAACTTATCGGTGTCTCTAAGGTATTAAATAATTTCTGACTAATCAATTGAAACCTGTATAAGCCCACTTGACCGGCATGTTCACCAATTTCTCGAGAACATACTCTATCTAAAGTTCGGGTTTTTACTTATTGGCTGTCTACCTCATCGATATCTTGTAAGTCTGTAGCAAAAGAAGCTATGAAGTAGTTGACTACATAAAATTTAAATTTATCCAGACAGTGTATTCCTTTCATTTTACTACTTTTCAAAGTATTGGACCACAACATTTTTATTCCAACGTCTTGTTTTCCTCATTTGTAGGTTGCTGAAGAGTCAGTTGTTTCGCTAGATGTCCAAAAGATGATTTGTTCATCACACAAATATCTAAATGAATTGCTTATTGACATTGAAAAGAAAATAAACTAAACTGTGCTTGCATTTCTTTTATTTTTGTATATGATCTTTATAGTGATGATGTATTTTCAATAAAAGTGATAATCAATACCTAATTCTTTTAATGATTTATTTTGCTGTGTTTGAACATTGTTACTTTTTCAAGAAGCAATTGCTTCCAGCATTACTTCTACTTAGTTTTCTCTAATCAGGATTTTGTCACATCTACATGACAGGCCTTATATGTCCTCCTAACTTCTAGTATCCAGAGTTTTCTCCTGACTGGCTATCATGTGTGATATACATTAATAAGTAGTTGTTTTGGTTCATGGGACCTGTTGTGTAAGTGATCACAGTTAAGCATCTGTTTATAGAAGGAGTTATCCTCATCTGTGGGTTTGACAAGCATTACCTAAATATGCAGTGTCCAACTTATCGCATCTTTGATTTGATAAGTGGACGATAGAATAATCGTGTAAAAGTAAGCGGTCAAAGGCATGTGTCGAAAATAGGAGAATGCAAAGTTCATTGTAATATGCATATACAAGAAGTTTGTTACTTTTACAAAAATTTCAGATCGTGTATAGTTTTAAGTGTTGCATTCATATTTTGATTGGTCTCTGATAATTTTTGCTTCTTTAATATGTTAGTTTCTGTTCTATATACAATGAAATCGATTATTATTTTGAAATATAATAGAGAAGATCACTGACGAAATCTCAGCACGGATACAGAAGGCTACTTTCGCATATGCCAGTTTACACCGTCTCTGGCGTCGACGTGATATCCGACTATCGACCAAAGCGCGTGTGTACTGCTCATCAGTCCGCTCCGTCCTCCTTTATGGCTGTGAGACCTGGCCACTGAGAGTGGAAGACATGAAAAGACTAGCTGGCTGTCTTTGATCATAGGTGCCTGCGCTCTATCTCCCGTGTGAAGTGGTATAATAAGGTGAGCAATATTGAGGTTAGGCGTCGAGTTCTAGGTAAACAGGGGAAATCAATCGACGAAGTCGTGAAGCTACATCCACTGAGATGGTTAGGACATGTGTTACGTGTGCCTAGTCATCGCCTTCATCGACGGGCAATGTTAGCCGATATAGGGTCAGGCTGGAAAAGAGCCAGCGGCGATCAAACCAAAACATGGCACCAGTCAATGAAATCTACAACACTTAGTTTAAGCCAGCCACGTAGAAAGGTGTAGACTTCTTGGTTTGTGTCCTCGGGACAGTAAAAACCAATGGTTGGAAACAATTGGTGACATGGCTCAAAATCGTTCTCAGTGGCTCAGATGCATCCACTCCTTGTGACTTATGATTTCCAATGAAACTGTTTTGTTCTTCGTTATTACTCTTCCTATGTCTCACACCCTGCTTACTGTTTCTATTATGCATTTCTTCTCTTGCTTTATGTGCCTACATGGAGGGAGTGTGGCGACTTGAACTGCCGCATATCGGTGCAAAGTTCTATGTCGAAAACAGACAGACAGCTCAGGTGGACGGTTTTGATTTAGTTGTGTTCTCTGAGCTAGTTCATTGGATTGCGAAGCTTTCATTGTCCTTCTAGACAATATCTTCAACGTAAGTTTTAGTAAAAAAAATGTGTCTAAATTCTTTATGAAGCAGTACAACGAAAGCTTGGCAACTAAATCATCTAGCTCATAGAGCACAACAAAGTTATAACCACTTATTCTTGTTCGTTTATTATAATGTGCTTTGAAATTCAGATATAGGCTGCACAGTAATGTTTACTGTAGGTACTTTATTAGTGTTTGTTTGTGTGTCTCGAAAAACTGTATTTCGTATACCATATAATTGTATGAAACCCATCATTGTTTCGAATCACACAAAGGATTATTGTCAAGTTTGTCCTCTTTCAAAACCACCATAAATTTCACTAGTGAGTGATGAATAATTCCAAGTTTTGAATATGACTCGAGTTGTATGCACGCACGACTTTCACAACGTATTGACCAAAGCGGAACAAATGTCCCTGTGTATCAGATTGTAAAAAACAAGGCACAAGCTGTACCACTATCCTCATAAGGATTATGCTTTATTTAACCCAGACATTTATACAGAAGTTGTAATAAAGTCAACTATGACCTAACTGTAAGGTTGTAACTACTCACTTAAAAATGAAGTGGAGAGAATCTTCATTGCCGTTGTTAATTTGAAGTTCGTTTAATATGACAATTCAGCTTGTGGAATAGCCACAGATTTGATACTTTTCCTGCAAAGCAGTTAAATCGTTTTCCTACCTTTTCGTTCTAGGATGAAAAGCCACATTATTTATTGGAAATCAGTTATACGATAATCACTTTCTAGAGCTACTCAAATAGCATGACTAGATTGTATTCTCATATGAAGCAGTATTAATGACTGACCTTGCACAGATGTGCAGCAGTTTGAGTTGCCACACTCGATATAGCGCAAATCAAGAGAAGAGAGTAAAAAGGAATAATAAATAGAAATATGAGGCAAAAAGAATAGTAATATGGAAGAAAACCAGATCTTTATTGGAAAGGATAGGTCACAAAGAATGAACGCATATACACCATTGAGAACGATTTTGAGCCGTATCACCGATTGTCTCCAGCCATTGGTATTTACCATCCTGAAGACCCCAACTAAGCTGGTGGTCTACACCTCCCTGCGTGGCTTATACTAACGTAGTGAGGTGTAGAAATAATGCCGTTCGTTAACTACACCCAACTGTCTTGAGCACTATCTGGAGTACACTAAGGTAGATTAATTTCTTCAGAAAAGTAACGAATGTGATATAAGCATTTAAGGACTGCAAGCTTCTCAGCTTTTTTAAAAATAGATGTATATTAAAAAGCCCGTGTAAAAGATTGAGTTTCGATACCCAACGCAGTGTTGAGGACAAATGTAATGTACGTCGGTAGATTTACAGCCACTCATATGATTTCCATGAGGATTCACTTCTGTGATCGATCAATACTAAAATGTATGTGACATTTTAATTGAATCGGTGTTTGAAACTATAGGCACTGGGTTCGAGCCTCGGTGGAAACATCATCACTCACTTGGAAAGGTGGGTACATCCAGATGACGATTCCAAAATAGGACGAAACGCGCATCCTGGATTCCACTGTTAGTCACCACCCACGAATTAAATATGTAGCACTTATTTAAAATCCTAATTCATTATAATTTACGTGGTCATGTAGCCAAAGCTACACAAATGAAGTATGCAGTTTAACAGACTTTCTGTTTGAAGTGCATTATTTTGTTGTCTTGAACTAAATACAAATCAGGCATTGCTAAAAGGCATGCAATGTTCTTGTTAATTCGTCTTCAGCAGTTTAGTCTGCACTTGTCTATCTGCAACTTTTTATGACAAATATGCGTTACTGGTTAGTAAGACCCATAATCTGTTATCTTTCCAACTGAATTCGAAAAATATAATTGGATTTAGTACCTGTAATGTATCAGCCGCCTTGTTTCTCAGATGATTTTTGTTTTTATGCTCTTAGTTTCAGAGTGCATTCCACGAATCAAATTTGAAAACACATGCAGTCAGCTATTTTCTTGTGTCGTTCATTTCCTAATCCACGTAATTATTATCAGTCTGTGAATAAATTCCGTGTTCTGCTGTGTTGCCGTAAATGTTGTGTGCAAACCAAAGCGTTTCAGCCACAATTTGACTTGAACTTGTTGAACGATGAAAAGTTTGTTCATAATTTGCGTGCCAATTTAGCAGCTCGTAAAAATAATTTAGATGTTGATTATATGGTAAGTTTTCCCATCAAATATTTTCTTTCGTGATAGTAAATGTTTTCTCTGTAGGAATCATTATTTAATTGATGTATTTTTAATTTGCAAACCCCTCAGTAGATATATTGCACGCTCAAACGAAAGTTTGCAATTGGCATGGAAAACATAAAGTTTTAATTTGTCGTCATTCGTCAGCGGATTGTATGCTGATCAGTCCCGTGAATGAGCAACCGAAAATTTACCTCAATAGTAAATTTTAAAAAATTGTTGATAACTGTGAATTAGCATAAAGCCTAGGTGAAGGACTTTCTATTTGACTCGTAACTTCCAGCAACAAACTAGGTTTTTTTACCGGGTGTTCTATAGCTTAGTGTGTAATTAACTAGTTGCAAACTTCACCCTAGTCGCTATTTAGAATATGTAAACAATGTCTGGTGAATATTTCCGGCATTCAACACTGATTGCAAGTGTTCCTCACAGAATATTTTCATCTGAGATGCAAGATTAAATTTCATAAAAACCTTGGTTCTAGGTTCCCCATGTAGTCATGTCACTGGTTACCTAAAAACATATTTATCAACTTTAAGTTTAATTGAGAGTATTGTTGCTTTCTTGTGGTGTGTATTTTTCTTACATTACAATAGGTCTTATATAATTAAGCGTAAGAAAATGTTATGAAAGCTAAAAGTTGTGAATTTAAGAGATCAGTTTCCAATAACTGCATAAAACCCCTAAGATATCGCTACAATACTCGTGTAGTATAATCAGTCTTCTAAAAAAATAGAAGCGTATTTTATTGCTTAATTCAACACTTCACATCATCACGAGGATTATTTAAAAATCTAGTAAGTAAACAGTATAGAATAAACGCTAGTGAGAAATAACATATGCAGTGTCGAGGTTATAGACATGTGTTTGTTACCTATGTATAGAAAACACGAGCCTAGTTGAAAGATTCCTTCTTAATTAATTTATACCTTAGAAGTTAATTGGTGAATGGTGGCTATCAATGGAATCCAGGACGCACATTTCGTAATATTTAGGACTCGTCATCTGGAATACGGGTACATCCGGATGACGAGTCCCAAATAGGATGAAATGCGCATCCTGGATCCCACTGATAGTCACCACCTACCAAGTAACTTCTAATTACATGTGCAGACATCGTTGAAGCATCGGCACAAGAAGCCGATACGTCAACCTGAAACCGAGTACTTCGGTCCAATCAATCGACGGGAAAATTTAAAATTGAATTAAATATTTATACCTTTTTAGATAATAATCAACTTTATATTCGACGTCTTATTTCTTTATGATATTCGCTTCTTCTATTCCAGTTAAATGTTTACAAATATTATGAAAAAGAAAAAAGTCAAAAATTGTTAGATGAATTAATGTCATTAGTTTCTCAGTTGCCGAATTTTACTCATCCACTTACTGTAAGTGTTGTTGGTTGTAGTTTGCCAATAATTAATTGTTTTTCTTTTGCCCACGATTAAATTAAACGTTATACTATAATCTCAGACTACTTTTTGTTTTTTCTCAACTGTAGCCCATCGGTAACGCATCAAAAGCGCGAAATATATATATTCATGGATCTAAGCGTCAAGGTAGGTTGATCTGTAAGTAGACTGACTTACTTCTCTATTTATTTACTGGTCAGCATTATTTACAACCATCTATAAAAGTGCTAACTTCTGTGATAATTTTGTATTTAGTGGAGGAAAGATAATTAAAGTCCTAGTGTAGTCCTGGAAACAAGTGGAACGAGTGACAGCAATATTGCCAGTAAAGTAGTTTTCTGTTGACTGATATGTGAGACCTCGCTAGGTCTGAGTTTCACCCACATTTATGTACAGGTTTTGTGTGGTTGATATGGGAATGAAACGTTTAGCAAGTTCGGTTTGATGGTTTTTTCTCAGCTATGCATATATACCTGCAATCTGGCAGTTGTTGTTTCGAGTCCTACCGTTAGATGTTTTATCGTAGATTTATTATCCCTTCATGTTAGTGGGGATTTATTCGTGTAAGACATTCTCAGGTAGTGTCAACAGCCGTTATACATTTCATGAAGAGAGTTTTCTATGTATTTCTTTTACTAGAAAACTGGGACTTAATAGATGTAACCAATATTGGATTAGCACCAGTCCAGTCTTCCGGTCATGAAATTAATGGGAATTCTCAGGCTTTGTCTGTCAATCCTGGAGGCCATCTTCGTGTTAAGCAAACGGCTTGGGGTGCTGGACAAAGAACTTATTATTTTGGTGGACAGCTAGCCCTTTTAGAATCAGCGCTGATTGCATATACTCTTGACCGGTTAAAAGGAGAAGGATTTGGATTCACTTCTGTGCCTGATATTTTGCCTGAACCTGTTATCACAGCCTGCGGTTTTCCAACACAAGGAATCCGTTCTCAAGTAAAGAGTTTGTTTGTATTATTTTATATGTAGTTATTTCAATAAATATTGTTATGGCTATTATGAAAACTTACGATCCGTGCTTAGTAGATTAGTTTCATAACTTTTATGATTTCAAAAATATACCTAAAACCTATACTATCACTTTGGAAACATTTTTTGGAAAGTTTTATTGAATCAGTAGGCATTGATGTACTGATGTACGCTTTGTGCTTTTTCAAACATTATTACGTAGATCAGGATTTGTAGAATATTAAAAAGGCCTTTGTACAATGATTTCAGTTTGATGAAGAACCTTTGCAACACACTACGCACAATTATTTTTACATGCTGAGTTACCCTAATTTTTCCTTAGTACCTTTTTCTCATGTTTTGTTTCGGTTATATTAATCGTTTTATCAATGATGAAGTACATTTTTACTGGTAATGTACGCCTTCTGGTGGGCCAGTGCGTTGAAAACCTAATATATTCGTTGGTGTATATTCCCTACAAACTTAGATGATTTATGTACCTTATAAATTTGTAACTTGTTCATAGTTATGGCTTCAATCTTCTCGAGGTCATGAATTTACTTGGTAGGTTAGTTGGCCTCAGACCAGCATGGAATGACTCTTCGCCATCTCTTGGTTCCCTCATAAATTTTGGTCTGGGACAAAATCGAAACACAAATTGCTAATGTGAGAATACACAAATATTTAGCACTGAACTGAGCGACATCACTGTCATCTATTTTTCTTAAATACACAGTGGGTTGAAACAATGGATAGTTAAATCACAAATCAATTTTTTTTACTTTGCAATAAATGTATTATTAATTGACCGAATATATCTTGATGACACTCATTCCAGCGATGCCATTTACATTAGCAATATAAAACTAGCTTTCCTATTGCTAACTTTATACCCTTTTATTTTTTTCCGTATGATAGGCATCTGTTAACTTACTTGGTTGACCACACTTTCATGTTTGAGTGATTTGACAAACAATTTGAGCTAAGATAGTTAATCCCGGGAGTCCTTAATATCATAGTTTAAGTAGCCCACTGCTGAGCAGCAGGCTCCCGTACATCTCGGTCTGCACTCAGTTTTCATTGATTCATTTCTGAAGCTTCTTTAAGTTTCGGTGATTTCACCCTCAAAACCCTCAAATTTTTAACGTTCTTTAACCCCCCCCCCTTACTTTACTACATAGAATTAAATAATAATTTTAACTATGCGAACTTACGTATGGGAATGCAACTATACAACTTTTGAGGATGAAATCACCGAGAGGATATTTCTGCTAAGCTCCTTGTTTTTTTTGCTTTAATTCCCTGGTGGACATCTTCAGCTGTTGTCACTAAGAGATTTACATTACCTACCTTGTTTTTTGACTCACGACAGTGAATTTGGTTCATGAATCAGCATATCAGGTCCCTTAGAGTTACTCTGTAAACTTCATGCTTGCTCCTTTTAACAAGCTGAATTTTCTGAGACTCTGTTATATCGCAGCATACATGTGCACTCAGAGGTGGGTAAATTTGCTTCACTGTAAGACTAGGTCTCAGTTGATAGTCACATGGGCGTTTTTTTCAGTAGTGCTGTTAATGTTAGGAAGAATTGTGATGAAAACCACTCTCTTTTTGTTGGTTTTTGTTGACTCATCCACTGTCTAACTCATAAAGGAGAGATCTACCGAAAAATGGCAGCTTTACTGCAGAAATTAACATTAGGGTGCGACCAAGGTGGGTGGAGATTTTAATATGCAGATAAGATTACCAAACGCCCAGAACAAAAGAATTTATTTCAAAATCGCGCGTAACAAGGAAATATTAGTAATCGTATGGTAAAAAAAGGCAAGAACATTGTCTGATTAAGCGATCACCAACTGGGTATTCACCCAGCCCATACTGCTGTAGGCTTCAATTGTTTAGGTTCAAATTAGGATTATAGCTGCTTCCGAAGTGAATAATTAGATGGTTAAGAAGATCTGTATCCTGCATTCCCCTAGTGTGTTTTATTGCATACAGGTGCGACTAACAAACGGCTTTTTCAATTTTATCTCATGCATAGGAATGTTAACGAGATAGGATAATTCCACTCATCGGGAAATAGCCTCGAGTCATATTGGGTGATGTATGATCTCATTTGACTGTGTTAGTTCTATTAAAGTAACCATTGGTCGCTACAGTTTATTAAATCCGGGAGTCTTTACGAGGTTTAACTGGAGCTTTGATGAAAACAAACTGACGGAAACCAGGATTATCTCAAACCTAATCACAAATGTGCAGACCAGACATTTATTTTTCGTCACATACTGATTCACTGGCTCTAGATGTCATTTTTGTGGAAATGGCTTAGGTCTTCGTTGGTAGTGAAGTCTTGTGGCAATGTCAATAGATGTTTCAGGTAGTTCACATAGACCTGCTGGTATAGGAAGAGCATTGATCGCTAAGGCAGAAAACTTACTACTTGGTTGAATTTTATTGTGTGATGTCTAACTGAATGAATCTTTAAAAGGAAGGAAAGATTGTAGCACCCCGTAAAGCTTCTTCATAATCTATAATTATTTACCAACCATTGCATTTGGAAATGAGTAAAGCATGACTTCTACTAAAAGTGGTTCAGTTTGCTTCTAAAAACGAAAGGCCCAGATATAGTCAATTTATCAAGCGGTTTCAATGCTGAAGTAGGGCTGATCTGTGCTAGTCTCTAATGCTCATAGATCGTCGATGTCATGACTCTAAATAATTCCCAATAGTATTGAAACTGCAGAAGACGAAAGACTTGGTTTCTCTTTATAGCCAAATTACAGACACCTTAATGCGTCGGTGGCATAGCGGTTAAGACGCTCGCCGACCATGCATATGTTCCGGGGTCCGATCCCCGACGGGTGCACATATACCTTATCTTCAACGCACCATTTGCACACATCTTCCGTGTTGTGCTACTCCTGGATTTCATATTGTGTTTTTTGTGTGTTCTTTTTACGTCTCTCATTTATCCCAGCTACGCTGTATCATTCGCTTTCTCTGACATCAAATCTATCTCCTTACTATTTGATATTTTTATGCCCATGAACGTCTCTTTATATACTACCGATAAATCTTATCAGTAGCACACACCACAGTCTAGATGTATTCACTCCTTGTGATCTTCCAGATTCATTATATCCTCATTACTCTTTTAGCAGCATATCTCCACTCTTTATAGGTTCTTTGCTGTTTTTCTACCTTTCTCTGTGCTTTTATAAACTGTAGCTACTTGGACTTCCGTATTTATGTACAAAGTGTTACATTGGAAATTCAGCTTGCCTAATATTCAATATATCAATTTTTCCAGTTTACTGACAAACAGTTCATAATTTTTGTTCTTGTAGGTGTACAAAATAACTCCTCCACTGTCTAATTTAACCTATTGTCTCTCTGGAACATCTGAAATGTCATTGGCTGGATTTTGTGCTGGTCGATCCTTCAACTGTCCTTCATCTAAACATAATGAATCGGATAGGTCAAGTCAGATATCTGCTCTTGGTCTGTGCGCTGTCAGTCGATGTTTTCGTAAAGAAGCACCTCAACAAGAACCGACGCTGTATAGAGTACATCAGTTTACTAAAGTAAGTACATGGAGCAAATTTTATGTCGTTTAAATATCAGTTGTTTACGTACAAAAACTTTTAAAGTACAAAAATTATAATAATTTAAATCATTTCACACCATGTCACATTGCTGATTACAACTGGAAAACCACTAGGTGGTATATTGAATCCTCACGGTTAACAGTCACCAGCAGTAGAATAACAAAGACTGTTCGATTCCTAGCGCATGTGATCACGCTGTTCAAGTTTTTAACAGTTAAACTCGATAGCATTTTCACTTAATTACCGTAAGTTGACTTTATACATATGTGATGATTGACGAAATACGCTCTCACTAATTGTCTAAATGATTAACTTATATGAATCCAAAGAAGTGCAAAGACCTGATGTCATAACTCAACTTGTTACTCTTATTATGTGTTACAAATATTTACTGAGAGATGAAACACAACTACATTATAATGCTATCCAGAATTTGAACAAAATACTCCCATATTGAGTTATAATAAAAAGACGTAAACACCGAAGGAAATTTTCTTTTCGACGATTCACTTTCATAAGCTGTACAATTGTAATTATATTTAACAGAGAAATCTTAAGACCAATCAGATATAGACAGTTAATCCAGTCTGATGATAAGGATAAGATAAAGCTTTTGGTCAACTCACTGTGTATTTATCAGTTTACTTGCTCTTATGGAGCAAAGTATATCGGCCGTACACAACATCAAGTCCACAAACGTATTCCGGAACATTGTTCAGCTTGGTTATAGCAAGAGGAGAAAAGAAGAATACCAGTAGCACTATTCTCGAACACCTTGTCACCTCTGGGCATTCACCACCCCACATGAATGCTTCACATTGTTACATAGAGTATATCAATATCGTACAAAAGGACTGCGAATACGCCATCTGTAAATAACTCAATCATTGGATATTTAGGGTCTGAAACCGGACCTCTGCATTCAAAAACACCACATACATTCACTCGCCCTACCGTGGCCATAGTAACGTTCATACTATAATTTTCCTTCCCTTTTTATGTAAGTTTACTATTATTGTTATTATTATTTTACTATAATTATTATTCTCATCATCCATGTTTTATTATCACTCTATTACTGTTTATTAATAATATTGAATTTTCATATACATTTTATAAAAACACTTAATCGTCTCTCCACTAGCTCCTGTCCACTCTACACAATCATATTGATTAGTCATTTTCTCACACTTATTACGTCATGCCAATTTCTACCTCTTTTCTAACTTATAATTAGTCACTCTATCTAGGTTAAAACTTACATTGCGTAATGCGTTTTTTGAGGACAAATTTTAACAGTATCTGATTGTAATTACGGTTGAATCGTAGAAAAGAAAATTTCTTCGGTGTTCACGTCTTTTTTTTATATCTAGAAAGTATGACTAACGTTATTATATAACCACAATTTATATCCTTGTTTTTAGCAAAAAAGAAGTTTTACGTTTGTACTGTGAAACACATATTACACTTCCTAAAATTTGCTGTAATGGATGGGGATTTTCGATGGACATGTTCATTTCTACATGAGTAAATCATACTCATTCTTTAAGTAAATATTTAAAATGTCATCCCCCATGAATTCGAACAGCTTTAATTGTTGTTGTCTTAATATAACGTATACCAGTCTTCTGGTCTGCCTTCTGAAGTGGCAGTTAAGTTACGAATAGAAACATTTAGTAATTACCTATGTCAAATAATTAATAGATTTGGTGGTAATTCACCTTGACAGTTACGTTGCTAATTTTAGTTTATGATGTTACCCGGCATACACCTAGATTTACATATTCTCTTATTCAGTGTATGCTTTCAGTTTTACAAAAAGTTAACTCCATCTCATCACATAATATTTAGCGACTCATGCATAAGGTTCAGCAAACTGTCCTTTAAAGCTTCTTACGGTACCCGAAATCCCCTGACTCAAGTTCTCACACATCATCTCATAAGCTCTAGAAAAGCGCTAACAATATGATCATCTTCAGTAGAAACATACTCAGGGCGAACAGTTGTTCTGAATAACTTCATCTTCGGGCTCTACAATTATAAATCCATTAATTTGAGCATACAATGGTCAGCAAAGGCAAATTAGAATCATATCAGGAATGTATTGTGGGACAGGTATAAAATGGGATGGAGCAATGGTCAGCTAGTTACAGGTTTCGATGATGAGTTTAATCAGTGGTGTGTGACACAATATGAATGCTACAAAAAAATAAAACAACAAGTGGGATAGACTTGACGTAAGTTCAAGGGTGACCAATAACAATAATAATGATTGTGAAATAACAATGATGATGTGGTGTAAACTTAAAAGTACTATTAGTGAACCAATATAAATTATTAATGAATTTAGTGAACTGAAATTAACAAGGTTTTGTAAGTGATAACAAATTAGAAAAGCGTTACTTAAACAAAGTAATGGAAATCATAAGAAAAGTCATGAAGTCGTAAAAGATCAGAAATGAACGTTTGTCAGTGCAAATGTTTATGGAGGATTTGTTGACCTTATTGTAGGCCAAGGTAAAACATAGCGGGTGGACATACTTCTTCTGTATACAAAGACCCGGTCTTCTGGTATTGATTGTTACCGGTCCAGCCACTGGCAGAAGATGTAGTCGAGCTCATTGTTGTTGTTATTGGTCACCCTTGAACTTACGTCAAGTCTATCCCACTCGTTGTTTTATTGTCTCACATATCACTGATTAAACTCACCCTCGACACCTGTACCTAGCTGACCATTGCTCCATCCCACTTTATACTTGTCCCACAATACATTCCTGATATGATTCTAATTTGTCTTTACTGTATATTGTATGCTTAAATTGATAGATTTATGATTGTATAGCCCGAAGATGAAGTTACTGAGGACAACTGTTCGCTCTAACTGTTTTCAATATGCATAGATTAGGAGCTCCGACTGTCAGTGAATTGTGTAGTATTTATCCTGCGGATATCTCTAAAATCAGAATAATGAATTGCAAGTGACAATTTGTACCGTGAAAAGGTGCATGGTGTAAAACTGCGTCCCCAACTCCTCAGGCTGAACGTTGAAACGTTTTCAGAAAGTGAATAAAAGGAGGGCATATTCTGGCTAATGCTATGTATAGTAGTTTTCACAAACTCCTAGTACATGTTATCCACTGACTTGATTTTCATTCGATGCATTTACTAATGAACGCCGTATACAAACATTGTGGTGTTTATCTGTTTACTAATCCTATCAATTCTACCTTCACCCCACCGCCCTTTCCATAAATTTCATGTTTTTATATCACACAACATATTTTTACTTTGATATTTAACTGTCATAATAGTTATACATATTATTTCAGGTTCGACCACTGATGAATATTAATTAGATAACCATTTTTGAAAGCTAGGGAGTACTGGACAGCTGCTTCGTCCTAGTTTGGGACACATCAGCAGTACGCACCCAATGCATCTAACCTGAAACAAACAGAAACCCTAGAAACTAATTCTCGAAAACTTATTATTTTTATTCTCACATGTCATTTTTCTGTCAGTAGATACGGGTTTTTTTTAAATTAATATATATACATTAATTCATCAACAAGAATTTTACTAAATGTTGGAGATAGTGTACTATTATTGCGGCGTATCCTAAAGTTTATGGAAGCCCTAGCAATTAGAAAGTTTAAGCCACCTTTATGCGTTCAAAAACAATTCGTCATCATATTCAACCTTCCTTGGTAAATTTTGTTTTGATACCATAGCAGATGTACTATTACTTCTGCTATTTGGTTTAGTGGTCTTCATAGTTATTTTACCCTTGAATATGTCCTTTTAACTTGACCTAAGTCTATTTTCTCACCTCTTATCTCTTTATTAATTTCATATATATCCTATGACAAGTCCGTCTATGATCAGATTGTTCGAAATGTGTTGCGCAAATACACTACACGATTCAGACAAATTACGTCTTCTTATTGCCGGCGACCGCCTGATATCTATGGTCGGCCTGCAAACTTTGGGCTTCCGAAATCACAGGCTGAAAATCCCATACCTGTACCAAAAATACTGTGTGGAATCAAGCTGTAATAAAAAAAATGCTTTTCCAAATGTTTGGAAATGATAAGAAAAATACATCAACATAGGAGAAATTTTTCGACGATTGATTTCCAAAAGCTGCATTGTCCGGTTTATATTTAACAAAGAATTTATAAAATCAACCAGATACTGGCAAATTTGTCCTAAAAAGTGTATTGCATAGTGTGAGTTGTAGTCGAGATGGGGATGACTAATTGGAGATTAGAAAAAGGGGCGGAATCTGGATGACGTAATAAGTATGCGAAATGACTAATCAATATAATTCTTTAAAGTGAACAAAAACTAGTGGAGAGGCAATAAAGTTTCTATAAAATTCCATATTAGTTTGATTATTAAATGTATCACACAGTGAAACAGTATTGTATACTGGATGACGTTTCGAACACAATTTATTGTTCATAATCATATCAATTTTTGTCACACGACTTCGAGATTTGATTTTTATAGTTTTCTCTGTCTTCTCCTATTTGTTGTATGGGCAGTAGAATTTTCCATATATTTGGGACAGGTGATGAATCATTCCTATTACATGTATTTGCAGTTGATTCGATAAACAAAGCTTCTGTTATCAATCTCTCCCCATACCCTGTGACATTAGATTTTAAAACTGTCATCCTATCCCATCCTATTGTATGGTTGTGTGTAACTGCATGTAGTGAGTGCTATGGCTGAGATATTCTCTATATTATCTTATATATCTTATTTGGGTCAACCAATCTAGATTTTGCTAGGTTTTTATGTTCGGCTAGTCTGACTGCCCCTGTTCTACTAGTTTGACCTATGTATTTGACCTCACAATCATTGCAGGGTATTAGATAAACTAAATTGTTTTGTTTTAATGGCTCCATAGGATCCTTTAACCGACAAAGCTTGTTTCTAATTGAGTTTGTGGGTTTGAATGCCACTTTTATTCCTGCCTTGTTAAGAATTCTGCGTAAGGCTTCCGAGGTTCCTTCTTTGTATGGAATTATTGTTGATGATTTACATTCCTTATTGCTGGTGTCGTTATTAATATTATTATTATTATCACTATTATTATTACCATTATTATTATTGTTATCATTATTATTATTATCACTATCTTTGTTATCATTATTTATTTTATTTTTACATTTACTTACATATTTCTTGACTAATTTATCCGGGTAATTATTAAGTTTCAAGGCTTCTTTTATGTGTGTCACTTCCTGTCTTAGATTTTCCTTGGTACTACTTAGTTTTTGTGCTCTGTCATTTAAACATTTCTATACAAACATTTCTATAAAATTTGTATGAAAATGCAATCTTATTAATAAACAATAAAAGAGTGACAGGAAAATAAGGATAATGGGAACAGTAATAACAGTAGACTTACATAATAAAATAAGGCAAAATTATGATAAGAACGTTACTCTGGCCAAAACAGGATGAGCAGATGTATGTAGTACTTATGAACTCAGAGATCCAGTTTCAGATTCCGTATAGCCAATGATTCAGCTATGTACGGATGAAGTATTCAAAGTCCTTTCCTGCGATATTGTAACACTGTAAAGCAATTATGGGGGGGGGGTGCCCGATATCCATATCTGACAAGGTGTTCGAGGACAAAGCTACTGGTACTCTTCTTTTCTCCTCTGGCTAGCTAGTTTGAGGAACTTGACGTTGTGCACGACCGATATACTTTGCTCCATACGAACAAGTAAACTGATAAGTATACACTGACATGGTCAAAAGCGGTGTCTTATCTTTAACGCGACACGTAAGGTAACTACTCAAAGTGTCTTCTTCAGACAATTACAAAGACAGTTTATAAGAATTTCTGCTACAATGTCACCTTTAAATTCCAGGTTCATGAAGGGAGGAAGGAACACTTGCGATTTTCGGTGACGAAGGTTTTTTCGTCATGTTTTTGTTGATAAATCCGAGTAGATACGCGTTCCTTCTCCAATAGAGCTTCATGTAGTGACTCTAATTCATAAATTATAAAAAGTATCGTCTGCGCATCTCTTATAGGGTTAAAAGTGACTAATCAAAGTATCAAGGATGTCGTTTTCAAGTTAACAGTGGATCTAAAGGAGACCCTACAGCAATACTATCCTTCTGTAAGTAGAATTGTTCTTTCAATGCGAATACTGAACGTACACCTGACAGACAGTTTCTTCAGGTAGATGATGAGAAGATAGGAACTTCTAGATTGTTGGTTTTGAAATAATAATTTTTCACTGTGTACATTCCAAAAGAGAATAAAACTTGCCTGCTGTGTTTATTGCAGTAAATTATTTGTGATGAAATATTTATTCCTCATTTTCTGGTTGCTTAGAAGAATAATAAATACTCTTTTTTATTCATTAATTTACAGGTGGAAATGTTCTGCGTTACTGCACCTGTATTGTCAATCAGTGATGCAATGTTTGATCGAATTATTAAATTACAAATCTGTCTGTTTGCTGATTTGGGTTTACATTTTAGGTAGGTTAATTATAAACATTAGATCCTAAACAAATACAGTTAGCTATTATTATTATTATATCCTTTAATTCCTGGAGGAACATAGGGCTTCAGTAATATTTATTCTGAAATTTGTACTGATTTACCATGTGGATATGATGAAGTGGATTTCTACTGATCTTAGTGTTCACAGCATTCACGAATAAATTATTATTTTATCCTTTAATTCCTAGAGGAACATAGGGCTTCAGCTGCGCACCTCCATTGCCTTCTGTTTTCTGCCAACGTTTTCACCCCACCCCAAGTCTGCCCACATGCTTTCATCTCCTCTTCACATGACCTACTCCAAGTCACCCACACACTGACGACCAACTCGCCGCTTCCCTTTCGGGTTCCACTCGAGCAATGGCTTGTCTAGTGATGTCACTTGATGGTTAGTGTCCTCAGAGTATGGCCAGCCAATCCATCTCCATTTCTTCCTGCCTATTTGTTTCGCAATCGGTTCCTGCTGTGTTGGTTCGCTCATTGCCAGAGATCTTTATGACTGATCTTTTCTGGCCGGCCATCTGATCTTGAGTATTGAGCGAAGACAACTGTTAATGAAGGTCTGAAGTTTGTTTGAGATGCTCTTTATGACGCGCCAAGTCTCTGATCCGTATAGTAAGTAGCACTGACTTCACATTGGAGTTGAAAATCCGGATCTTATTTTTGATGGTGAGTGCTGTTGACTTCCACACAGACTTGAGAGTAATGAAAGCTTGTCTTGCTTTTCCGATTCTGGCTTTGATATCCTCGTCAGTTCCGCCTGTAGTTGAAACGATGCTTCCCAGGTAGGTGGGTAAAGGAGGTTGTTTCTTTCAGGTTCCTCCCATTTATGCTATATACTACTCTAAAACTTCTGACTAATTTATGATACATACTTACAATGTCGAAATGGAAATATTTCAGCCTAGAACTAACTGGCTCGACGAAATAGTAACTAAATGAATAAGAATTTCTCGCTCACATCATTTAGAGAATCTTTAAAAACAGTGGGGTACTGAACAACTGTTTCGTCCTAATTCAGGAGTGTGCACTTGTGGTCACATTGGAGGTCGAACCCAGGACTTTCCGGTTTCTAGACAATCCCACTGACTATTCAGCGACTGAGTTGGAATTTAATGACTTAGGAATTCTAAATGCTACTAATCCGCCATATTTAGCATTGAATAATATCGTTTACACTGAAATATAATCATTTAACAGACTACTAACAGCCTTATAACCTTCCAAATGAGATTATTTAAGAGAAAAATTTCAAATCCCAGTTAATAACGAGTTGTTTGCCTAAAAACGTCTAATTGCATGGTTGATTTTGAAATCTCAAACTTCTGTAAATCAAAACATCCACACTAACACCAAATAATGTAAGTCCTCCAATAACACTACTATATTTATGTTGAAAGTTTTATGTTCATCTTAATAAAAAAAGTTCTTTTTACAATCATAGAGTTCTTGAAATGCCATCCGAAGAACTTGGTGATTCAGCATGCAGAAAAGTTGATATTGAAGCTTGGATGCCTGGCGATCAAATGTACGGTGAGGTGAGTTATTAGCTTCATCAGACTAATGGTGTACCGTTATAGATTAAGTTTATTTCCATGTGAACCTTAAGACTCTTTTTGGCGTTGTGTTGTGAGAAGAATGGTTTATTTGTCAAGCTTACAGCCTCCTTCAAGACATAAAGCGAGCTTGTGGAGTTCTCCAGAATGAAATAACAGTCTTCCTTAATGAAATACTTAGGGGTAATCTGTCTAAAACATGAGATCAATCCGTGCAGTCCCAGATAGGGAGGTGTAGACTACCTGCATGGGGGTCGTCGAGAGGCTAAAAACGAATCACTGCAGCCTGTTAGTATCATGATTCAGTAGCGCAGTCGTGTCCACTCCTTTCGAAGCTTACAGATTCATTATTTTCCCATTACGTCTTCCACATATTTCTGTTTAATATGGGCACTTTTTTTTTATTTACAGCTTGATTCCACACTGTATTTTTGGTACAAGGATGGAATTTTCAGCATGGATATCGGTAGCCCAAATTTTGCAGGCCGACCATAGATATCAGGTGTGCGTCGGTGCGGGCTCGAACCCCGGACCATGTGCATGGTCGGCGAGAGTCCTAACCACTGTGCCGCCGACGCTTTGCTGTTATGCGAACATGTGCTTTAGAAAACAGAAAGATTGAGCGAAGAAATATTCACTTTTCAATTAGATCCTCATCTCTGACTCTACTCTAATATATGTAGCATTTTTATCACAATACACAACAGTTTGCCCATCAAGTTGCGATATGTTTGTTAACAATAAATGGTCATTGTCGAAATGTCAATGGGGTGATAATTAACGAAGTAAATTAATATACACATTTAAAAGGTAGAAATGGTTACAACAAGTGGATTGCATAATGCCTAATTTTGGAAAAATGAAGAGTAATTAAGGAATAAGCGTGTTCACATGTTGATTACGTAACAGATTGTTAAAGAACAATTATAAACGAATTGGACAATTATAATTTGTAACTAAGGTTGAAGTGGTCATAAGAATAGAACAATTTTACAAGGATAACACGTAATTAAAGATGGAGTGGTCAGAAAAATAAAATAATTTAGACAATTATAATTTTTAGAATTCTTAAAAGTTTAGGGGGAGGGGGGCGAAGTTGTCCGATTTATACAATCATGTAACGATGGCCAAGATAAGGAAAGTGGCTGTACAAATTTCTTCTGAACACACAAGTTTGGCTTCTTCAGGTGGATCCCTATCGCTTCAGCTATAATTGGAAGACGAACTCGTAAAGCAAAATTAAGATTAGTAGGAATGCGATAAATAATTTAAAATGCAGTATTAACGTCAACCTTATTCTCACTATCTACAAGGTGTGCTAAAATAGAGCTACGAATAGATCTTGTTTGTCTCTTGCTTAACCATGCTGGATGATGTTCGGAAATAAGATGATGAACCTGCCTAATTGTACTCCCGATGTAGCTGGCTCCGCAGCTGCAGTCAAACTGGTAGATGTGTAACAACAGAAGACAAGGGCCAGGCAACAGATCGTTTTATTACGGAAATCAACACGTATTTATATAAATTTCACATACATTATTATAGCCTAGTCAAGTAGATAAACGCAGTCTTCTGATTGGTTGTTTTCTAGTTCCTCGGAAAGTCTAGCCATCTATCTGCGAATCATATTTGCCCACGTTTTAGTTTGTTGTGACTGGTTGTTGAAACAGCCTTGTTCATATTTTCTCAAGGCCCATATTAGTGACCTAGACATTGACGTAGATTAATGTCAATCAATCGGCTAGCAGCCTGCTCTCACCATAGATACACGTAGAGGAGGCAAATTTAGGTAGTTTATCCTTATTTCTCGAACGTAGAATAGGGGTGGTTGTGAAGAGACAACGTACCTCTGCTGCATAATAAGCTCTTTTAACTGCATTCTTCAGTCGCTGTGTTATGATTTCGCTGATGTTGTCACCGAGGAACTGCAATTTTATGAACAGTGGTTTTTTCGGAATTGTTGCCATACCGACTGTCCTAGGTGGTGAATTCATATTTTTCTCAATGAACTTATCTGGATAACCATTTTTTCTAAGTAATTCTCTAATAATTTCAAGCTCCTCATTGAAGCAGTCGTCTGAACAGATTAACCTAGCTCTATGAACTTGTGATTTGTTGAAGTGTGGTAGCCTAAAGTCCTACACGTTGGTGCGAAGTTCTACGCTAAAAATTCATTTCAGTTTTGGTTTGGTTTATTTTGTTCCTTTGAGTTGCTCTTAATTAATAAGGTTGATCTGAAAATCGGTTTTTTACAAATTCTGTGGTATTCTTCGTGCTCCACAGTTTGACCGATCGATGTTGATAATTGACCACTTGCGACGATATGAAGGAATATGTGTCATGTTTTTGAATCTTAGATTTTGTTCATGGATGCGAAAATAATAGGTGAATTCCGCTTTCGTCATTATACCGTTTCTTTAGTAATTGAAACAGGTGTTTAGAACTTGTTTACCAAAGTCAAGTCCTCTTTCAGCTTAAGTTATGCAGCAATTTCACATAAGCAACAGTGTATTGATTAAAACCATGTTAGATAATCTATCGGTTAACCAAAAAGCTTTTACCGATTCGATTTTTCCACTGGGGAGGAAAAACATTAAAATGTATTCATTTTGATAAAATAAGAATAGATGTATCTACTTCATTCACTATAAAAGGCCATAGTATTTTCACCTATTAATATAAATGTATGAAGTGGTAAGTCTGTCTGTCTGTCTGGATTCAACATAGAACTTGGCACCGAAGTGCAGCAGTTCGAGTTGCCACGTTCCAAATAGCACACAGAGGTAGACAAGAAGATGAGTGAAGAGAATTAATAGAGTTTGACAAATATAAGAGTGAAACAGAATGGGTAATGGTAGAAAGGAATATGAAAGATTACAGAGATTGAATACATCTGCGCCATTGACAACGATTTTGAGCCATGTCACCTATTGTCTCCAGCCATTGATTCCTAGAGTCCCGAGGGCCCCAACCCGGGAGTCTGCATCTCCCTACCTGACTCAGTTTAACTGTCAAGGATTTCATGGATTGATGCCATGTTTTTGTTTGGCCACCACTGGCTCTTTTCCAACCTGAACCTATATCAGCTAACAATGCCCGTCGGGGGAGGCGGTGGTTAGGCATGCGCACCACGTGACCTAGCCATCTTAGTCTATGTAACTTTATAACCTCGTCGATTGATTTTCCCTCTTTGCCCAACACTCTACGCCTAACGTCAACATTACTTATCTTGTGAAACCACCTAACGTGAGACAGAGATCGCAGACATCTATGATCGAAAGCAGTCAACCTTTTCATGTCTTCAACGCGTATTGGCCATGTTTCAGAGCCATAGAGAAGGACGGAGCGAACTGATGAGCAGTACACACGTCCCTTGGTTGATAACCGGATGTCACGCCTACGCCAGAGATGGTGTAAGTCAGCGAAAGCAGCTCGAGCTTTTCGGATCCGTGCTGAGATTTCATCGCCAATCAGTCCGTTGGTGCTAATACAACTTCCCAAGTAGGTGAAGTGGTCAACATGTTCTATCACTTCACTCCCTATCACTAAGTTAGGGGTTGACGTCGTCCAGTCCTGTAGCAGCATCTTACATTTTGCAGGGGCGAATCGCATGCCAAACATACGAAGATTGCTGCTCAAGGTGTTCAGAAGACTCTGCATTTTGTCAGCATCCTCCCCTAACAGGACTATGTCATCTGCATATTCTAAGTCCATTAGATTATTCCCTGGTAACAAGTCGATTCCTAAGTCACTACGTTCAGTTAAGGATACTTCCATTAGCATATCTATGATGAAGTTAAACAGAAATGGGGAAAGTGGACATCCCTGTCGGACACCACTGGTTGTTACCAATTCAGATGACAATTCCCCATAAGCCCTTACACGACTACGTGAGTTTGAATAGAGTGCCTTGATTAGTGCAATGTACTTTCTTGGCACTCCCTTCACAGTCAGACATTGCCATAGTACCTTTCGATCCACGGAGTCGAAGGCCGCCTTCAAGTCAAGAAATATGACAATTGTTGGACGCCGAAAAGTGTGTCTATGTTCTAGAATCTGTCGAAGAGTGAAGATATGATCTATGCACCCTCTACCTGGTCTAAAGCCTGCTTGATTTTCCCTTGTCTGTTCCTCCCGAGTTCTGCTTAGTCTATGCATGATTACTGAGCCTAGGATTTTAGAGACTATGTTCGTTAGGCTGATCCCCCTATGATTATCACACGAGGACTTGTTTCCCTTCTTGAATATCGGTATAATAAGTGACTTACCCCAGTCTGATGGTACTGTCTCTGATTCCCAGACTTTGCCTAGTACCTCAGTTAATCTACAAACTAGTATGTCACCCCCATATTTAAACACCTCCGGAATAATTCCGTCGGGTCCTGCCGCTTTGCCTCGTTTCAAATTACTGATAGCTTTTGTAACCTCACCTACAGACGGCGGACCAGTGTCTATATCCCATTCGGGTACGTGGTGGATGGCGGGGAGGTTCAGTGTGGCTGTAGGCAAGTTAAATTGTTCCTCAAAGTGTTCTTTCCAGCGTTCAAGGCGTCTATCCTGAGAGCTAATTAAGGAGCCATTTTTCTCAGAAATAGTCTCACTTATGAATTGCCTTTCCCGCCCGATTCTGTGATGAGTCTAAAGAGTTGCCTAGTGTTGCCTATCGCCAATGCTTTTTCCATCTCTTTCGCCTTTGTCACCCACCACTGTTCACGGTCCTTGCGGAGACTTTTAGTAAGTTTCCTTTTGTGCAGCTTTCGCTCCTCATTGAATTCGGAGCTCGCCGGAATAAGTCTTCTAGCATCTATCAGTTCGGATGAGGCAGTCGAAATCCAGTGGTTTTTACTCACCTTTGGATTTGTCTTATTCACAGCTTTTACAGCTGTATCTATAGCTGACTGAATATTCTTCCAGGCTTCTCCAGGGTGAGCACAGCTGTCGATTCAGATATGCGTTTAGCTAGTTCTTCCTCAAATAGGGATTTAGTTTCCTGATCGAGCTGGGGGCGTAATGGTTTTACCGCCAGCTGTTTCCTACGTCCGTTCAGTCGTAAGCACACACGAGCCCGGACCAGTGCGTGATCGGTATCTACACACGTGTTCCAGAAGGAGCGACAATCTCCTACCGACCCACGCCAACGATAGCTTATTGCTATGTGGTCTATTTGTGTCCAGCGTTGGTTTGATGATGGGGGTCGCCAGGTTAAACAGTGTCTCTCCTTGTGTTTAAAGTTAGTGCTTACAAGAAACAAATGATTATCTGAACAGAACTGTAGGAGACGGTCACCGTTGTCGGTTCGCTGGCACGGAACTCCATAGGTGCCACCGACATCCTTCTCAGATTGACACAATTTCCCTACTTGAGCGTTGAAGTCACCAGCTAGAACGACTATATCTGAGCGTTTAGCCTTTCTCACCAAACTAGACAGCTTTTGGTAGAACTCATCCTTCGTTTCATCCGAACTGCAGTCAGTGGGGGCGTAGGCGGAGATTACGAAAAGGCATCGGCGAGTAGTGCAGTCCTTTCTCCTTCTTACTGATCCGTTCAGACGGACAGCACACATTCGGCTATCTACCGGGATCCAGTCAAGCAATGTCTTTTCTGCCCTAGTACTCAGAGCTATCCCTACGCCAGCTAATCCCGTGAACTAGCTGTGGCATCTCCTGACACCCTCAAGGTGAATTTTGAAGATTCATCCTGTTGGCCAGGTGGGGTTAGGTGAATAACCACACTTGGGTCTTGTATGCGTGTTTCTGAAACACAACATACATCAATGGCTCGAGATGCCAGGGTCTTAGCTAGTGATGCTTGTTGTCCTATTTGGCAAAGTGTCCTAACATTAAATGCTCCTATATGAAATTGGTGGCGTGGCTTTAGGAGACTATCCGTGGTGGTTTTTTGGCTTTCGTCGTTTTTAGTGGACACAGAGTGAAGAGGGAGTGAGGAGCCATCAAGTAGAGGAGTTGCATCAGTGGGGAAGGCAAGGTAATAGAGATGAAGATGAAGACAAAGATAAGTGAGGATTAGAGAGGTTTTGTGTGCATTTCGGATTGTGAGGGCGATTGTTACTTCCCGGCTGCCCACACCGTGGAAGTTGGTTGCGTGACCGCAGAGCCCAGGGGACAACTGCTTGAGGCCGGTCACACGCGGCCTGTTTTTGTTTGTTCTCTTTTGTTTGTGTGCCTCAGTAGCATACTTATCACTCCCGCCCTGTGACACGGCAGCAGGAAGCGCGGTCGTTGTTAATCCGGGCCACGGCCGATCCGGCATGAAATTTTGTGAATTTGTTTGGATCATGGTATTGGATGAGGTAGCTGCTTTTTGTTTAACCGCTATCCAAACAACCTGCCTGGCATGGTAGAACCTCAAGAGACATAAGTCTCAGCCAGTATAGCTTGATTAGGTCATTGCGGTGTTCAAGCCCGACCACCACGTCAAGGTAGCAGCTTTCGGTCGGGCAAGTAGGTTCATTTAGCTGTTAATCTCGACGCATTAGCTACTCCAGTTTTCAAGTACTGGTTTTCCAGGGATTTTGTTTGATCGCATGGAGTTTCATCATGAGCTGACATCAGTTAGAGAACCACTGGAAAACCTGGGAGTACTGGACAGCTGTCTCGTCCTATTTCGAGGCTCTTCATCAGTACGCACCCACCAGGGTTCGGTGGGTGTCCAGTACTCCCAGGTTTTCCAGTGGTTCTCTAACTGATGTCAGCTCATGATTAAACCCTCCATACTCCAGTTTTCTTTCAAACTTCAGTTAATTTATAAGATGTGGATTTGAATATAATTTATTCATTTTATTTTTCATTACAGCTTGATTTCACACTGTATTTTTAGTACAAGTATGGGATTTTCAGCATGGATATTGGTAGCCCAAATTTCGCAGGCCGACCATAGATATCAGGTGTGCGTCGGCAGGGGATCGAACCTCGGACCATGTGCATGGTCGGCGTCGAATCATTTGATGCTGATCAACGTCTTTAGTTATTCGGGGAGAAAAGTCAGAACCCTTGTATTTGATGAATTTCTTTTTTTTAAAATTTATATAAACCTACTAGATTTCATTAACTTTATTCTATATTTAGATTTCTAGTGCATCAAACTGCTTAGATTACCAGTCGAAACGTTTAAATATTCGATGGCAAACATGTGAAAATCAAAATGAATTCGCCTATACCGTGAGTGTTTTCAATTTCCAAATATATCTTAGTTTATGTGGTTGGAATGAATTAATAGTTTACTCTTTTACTGGCAAGGAACTACTATTATATTATTAACGAATAGATAAATTCGTGATCGTCATGGTGAAAATCACCATAATGTGAATAAGTGTAATATTCTGATGTAATGCACTCAAAAGCAGACATCATAGATGCTAGTGAACCACGATAACTTTAGATTATTTCGACTTCAAGCCTCAGGATGGTCGGGGGTGGGTGCCTTGCGCTGCGGATTGGCCACCCCTCCGTACACCTCTTGAAATGCTCCCATATGACCGGATGTCTTACACAGCCTCTCCTGAGGAAGTCCTACTCACTGCCATCACGTGGCGGGGGTGTTTTTCACCGAAATGAGAGGGCAAAAGCGGATGCCCGGCGCTCTTCACCGGGTTGACTGTCCATTGGATGACAGTCTAGGGGAGATGGCTAAACCCTGATCCCAAACCTCCAACGACTGGCGTATGAAGCTCATCGGAACTCACCGGTAGACGTATGGACAAAGGGCTTATTGGATGCCCTGGATGTCTGGCCCCATTCAAAAAGGAGTATGAACCGGACTCCGGGCACCGGCTGCCAATGGATTGTGGACTCCCTACTCCACTCCTACTGCCTTGTAGGTCACACTTGGTTGTGTAAAGGCTAGAGCTGCACTCTCAAACAAAAGGCCGAGCGATGCTGGGGACATCACTCGTAGCTAATTCCCATGAAACTTCATGAACTCATGTTCATGAAGCCGGCTCATCCTCCCGTAGGAGATAGCCGAAGTAAAGTAAAAGTAAGTCATTTTGATGCTTCCTGTGTTCCTAAACCTTCAGAACAATCTAGAAGCCAAAGCTGCAATCACATTTTACTTGAAGAGAATTAACTCTCTCTATTAATATTTTAACGATTGTCTATAGGCCATAATGACGATGGCAAAGTAACTTATTTGTAAAACTTTTTGATGTGCATCTTACTTACCTCTGTGACTTCTTTTACTTATTTTCAGCTAAATGGGACCGCCTGTGCAATTCCACGTATAATGAAAGCTCTAATAGAGACCCATCAGACCAAGGTAAGTAATAGTGTCAGCCATTAATGAGTAGTACCTGTCAACATGATGACATAGTCCATTACTTTACCAATATTATGTCCAGAATGAATAAGCTAAATACTTGTGTGGCGTATGCTATTGACGAGATTTATCAGTAGTACATGAAGAAATGTTCATTGGCACAAAAATATGAAGCAGCGAAGAAGCAGATTTGACGTCAAAAAGAGGAATGAACCAGTATTGCTGCAAAACATGGGAGGCTTAAAGAGAAGTACTACAACATCGAAGATCCGTGCAAATGACGATTTTCATATACATAATTTCCCTATTTAGAGATATTAAACTCCAAATAAACATTTCTTTACCAAGTCTCTTGTCTCTTACCATTACATCCGGTGTCATTGCCTCCAGACAGTGAAGACTACATGACCTACTGCTTCCGAAGACATCAGGAGCTTCTTGTGGCATTTCGTCGCTGAATTGATGGGCGTCAAGGATCCATTGGCGTAGGCTGTTGTGCTGGGAACGCTGCAGAGAGGCCGAGCAAAGGCGGTGTACGACAGTGTGGAGCGATCAGACAAGAAAAAGATTTGGGAAGTGTTGAGTGAACGACTAGCGCTGAAGTGAATCAACCCGACAGCTGGCAATGCAGCAGTTGCGTGTCGCGAAGCTTGGATTGGACGGAGACCGTTAGTGTTGCCGGTAAAGCTGATGAATCTACTACGTCGCGCACTCCCACGTCAGTTGAAGCGTCAGAGTCACAATTATTGACGTCCCAGGTCATCTAGTGTCACAGAACACGTTTCTCAGCAATTACAACTGGTTAACGCTGCACAACCCATGGATATCGGTGAGCTAGCAAAGGTGACCAGATAACTGTTGAGAACAACGGTAACAGCAGTAAAGCCACCTCTTTTCTTCTACTGTTACACAAGTAGTTTCACCTAACTATCTGTTAGATACTAGTAACTTTGAATAGTGATGCTTCTAATTTTGTCTAGTGTCCTTAAAAAGAAATCTAATTTAAAAAGTTATTCTTGTTACTACTACAGTACCCAACAAGTACGCACGAGAAAGTGGAGATGGATTGGGCACACGCTGAGAAGACTGTCGAATGACATCGCGCGCCAGACCATCACTCAAGTGGAACCCGAATGGGAAACTAGGAGTTGGGCATCCGAACGTAATATAGAAGTCGTGCAAGAAGGAGATGAGAAAATATGGGCAGTAGTGTGGCCGCAGAGAATAGGACAAAGTGGAGATGTATGTGTTGTTGAAGCCCTATGTTCCACTAGCGGGATGCAGAATTCGGTCAGTGTAAATATTACTACTGACGCGAAAATTAGGCGTTTCAAAGTTAAATGTGTGTAATTCTCTGTTTCTACATACTACTGCTGTTAACTATCAATAGTGATGTGTGGAATTACAACTATATGTAATCTACGAAACACTCATTTAAACTTCTAGACTGTTGAAGATCAACAGTTGTAGCAAGTTGTCGTGTTTTTCATTTTATGGTTACGTTTTTACTGTTATGCACAGGATTTGAAATGTTCTATTCTTATTGCTTTTTTCAAACTGTATTTTAGGATAGGCAGGTTGTTACTCCTGATGTTTTGAAACCTTACATGAAAATGAAAAGTCAGTATCCTACACTTCAATTCAAACGTCTAACTAGCGAAAAATGAAAGTAACAAACCAATCAAAAGTTATATATGTGAATGTATTTTTTTCTGTACAAAGTAAATAATTATATAACAATGAAGAACACCTGTACATAACTACTTTACAATAGAGTAATATTCACTGCGTGAGTATTCCCGATCTGAATTCTCCGCGAATACGTGTTAGGCTCTGCTTTCTTCTGATGACTGACTTGATTCATGGTGTACTCCTATCTTAATAAATATTTACATATCATTTTGCAGACAGTCTTCAGCATCAGTGTCTTCACTTTGAATAGTTGCCAATCGACTTTTGCCCTTTGTTCTGGAAGTTTTGAACTCAGGCATTTTTTCTCCAAACGCTTCAAGCTCTTCATGCAGTGACATCATATTCTGTGCTAGATCATTCGACCATACTGAAATCGGCAGTTTTTCGATTTCATCCCATTCATCATACTTTTTGAAGAAAAAAAATTATCAAATGAGTAGATAATACGATATTATATGTACATAAGTGATGGTAACGCTTTCATGATCATTTTTTTCCGTCACGTTCCCCAGTTGAACACAGGGCTTCAAGCTAGTGGCTTTAAGTTTCTGTAGCAGTGTTTATTTTTTTACAGGATGGGGTTTCTAGCCTCATCCTCAACCTTTCCTCTCTACCAGCATTATTTCTGGCTTAGCGAGGTAAAGGAGTGCGTCGGTCGGGGATCGAACCCCGGACCATGTGCATGGTCGGCGAGCGTCCTAACCGCTTTCATAATCAAAGAATTGTAAAAAATATTTATCAACTTTTTGATTGTAAATGGTACGTAATACAAATTAACTGTCTAATAAATGCAAGCTTCGGATGACAGATACTAACTTACTTAAAGAGATGCAGTGCACTTGTGTTAAGATCACCAAAATTAAAATTTGAGTTTGCGATCGAGAATTGTTACTTATGCTGTTTTAGTTTTCGGGTAATTGGCTTACTATGCTGAGTTGAAGAATGATAGTTAGCATGCACTAATATGAAGAAAATAACAGAACATACGTAGATTAGGGGTCTATGCAACGGTCCACCTTTTTGCATTATCTACGATACACTATTACTGTCTGCATGAGTAAAAGGAGAAAAATACCAACATAAACAAAAATAGCGTATGAAAACTTACATACATATCTCCGAAAGATGAATACCATTGGACTGTCCTTTTTCGAACAGTTGCCCTTTCAGCTGTTTCTTCATTAGCTAGTGAGGTACGCCATTCTGAGAGCGACTTCTCCATCTGTTTACTGGCATTGGCTTTCGTGACTTCATTAATATCCACCCACTTCGGTTGGCAGCTGCTCTCATCCTCAAGGCAAGAAAGGTATTTCTCTCCAGCAGCAATAGCCTCTTCATAATTGCCTAAGACGGCGTGAGTCTGAAAGCAAAGATGCAGTAAGGGTTGTGATTTGCTGTTGATAGGCTTCAGTTATATTTAGATATAACGTCATCCTTCTTTAGGTTAGTTCGGAAATAAGTTGTCTACGGTATGTAAAATCAATTAGATCCAGTTCTGTAATACCATACCATGTGATAATCACAGGGGCATAATCAATAACTTACACCAACCCGACTGGACTTCCTCTGATTCTCAGACGCTTCCTAGTGCCTCAGTTAACGCAGACAGTAAACTGTCTCCACCGTGCTTAAACAACTCTGGAGTCATTCCATCAGGTCCTGCTGCTTTGCCTCGTTTCGGACTCCAGATAGTCTTTGTAACTTCAGTTAGGTACGGTGCTTTTATCTCATTCAGGGAGTTAAGATTAGTAGTAGTAATACTACTGTCATGATGGCAGTAGCTGCTTTATCTTACTGCCAACTACGTATTAGGGAACGATTAATTTGATTCATTATAACTTCACCAGATTATCATCATAGACATCCTTAAGTTAGATGGTAGTATACACAGAATGATTTTAGTAAACCAAATAGGTCTATTCCGAATACTTAAAACTATACCTAAGGATTAATAAACAAGAAATAAAATGATGAATATCTTTTTAATGAAACAGACATGTCCAGGAAAGAAGTAAAATTACTGACCTTAGCCATACGAAACCAAGCCTTCACATATTTTGGCTCAAGTTCAATAGCCCGTTCGCAACATTTGATGGCTGTTGTAAGGAAATTTGATTGTGATTTCTTCACACTGTAATTGTGTGCAGTCCCAAGTTTCATTAAACACAGGGCTGCGTTCGACAAAGCAACAGCCAACAATTGACGTGGGCTAAGATCACATGGTTGAAGACCAAGTAAGTCTGAATCATGGCGATAATTAGGATCAGTCACGCTAACACTCCCATCTAATATTTTAATCGCTCTTTTGTAGCAGTTGAATGCTCGAATGATCATCCCCATCTAAAATTTCAGAGAACACCAAAAATTATTGTTTCGCGGAATTTGCCACTAGATTATTCTTTTATACCACCTTTAGTAAACTTTTCAGGATAATTAGAGGTTTTGTTTGACTTTTTCCGACCGATTGTATAGGCTGATTCCCAAGTTGAGTTTCTTTAAAACCGTGTCTTGCAGCTTCATGACAGTTTTCAGTTCCTAATTACCCATAATGAAACGAAACATGGATGCCATATCAGGACTTTATTTTTGCCTTTAGATGAGGATAGGGTAGTCCAGCTAGTAGAATGAATAGACATGACTTCTTAAATGCCATTGGCTGATTTGATAACGAATGAACTTTTGTTTGTACAGGTATAATAACCGAATATTCTGTTGACTAACTGATGATGGAATCTGAAGTTCGACATAACGCGCTATTTGGGAACCACTGTTGTTTGTAATTGTCAAAGTGACTACAAGACAAAAATTTTTGGAGGTCTGGTACATGCCATTTAACAGGAGGTTGGGAAAAGAAACACGGGCTTGTTGTAATTTATGTCGCACAAAAGCTTATGATTGGAACGGAATAACTGCAGAGTTGGGAAGCCAGTTGACAAATGGTTAAATCATATTATTGATACTGACAACTAACCTTTAAAAGTTTATTCCCACGACGTTTCATTACATCAGCCACGACGAATTTCTCACTTTCAGACATCTGCCAAAACTCTGCAAGCTACTTGCAAAAATAACATTTCCTTCAGCTTACCTTCTGAATATCTTGGAGATGTACACTGAATAACACTTTGTGTGTGAATGAGTCATTTATCTTCAGAAACTCCTTTTCCAAATCCGTGAAACTGTAGTCATGAGTAAGAGACACGTCACACTGTTCACCACAACCCATTTCCTTTACAATTTCGTCAACAACTTTCATTACACCGAAATCCTCTGCATGCCCAACATCGAACGTAATTTTCTGATTTCGAAGTATTGTACTATCATCAACTATAATAGATATGTTTACAACAACACGCTCGTGTTCCTTAGGCTTCTGAGTTCCAGGACACAAAATCACTTTGTGAAATTCCGACATCTATGCGAAAAGGGTTCGTTATTTGGAAAAACACTTTAATACTAGGCTGAGCAAAGTTAGCACTATACAACTTAAAATAGTGAGGAACATTCGAAATCCTTGGTTGCGACTAAGTTGTGTATTCCAATTAGCTTTATCCTACATACTACATTTTTGACTGTAGGTGTGCATACTGCTGCCTCCGTCCCAGCATTGTTGTTATTTGACATTAAACGACTATATTTCCTGTGTAACAAACTAACCAAATATTTGCATACCTCTCACTAGCATAACTGTCACGTTTGGAAGGCATGATGATCTAAATAGTACTACCCATCTTCTGAGCTAATTCTTAAGTTGTAGTATAAGGGTATATAGACGAATAGCGTTGATATTCGAGCTATGATAATGACAGATGCCGTCAACCAACGACTAGCATGCGTTCAAGGTCACTGGAGCGTTCACACTCCTGGGACGCTATTGTTGAACTTCGCCAGTATGTAACCTTTTTACCTCCACTGAGTTGCGATGGACAAGACTGATATAATGTGGAATCACTATTCAGTGCAAGAGTGAACATGGCTATACGTTTAAACAGCTATCACTGAAAATTAATAACCAGATTATTGGTGCTGGGACTATGTATTCTCCGGAAGCCAACGAAGTTTTTCTAACTATTTAATAGGATGATTTGAAAACAAAAAGACAATTAGGTTTATAGGTGTTTTATCATCCAGGCAACCAATGAACAGAGGCGCTCTACAAGTTATTATTTTAGGCCTCGTTTCCTATTTACCATATTAAAACACGATGCTGCTGACAATGGGACTATCTTGTTCAATGCTACCGGATGTTATTAAAGTCCGAAAAGCGTAGCATTATGTCAGGCTACCTCCCCAAAAAGTGGTGTAATAAAGGAATCCAGCACTTTCCAAAGGCGACTTTGAGGACTGGTGTAACCACACATATGACTCACAACAGCTTGAGTGATTACTTGATAAACGGCTGGACAACGCCAGTCTGCATATCCTACTTAATTTTTTGAAAATTTGCTCCATTCTCAAGCTTACGACAATTGCCAACTTATCCTAACCTATTCTTCGATGATGCCTTTTTAAGGTAAATGAAGATATTATCTACCCACTATCTTCTGAAATAACGCTGGTCGTGCGTAAAAAGAGAACTGAGCGCCGAATAAAATCTTTTCCTTCTGAAGTAACGCTAGTCCGTTCGTAATATGTCCTGTGAGGGCTGGAACAATGCTAATAAACAAGTCCGGCAGGTTCTAATCTACTCCTGAAAATGCCTAGAAAAAGGACAGGATGCTGGATTAGTGCCAGTCATGCTGAAAACCTGCGCTGAGTTCTAGTCTGCGCTATTAAAGAATCCATTTTAGAACAGACTCAGAATTAACTAACTATAGAATGTTAGAATTATTTCAAAATTAGTGAGATTTAATTCAGCATTATATATAATGCTGAATTAAATCTTAATTATCAAATCTTAATTATAATTAGCTTGGATCCAAGCTAATGCACATTGGATAATCGATTATCCAATGTGCATTACAACTTTTCCGGTTGGAAATCATTTTAAAGAGTAACATAAACAAGAGTAAAATCAGCTTTGTTTGCTGTAAGGCACTTAGCATTCTGAGGAACTATGCACTTTCATAGAATCAGTAAATACTACGTATAAATTTGAACATATCGACAAGAGTTCCAACCAGAACTTCGATCTCTCTTTGAACAATAGGAAATTACTACATATTTGTGTTCAGCCAGACTATAATCATCACTACTGGCACTGAGGAATATTTTAGATACCTTGATTTCAGTGTCGAGAAAACATTAGAAAGGGTAACGCAGAACTCGAATACCGCGGCTGTTTGAACATCCTCAAGCCGTTTGAAAAGGAAATAATTTTTCAACAAATATCAAGTATCGTTTTTACGAGCTAGTATAAACCAATTTGATTTCTTTGTGCTCGCTTCTTGATTGTGAGCTAAAGGCTCTCGGTCTTCGGCAAACTTCTGCGTTGTTCATGCCGCCACTCGACTGTCGTAGCTTTGGTCGACTCGTAAAGGAGTGGTGTTGGGATTAATTATATGTTGTTCGTAATGTGTATATTGTGACCGTTACTAATGTGTATGGGGTTGATGCTTCCACCAGTCACTCCTACAGTATCGTCGTCAAATGAAAAGAGGTAATAATAATAGATATAATTAGTGTGGATCATTCAGAATAAAAGACAGGAAAAGGAATGAAGAAAAACTAAAAACAGACAGCTGATTGAATTTGAAGTTGATATATATATATAATATAAGCAATAATAATAAGTGTGAATATACTAGTTGGAATGGTCAGTAGAACAAGATGGGAGAGAATGTAAAGAAGTAAAACGACGAATTTAATTGTCCCTGAATGGTGTATGGGATTTTAAGGGCATAGGCCATTCGGACGCAGTCCTCGTGTCTCTGCATGATTGTCCAGCCTTCGCTTGAAGGCGTCCACAGACGGTGCCATAGCTACAAATACCAGTAAGGAGTTCCAGGGAAGGGGGAAGCGGGAGCGCACCCGTTCCTTGCTCTATGGTGAGCTACCCTCCTGGGGTTTCCACAGGGAAGCCTATAACTAATCAAACACAGGACATCTTTGTTTTGGTGATTCTGGTCATCTGTTATCATTTAGATAGTAATCGACTCCCTCCTAAGCCGACGGTAGCCAAGTGTGAAAAAGCCTGGTTTCTTTAGCCATCCATCATGCAGTTTATTTCGGAGATCAACCACTGCTCTTGTTGCCCGTCTTTGGACTCCTTCCAAGAGGTTGGCATCTCCTCTAAGCAGTAGGGGTGCAATCATAATATCCACTTCAAGGTGTGGTCTGACGAAAGCTCAAGAATGTAATGCACCTCTCTATTTGTATAGTGTGCGACCGCATATTCCCTCGCTACGTCCTCGGTGTATATTACCCTCATGTCCATTTTTCCGTTAAAACTACACCTAAGTCACTCTCTGACGTTGTGCAGAACAAGCTTTAGCCGCACGGGGTATAACTTGCATTATGCAGCCTACACGTGAGTAATTTCACCACTTTGCACTTCTTCAGGTTGAAAGTCATTCCATTGGCCATCGCCCAGTCTTCCAGAAGATTAAGATCTGCCTAGAGCCTATCTAAGTCTTCCGAACACATCATTGCCATGCATATCTTTACGTCGTCAGCTTATAGAAGAGTCGGGTAGCTAAGACGACATGGCGGTTCATTGTACACTCGCCACGCAAACCAAGTCTTCCACTTTTCGTGCACGATATATACCTCTCTTCAGCCTTGATGACCTTTTTGGCTGTGTTGTAACTAAAGGGATGGTATCCGAAATTGCTGTGTGAATAAACTTTTTCATCCAGAGATAACTCATCTCACGCTATGGGCTATTCTATGTCGGAAAAAAGCCTCCTCATTTCAGCATAGTCCGCCTTGTTATAGCGAGGGCATGGTCGCGTAACGTCCCAGTGCAAGGGCCCATGGAGAACAAGATTGAATACTATGGCTGCGTGGTCACTATTTCCTAGAGAAGTCATGATCTGGACATTTTCGACGAGCAGTAGGTCACTAGTTAGAACGTAGTCTAGTTTCGATGACTTTCCCTTAGGTCCCCCCTGGTGTGGTTTCCAACATTCTCAGTCAGTCCCGTATTTCAAATGGTTTTCAGTAGATTTCGACGAAATTTTCCCTGAGCATACCCCGAATCAAGGTTCAGTGATGGAGCATTGAAATCTCCAGCTATGATGATTTGGTCATAATACTAGTTCTGTATACCAGTGATGGTGCTGAGCAGTAGCTTACTGTTCTCTATCCCACATGTGGGTGGTCGATAGATGCCACCTAGTGCTTGGTGTGGCCTACAGTGAAATGACGCTTTAGGGAACCTGGGAGTTCAATAAGTGGTGGTTCCATTGCGCGTACTCATTCAAGTTGCTTGTCAAAGTATGTTGCAACTCCCCTCCTTCAATGTTATCCCCGTCTCTTTTGACCGGAACAGTATTACATATACCGATTTCGTTGTTGGCGATAGTAGGGGTGTCAATGGACGTGGACATTGAACGTTTGTTTTTGGAACTGTTAGCCATTGATTGGCAACTCGAAGGCGCGAATGGTTCGATCGTGTACAAGTTCCACGAAGACGAACGAAAACGAATAAAAACTGTCAAGGAGCTTATCCCTAAGTTCCTATTGTTATGAAGACGCTCCGTACTTCGTCAATCACGTCTCAAAAACCATTAATGCCCAGCTCTTGCTACGCCGGTTCTCTCGCTATCCCTCGAAGCCTTTCAGAAACGCTTATTACTAACGGACACAAAAACCGAAACCCCGATTGGTGACTCAAGAATTCTTTATTCTAACACCAACATATGAGCAGCATATTAACTAAGGTCTATGAACAAATATTACAATAATAAATCACGATATTACTTCCGACGGTTTTTTACATGCTTTCTGAACAGCGACTGATGAGACGATGACTGGTGTGTTGATGCCTCCGCGAAAATATAGGGAAGTTGTGTTTGAGCAAACAACCATGAATTGATCGTTTAATCTTCAACTACATTGACATACTTTCTTCGACTTTAACTCCAAAACACCAGTATTGTAATAAGGAAGTTATATTGTTTGGCATTTAAAGCGGAGAACAGTAAAAGTCTATGAACAAATATTTTATACAAAATTATGGACTACTTTAATTCGTTTTCGGTCGTCCACTTCGAACCTGTACACGATCGAACCATTCGCGCCTTCGAGTTGCCTACCAATGGCTACCAGTTCCAGAGAGAAACGTTCAATGTTCACCTCCATTGACAAGGGGTTAGCCAGGTTCCAGTGAGAATGGTTATTTTAAGGCATAGTTGCGACTGGAAGTTTCTGAGTCCACCTGCTTTTCCTCTCAGCCCCCTCACATTGCTGTGTAGTTGGCTGACAGTGAGTCTTACAACCTCAGCGTTTTGTGGGGTAGTTCACTTTACGTTATCTGCTGCTAGGGGACTTAATTTTGGGGCTAGTTGGCCGATTCCCATGGAACCTGCTCGTTGTCGTTTTTCTCCTTAGATTCGGGTAGGACACTTGAGTGGCGAAGATTGTTATTTTCAGTACCGCATTGCTGTAGTGTCACCGGGCTTGGGGACGTAATAATGCCTCAGTTTGCTGCCTCCTTATGGTTCGAGGTCTGCTTTCGCATCATCGGATGTCCTCCCATTTCCCGCTTGGTCTCGTACCCCAGTTGAAGTTCTATGGCCAACTGCTCCGTGGAGTTGAATTTGAAACTTATCAGCCTTGGGGAACTAATCAATGTGAGATGAGCGGGGCAAGGTGGTCGGAAATTAAAGATTGCTTCGGAAGCGCCAAGGGCCATCTGAGATGACAGCCATCTCCACTGCTGTACGTCATGCATGTGTTTTTCATAAGAAGTGCCATTTTGCAGCTCCGACACACCGTGCATGACCATGGAGGTAGAAGGCATGAGTTCCGATGACTCCCTCACCATTTACCTGTTAGCCCATGGCCTATCGCGTCTCACTCTTGCACTAGAACTTCTGTCGATAACTAGAACCTCAGCCAGTAATAATAACCCCTTAGCCTCTTCGGCAGAGCCTAGTGTAACCCTTAATAATAATAATAATAATAATAATAATAGTATATTCTCATTTTGTACATGAGAGACGCCAGTTTACAGGCATCATCAATATGATAAATTACATATACGATTATCAATCATAATTAATAATAATGTTTTAATAAAGTACACATTTTTTCTTACTTGTGTAGGACACACCAAATATACAGGCATGGATAAGCATTAATTAAATTTCATAAATTCGGTTTATGGTTAAGTTACATGGTTGCTGGCGTTTTTGTTTTAATAATAATTATAATAATAGGGGTGGCTTACCCTGATGTGCGTGTGCACCTCTGTATAACCTGCACAATTTCGCTGAAATGATGCTCAGACCTATTTTACTGCACATATTTCGCAGGGTTGAGACTAATGATGGGGAAGAATACTTTGTATTCAATAAGCCTGCTGAGAGTAAGAATGCCAACAAACCATCACTTGTTACGAAAAACTCCTCTCGAAACATAAGTATATCTGGAGGTGTTCCGCATGCTCCACCTTATAGAAAGTCAGGCTCCAAGACTCCTAAAGTCTTGCAGCCAAAGCACCTTCCTTCACAATTCCCTTTAAGTTATAAAAACAACCCGAAGGTGTATACCGGTATGACGAATAGCAGTTGGATGGGTAGACCTTTGATGCTATGCCTTTTAACCGTCAACCTAGGCCCAACCTGTACTACCCTTATATCCAGGAACACATGGTAAATTTTCCAGGTGTCCCGAATCACTGGTACGACCCATGGCACCTAGGACCACCTCATTGCACACCAACTCCGATGTGCAGACACCCAGTCCGACCTCCTTTTCATTCATAAATTCTTGCGGTGCTGACGCACAAATAGATTTAGGTTATGGTGACATTTTAAGCCAGTTTGTAGTATCCCGTGACTTATTCACGATATTGCTAATTAATGCACGTTCCTTAATCAATAAGATATCTGAACTAAGGACATTATTATTAGTCGCCAAGCCTACTGTAGCTCTGATTACTGAGTCATGGTGCTCATCCTCTGTACTTGATGTGCATATAGGTATCGATGATTACACTGTACACCGTGCAAACAGAGATTGCAAGCGTGGTGGAGGATGTCTCATATATATACATAGCTCATTTGTAGTCAGTAAGGTGGAAGATGAAACAATGAATAATGTACCTGACTCACTCTGGGTTGTCTTACATGGAGATAAGTACAAACTTCTCATAGGCTGTGTTTATCGAGCACCAAGCTCAACAAAAGAAACTGATGCGTTATTAGCTAAATCGTTTGCACACGCATCCTCGTTTAGTGCTAATTACAAAATAATTGCAGGGGACTTCAATCTTCCAGAAGTCAATTGGCTAACTAGTTCCGGCCCCCAACGCTTCGACGAATTACTTGCCACTATAGACTGTTATGGATGGCAACAACACGTCCAGACACCTACTCGTGGTGACAACATGTTGGACCTTGTTTTTTGTCATGACACAATCCCAGTATCCACGTATGTTGGTAATCGATTTTCCAGTAGTGACCATAGAATGGTACTCTGCTCTCTGCCTTTCTCACCACTAAATACAGGAAACAAACAAGACTCAGGAAGCACAATATGTCGTAGTTACAAATATACAGACTGGGGATTAGTCCAAGAACTTATTCGACTCTGTCAATGGGATGACTATTTTACCACTGACTCCCTGGAGGCCTTAGTAACCCTGTTTTACAGGAATGTTACCCTTTGTCTAGATACAGTTGCTCCAAAGAAAATAGTGAAATTAAGTAGACACCGAACTGAATATATTCCAAGGGCACACCGTAATAAGTTAAGGAAGCTGAAGAAACAGTACTATTCCACTAAGGACATATCACTATTGCTCTCAATCCACGAGTCTCTTGAATCTATCAAGCGCCTACGCTCTCAAAAGGACCTCGACGAAGAGTTAACGGCACTTGAAAGTACCTCCAAAGTTTATAACTTAACGGCACTTCTTAAAAAACGAATGCAGTCGGCGAGGGAAATCCCATACTTACTTCACGACAAAGTAATCTACAATGAACCTGCCACTATCTGTGAACTCTTCAGTGATTGGTTTGCAAACTTTAGTTTAGAAACACATATGCCTGGTGAAACCGCTCCCCTTACTATCTCTTCCCTTGAAAGCATTGTGTTCACTAATCAGTTAATAGTACAAGCAATTAAAAGCCTTAAACCTTCCACTAGTACGGGACCGGATGGCCTCGCTTCGATAATTTTCAAAAACAGTGGGTGTGATATACCCTTGTTACTTCTTAAATTCTTCTCAATATCTATGGACACTGGCACTTACCCTAGTGAGTGGAAAACTAGCTTCATAATTCCACATTACAAATCTGGTGATAGGGCAAACGTCCGCAATTACAGACCCATAAATATAACCCCAGTTATCTCACGAATCATGGAGAAAGTTGTAAAAGATCAATTGTCAGACTACCTAATTAGGGAAGATCTTGTTACAAGGTCTCAACACGGATTTCTCAAAAATAGATCCTGCGTTACTTGCCACTTCGACTTTTTCAACTGCATCACTAGTAGTCGCGAAGCACGTAAGCTAGTCGTTGTTCTCTACTTCGATATATCTAGGGCATTTGACATGGTATCTCACAGTATTCTCTTTGAGAAGCTGTACTCTTGTGGAATTCGCAACCCATTACTGAACTGGTTAAAATCATTTCTAAGCAACAGGGTACAAATAACCAAAGTTGGATCTGTATTGTCTCATCCTAGGCAGATCTCAAGTGGGGTCGTGCAAGGTAGTGTCCTAGGTCCACTTTTATTCACAGTTTACATTAACAGCATTTGCAAGTGCTTCACCTCAGGTAAACCATTCCTATATGCTGACGACCTCAAAGTCGTCTACTCCTGCTACACTCATGAATTAAGCGATATGGTTACTAAAATACATCTTGAACTAAGTAGCCTTGCAACGTGGTGTGCTGAATCCTGTCTAAATTTTAACATTGACAAATGCGGCTGGATTTGTATCGGCAACAGTAACCTTGATCTAACTCTTGAAATAAATGGGCGAAAACTAGCTAAGCTCAACTCAGTCGTAGATCTCGGTATTAGATACTCTAGTAACCTAACGTTCGCTGAACAGACTGATTATGCCAGACGTAAAACGCGAAGGCTGATAGGATGCATAACACGCAATTTCTTTTGTTGTGAAACTAGGGTTTTATTATACAAAGTATGTGTCCGACCTATCTTAGAATACTGCCCGTTTATTCTTAGCGGACTCAGACAAAATGACAAGCTTAAATTAGAGGGAGTGCAACGGCAGTTTACCTCAAGAACTCTTGGTTTAGAAAGTGGTCTGGAATACCATGAGCGATGCGAAAGACTAAGATTAGAACCCCTCTGGAAAAGACGCCTTAAGCTAAACCTTATCTTTTACTACAAGCTAACTAATCTTCTCTTGCATTCCTCCGAGCCAATAACTAAACCTACCGCTGTCATCAGTTACAATCTTAGAAATCATCACAACCTAGCTGCTATGGAGCACTGTCAGACTTACGTGCGGTACAACTTCTTCTTAAATAAGTTTTCAGTCATTTGGAATAGACTACCAGCTAATGTGCGCGATGCAAACACACTTCCAGTGTTCATCTCCTCAGTCACCAGACTGCTCAAAGATGACAATGCACTTTTGCGCCTGACTCTTACACCTTCTTTTTCACCCTACATAGATATTTTAAGTTCTTTAAACGTGTAGTTACAACAAACTACAATTATAAATTTTAATATTATTGGAACTAGATGATTAACATTTCTACACAGGACAGTAATATTAGTTTACACATAATATAAAAGTTAGCATAACGGGACTAGTTAGTTTGTGTACCAAAATAACCACAGTTACTAAACAGAATATATATGTATATATTTATTAATCACTCCTTAAGGACTCCCGTTGCTTTCTTTTGCGTTGCTGTTGTTTGTCTTCTTTTTTCTCTCACCATTTCAGCTTCCATTTGACTTTTTGAATGAGAATGAATAATGTGGATATTTGACCATTTACAATGACAAATGATCTGCAAACATTATTGGTCCCGTATCTTTCAGTTGCCTGGTTAATAACGAATTAACTTTCTCCACGACGCAACCTGGATTACATTTGTGGAATATACTCTTATACCAATGGAAAAGTATCAATTTGTAATACAACGTCACGATTGTAGCTTATAACATAACTGATCGTATCTGTAAAATAGCTTCCTTATTACCCAATTTGGATATAAATCAAATCAAAAATAAGATTCGGATTTGTACACACCCAAGTTATATTGAGGAATTACTTCAAGCTTTATTTTTTCCCAAGTATTTTTAATCCATCCAAAACTTACTTGGGTTTTTTTGTTAATGCGAAGAAAATATTCCTATATTTCATGATGTGCTCCATTGAATGACTGGTTATCATATTGTTCCCACAGACCTAAGACAAAAACGCCAGCAACCATGTAACTTAACCATAAACCGAATTTATGAAATTTATATAATGCTTATCCATGCCTGTATATTTGGTGTGTCCTACACAAGTAGGAAAAAATGTGTATTTTATTAAAACATTATTATTAATTATGATTGCTAATCGTATATGTAATTTATCATATTGATGATGCCTGTAAACTGGCGTCTCTCATGTACAAAATGAGAATATACTATTATTATTATTATCTCCTTATCTAGATGACGCTTTCGAGGTTGTATGACGTCTTGAGAGTTTCTTTTTTGTTTTTCCATGTTTGAAGCACTGGCTTTCAGTGGATGCAGGTGTAGTATCATGTCCACGTGGCATCGCCTGTGCTGTTTTATTGCTAGACTGTGGCAATCTAGACACACAGGTGAGATGCACACGGGTCTTTATAATCGGCAGGCGAACTGGGGTTGATGTCCCTGGGTTATTGCCCCCTCTGGCTGAAGCCCTTTTGACTACAGAATATGGTGTTTTAGTTCATTTTCTAAGGCTACTCTCAACAGCCATATTAACTATCGCTTTAATTTATGCTATTTAAGAATAGGACAGCAACAGTATCTACCCAAAAGAACAAGAATAAGACTGATGAAGTACAAGACAAGGAAAAGAAAAGGTTTTTGACTTTACCTAGTACTTTTTGGTTAATCTGCTTCACAACAATCACGTCGCAGATAATCAAGTCCTTTTATGTGAATGAGCGAGGAAGATGTTGCTATAGAGGTGGCACCTGAAGCTTTCTTAGTGGTTCCAGACATATGTAATTACCACACAGAGATTTGAAATGTAAGTAATTATCGAATTTAATTTACCGACTAGGAAGATCAGGTTCACCAAGCGGATAATTCACCAAATAGCTATTTTAAATGAAGCGCAGTACAATTTCTCCTAGACCCTCAGGTTTTACCATCCACTTAGATTTTAGTTTCAGGTTTTCACCCATTTTCCTGGTCTTATATTCATCCTAATATCTCATGCGTTTTGTTTTGTCCAATTGCTCTTTATGTCTCCATATTCTCGGCGCCGTATGTTTAAAGTGATTTCGACCTATTCCCCGTCATTTAAGCATATAAAAACACGTTTGTCATTAAAAGTAGATTTGCGCCCCTCTCCGCACTGATCCAATCGGAGCTACGGTTACTGAACGGACATATTTTCGTGTTGGAATCGACTGAATATTTGGATACAATACACCGAGAGGGCTAAAAAATTGAAAGATATAAACAAATTCATAATAACTGAATAAAAGATAGATCCAGCATAAGCTCGCACAGAAATCAGACATAGACCACGACTCATCTTGATCTAGCAGGGATCCATGTGAAAAAATTTCCCGTCACAATCTAGTGAGACTGAACTTACTCGCATTCCCGAATTCATTGGATGGATAAAGCGTATGAAGCTCACTTTTGTCCATTCAGTTGGCAGTTTAGAATTGCTGTATGTAGGCATCCGTTTACACACTGTATTTTACGATTGTAATGCATCTATTCACAAATTATCTTGATATAGATTATTCACAGGTGTTCCGTTTTACACCACTTCGGTTCACTTTGCCACCAGGTTAGTCCATTTATTTCATTTTGATAGTTTCATACGTCATTTTCACGCGTACTTGAATTTTTTGGTTATTTTCCAGCTGTTAACGGAAATTATATATATCTAGGAAATTATATATTTTAGCTTGTTTCGATGGCAGAAGCTGTTATTTACAGTTCATTTTTTGGTCGCCTCTACTGTTGGTGGTTGATATGGTTACTTGACATGTAGAAATCTGGAATAAATAGTGTCTCTCATTTTGCTGCTCGCAGCATACAAAAATCTAGGAATCAGCCTGGTGGAGAAATCACGGTCAGAGTCGATATCAGTAAGGTTTTTGAAGAACTTCATCTGATAGAAGAGCCCAGAACCTGGGTTGAGGTCGAAAAATCTTAGGCGTACTTCAAAAAGGCGAGTATAACATAAATGTGTCTAATATCACCTAGTGTGTTGTGATAGAACCTAAATTGAATGAGAATGAATAACATTTGAAGTATGAAGTGCTACGATTGAGTATATTTTCGGGAACGAAAAGAAACCCGGAAGTAATCCGAAATCTCTATAGGGCAGGTGGTGGATATATAAGTATACTAGATTCAAATGCATGACTTCGAGTCGTCTGTAATGATGCCAATGTTAACAGATATTCAATCTTTTCCAAAACGATTTAGAAAACGGATGACATATGATGACCTTTAGAGGACACTAACTACCCTAGTTGAGGGTATGCCATTAATTACCAAGAATAACTTATCGGATTGAGGTCTACAATAGTCTGTTTTTGCATCTAGGGTGGCGTGTTTGATTCTCTCCAGGATGATGTCGCTTAGTATTTTGCTTGAGACGGATAAAATCATAACGCCGTGCTAGTTCTTGCATTGACTTAAGTCTCTTTCTTTGGCGGTTTGAATGAGTAGCCTTTCTTCCAATCCTCAGGCACTTCGCCCTCTTATCACACCTTTGCCAGTAGTGATATCATCCAACCCGTTGTTGTCTCTGGGTCCATTTTCAATGCTTCTGCTGGGATTCCGTCTGGTCCCGCTGCCTTTTCAATTTTTGGCACCTTTACGGCCTACAGCACTTCTTTCCTCGTTGGGGGTTTTGAATCCCCTGGCGTTTCTGCTTCCGCTGTTAGTATTTTCGGCGCGTTGTAGGTGGCGATCGATTACGAAGCCTTTTGGAGTGTTCAGCTAAATGTTTTTTTGCTCAACCTCTCTGGTGATTGGTTTTCTATTGTCATCCTTCACTGGCCAAATTTGTGTTGATCCTTTTCCTAAAAGAAGGCTGGATGTTTGGGAAAGTGTTAAGAGGTCTCCTTTGTTTGCAGCTAGGTTTGCTTCACCTGCCATTGCTTCATAATATTGTCTTTTGTCTTCCCTGGCACTTTTCCTCATTCTTTTGTTCAGTAATTGGTAGCTTACATTGAATTCCTGTTTTGTTGTTCGTCCGTGCGCTGGATAATCTTATGCTTTCTTCTCCTTATCTCTTCTGTTAATCCAATTAGTGTGCAGTGAGCAGCTGTTTGTCTAGTCTCCACTTTCTGTTTAGAACCTCCATGCACTTTTGACTCCACACCGATTTCAGATTGTTCCAGTGCGTTTAAAGGCTCTTCACTTTGCTAGTGTCGATTCGTGTCTCCCTTCCCCCTATGATTGTTGTGAAGACAGCATTTATTGTATTATCCTTCAGCTTAGAGTATCGATCATGGCTAGTGGTCTCTCTGCAGCTTTTGTTTCCTAAAAGGTTTCAGTTTGATTTGGAGTGTCACCTCACGAGGTAGTGATCTTAGCCGACGTCTGCTACTCTTCCCACATTTACATCCAGTAGCTGTCCATTGTCACCTTTGATTGTCTGTGGAACCCTTTGTCAAGGAACTTGTCCTTAAGTTACTATTGTTACGATGATGCTCCGCACCGATAAGTACTATGCACTTTCTTCGACCATAACTCCAAAACACCAGTATTGTAATAAGGAAGTTATATTGTTTGGCATTTAAAGCGGAGAACAGTAAAAGTCTATGAACAAATATTTTATACAAAATTATGGACTACTTTAATTCGTTTTCGGTCGTCCACTTCGAACCTGTAAACGATCGAACCATTCGCGCCTTCGAGTTGCCTACCAATGGCTACCAGTTCCAGAGAGAAACGTTCAGTGTTCACCTCCATTGAAACGCCTTTGGCGAAAAAGGGTCCATCCCTCTTTTCCATAGCGCCGATAACCATGAACTGAACTGCCAATTCGGGACCTGGGCCGACCGGGACTTGGCTAAATTAGAAAAGTAAGACAAAACAGCCCAACACACAACTAGCGTATCCACTCATCGACGACGAGCTGCGCCTTCCAGTTAAAGGAAACCTTTTGACATCTTGCTAGAATGACTTGCAGAAGTCAACATTAAAATAGCATCAGCTCATGATAATCTTCCCACATCCTGTTATCTATTCCCCACCAATCAGCACTGCGATGGCTTGTCACTCATTCTGCCTCACTCCTAGTAACGGTGATGTATGCAAGCCTCAGTCGTCTACACACGCTCCCCGGAGTGTGGGACTATGGCCTTAATAGAAATAAATTCATTGTCAACCATTGATTCCACAGCTAATCCTTATCTCCGTGTGCATGTCATTCTCAGCAGTAGCCTCCCCGGCGTATACGACCCATCTGCTGTCCTTAACATCAATCAATTCATTCATGGATGTAGAAGAGTGGACACAACTTCAGAAATAATCACGACGAAAATTTTACCAAAATTATGCAATAACAACAAGGTATGAAAACAACAAGTAAACACAATGAATCCAAAAACACCAATTGATATGACACAACACACATATATACAAACAGTACACACAAACTCGCAGATCGTGTCCCGATGGAATTCCTTTGAAGAATCGCAGGACTTACACCAGTACGCCTGCAACCCTTCTCAGGTTGACCATTGTTAGTTGTGGAATGTCCGGACACAAACAAGATTAACCAACAATTACAATAATTGGAGCTCACACAATTATTTAACACAAACATATGTACAATCAACACATCAAATGTTGTGGATTCTGGCGGGACAAACTACCCTTGAAGAACTGTAGGACTTACAGCAGTACGCCTACAACCCTTCTCAGTTTGACGCTCTAGGTCGGAAAATCGTCGCAGAGTTCATTTGCTGACTTCCTTCTATCATCTATATCCTCAAATCGGACCGGTAACACGCCCATGTCAGTGTGTGGTAGAATATAGATGACTGACAAACACAGGACGTATCTCGTCAACCAAGCGTAGGTACAGAGTAATTTACACCAACGATAATAACATTCATATAGCAACTTGAAACTTGAAAGACTTTTATTCGTGGAAGTCAGTTTAACAATTACCCTCTCGTACACACTTGGCTTATCCTCACTAAACTGAGCAATATATTTCGTCTTTTCAAATTCACCGATACTAGCATAGCCATAGCATAAGACACGTGGGTTCATGGACATCTGTTTCATTGTGGATGACAGCACCAACGACGACTGATTGATATCAGTTGATGAAGTTAGCGGTGGATCAAAAGCTGTTGTTGCTCGGCTTTCAGAAGTTTGTCTACCTGCAAGACCACCACCACTGCTGTCTTTTACTATCAGCTCAGGTTTAGCACTAGCATCTGATGATAGGTGGGCTACATGCTGATCGATCACACTGACGGTCTCACAAGTGCACATGCCTTCTGCAACTGCACCTGCATTTATTTCTACTTCACGTTCAAGTTCTACAGAACCTTTATTTAACTTAGCGGTAGTAGGCATTCCCTCCATTTCATCATGATCAACCAAAGACAAATCTGCACTATCATGATCATTACCACAAATATTCAATTTACCGTCAACTTCATCATTTTCAAACTCTTTAATAACAGAAGTAGACAATTTTGGCTCCTCCTCACAAATCATTAAAGGTTTTATATCTTCACTCTGACTAGTTATACTTTGTAAACTTGTAGGGTCAGAACTGCACTCTGAAGCAGTAACTCTATTCTGTGACACTCTATTCAACAATGGCTTACCAGTTGTAACTACAGACTTCTTCACCGCACCGTTATCGTCACACAATTTGGAGTCAGGCCTGGAGTTTACATTTAGCTTATCACTGAACTTGCTCACTGGTTCACAGTTCACCTTTGTATGCACCTCTTGCAAACGTGTAAAACATAACCGTGCTTGTCTTGCATCTTGTAACTTATCTGTTGAGGATGTACTACGAAACCTGCTGCACTCACTAGGTCTATATGCATTACTGGACATCATGGAGCCTTCTCGATATCCACCTCTTTGAGGCCCTTTCGTCATCAATGACTGTGTTTTACCCTCAGACTGCTCTATTTTAGGGGTGAGATTCAATATACTGGCAAACTTGCTCATAGATTGATTGACACTATCTTTTACTAGTTTCAGGATATCATCAAATTTTGGCTTGATACCCTCATCCTCCATACGGGAGCTTATCTTCACCCACTTCCTTTGCAGTCGAGTAGGTAGGCGTCTCGCAATTACCTCTAGGACTGAGCTGGAGTTGAGGCCACTCATGCAATTCATAGAAATCAAGGTATTCTTATAAGTCATAAGATTATCTAAAAACTCAGTAAGTGCCGTGCAGTCATCTTGAAGTTGACTGTCGTTACCTTTGACAGCTTTGTATACGTTCCTTACAATCATTGAAGGTCTTCCAAACCTTTGACGTAATATGCTTATAGCCTCATCGTAGCCCTCTTTTGGCTTCATAAACTTACAACACTGTATAGCTCTTGCAGCATCTCCAGTGCAATATCTCATCAAATACATTAACTTCAATTCATCACTTGATAGAAAACTACTCAACATGATCTCAAACGCCTTCACAAATTGTAAATAATCAGCCGGGTTTCCATCGAAACACCGTGGTTCAAATTTAGGGAGTTTGATGTTCCTATTATCCCTGAACGGCGAAACAGTAACATCAACCATATCATGCTTAACATCAGACACATCGTTACAAGTAACAGACAAGTCACCATGACTTACTTTCCTGTTTGCATCCAAGACACTCTGTCCCTTCTTTGACCCAGGCATTGTTGAACTTGACCCAATTCCAAAACGTTCCAGATATTGCTTGTTCGAAGAGGACTTGACCGGCACCAGGAAAGATGAACGGCGACTATCCAAACTTTCACCAACTGTCTGAATCCGCCAGGTCTGTTTCTATCGTCAGAAACTGTCAATCACGTCTCATAAACCGTTAATGCCCAGCTCTTGCTACGCTCGGGCCCACGCTATTCCTTGAAGTTTTCAGAAACGCTTAGCCATAACGGACGAAAAAACCAAAAGACCGATTGGCCGCTTGAGATTTCTTTATTGTTACACCAACATATAAAAATAATAACTGAACTAAGGCCTGTGAACAAATATTACAATAATAAATCATAGTATTACTTCTGACGATGTTTCACTCTTCTTTCTGAAAAGCGACCGATGAGACGATGACTGTCGTATTGATGCCTCCGCGAAAATTGGGGAAGTTGGGTTTGAGCAAACAACCGTGAACTGATCGTTCAATCTTCAACTGCATTGACACCCTTCGTAATCAAGTAAATGAGATATAAATGAGTCGGAACAACAATAGAAAATCCATTAGTGGAAATGTAGTGGCAGCAACGAAATCTGCAGGAAAACTATTACCGTTAAATGCAATCACTAGAATTAAGACTTGAGCGATAGTCTGACTGACATTGGCCGAATTGAGCAACAAGCGGAAATCTGATTATTATTCGGAGTGAAAACGCTGGCGGAATACCGACTTGTTGTTTAAGCCCAAAGAATTAAATTCCCACTTCTTGATATTTGTAATCTCTCGGTGGCTATAACTACGAGACAGTCATGATTTTTGGGAAAACCTAATAAATCTTAACTAAACCAGTGATCTTAGTTTTCTTACCTTAATTTTGGAAACATTTTTTGACAAGATTAGACGAATATATAGCAAAGTAGCATGATTTGTGGCTGAGAAACCTGGTCTATATGCTTTGTATGAATTTTGTGTGTCTAACATCGATAACACTACGGCTATAGTTTTTACTTCATATGCATCATGACATCTGTAAATCAGAACCATACTGTTTTCGGTAGATTTACGCTTACTTTGCAATTGACTGAGAATAGTGAATCAGTTGAGGTGTTTTGGTGACAGGGTAAATACCTGTAAACGCTTTTGTGAAGGCCGGGGTATATTTACTTTCTTTGATAAGATGACGATATTTTTATCAAGAAACTTCTGAGTATGTCCACTTTCACTGGGTAACTTAAAGATAATAATAATGTATATCTTCATATAAACGTAAATTTACATGAAAATGCATGCCATTTTTACAGGCACGATCAAGTATGATATCATATCAAATCGTAGATTGTCTATAAGTTAATAATGCTTAAACAGATAAATATTTGATACATATATACAAATACACCTATTGTCTGCACCAGGCCGTAAAGCTTTTGAATTGTACAGTTGTCCTCCAGGTTTCGCGGGAAAATCGACTTCGCTTCGTTTTCAACCTGTGATTGTAGGCATACGATAACCAGCCAATATTCAGGTAAGTACAACGATTACATGGGATTGAAATATGTTTTAGAAAAGTAAAAGTGCTGAGGTGAATCATTAAAGTGTAATGAAATGAGTAACTGCAAGTATCATTAATAAATGCATTTATAAAGGAAAATCCCTAGGCTGACAACGTTCATTTGCAATGTACCATGCTACCCATATATGTCTTACTATCATGATGTCCACTTTTGGTTTAAATACATTTATTCTCATGCCGGTTTTTTATTTTATAACATTTTGTGCATTTGGTGAACAACCGTACCCTACAGAGAATAGGAATAGAATGAGTCTAATCGAATTCATATAGAGCTATAAAATGTTATGTTTGATGGGATGTCATGAGGATCAAGTAAAGAAGTTATTAGAAATAGATGAGATGAGACATTGTGAAGTGGTATTCACAGACCTGACAATGGACAGCAAGTTAATTCATGAGATGCCCCATAAATCTATGCAGAGCCCACGTGGTCGCATCTCAATAATAGGCTGAGCGAATGGCATATATTTAAAGGCAGAAGCATGATCTGTCTAGGCGTTCATTATTATGTTTTTCAAGATAAAGATCTAAGCCCTCATAAATATCAGAAATATCTCGAGCCATCAAATTGTATATTGCTGTTCCCGCAGAATGGGGCGATTCACCTTAGTGACCTTCACCATATCTACTGATCAGCTAACTTTAAGTTGTCACTAAGATACCAGCTACAGGTGATTACCTCTAAAGGAAACTACTTTAACGTATCTACACAACTTTAGTTAGTGCATCATAGAACTAAGCAGTGTACATTGATTGTATCTAGATTTAATAGACCTTGTGTGACTGGTCAGACCGTAGTCTAAACATACTTTATTGAGTATTCGAGCATTACAAGCATTGTGATTATTGTATCTATCTCGTATTCACTTCGCTTGCATATATTTTACATTTAGGGTTAATATGCTGCGTGATAAGCTCTCTGTAGCAAGAAGAACAAAATAAGCGGGAGTAAAACGGGGTCATTTGGGCACGTTATTTTTTATTAAATGCTAGAAACCGTACCGAGATATCATATTTGGGGTACACAGGTCTCAGCTCTAGATAATTAGGCGCAGTGTTATTAATATCGAGGAATACTTGAAATATTCAAAGATACACGGACGTATTGTGCCGATGAGGATAACTGTGTGACCTAGAAATTCCATCGTGATGCTACATCTTTACTACTTTCTGTAAGTAGAAATTTCACGAGAAAGTCATCTTCACTATTGGTGATAATAAAAATAATTTTGCTTTTATTCCAGAAACAGTACTTGTGGTACAGTGCGGAATTTTCAGCACACATCTACAATACTGCATCTAATTTCACCGCACATTTAAAAGGAGTATTACAAAAGAAATAAATATAAAAAACGCAAAAAAAACACAAAAATAAGAAAAAAATGCGAATAAAAATACCAAGTAGAAAGGAAGATAAGCACCAATAATGAAAAATATTTGAGTATTGGGTAGTGGAAGCTATGATATGTGTATGCGTGGTGAACAGTAACAGCTGTAATCATACAAAAAATTATGAGATGTTCTTAAGAATGTTTATAGCCATGATGATCAGTTAATTTGATTGAATCACACTAAACAATCATAAAATAAACATTTCAATTTTTTTATTTTCAGCACTAATGCGGTGTTTGTTGTGGTAGTGTGAGTAATCTTGCATAATACAGAAAATTTTGGATGATGATAACGGCGTTCACAACCAAGATTATCAGTTTTAATATTGCCGAACAAAAGAGCACAATCACAAATCTAATATTACATGCAGGTTATTGACAGGATAATTTTTTAATACTCATAGTGCTAATATAGTCGGACCCAGTAGATACACAAAAGAAGTAGAATAAAGAATAAAAGTAGGCCAATGATAATAATTTTAAGTAGTTAAGTATGTTTAAGAAGGTTGTTCACTATAGAGTACAAATAAGAGAGTATAAGGGAGAAATAAAAAGGGCCAAAATTATGTTATTAACAACAAGCAAGTCATAGGTTTCGTGCTTAACATTGTCTCTGTCACTTATATATGGTATCATTGAGTTCCTATACTTGGTTGTACGAGCATGTATTATTTTGTACTGATTTCCGGTTCTACCTGATGAGATGCAAGGAGAGAGCTGGGAATAGAAGTGGTGATGGGGGTAAGATAGTATGGTTTTAGACCATTTCTCGCATGTATTCAGATGCTTATCTCCTAATGTAGTGACGAGCTGACTGAGTTTTACACCACTAGTCCTACTCACTACCTTAAACATCCTTCTCAGGATGGTATAGCCCTTTTTCAGTAGCCCAGGAAAGACTAATGGGGAGCAGTAAAGTGGGATAGGTAAGATACGAGAGTTGACAAATTGTGAAAGCAGAGGTTGATGATGATTAATTTCGAAGCATTAAGTATCCAAGGTGAGTGGAAATGGCATAACACAGTAGATTGATAATGAACACAATCCATGTGTATAGTAATACCATCCATTAAATCAATGCACTTAGTGAAACAATGAGGAAAGTTAAACGAGTGATTGAATTCTCCACTGCACTGCATTTGCAGCAATTTTTTTGTGAGAACCGCCTACATCATTTAGGCTATCATTTAGCTAAGCAGACAGTAGCGCAATATTAATGAAGTCGGGATAATTTTTGTACACTGAGTCCCCAAAACCTATATTAAATTCGAGCAATCACTGCAAATACATATGATATACACTTGTAGATTACCTTTCAACTGACGATAGTTCCTGTCCAAACAAACATACGGTGAGAATTATACCCCATTGTAACCTCTATTCCCATAGGGGCTGCTTTCAGCCTTGTAGGTAACTTCCATGTACTGATGGCATTCATTTGTCAAATAGTACTGTTCTTCACACGAAAATAGGCTGCAGAGAAATTCTGAGACATGAAGTCCTCATTGAATTACAAATGTCTACATAAATTAGAATATCTGTGTAAATGACGTTACCCTCCAACTATCCCATCTTGCTTACTGTAGCTGCATTTTGACACGGTCTACCTGAAACACTAATCTTCGCCATCAGTATGCGAAGAGTGTGCAGCAGTCAGATCACATGTCACGGACACCAACATGTCTTGTCAGAAAATTAGAATTCCTATCAACCGAGAAAACATATAATACAATTTTATTAAAACTTATTCGCAAAAAGTTGACTGGGTAAAATTTCAGCCAACATGGCGGAAAGTCCAGTCGACTAGTGATTAGGAAATTGGCTATCGAATTTCGACATGGTCTCACATTCAAATATGTACGGACTGTTGACCTTGAATTGGTTGTTTATGTAATGAGTTATGGTTGCTACCTGATATCCTGGATTTTATTAATTTTTGTCCTGATTTTTCATAAGCTGCTTTGTGAACAAACTACCTGTTTGCCTACAAGCGGCTCAAGTGCTGAGCTATTGCTGGGTTCTTCTGACCTATTATTAAATGAAGATTTACTAAAACTATGTCCCGAAAATACGTCTAATCTTTATGTCTCAAGTAGAGACCTTACATATCTTCGAGTCCTGTCGTATGGATTTTATAAAAGTTCAGTTTTACCAAATCTTCAGCAACTGAGAATTGATGTTGGCCGTTTGGAAATATCTCGGAAAAATTTCCGCAACGATATCTCTTCCAGTCTAGTATCTCTGACCATTTCTAATTGCAATTTGGAGTCGTTGCCGCCTCTGGGCATGCTTCATGGATTAGACAAACTCAGGACAGTCGACCTTAGTCATAACAAATTACGTGTCTTACCTATTGATCTTCTCCAATACTCAAGAAATATTATCTCGGTAAACTTATCACATAATCTTGTTAGCACTCTACCAAGTGTCCCATATTCATTGACCGTATATGTAGACAACAATCGTATTACTTGCTCCTGTGTCAATGCAAAATTGTTATTAAAAGGGAACTTTGAAGGTCTTCCAGTTTGCCATCCATGGCCATCCCCTTGTACACCTACTCTTGAAACTGATTTCTATGCCAATTCAAGTGGGTCTGATATGATATCTTCAAGTGTCAACTCTTCTGTCTTAGTTTTGACAGGTCAACATATTTCTTTTGTCTGCGAAGTAAAATCTGATTTACCGTACATACTTTTCTGGGTTTCTCCGGTAGGTATTATTCCTCCTTCTAACACTGATTGGGAAGCGGATGCATTTTCTCTTTCTTATGTCGTCCAGCCAATTTTAGCTGCTACGGTCTTTCATGTTGTGCATGTTAATGAAATGATAAGTACACTAACAATCGAAAATACGAGAGGACACTTAACAGGTAAATGGTCATGTGTAGCCTACTCTTCTGAAGCGACTTCCCACTCTCCTTCGATTGAACTACAAGTCATATCTAGTTTGTATCACGCACAAATTTATTATATTTCTCTTTGTTATGGATATGGTGGGATGGTTTTATTACTGTTGGTGGGTATAATTGGTGGTACTATCAGATACTGTAGCGAAACTCACTGTCTCAGACGTCCGCAACCATCGTGTGCTTTCAAGGGGAAAACATATGTCGGTGTAATTCCAGTTCCTGAAGTTGATGGTGAAGAAAATCAGCGAAAATCTAATGATTGTGATAAGAGTTTTGATATTCCGCTTGGAAACTCACCTGTGTTTAGCAAATATATTGACTATTTTGGTCCGAACAGTCGATGGCGCTGTAATTTATGTAAAACAGTTCACTTTGTGGAAAAAATTCAAGAAATCGAAGATTCTGGTTTGTTAATTGCAGCTGGGGACGTGCCTGTGGGCAGAATAGCTCCTGATGGTGAGATAATGCTAATGGATTCTAGTGATCTGGATATGGAACTTAATACCTCAGACAGACTACTAGAACCAATTTCAGAACAATATAAGCTTGAGTCCCATGAGACACAACAACCACTTATGGATGGTTCTAAAGTTAATTCTAGTAGAAGTGAGGCTACCTTCAAACACCCTGTTGCTAAAGTCTTTAATTATGAAGTGTGTGTGAGGTCTGGAAACTGTGTGGTCAGGGTTAGACTTGACATGAATGATCTGGTCTCTTTCCGTTGCCCTAGTTCAGCTCCATATATGGATAACTCTGCTTGTGTTCCTTACCTTCCACGTCCAGGCAGTGCCGATGTCAAGTTGGTTGTGTCTAATGAAAAGCTTGCGCAAGAATATCGTGAAGCTCTAGCCGGCTTAGCTCAGGCTGTTGAAAATCCTGACCCTGCACATTTCCGCGAGAAACTTGAAGATTTTCGTAGTAGGCTTTGCCATGATGTCGGCCATGGAGTCAAAGTTTTGCGTGGTGAGTTTCAAGGATTAAGAGCTAAGTCCGCAAAAAGTGTCGCGTCTCTTCGCAGTCAAAGCTCTGCTGCTGCACAACGTATGCGTGCGGGACTCTCTTATGGAATGGAGCAAATGAAGGATGGAATGCGCAGTGTTGCTGAGCTTTGTGGAGCTTCAGGGACTATCGGTCAAACAATATCCGTTGTAAGCGTATATGTTGATGAAAAGGATCAGACTAAGAAAGAAAAGCATATTTCTGATTTTGTATTTTAGTTTTGACTTATTGTTTCTTTTGCTGTTTTCTGATTCCTCCACCTGTTCGTATATAAGTTCCTAAATCTCATGTAAACCAATGTATTTGTGGTTTTAATTGTCCTTTACATGCAGTTTTACGCTTACATTTTAATGTATCTGAGTAAAGTAGAATTCAGTTTTTTTTTCAAATATACCGAATGGTCTTTAAATCATATTAGTAGGTGTGTCGTTCGATTTCAGAGAAATTATCACCACTGTGTTAACTTCACTCGTGATTGAAAACAAATTTTTCAATACGATACTTCGGAAGTCTATGTAAGGACGAAGTCTTTGACAGTGTGTCAAACCAGGTTTAAATATGTCAAAGAGGGGATTTAAATAGCAGTATGGATTTATTCTAGAATCCTTATAGTAAAAAGGAAAGAGGATCAGGTAGCCAAATGTATTTAATATAACTGTCTGAGTACAAATGAAGAATAACTGCATCTGTGACACCGCTATAGATAGCAGCTATAAAGTATGTTGCCAACCAGTATTAACGTAACTCCTGTAGTTGAAATTAAACCTTTCCTAATGGTCATGCTTATTCCTGTAGATGACAGGTCAGGAGGCTGTCCTAGTATATTAGTACAGAAACGAGAGAATGACTACGTAAGTTTACTCACATATCGCTATTCCTGGACAGATCTAAGAGGATATTAGAGTGAGATCTGCTATATATCTTTGGTAATATCCGAATAATACAATGATCAGAGTTCACATCTGCGTGCTTCATATATTTTTTCATCAATAATAAATTCTAGATCCAGAGTTTTATCAAGTCGAGTAGGAAATTTAACAATATTGACATGACCTAATGATTCAAGAAAAGAACAATCGCAGGAGTTGAAATCTCCTGTGACAGCTGATAAAGAGTTTTCGAGATGTGTAACGGCGAATTCAGTGAATACATCAGCAAAATCAGATAGATCCGAGGCAGAACAGCCAGGAGTAACATAAATGTTTGAGATGAATACGTATTTAAACTTGGATAAGTGTTTCGGATGACATTTGACTGTTATACAATCGATAAAGTTACTAGAGAAAGAAAAACATTATTTGAAGTTGACCATTGAGAATGAATGAAAGTTTTATTTATTTTTTGATTACAGCTTGATTCCACACTGTATTTTTGGTACAAGTAGACCAAATTTCGCCGGCCGACCGTAGATATCAGATGTGCGTCGGCGTGGGCTCGAACCCCGGACCATGTGCATGGTCGGCGAGAGTCCTAACCACTGTGCCACCGACGCACACCTCCACCTCTTTTCTTTCTGGAGCATAGTCGATCTTGTCTAAACAATGTGAAACAGTTTAGTGAAACCAGGTTGTCATCGTAAAATTCATGGAGCCATCTTTCTTGTCATGCAACTTTTGCCGTATTGTGTTAAGTATCAGATGATAAGAGGGACGGGAGATGCATAGTTTTGTTGAGAAGTGAACGGCAGTTTGAACTGACAATAACAGGAATAGTTGTGTGATATAAAGGTGTCTGTTTAAGAGCACGTTGCCAGCCACCGTGATGTTTTCTCTTAGTTTTATTAGATGCATGAAAGTCATATGGTTTAAAACGTTTAATGAATTCATTACTGTATTTTATACGATTTATAATCATATTTTGTTAAAATTAAGAATGAAAACATGGTGTATTAGATGCAATATGTAGATGCAGGAAAAGGTAGCCCAGTGTCAAACAGGCTTAAGTATTGTGTTCCTGTGTCCTGAATGGCGATATAATTCGGTTGTCTCAGTAAGCTGGTCATTCCTGAATCCTTTTGAAATAGGAAAGTGACATTCGCGGATATATCGCGTATCATTGAAAAATAAGCAGTCGTTTTTTGTCGGTGCAGTTAAAAGTAAGCTTAGTCTTCAAACATAGAATCACTTAGTGATATTGCGATTGCTCTACTACTTTCAGACCGACATTTAAGTTTCAATGAAACCAGCATATATATATATATATATATATATAATAGGTCATAAGGATAAACAAACCTACTCGCTAAATTAATTTAGCAGCTGGAGATGAAGTGAGTTGTTTCCATTCGTTTGTTCTAAAATAAATTGAATTTCGTTTAAATACCTGTTAGCCAAGTGTCTGGAATGTGTGACAAATAAGTGGTAAATTTCATGTTGAACTGCGAGCAACCACATCTACATCCTTTTTGGGGCATTCTAAGCTCCCATTAAAATCGAATTTCTATGTAAATATCGAATATGATAGACGCATTTGTTCCAGAAAACTGCATGCAATTTGTTTATAGATTCTAGTCAGATATGTTTATCAAGTTTCATGAAAACTTATTTAAAGGAACTGTATCAGTAGGTAAGCGATGTGTTTATAGTGGAATTACTTAGTATGAATCCTGAAATACTGCGCCCTAAAGTACACTGATTAGTTCTCTACCACGAAGGTGTGAAGTTATGTTTTGAATTAAGGTTTAACACAGCCTGAGGTTCATCAACAAAGTGATAATTTGGGCGGTTTGCATATGGATGGTATCGGATAAAATTGGCTTTTGCTTGAGATGAGTAGTGAATGTAGCATACTGAGAGCAGTTAACACTGCTGATGTAGCCAACTAGTAATGTGCGACAGGTTATATATATATATATATATATATATATATATGAATGTTAGGTATCTGAAATAATGAGCTACAGGTGCCCTAGGGTATGCAAAAATGAGTGGTGCAATAGCGCGGACGCGAAATGCATCCACACATACCTGAGCCCGAAGAAAATGGTGAGATGCTACTAGCTTTCCCATTCTGCATATATGCCGAAGTAATTAGTTTGTGCATATTAGTGTGTCCACGTCTTATAATCTAGATTCTGAAAGGTGCTGATTTCTGTTCCTCCCATACTTTACCATCCAGTGTAGAGTCTCATCACAATTCTTCTCTTCCCCAAGGCATAGCTTTCGTAATTATGCTATTAATATTGTGCGAATTTCGATACAGATATATGTGAGTCATTTCGTCCGGTTTGCTTTCATTCATGGTAGTCAATCGCCAAGTCCCTAAATTCTAAGATGTTTAATTCTAAGTGAAAGTCAGAGGTGTTTGTTTAAGTACTCAGCGGAGAATAAGAGGATAAACCACCGTAGGGAAAATAAACTGTCTTCAGTAATATTTATTCTGAAATTTGTACTGATTTACCATGTGGATATGATGAAGTGGATTTCTACTGATCTTAGTGTTCACAGCATTCACGAATAAATTATTATTTTATCCTTTAATTCCTAGAGGAACATAGGGCTTCAGCTGCGCACCTCCATTGCCTTCTGTTTTCTGCCAACTTTTTCACCCCACTCCAAGTCTGCCCACATGCTTTCATCTCCTCTTCACATGACCTACTCCAAGTCACCCACACACTGACGACCAACTCGCCGCTTCCCTTTCGGGTTCCACTCGAGCAATGGCTTGTCTAGTGATGTCACTTGATGGTTAGTGTCCTCAGAGTATGGCCAGCCAATCCATCTCCATTTCTTCCTGCCTATTTGTTTCGCAATCGGTTCCTGCTGTGTTGGTTCACTCATTGCCAGAGATCTTTATGACTGATCTTTTCTGGCCGGCCATCTGATCTTGAGTATTGAGCGAAGACAACTGTTAATGAAGGTCTGAAGTTTGTTTGAGATGCTCTTTATGACGCGCCAAGTCTCTGATCCGTATAGTAAGTAGCACTGACTTCACATTGGAGTTGAAAATCCGGATCTTATTTTTGATGGTGAGTGCTGTTGACTTCCACACAGACTTGAGAGTAATGAAAGCTTGTCTTGCTTTTCCGATTCTGGCTTTGATATCCTCGTCAGTTCCGCCTGTAGTTGAAACGATGCTTCCCAGGTAGGTGGGTAAAGGAGGTTGTTTCTTTCAGGTTCTTCCCATTTATGCTTATTGTGGTCTGTTGGTGTTGGTGTTGGCCAAGAATCTTCATCACCTCTGTTTTATCTATGTTCACCTGAAGTCCTATCTTCTCTGGATGCTTCTTCTGCCAACTTGTTGCTTTTCACATGCACATCTTCCAGTTTGTGGGAAATCAGACATATATCATCGACGAAGTCCAGATCCTCCAAGTTTTTTGTGTGGTTTCATTTTATGCCTGTTTCCTCATTGCCCGATGTCTGTCGCATTATCCAATCTATTACAATCAGGAAAATCATTGGCGATAGTAGACAGCCTTGCCTCACTCTCTTCCTTACTTCGAAAGCTTAAGTAAGTTTCCCGTTGTGCATTACTTGGCATGCAGCATTGTCGAATAACTGTTGGATGAGATGTATAATTGTCGATGGCACCCCGTAGTAGTGAAGTAGTTGCCAAATCACCTCTTGATCGACGCTGTCGAATGCCCTCTCAAAGTCGATGAAGTTGAGTGAGATAGAGAGGTGACTGCCATTCCAAGCTTTGTTCAATGATGATCCGCAGTGTGGCGATTTGATCAATACATGACTTGTTTCTCCTGAATTCAGCTTGTTCCGGTCGGAGTTTTGCATCCAGGGCTTGTTTGATTAGTATAAAGAAAAGCTTTTTATCTCAATGAATGTAAAACAAGACGAAATAGTCTTTTCTTTATTCAATACAAAGAGGTCTGTCTAAATATCAGCTTGTATGGTCCTTCAACATGAGATAATTTCACCTTGTCAAGTGGCTAGATTGGTAAATACAACAAACCGTATAAGGATTTCCGGACTTAATGAGTGTAAAACTTATAAAACAGCATGTGTTTACGTAATGAGGATTACTATCGCATTTGTGTTGTGTCATTTCATGGAGTTGAGGGTGATGTTGGGACTAGGTTAAACTCTGTTTTAATCCACCATTCTTAATCGGGAAATTTCAATTTCACTAAATATGAAGCGTTTCTTGTGATTTCTGAAATTCTCCACAATGATTCCAATGTTATCGAATTATTCTGGTAGCTGGATTCTATAGGATTTAGACCTGTGCTTTTCCAAGTCCCATTGAAAATTCGGATTAAATTATTACTCTGATGAAACTACTAGAATTAAACAGTGAAAGAACATTGGCTTGAAGGTGTTGTCCAGAAGGACGACGAAAGCTCCGCAACTAAACCAACTTCCAAAGCCTCAGGATGGTCGGGGGTGGGTGCCTTGCGCTGCGGATTGGCCACCCCTCCGTACACCTCTTGAAATGCTCCCATATGACCGGATGTCTTACATAGCCTCTCCTGAGGAAGTCCTACTCACTGCCTTCACGTGGCGGAGGTGTTTTTCACCGAAATGAGAGGGCAAAAGCGGATGCCCGGCGCTCTTCACCGGGTTGACTGTCCATCGGATGACAGTCTAGGGGAGATGGCTAAACCCTGATCCCAAACCTCCAACGACTGGCGTATGAAGCTCATCGGAACTCACCGGTAGACGTATGGACAAAGGGCTTATTGGATGCCCTGGATGTCTGGCCCCATTCAAAAAGGAGTATGAACCGGACTCCGGGCACCGGCTGCCAATGGATAGTGGACTCCCTACTCCACTCCTAATGCCTTGTAGGTCACACTTGGTTGTGTAAAGGCTAGAGCTGCACTCTCAAACAAAAGGCCGAGCGATGCTGGGGACATCACTCGTAGCTAATTCCCATGAAACTTCATGAACTCTCTACAACATCAACCAAATTCCAGTACTGGTCCAACAACGTCGCCTTTGGTGGTTTGGCCATGTTCTGTGCTGACCAGATGACGATCTGGTCAAATCGGTTCTAAATCCCTCGCCATTTCCATCTTGGCGATGTCGCAAGGATGGACAGCTGAAAACATGGGTGGTACAGTCAAGGCTGATATGGAGTGCCTGGGGCTACAAACCGTCTACGGACTCCGTCTGTGGAACAAGAATTGGATAACCCTGTCGCAAAACCTTTCGTCAGATCGCCGCACCTGGGCAGCGATGATTCGAGATGTTCATGAAGCCGGCTCATCCTCCCGTAGGAGATAGCCGAAGTAAAGTAAAGTAAGTAAGTAAACCAACCAGCTCAGAGAACACTATTCATTGCAAATCATTCATCTGGGCTACAAATCTTCTCTATTATTTCGCAATATAGTTTTGTTTTTATTCATAGGGGAATAACGAATTTCCTATAATAATGAATATCATATACCGAATTGTCTCTCAAACCATTAAATCGGAACATGGTTTGGACAAAAAAAGCAAAATATCGTTTACTTCCAGATTAATGAAAACACACAAAGCATAAGGTTAGCTACATGTACAGTAACTTAGATGTAAAGCATCAACTTGGAAATTGACAAAGGTTTCTATACTTCGTAACAAGACAATGGAGAGAATATTTAAACATTAAGAACATTGATAGTAGACGAAAAGATACACAGGATAATGAAGGGTTTCGTTGACTAATCGACTTTAAAGTAAATCATATTTTTAAATATTCATATCTCAAAATTTTCATGGTTCAGACTGATAGCTGTTACCCTCATTAAGTTGTATTACGTCTACAATTGGCCACTATTTAGTTTTCTTAAACTAATTTTACTCAGGTCATCACCACGCATCAAGATAACTCGTAGCTCACTGCGTCGGTGGCACAGTGGTTAGGATTCACGACGACCATACACATGGTCCGGGGTTCGATCCCCTACCAACGCATACCAGTTATCAGTGGTCGGCCTGCAAAATTTGGGCCACCGATACTGCATACTGAGAATTCCATACTTGCACGGAAAATACGGTATGGAATCAAGCTGTAATCAAAAAATAAAAAAATTTCATAACGATCAAATTACAAATATTCGCAACCTCTTATTTGTCCGTACACCTTATTCTAGATGTTAGTATTATCACACTACTGTTTCGTTGTCACACAATTTACTGTCAAAAATCTTATATGTGAAGTGAAAAAGTATTGCTTTACACTAATCCTGTTACAACTTCACTCTAAAGGACTAGATATGGCGTTCCGTATATTCTTTTTCACGTTGCATTGGTCTTCAACATTTACAACGAAAGAAAACCTGATATACATTTACTTAGTAAATAATTAGAAAGAAATTGGGCACATGTTGGTCATCATTATCAAAGATGATCAACTGGAGCAGCGGTATTCCTTTTGTCAATCTTATACAGACAGTTGTAGACTGCTTATCAGATCGATTATGCCAATATACTTAACCTGAATTTACCCAATTTTATCTTACAACCCAAAATGTCAAACTATACCTTCTTAGTTATAATCCTACTTTATAAATCTTCCCGAAGCAAGAACAATTAAAGCTGTGGCGTGAATTCATTTCATGCGCCGAGGATCTTAAGCACATATACTAAGTTCAAAATTTTTGTATGATCCGATAATTTAAGATATCGTTGTCAAATGTTAATAATTTAGTACAGTCCAACGGTGAATTTAACATAAGTCATTTCACATCTATACAATAATATACATATGCGAACCAGGATGACAGTGCACGGATTTGATTAATCAGTATAGATAAAAGTAAATATAGTTATTACGATGACAGTTCATACTGTATACTTAATCATGACAAAACAATTGTAATGCGATATTCATAAGGGTTTACGGTGATACAGAATTTGAAATAGGAAAGAAAAGCCGAAGAAATAAATGTATCCCAGTAATTTCTCCTGCCATTAAATTTAGTAGTAATCGTCACCACAAAAAAAAACAACCCGAGGGAAACAAATGTGGATGTGGGGACCCTTCATGTTATCTTCAATAGTATTTAATTCATGTACCCACACTAGTAGTAGGATGCACACAGGAAGAACAGACACACTCTTCACTTATATAATCCCTGAAACGTGTGCCATATATTTTTTTCCTTCACGTTTCTAGTGCAAAATAGGGCCTCAAGCTAGTGACTTGAAGTTTCTTGTAGCAGTGTTTACTTTACAGGATGAGGTTGCTAGCCTCATGCCCAACCTTTCCTCTCTACCAGTATTATTTCTGGCTTAGCGAGGTAAAGGAGTGCGTCGGCCGGGAATCAAACCCCGGACCATGTGCATGGTGGGCGAGTGTCCTAACTGCTATACCACAGACGCGAACATGTGCCATATGGAAATGGAAAACTACCTGGTAGTGCTATTAGTGAACATACTTTTGATACAGGGTACGCTGTCGGTTCTAACTCAGCTATCTTAGCGGTAAATAAACTAAGTAACGATAGATTAATACGATATGAAGCAGCAATCCGATAAATGAAACTTAGCTCATGTGTAGAACGATTTTGTGGTTTATCTTATTGGTAATTTGTTGTTTTGAATTTACAGCATGATTTTCGTTCCTAATAGAAATTTGTCCTTTTACCTGCGTTCATTAATCATCTCACGAGCTTTCATTTTGTTCGCATATATATATATATTATCATACAGATGTAGAGTGAGTTATTTTTTGTGGTTTAAATTCGGTGATATTTTATAGTATTAGTAGAAAGGTAACAACGGAAGACAAGGGTCACGCAACAGATCGTTTATTAAGGAAATCAACACATATTTATAGATTTTCATGTGCATTATTACAGATTACTGTAAGCAGAAAAACAGTCTTCTGATTGATTGTTTCTCACAGAAAGTTAATCTTTCATCTCTGTGTGGCTGTTTCTTGAATGTCAGATCATCTATATACTAACTGTATCCGCCTACACAGTCGCTGTTCTTATTTTTCTCACGACCAATATTTGGGACATAAACATTGACGTAAATTAATGTCTATCAATTTGGCTAGCAGCTAACTCTCACCACAGAAGTAGTCGTGAATAAGCTTGGCTTTTCCTATGAAATTACCTTCAAGCATATAATATGTTCGCTTGATAAATGTTATAAGCCCTTGTCCAGATCTTGTAAATTACTCATAGGCGTGGCGATGTAGTATAATAGGAATATTTAGACAAAATACTATGATGCCATCTACAAATTTACTGACGTGTACACTGAAGTTTCTTGGAGTTTTAAATATGAACCTACTATATGACACTTACCTATCTTCGTATCTCAACATTAATATCAAAGATCATTTTCACCTGATCTTACTTTTCATTCACTGATCGAAACGTCTTCTAAGTTTAGTGACTATCTTATGTTAATATTTGGGGCACGCCATAGTGTTGAAGTAGTTTCCAGATTACTTCACAGTTAAAACTGTAGAAAGCCTTTTTGAAGTCGATGAAATTAAGGCAGATATTTGACTGCCATTCTAAGCTTTGTTCGGTGATGATGCTTAGTGTTGAGATTTGACCCGCACATGGTTTACTCTTCCTGAATCCAACCTGTTCTGGTCAGAGTCCTGTGTCTTTTATCGTCACCAGGATGATGCGACATGAACAGGTGAAGGATTCCACGTCAGTTTCTGCAAAGGATTAAGTCGCTCTTCTTTGGTCATTTGACAAGATGGCATTTCTTCCAATCAGTAGATACCTTTCCTTCCTTCCAAACTTTAACAACAATGGCGCCAGTATACCCGCTGCAACCTCAGGATCCGTTTTCAGTGATTTAGGAGGAATTCCGTCTGGTCCTGGCGCCTTCCCGTAACTTCATAGTATCCAAGACGTTTACTTTTGTCGGAAGATCGGTATTCATTGGCACTTCTGTAGCTGTTGATGGCATTGCTGGACGAGTTACAGGCGATGGTCGGTTCAAGAGTCTTTTGAAATGATCAGCCCATTGTTTTATTTCTCTTCTCTCTGATAAGTAGGTTCTCTTGACCGTCTTTTTTAGGTTTCATCTAAGTTGATCTTTTCAGGATGGAGACCTTGGTTATCTCCTATAATGTTCTGAGGTCTCATTGTCTACGGTCTGTTATGCTTCCTTTGCCGGTATGTTGCAGAATTGTTTTTCCTAGCACTCTTTCTTGCCTCTTTATTCAGTAAAATATACAATGAACTCAGCTTCTTCTGTTGTCCATTTTTGCACTAGTTCGTCTTTTGTTTTACCATCCTCCCTTCTTCTATTAACTTCCACGTATCCATAGAAAGCCATTCCTTGTCTCGCTTCTACATTCTTCGTATAACGGCTCCACACGTTTCCTTGAACATCACCTTTAGAAAGTTCCAATGTTCTTACTTACAGGCTTTCTCAGTGATGCCACGAAGTATCTCCTACTTTGCTTTGACGGCTTCATTCTTTTGCAGTTTTGTCTTTCAGTTTCTGAGTGGTCTGTTTCCAGTGGCTTTGAAGACTCTAGAAGATTTGGATTTCGCAGATGATTTATGTCTAATGTCACCATAAACTAGAAGAACCACAGGCGGAAACCCACAAACTTGCTGAAGAAACAGAGAAGATAGGACTTCAAGTGAAAATAGAAAAGATAGAGGTGGTGAAAATAACCACCCAAGCGACAATAACAACAAGCACCAATCACTTATCCAGACAATATCGTTCCAACTACAGGTGGGAGAGATGAGGATGTCGAAACCAGAATCGGAAAGGCAAGACAGATAACCTTTACTCTGAAATCCGTAAGGCTTCTTCCCTCAGTATAAAGAACTAAGTTCGAATTTTCAATACCAATGTGCACTCAGTTCTTTTATAAGCTTCAGGAACTCAGCGCATCACGAAAAGCATTACCAACAGGTTGCACACTTTTATCAACAGCTGTCTTCATTCTACATTGAGCATCGAATAGCCAAAAAGAATTAGCAACAAGAAACTAGGGGAACAAACTGACCAAGAACTTATCGTTCAACAAATATATAGGCGAAAATGAAGATGGACAGGACACACTGAGAAGACCGTCGAGTGACATCGCGCGCCAGGCTCTTGAGAGGGAAACGAAAAGCTCAGCGTCTGAGAGTGACATAGAGGATACCGAGTGAGGAGAAGATGAGAGATTATAAGCAATCGTGAGGTCACCTAAAGAGGACCACAGAGAATAGGCCAAAGTGGAGATGTACTGTTGAAGCATTAAGTTCCACTCGGAACCTAATGGAACTATAGTAAAATAATATGATATGATGTTTGTGTAAATAGGCTCAACAAGTACGCGTATTTAAAATGTATCGTACAAATGCAACTACACAGTTCAAGTGATTCGTACCTTGTTTGTTTCAATCAGACATTTGATTAAAAAATTAGCAAACACATTCGTTATTTTGACAGAAAATGATCACACCCATTTATATACGTATATACATAATGGAGAGAAAATTAATGATACAGTTATTGAGAGAAATATGTAAACATATATCTGAGAAGGAAAAGTTATTGCACGGATGACTGATGAGTCTTTCATAACGATTTCTTGGGAATAATTTTAGGTCTATTGGAGTTTTGCAAATTAATAGCTGGTAAAGGTTCACTAGTTAACAAATCCACAATGGTTTGAAGTAGTCGGCCTTCTTTACTTGTTTCATCCCAATTAGTGAGGCTAGGACATTTAAATTTCTCTTCTAATAATCCATCCATACATTTGCGTAAATCCTATAATAAATTAAGCATATTGATTATATGAGAATACAAATGTTGGAAAAATTATATATATAACATATATGAAAACTCAACCTATAGTAAAATATACCACATAACGGATACACAGATGAGGGTAGAAACGCTTTAACATGATATAAACTGGTTAACAGCCATCAATTTACACATGACAGTCCTATTCCTAAAAATGTCAGCAAATAGTGTGGGAAGTGACAGCTTTGAGGTTTGTAGTGGAGCATGTTTTTTTTAGCTTTTTCAATGATAACAAGCCAGATTGCATGATAAGTCCTACGGATGACCAAGTTTAATCTCTGTCTCAAAATCATACTATTTATTTTCCTATTGTACAGTAATTTTGGTGAAGATATCTTTCTTAGGTGTGGAATACATTATTATTATTTATTATTATTTAAACGCATAAAAAACTTGGTACAATATGGCACCAAGAAAGATGCGCCACACAATAATAATAAAACAACATAGATCAAAAAAAAGGAAGGAAGGAAAAGAAAAAATATATATAAGTAGAGAACGGATAAAGAACTTCATCTGGAAGGAAAACAGTCATGCTTAACAAGTTCAAACAGTGTTCGTTAGCTATCATCGGGAAGGGAAGAAAGAAGGAAATCGCAACACATTCGCCACTGATTACGATTCTTGGCCATATCCGATAACGTTTCGAGCCATCGATTTGAGCTATCTCTCGGACCCCAACCAGGGAGTCGTGACACACCAACCGATGCTAATCTAGCACAAAAATCCTTCATCCCACGACGCCACGTCATGGACTGACCACCTCTCCGCCTTTTCCATCCCGTCCCAGGGCTAGCGAACAGAGACCTGTACGGAAGCCTCTGGGGTGACATTCGGAGCACATGTCCAAGCCACCGGAGCCGGTGTTTCCAGATGACGACATTCAATGAATGGTGATCTCCACTTTGTTCAAACACACGCCGCCGAACCTCAGAATTACTCACGCGATGATGCCATCGAACGCAAGCAATCCTGCGGAGACAGCGGTGATCGAACACGCAGAGTCGCCGCACATCCTCAGCTCGGAGAGGCCAGGTTTCACAGGCGTAGAGCAGGGCAGCCCGCACCGAAGCATTGTATACCCGACCTTTGACAGCCAGGCTAACGTCGCGACGGCGCCAGAGGTGGCTCAAGTTGATGTATGCCACCCTAGCCTTCATTATACGGTTGGAAATCTCATCCGTCACCCCTCCGCCAGCACTCACACAACTACCCAGGTACACAAACTTATCAACAACTTCAAGCGGTTCACCCGCAAGAGTGAGTGCAGGTACAGGCTCCTGCCAATCTTGTAACAGTACTTTGCACTTAGACGGCGCAAAGCACATACCATACTTACAGACACTGATCGCCAACTGATTAAGTGCGATTTGGGCAGCCTGCATGCTATCGCACAGTAAGACGATATCGTCTGCATACTCGAGGTCGAAAAGTCTATCTCCAGGTAGCAGATCTACACCACCTTCACGCACATCCTTCAGAGCTGACTCCAGAATGTCATCGATGGCAAAGTTAAAGAGAAATGGAGAGATTGGGCAACCCTGTCTAACCCCACTGTTGGTTGGGAACAGTGGTGATAGTTGGTTGTATGCCCTCACTCTACCTGAGGTGTTTCTGTATAGGGCTTTCAGGATGTTAACAAATTTCTCAGGTACACCTCTCTCTAACAGACAGTTCCAGAGCACAGTTCTGTCCAACGAATCGAAGGCAGCCCTAATATCAAGAAACACAACGATCGTTGGCCTGCAATACGTGTGGCGGTGTTCCAACAACTGACGAAGGGTGAACACATGATCAATGCATCCACGACCTGAACGAAACCCAGCCTGCTCTTCGCGAATCAATCCTTCACGTATTTTGCACAGTCTGCGAAGCAAGACAGCAGCCAATATTTTAGACGCGACTGGTAACAGACTGATACCCCTATGATTGTCACACGAATTACGTCGACCCTTTTTAAAGATGGGGACGATAATGGCTTCGTTCCACATTGATGGTACACTCTCTGTCTCCCACACCTTCCTGAACAACCCAGTTAGAGCCATTGTGAGAGTCTCGCCACCATCTTTAAAAAGAGCCGGGGGTAATTTGTCTGGGCCGGGCGCCTTATGGCGTTTCAGAACTTGGAGTTCCTTACGGACCTCCGCTTCGGTGGGTGGGTCGGTACTAACCGACCAAGGAGCACTCGGGCTAATGATAGTAGACACTGAAGCTGGTGGCCAGCTGAACTGCTTCCCGAAGTGCTCTGCCCAGCGTTCCAGGCGTCTTTTCAGGCTGGTAATTGGAGTGCCATCTGCCTCACAGACCGTCTCGCTGACACCTTGTTTCTTGCTGCCGGTGGCTCGTATGAGTTGGAACAGCTTCCGACTGTTGCCAGATGCAGCAGCTGACTCCATCTCACACGCACGTTCTGACCACCAGGCTTCGCGGTCCTTACGTAAACACTGTCTAATCTTGCGCGTGAGCGCCTTTCGCTGATTGTTGTATTCGCTGCCAGCCGGAATGGACCGGCGTTCATCCATGAGTTGCAAGGAACTCGCAGAAACCCAGTGGTTGTTAGCGGAGCATTCTTTCAAGCCGCAAGCGGCTACACTCGCCTTTTGCATGGCACCTTGCACATGAAGCCAATGTTCATCTATACTACTTGGGGGGTTGCTGGCAAGCATTGTTTTTAACTCATTCTGATATTTCAAAGAAGTAGCAGGTGCTACTAGTTTGCTCACATCAACGCTTAGACGACGGCTTTTACGAACCCCACCAAATCGCAAGACGAACTTGGCACACACTAACGCATGATCGGAGTCCAGGCATGTGCTCCAGAAGGAGCGACAGTCTTGTATGCATCCTCGCCACCGGAAACTGACCGCGATATGATCAATCTGAGTCCAAGCTTGCTTCGCAGAGGGAGGACGCCAGGTAGCGCTACGGCGATGGCTGTGCCGGAAGTTGGTGCTAGCTAGAAATAGGTTGTGATCCGCGCAAAGCTGCAGAAGACGGTCCCCATTATCTGACCTGCGACCATGTAGTCCCCACTGACCACCTAGACGATTCTCCTCTGAGCTTAGACGCCCCACCTGTGCATTCAAGTCCCCAGCCAGCACTACGATATCCCTCCGACCCGCCTGTTTCAAGAGATCGCTCAGTTGGTAGTAAAACTCATCCTTCATTGCATCCGGGCTGCAATCCGTCGGTGCATAGGCAGAGACAACAAATAGACACCGCCTATCTGGCCTACTACTCTTTACTTTCGTATAACCTTCCAGCCTCACAGCACATAAACGACTGTTAATGGGAATCCAGTCGAGCAGTGCAGCTTCGGCTCTAGCGCTCAGTGCGACACCGACACCAGCTACGCCGGATGCCGACGCCACAGGGTCCCCGGATAAGCGCAGGTGGTACATACTACTAGAACTTCCAGATGGAGAGGATAGTCGAAGCACTTCACTGGGATCTTGAATGCGGGTCTCCGAAATGCAGCAGACATCGATAGCGAGGCTTTCCAAAGTTCTTGCCAACCCTGCCTGTTGTCCGATTTGCATCAGCGTCCGAACATTGTAGGTAGCCAGCTTGAACGCAGCACGCGGTTTCAGGATATCCGTGTTAGATGTCACATTGGGAACAACCATTTTGAGGACTACTCACTAACATCTCGAAACGACACGGATAGGCTGGGAATCTCGACAAAGGCGAAAGGCTGTCGAAGGTTAAGAAGCCAAGGTTAGAAAAGGTACAATACAGGAAACTATGTATAAAAATAAAAGTAGGGTAGGAAGGAAATAAGTTCCTTGAGGGATCAATATTGCTTGGAATCATTTTAACTAGCGCGTTGAGTTTCAATGGGAGTTCGTTGCTTTAATTCATTCATTGTGTGCGGGCTGAGATACTGCCCGGGCGCCCAGACCGAAGCAGGTGGTTTTATTAAGGGACCACCCCCGAGCCTTTGACTTGGAGTCTAATCCGCAAGGCAGCGGAGCAGCGTCAGGAGCTGCATTCCCATGGTTGCCGGTGACCCATGTGGGTTCATACGCCATTTGATCCGATTGGAAACTGGAGCCCATGTACCCCATGGTAACTGCTTTTAGTTTAACCGCTATCCAGAAAACCTTCCTGACATGGTAGGACCTGTGGAGACAGAGTCCCAGTCAGTTCAGCTTGTTGGGTCATTGCGGTATTCAAGCCCGACCACCACGACAAGGTAGCAGTTATCGGCCGGGTGGAATACATAGCAAGTTTTAAGACCAAGTGACTTCTACATCTGGTTCAGAATTCTAAAGGATATGCGTTTTCAACAAGAGTATCCATCAGTATTTTGTTTTCCTTCCCTATATCATTAGCCAGGTAAATACACTGAATCCTCTTGAATAAATATTTCACGAAGCCTCTCTTATACTGTAGTGGACAAAAGCTGTGAAAATTTAAGTGTTACCATCAGATAATCTCCGTCTTCTAATAACACCATCCAAATTTATCTGAGGGATTAGTTATTTTAATTTTTGGTAATTTACGTTTACCACCCAATATATTCGTCTTCTCCCATAACTAGCAATCTCTGGGCAAATTATTCGGCCGTACGAAAACGTCAAGTCCACAAACGCATCCTGGAACACTGCCCAGCTTGGTTAGCCAGAGGAGAAAAGAAGAATAGCAACAGCTCAGTCCTCGAACACCTTGTCATCTCCGGACATCGAGCACCCCTACATGAATGCTTCATAGTGGTACACAGAGTCCCTCAATATCGTACAAAAGGACTCCGGATACGACATCTGTACATAGCTGAGGCATTAGCTATTCGAGACCTAAAACCAGACCTGTGCATAACAAAAACGATACATGCATTCTCTCCCCCTATCATGGCCAGAGTTAAGTTCTTACTACAATTTTGCTTTTTTCCTTCATTATGTAAGTTCACTATTATTATTATTAATATTTTTATTATCATTATTATTCCCATCATCCACATTTTATTACCACTCTATTACTTTTTATTAATAACATTTCTTTCATACAGATTTATCCACTAGTTCCTGTCCATTCTACACCAGCTTATTCATTAGTCATTATCTCATAGTTATTACGTCATGCCAACTTCTGTCTCCTTTCTAACTTACGATTAGTCATCCCTTCTTACACCTCACATTATGTAGTAGAATTTTCAAGGACAAAGTTTACCAGTATCTGATTGGTCTAAAAATTTCTGTGTTAATTATAATTACGATTGTACAGCTCATGAAAATGAATCGTCGAAAAGAAAATTTTCTTCGCTCTTTGTGCCTTTTTCTTATGACTCAATATGGGAATATTTCGTTCATATTATTCTAGTTAAACTGGGATTCCTATTTTAAACTTACTGGTGTTATGCGCATTATCGGTAACATAACAAAGAAAAGTTGTAGAACTGGAGCACAATCTAATATTATCTGCCAACTATACATCTTCAAAAATCTAGGAACTCATCAATGTTATCTTTCAGTAGACTGCAGTTACCTTATTGTGTTTTTTCTTTCGGAAAAATAGTAACAGTGTTATGTAGCCAACATTTTTCTCGAAAAGCAATGTCAACTGAATAAAATTCGGTTGCAGACGAGTTATGGGCGATCAGATCAACATATAGCCTCACCCTATAGATCATGGCTGTTGTTTTAAGGTATCCGGGAGGTATGGGCCGTCACGCTGAGGTCCTCAGAATTCTAAGAATCAATGAGTGCAGATTTTTGTTCATTCGGGTCAAAACTGTTCACACTGGCACATATGTTTTACTCTCTCTGTCGTTTTTCTAGATTTCGAACATCGTCATTAACTTTCATTTAATTATGTTCTTTATATGAATGTTTGAGGTGTGATAGCCAAGACACTACTGTGCTAAGTCCTACGTCGATTCGTCAATCATTTGATGTGAAGATATGACGTGGAGAATTGGACCATTAGGCAATAATGGCATACCTTACCTTAATTATATCTTTATTGCTCATAAAATAAAACACCAGTGTAATTTCCAAAAATACATTTAGCTATTGTTTTATGTATTTTTGAAGATGATAAACTAAGAAGTCCCACTTTAAGTATACAGATATATTCTTTAGTTTATTCGAACATTTAGAAAAGCAAAAAAGATTGAGTACAGAATATCCTTTTCGATAATTTCCTCTTCTGACTCTACAATTATATATATATATATATATATATATATATATATATATATATATATATATATAGAATATTCTAGAATAGTCGGCATTAACGGTAATGGTGTTCCTAAACACTATCGATTTGTTAATTGAGATCGATGGAATTCTCGTCAAATTTCCGAACATCATCCTGCGTGGTTAAGTAAAGGAAATTCATTCATAGCTCTCTTCTATCTCATCTCGTGGATGCAAAACACAAGATTGATGTTAACGAGGCTTCTGAAGTCATCTACCCGCATACCAAGTAATCTTAACTTTACCTTAAGAGTTCGTCTACTATTTACTGCCGAGGCCGTTGGGATTCACACTAAGTAATCTAACCTATGTATCGAAAAGAAGTTGGTCCAGTCACTGTCCTTACCTTGGCCATCAAGGTTTTAGTGATGTTGTGGAAATTTCCTTAATTTTATTTGATACTCTATATACTATTTCATTTTTACGCTTATTATAATTTATGCTTCTTTAGTGAACTAATTCCAGTGATCGATAATGTTTAAAAACACCAATATTGTTAATACCGACTATTCTAGAACATTCTATGTACGTAAACATACATATAATTGTAGAGCCAGGAGAGACAATAACCGAAAAGGATATTCTTTGCTCAATTTTTTTTTTTGGTTTTTCTAAATTCTATGTTTATAAACCAACTACCTCAATTTCAATGCAGTGAGTAAAATCTAGACACTGCCTATGAAGAATATTTCCCTTGATCTTGATGAGTACTCGTGAATCCTAAGCTCAATATATTCTACAGTTAAAGTCATGTAACATCTACTGGTCCTTCAACTTGAAAATCTTTGGCTTAAACCTCGTCATGTTTTGGTTATAAGCTGTTAAAGTGTATAAATAAGACGAAACACTAGCTCGGTACTCGCAAGTTAGACAAAATTGCCTCTGATCTGAATCACATCCTGTCAGATTAACTATCAGCAACGGGATGGTATTATAAACTCTTACAGGTGTGCTCACAGAATGGTAAATAAAATTTTGTGCTACGTACTACTTAACGGTGTCGACAAATAATGGTCGCATTATGACGGTGATAGATAGGAACATGGGTGAATAGATTTCACTCCCGTAGCTGAGTGATAACACAATAAGTGCAGGAAGTGAAAGAGCTGAGGTTGTTAGGAATTACCTGAAGTAAGACAAAAAATTACTTGAATAAAGTCTGGCATTTTTATTAATGTTACAGCCTAATTTCTCACAAGTCATCCACTTTACACTTTTTTTCTACCTCAATGAAAAAGAGTATCAACAAACTTACTTTCAGTACGTTAACTACTTTCATCTCTCCATTGAATTTAATCCATTGATCAATAGTGAAAAGACCAGTATCATTCTGTAGAAAAGAACAAAACAATTTAATTATTTTTTTCCATGGTGTTTTACACATACATGGTTATGTTGAATGTTATTCTATTTCTAGTAATGAGTCCTGATATTAGAAATTAAACAGAGTAAGCGTGTCATCTTAAAAATGTAATACACTTCGGATGAATACATGACGACAAGAAAACCAACAGGGAAGTCCTATCACAAACACAAAAGATCTTCACAGTATATCCAAGTAAGCGCGAATGATTCATGGTTACATTACTTATCTACTCTACATTACCGATTTTGCATACCTCATGAATTTTAACCACGAAATCTACAATGTGAAAGTTAGTTCAGACTTCTCTAGTAGGAGATATCCAAATGCTTAAGTCTAGCATGGCCTACTCTGATTCTGAAACAGTCCACTAAGAAAAGGAATGGTACATCATGCGTAACAAACATTCTGATAATAGAACCTGGATATTTCACTCATTCTATGGTATCTACTGAAAGATGAATACAAAGGAGGTGGAGATCTGGTAGTATTTTTATTGCACTACTGAGTCGGTTTCACCAGTCTAACCTATGCTCTAAATGGTTACTTCAACTTTATATGAATATATTTCAAGATGAACAATATTCTCATGAAATTGTTTATATTCCTTGAAAAGTCCAAATAAGTACTAACTATTGTACGATGTCTGTCTCTGTCTGTTTTCGACATAGAACTTTGCACCGATGTGCGAGAGTTCGAGTCGCCACACTCCATGTAGCACACAAAGCGACAGAAGAAATGCATAATAAAGACAGTAAACAGAGGTGTGAGACAAAGGAAGAGTAATAACGAAGAACAATATAGTTTCATTGGAAATCATAAGTCACAGGGAGTGGATGCATCTGCGCTGGCCATTGAGAACGATTTTGAGGCATATCATTAATTGTTTCCAACCATTGGTTTTTACCGTCCCGAGGACCCCAAGCCTGGAAGTCTACACCTTCCTATGTGACTTAGACTAACTGTTGTAGGTTTCATTGACTGGTGCCATGTTTTTGTTTGACCTCCGCTAGCTTTTTTCCAGCCTGACCCTATATCCGCTAACATTGCTCGTCGAGGGAGGCGATGACTAGGAATACATAACACATGTCCTAACCACCTTAGTCGATGTAATTTCACCACTTCGTCGATTGATTTCCCCTTCTTTACCTAGCAATCGACGCTTAACCTTAATATTGCTCACCTTATTATACCACTTCACACGGGAGATGGAGCACAGGCATCTATGATCAAAGACAGCTAATCTTTTCATGTCTTCCACTCTCAATGGCCAGGTTTCACAGCCATAAAGAAGGACGGAGCGGACTAATGAGCAGTACACACGCCCTTTGGTCGATAGCCGGATATCACGTCTACGCCAGAGACAGCGTAAATGATGATTCAAAACCGAGTGTTACTGACCCTTAGGATGAAAAATATGTTTATATGCATGTTAAATATCAAATGAGATGACGGACGTCTGAATAATTTCAAAAATATAGAGCGAATAATTTTTTGATGTACGTTTAGCAATTGTGCTAAGTTGATAAAAACTGACAACTGTTCAATACAGCAAGTTGCATAGAGCACAAAGCTATTTCTGCAAAAAATGTTCACCTAAAACAAATGTCGATAATGAGATCACGCAAGTATCCCCCTACAAAATTTAATACCTATTCGATTATCTGTAAATGTTGCATTCTATGGTGTGGCTGATGTCAGCTCATGATGAAATCCTTCATGCAATCAAACACAATCCCTACAAAACCAAAACTAGAAAATTAATCTGATGCTCACTAGCGACTAGCCCTATTCAGGCAGTTAACCTGGGATTCTAGTAGAAAGCCGTCATCAGTAGGTTACAGAAGGTCGAAGATGAGGCAGTAACTCATCAAAAAAGACATTGTGAAATGGTCGCGCTATGTCGTGAATTAGCAGAAGTTAGAATTCAAGAACAATTGGATCGGGTCCCAGTGGCTTAATGGTCTACGAGCTCGCCTTGTAACCAGAAGGTTCTGGGTTCGAACCCCAGTGGGTGCGTACCGCCGAAGAGTCACGAACTAGGACGAAACAGCTGTCCAGTATCCCCTGGTGGTTTTCCAATGGTTCTCTAACTAATGTCAGCTCATGATGAAATCCTCCATTTAATCGAACTCTAAACAGTCAAACATTTATCACATTTTCAGGAGTAAGCGGTTCAATTAGGCCCACTTAAGAAAGTGAACCAATATCTCAATGCAAGTATGATAACAAATAACTAGTGTAGAGGCCTGTAGGCAGAGAATAACTATTGCAACTATGAATATACATTCAACAATTACAACAATGTACAGGTCATCAATGATAATAGTAAATACAAACTAATAGGTCTACTTCAAAATAAAATACACTTACCTTTGTTATTTCTATATTTCTACTGAAGAACAATAGAGGTCTTAATGATATGACAGTTGAATCAAATATTGTTGGCCACTGAAAAACGAGAAAAGAAAGAAGACGAGAGTAAGTGCTTTTCTGCCTTACACCTTTAAACATTTGTAGATTACGTAGGTGATTATATGTGTAATAGAGACTACTATTCATGTACAGAAATTAATTTCAACGCAAGTGTATGCCGAGATTAGTATATAAAGATAGTATACACTGGAATCTTTTTTGTAAGTGATGTTCGCCTCTGTTTGAGAGAAAAAAGCAGACAATATGTATACTACAGGTTGTACAGTGAGTGAGCAAAATCCACAGGGATAACATACTTTTGAAACGTATACAAATAAAATTGAAGTGTTGGTTTGCGGGGATTTGATTGGTTACAGGATTTCATCATTAGCTGACATTAGTTAGAGAACCACTGGAAAACCTGGGAGTACTGGACAGCTGTTTCGTCCCAGTGGGTGCGTACTGATGAAGAGTCCCAAACCAGGACGAAACAGCTGTCCAGTATTCCCAGGTTTTCCAATGGTTCTCTAACTAATGTCAGCTAATGATGAAAATCCTGTAACCAAATAAAATTCAGTTGAATTCAAGTCATTCCATTTCATTCTCAACAAAATAAATTAGTCGAGAGAAACACAAACAAATGGATGGCATTTTAAGCGTGTAGTCGTTTTGTTTTTTCCGCTTATTAGTCATTGTTTATGATGGGGTACCAGTATAGGAGTTTAATTGAGAATTACAGGTTCGGATTCCACTTCACAGTTAATGCAGTTTAGTAGCACTACTACCGCTTGTATGCTTTGAATGTGAGTACATATGTCGAGGTAAATCTTCATGCATCAAGTCTCGGGTGACATTCATCGATCAAGTGTATGAAATATAGTCAGTAATTTACAACGACATCGATGTACAACACACTGGACCTTTATTTATAGTGTTAAATGGCAATAAACCATGAATCTAGATTTTACATTTTTTTGGCATTTATTACTAAAGTTATCCTCAAATTTTAGGAGGAATATTTTCCATCAACGATTCACAACTTTGTCACTCTACAGGCTTACTGGAAGGGTAAATGATTTCAGCACATAGTTGAAATAGGTTTTAAATATCAGAACACCAGCTGGTTCAAAGTTGAATAACACTTAGCTCCAAGGTTTTCAGTTAACTAACTCTTAATTTAAACAAATGAAGGTTTAAAAAAAGAGCTAAAATGATCAGTGGTTCAACTAATTTTTTTTGTTGGCATATATTTAATCACAGAAAAATTAATTAGTTATAGAGATAACGTTGAATAAATAACGAAATGAATACTTTTCTACCAGTCATATCCATATATATATATATATATATATATATATATATGTCATCTAGAAACAGATGAATATGTGTGCACATACAGAACAAACTTAGATGTAAATACAACTAGTTTACGCTTCACTTCTGAGTCTTTTGTAAGAAGACATTTATTGTTGTACCTACGATAGACAGTAGCATATTGTATTACTCTCCGCTACAAAAAGAAGAACTTTGTGCCAACTATTTATTTAAAAAAAACTGTTTTTTTTGAGGACTAAATAAGTATGATTAACTGAGTTAAATATTTATTCAGTCACCTTTATACTAAGAGATACGTCTGTATACACTTGAAAAGTCGGCTCAGAAAACAGTTTTTAATAACTTGTTGTACTGTTTATTCGTATGAAATCTGATCAATACCCCCAGTAGAGAATACTAATTGCATCATTATTAACTACGAATACACATACAACGGCTAGATGAATGCCTATTTTAGTTTGAACTTATGGACACGCTATAATAAAGTTGTTGTTTCTTTTGTATTTCCCAATAAATGAAAAACAAAACGATATTGTTTTTCCTGACGTTTCGCTATTGAATGTTAATAGCTTTATCAAAGTATTATTAAATCAGAATTTACAAAATCTCAGATTATACAGAACAACTACTTAATCATCGTTTCCCAGCATTGGGTAATTTTTGCGTTGTCAAGATGGCCAATTGGTAAAGATGACAAAACTAGGTATGTGGATTGTTGGATTTGATAAATGTATAAAATTATAAGAGCAGCGTGTATTTATATAATGAAATTGCTAATCACATTCAAGTTGACTTTGTCATTTCATCGTTTGATAATATTCTGATAAAGCTATTAGCTTTAAATAGCAAAACGTTAGTAAAACAATATCGTTTTGTTTTTCATTCATTGGGAAATACAAAAAACCTTTATTATAATGAATATCATACACACCCATTGCTCAAATTTTTCCAAACTGTTAAAAGTGAACTTGGTTTGGACATTTATAACTTCTGGAGATGTTACCATCATCTAGTGTAAATCGATTGTATTTAGGAACAAAAAAAAATAGTTTCAAATGTTGGTTAACAGGGATTTGATTAGTTTTCAGTTAAATCACGAAGTGACATCAGTAAGAGAACCGATGAAAACCAGGAAATACTAGACAGTGTTTTCGACTTAATCAGCGCCCATGGATCGAATCCAGAGCATTCAGGCTACGAGGAGAGTTCATCAGCCACTGGCGGAATATATCGTGAATTGGTAAAAGTTAGAATTGACCATTGGACTCTCCGTCCTAGCATTTGAATGAATAACATGCTTGTATGGCAACCTAAGGGCCTGGGTTCCATCCCGACGGGTCGTAGGTGCATACCGCTGAGGCCGCAAGTTAGGACAAAAACACTGTTCAGTAACACTTGCTTTTCAATGGTTCTCTAACTTGAAAAAAATCTATCAAATTTGTGTTGAAGGAGAAAATTAGTTTGATAGCTGTGTGCTAGAAAAGTCATCAGAGCATATGTAAATGAAGGATACATAAGCTTTTTATTTATTCAAGGCAAATGAGCCGATATGACAGTAAGTGAACTAGTATCGTAGAGTTATGCTAAAATATATACTGATTGAGCTAATCTCATGTCTGTTGCATCGTGTCATTATGTTTAAAAAGAAAGAGGTAGAAAAATGGTTATAGTGAAATAGTTACGTCTCTGACTGCTGGAGTGATTTATGCGTAATAGTATCGATGTCTGCATCAAATCTGTGAAATTCTACGTATCGGAAGTTGGCTTTTCAAGAATACAACAATGTGAATACACTAATCTGCCTGTAAATTTTAGACATTTTGTCTATTTTAGTTGACATTTTACTGTGTCAGAAGATAGATGTAGAAATATTTTTAGCTCTCCTTATTTACAATTGCTGTGACGCATAACACTTGCTTCATAACTTCCATAAAACATGATACAGAAAAGTGTACAATAGGTCGGGTGTGAGAACTAATACTCGCCGATGACATTCCCTACTGGTCGTGCTATATCGCGAATTAACAGAAGTTGGAATTCATGGGCTGGCCATTGTATCAGGTCCCAGTGGCTTGATGATCTACGAGCTCGCCTTGTAACCAGAAGGTCCTGGGTTTGAACCCTGGCGGTGGGTGAGTAATGATGAGGAGTACCAAACTAGGACGAAGCAGCTATACAGTGCTCCCAGGTTTTCCAAACGTACTCTAGCCGATGTCACCTCGTTACTATTACACTGTTGTTCTCATCTTCTACCACACATCAACTTTATATTTCAAATCCTGTGGTGCATTGTTTGAAATGAAATACTCTACGCTGTTTTTTCTTAATTTTTAATTTTTATTTATTTTATTTATTTATAACTTATTTATTTTATTTTTATTTATTTATCTTTGATTTTTAAAAATCTTATATAATTTATGAGGTAATTAGATGCAATATACTGTAATGCACGCTGAAAATTCCATACCTGTACCACAAATACCGTTTGGAATAAAGCTGTTATTATTATTATTATGAAATGCTGTAAATAATGAAGTGTTTTTAAAATTTCAATGTCACTCTGAATAACATTAATTTGTGATGATACCCGAAATCAAGTTAATTACAATGCCTTATCTCCACAGACGTCATTTTTTGATCTGAAGGTATTTGATTTCACCCCAAATAAGTGGAGAAATCAATGGATGCCTAATTCCCAACACACAACCATAAGAGATAAAGCCTAACTTATAAAACAATATGAAACTGAACAAATGAAAGATTTATCCACATAAACTTCAGCTTACAGATCCCAATTCAAGTTTTGTTTTTCTAAAATAAGCCATCCATAATGGTTCATTTGGTTGAAGTTTACTGTTTACTGAAGCAGGATGAATACTAGCTCTACCCTCAGAAGGACAAGCCATAATAGTTGGTTGTTTAGGTCGACCATCCTTACTGAAAAGCAAAAGTATGAGAAGATATAAACAGACATTAGTTGTTTAAAAGAAACTGCTACTATAGCAGCAAGGAAAAAAGAAACTATAGTAAAATCTGAATCACACTCTTTACAGGTGGCTTATTTGTCAATCCAGTTTTGAAACAGTAAAATGAAAGTCAAAGTTTCTTGATATGATGAACCAGTTTAGATGATCCCTGTCTTATGTGAAGGTATGTAACAAGCAGAGATGTATTCACAGCAGGTATAGAACTATAGGGCGTTTACAGTTACAACAGGATAACAAAGTAGGTGTATGACCTAATTTTCTCAACTGCTGATTTTTAAACTCAGCAAGAAAACAAATATTACGAGATAGCGATTGATTTGGTAGTTTCTCTACAATCGCATAACATACTCCATATATTTCATAAAACGTCCATTAGAACTAGTTAACATTATTGATAGCATGGACATTAAGGGAAAGATTATATGCTTGGTTTATTTCACGAAGAAACTACACAAGAAGCGATGAAATTCAACTGCATTTTACCAATGAGTTTCATATTAGAAGTCATCCTAACATGAACAGAAAGTGGTAGATTTTCACTTCCAAAAGGAAGCACACGAACAAATAGATGATGCTGAAATTGGAAACTCTCTTGGCCTCTTCCTGTTGGAAGAATGTGTTCATTTAGAAGTTAGAGGAGGCAAACACAGAGTACTTTGAAAAATCTATTTTCTAATACAACTAATATGGATCATATATAATACTGGTGGTAGTCACGAGTGAGTTTTTACTTTTATTACCTAATTTAATCACGTTTATCGGAATATTTTAACGAGATCAAGGATTTGTCTACCCTGGACTACTTAACTTTTATTAAAGCACAATTGATTATTAATGTATCTTTTAATTTTCACATAATTAACTGTCTGATATTTTATCATAGTTAAACCATGCCAATTGTAACACGATTGTAGAGAAACTATAAAGTGATATCAGCTCACAACATTCGTCTTCTGAATGCTTTATTTAGGGATAAAAAAAAGACAACTTTAAAGGATAAATTACGTGAGGCCCCCAGTGATCCTTTTAATGTTATCCACTGGATCAAATCAAATCACTCCAAAAGCCTACGTTTTCTTCACTTATACATAGCCGAAGCTCTAGCTGTACATGGGCAAAAACCTAAAAGAGGACTGAGGAAAGTTTAAGCTCGTGAAAGGTCTTATAAATTGATATCAAGTTTTCTTTGGAATACTTTGAGGTTATATAATAAACTGTATATCTAAATTAATACTCGTGGACATGGACAAAAGAAGCTGAATAGACCTCGATCAACTTAGATTTGTACAGTCTACAAATTAACACTTTTTATCAACGTATAGCCGAAGAAAACGATTTACTACTTCGGGAAATTTATCTCAAGAAACTCAAAACTTATGCAAAACGTTAGATTGTATTAGATACTAACAAGGAAAAAGAAGGTTAGAAAAACTTAAATATTTGCTGAATTCAGCGATTCGGGGTATAATTATAATATGGTTAGGATAAACGATGTAAATCGGTGATAGGGATAATAGTAGTACATAATGGAAGAGACAGCAAAGCAAAAAAAATAGAATTCATAATTAGGATTTAGTTTGATTCGTGTTCAGCGTCATCAAAATAATAGTGACAGTACTGGAGGAAAGCCTGAAAATATTAAAGATGAAGTGCTGTTTAATTCCTTTCAGAAATCCCAAGAAAATACAACGATATTACAATACATTACAGCTATACTGAATAGAACTTCAACCCTTAATAGACATATTGTTGAAAATTTACTAAACCTTAGTTAGTTCTTATGTTGTCTCTAATCGTATGTCTATTCCCCGTTGTATTGTTCAACATTATGTTATCCGAGTCGCATGTTTTGTACATAGGAAGTTTATTACCGTGAATCGATTTGCAGACTGGTGTTTGTTTACGCGGAAATTTAAATAATTTGTGACAGCAATTGACATTATGTTATGCATAAGATGAAAACAAAATAAAACTTCGCTCCATCAGCATCAGTTTAGTACACAGTTAGCTAAGTACTAAATTAGTAATTTCCTTACATAATTCATAAATAGAACAATCCCTGCACTTCACCAGTAATTATACGTAGAAATCTACTCAGTATCTATGAAACTATGATACATGTTAGCAGTATGCGATAGTAGCGGCTATAGCTATATATTTTGTAGGGCACAGACAATTCTTTCCACAAAATGTATTCGTTAAAACTTCATTTAAACAATCAACAAATCAGCTATGATAGCTTACAGTAAAAGTCTTTGAATTATTATTAATATTATTATGTTAGTTACACCCCTTGCTCTACATTAAGTATTTTGCTTAACAACTATTTATTATAAGACATGATATTTATCATGATATTTTCAAGAATAACCAACAGAAAGAGGTGAAAAAAACTGTTCACGAGATAAATAGATAAGCAGCTAGACTGTCCTCTGTAGACTGTACCTCTGAGTTCAGTAAGATTTAACCAAGTATTCTTTAGTTTATCTGAGTAGTTAGACAATTTAATTTATCCTCAGTTTTCTGAATTTCGATGCTCAGTTATTACAGTATAATAAAGGTTTTTGTATTTCCCAATGAATGAAAAACTTTTATTATAATGAATATCATATACCCAATGCCCAAATTTTATCAAACCGTTAAAAGTGAACTTGGTTTGGACATACATAACTCAGTTATTACATTTTGGAAAAATAAAACGTTGAATGTTGGATAGGGATGCCGGAGTTGGATACAGAAATGCAGTGATAACGCTGTTGTTCGTTTGTCTACGCCAACAACGTTGTGCGACAGATGCCTGTTTCCCCAGCCCGCTCTACTTAAGCGAGAATACACAACGAAGTGAGAAGGGAAGTAACAGTATGTATAAATAGATCAAGAATGTCGCATATTTAAAAAGGGAGAGATAGAATTACATAAAGCAAGTTAAGTGTCGCGTAAATACATTAATATGATTGTCAGGAAAAAAACATTCTGATTAAAATATCACATAAACCATAACGCTGTACAGCTATGCGTTACATCAAATGAACCTATTTAAACATGGAAGTATGTTCTCTCTCTCACATTTCCAAAAGTTCTACGCATACTCATAACACCTTATCGTTACTGATACTACTTCACGTAATTGAACAGTCATTTATAGGAAAAGAAAAGTATCACTAAACATCAAGAACTTACGTGAATCTTGGATCCGCTTTAACGATATTTGGATATAATGCCGCACACATTATAGCTCGGAAAAGATTGACATTCCCTACAGTAAAAAGGAATTACTTTAGTAGGCTAAGACATAAATAGAAAAAAAGCAATTCATTTATAAAGAAAACATGAAGTCGCTGAGGAGTTTCAACCTACAAGGCTTCGAATCTAAGAAGAACATTATTAGACATAACTGTGGTATGTGCTGCTGATAAAATTTATCAGTGGTATATAAAGAGACGTTCGTCAACATTAAAACATCAAATAGCACGCAGAGATTTGACATTAGGGAAAGCAAATGATTCAGAGTTGCAGACATACATGGGAGACGTGAAAGCAACACAAGTAAACACAACATGAAGTCCAAAAGTGGCACAGCACGGAAGATCTGTGAAAATGGTGATTTGCAGATAGGGTATAAAGAATTTGGCTATATAGAGATACCAAATTGCAGAGAAAAGCATTCCTTTACCAAGTCTCTGGTCTTCTACGTCATTACGTAACTAACAAAAGGACCAGCATAACACACATATACCTGAATGGAAATACTCAGTGTGCAAGTAGAAGAAAAAATGGAAGCTTTCTCCGTCTTTTAGTATGTTACACAAATGAAATTACAATCTCTGAATAATAAACTCAAATTACTCATTGATTTTCGTTTATACAGTTTTCACCTGTTCTGCTGGATGAGAAACTTTCGAAAGGAAAGCATTAAATTACACGTAATTTAATTCAGTAACAGCTGTATAGCAGATTATCTTTTGAGTTAAACTACGCTTTCAAATTGAGCACATTAGTCTCTTTACTTGTTAAATTGTAGGGTGAAATAATTAACTTAGTTTACATAAATCACATAACACTTGTAAGTTGAAGTATACAGGTCAAATTAGTCGATTGAGGTCATTGAAAATATGGGGAGAAAAAAATTTAGTTCAATGTAAATCGATAAATCCCGGTAAAATAATAATTTAGAGAAGATTTAGCTATGAAAATGAATGCACTGATTTATAATCATTCTATATGAATTAAGAGAGCAGAAGTTACAAAGTCTAATATGATTAAGTGGAACCTTGTTTATAGAATCAACATTTTATACGACCGACTCAACACCTATTACCACAGAGATATTTGGAGAATATGAAGAAAAAAAAGGACAGAGTAAAATTACCAAAACTGATTTCCACAGTTCAGTGATGACATTGATGATGAGCACTAAATAGTGGCTTGAAACGACATGTGGTAAACAATTAAATTAAATTAATATAACCCGTTGCACAAGAGGTGGCTCTCGTGGCCCAAGTGGTCTTTTTTGGTTTTTTGTTGTGTTTTTTTATATTTATTTATTTTGTAATACTCCTTTTAAATGTACGATGAAATTAGATGCAATATTGTAGATATGTGCTGAAAATTCCACACTGTACCACAAGTACTGTTTCCGGAATAAAAGCGAAATTGTTATCTTATGGTCTAGTCGATAACGCTTTGGCGTTTGAAACTATGGGCACTGGGTTCGAGCCTCGGTGGGAACATTATCACTCACTGAGAAATGCAGGTACATCCAGTTGACGAGTCCCAATTAGGACGAAATGCGCATCCTGGATTCCACTGCTAGTTACCATCCACCAATTAAGCACTGTATTAGTGTTTACTAATGAAGCAAGTAAACAAACAGACAATGAATTATATTCTACCACTGTACACATGTGTTGCTCTCATATAATTGAATAAAAATGACCTGATCATATTTCTTTCTCATCAGAATAAATCCAATATTCTGTAATATCAGTTAGGACATAACAACGATAAATCATGGACTCATCTTCAGTTTTACCAACAAATTTGGTGTTTTGCTTAATAAGAAGAGCTACAGATGAATATACTTTTCGAAAGACTTACATTGATTACGATTTGCATTCGTGTCATTCGGTTTGGGCGTTGCAATATACTTTCGTTCATACAGCAAATATGCATAATCCTGCATTAATCGAATTATATCCTATAAATAAGAGAAAAACAAATAAACGAATGCCTAAAAAAAGTATTTTATAACTGATTACAACAAACAATCACTACTGTGTATTTTCCCAGCAGGCTGTTGAAAGAGGGCAGTGTAGAAATGAAGATTGACAATAATTCATCAGGTGTGGAAATCAATTTTCCCAATAGATTTCTACACAAACAAATATCATCTGGGTAACACCATAGAAAGTCAAAAAGTATTTTTAATCCTTGTTTTTGGGGTCGTCTAAAGATCCTTCAACCCTGAGTGCTTACCAACCCACAGACATCAAAATCTCAAACTGTCGGAGGTTGTGATTATATTACTAGTCCACTAATAGCTAGGCAGCTTGATTGTCTCCAGATTCTACACGATGCAATGCTAATATCATCTAGTGTTATCTGTGGGTAACTGTTTTCTTAAAACTTCTATTAAATCTTGAAGTTAGTTTACCACCAATAGGCCGTAAACTGACATTAAGTTTTATTGACTGGGAGACGATTGCAAAAAGTCTTGGTGAGTAAATCATTATAGAATATGGTCATAAACTGTCAATATGACATAAAAATTAGTTTTCCAGCATACATATTCATTTGATATGAACACCGTCTTCTCGTACGTTACTATTGTCTACTATTGTCTGTCAAATATATTAAATATTGTCTTAACTTGAAATTTAATTTGAGATTTTCCCGTCGATTGATTGGACCAAAGTGTTCAGGTTGAATGTCGGCTTCTCGTGCAGATGCTTCGACAATGTCTGGGCATTTAATTAGAATTTAATTTGTGGATGGTGACTAGCAGTGGAATCCAGGATGCGCATTTCGTCCTATTTGAGACTCGTCAGCTGGATGTACCTGCATTTCTCAGTGAGTGATGATGTTCCCACCGAGGCTCGAACCCAGTGCCCTTAGTTTCAAACGCCAAAGCGTTATCCACTAGACTAAGGGCACTGGGTTCGAGTCTCAGTGGGAACAACATCACTTACTGGGAAATGCAGGTACATCCAGCTGACGAGTCCAAAATAGGATGAAGTGCGCATCCTTGATTCCACTGCTAATCACCATCCACAAATTAAATTGTCTTAACTTGTTTTAAAGGGAAAGGGTACGGGACATCTAGTATTTTCTCATATGGGACTTATTTACACTATATCTTCTCAATAAAGTTACACATATTATCAAAGAAACCATAAATATTTACCTGTATGAACACAAAGTTCAGTTGGGTAATTTATTTAATGAACTAACAGAAACGTGAATCAAAACCAAACACACTGTCTCTCTCTCTGGTCTGAATTCAACATAGAACTTGGCACCGAAGTGCAGCAGTTCGAGTTGCCATGTTCCAAATAGCACACAGAGGTAGACAAGAAGATGAGTGAAGAGAATCAATAGTTTGACAAGTATAAGAGTGAGAAAGAATGGTTAATGGTAGAAAACAAGTGAATGAGACAGAGTAAAACAGTGAATGCATCATAACTAAAGCCCAACACCATATCGTCAAAAATTTCTGCAGTTAATAAACAGAGTCTATCACCTCAACTCTAATATAATAAATTACCAGATTTTATGACTCCCTATTATCATAATAGTAACAAACTCGGATTAGTGATAAGTCGATCATGACTTTACGGACTGTAGTTCAGCGTTTGTGCCGAAGATTTAACTAAATACAATTAACGGAAATAAAGTTTGTCTATTTATCGCACAATGAACAGGTTTTTGGAAAACGACAGTAGGATATAATTCTCTGTTACAGTACACGAGTGGTGCTGCCATATGAGGGAACAAAAAAATAGCTACACTTTAGATTAAACTCTTATTAAATACGCTTTAAATCAAGTATTTTTAACATAAACTTATAAAAATATCATTGTATATAAACATTTACTTCTGTTTACATCGCTTGTTCAACTAAAAGTGTTTTGACAACCGAGAAATGCATCCTTTAACATTTGTATGTTGTTTCAAGAAGGGTTTAGAAGACTCTTTCCAATATCTGCATAAAACAATTTCTGGCATCTGAATGGTCAAAGTCAACCAATGAATCACTCTGTAGGAGCTACATGAAGGGAAAAAGATTTATAGCAACCATGTCTTGTACACTTCTGAGTAAGACCAGAGTGAATATCTATGACGGATACCACATTATGCAGACACCATAAGAAATTAGCTCAGTAGAGACTCTAGAGCAACCGTTGAACTGATGGAGTTCAAGGGTCTAGAAATACACATAGTATTGGGAACTCATAACTGTAGACGTGCATTAGAACTTAATGGAGACCGAACTTCTGATTTATACACCTAACGTCAGATACGAAATCTAGAAAATTCCGATGACGTGTCGTATTATAATGGACCAACAGACTTCAGATAACACGCTAATCAAGCTGATTTTTCATCGATTATCAGAATAAAGCTTTTTCCATTATTTTAATGGGAGAGTAAATCAATAAATGAATTAGTTACTTGCTCAAATTTATTTTTAAGAGCTATTAATAGAATTCATGTCAGTAAAGAGGTTTGAGCATTGTGGAATAGAGCAAATAAAGTATAATTATCCAAGTGCTGGTTTGTAGGGATTTGATTGGTTACAGGATTTCATCGTGAGCTGACATTAGTTAGAGAACAGTTGGAAAACCTGGGAGTACTGGACAGCTGTTTCCCCCGTCCTAGTTTGAGACTCTTCAGCGGTACGCACTCACCAGGATTCGAACCCAGGACCGTCTGGTTACAAGGTGAGCTAGCTCGTAGACCATTAAGCCAATAGGACCCGATCTAATGGCCCATGAATTCTAACTTCCGCCGATTCACGACATAGCGCGACCCCTAGCCAATGTCTTCGGCGAGTATTTGTCCCCACAACCGACCTGCTGCACCCTAGTGGTCACGACTTCTCACTAGAACCCCAAGTAACCACCTACCTGAATAGGGCAAGTCGCTAGTGAGCATCTCATTGATATTCAAGTATAATTATATTTCAATGGTTTACACACAATGATAAGTTATGATATTGGTAATACTTCGAGCAAAATTACTGTCCGTATTCACACCACTGTTGGAATTGTTTTGTTTTTTTATTCACACGTTTATGATTTGTACTCATAAATATAGTTCATTTTTGTGTATTCAGATTTATATTCCAGGTTGTTGATAGTTGTATTGAGTCACCCTTGTTACATGTATCCGATGTGACCTTAATGAATATAGATTCTCAATTAGATCTTCTTCAGGCTTTACTCTAATCTCTAGAGAATGAGCTAGGATACATCCAAAATACGTTAGTCCAAATGGGTTATCCTAGTAGATTTGTCAGGAGACACATGAATGCTAAGTACAATAAAGAGAAACCGACAACAGTTAAAAAGAAACAACTGTTCATGAAACTGCAATTTAATGGGGACGTGGCTAGTGAAGTCTTACATCAGAGATTATCGAGAGCGATAAAACGGACTTATACTGCCGCCACCCTCTGTTTGTCATTTTCCAGCCGGCCAATTTTGATTGCTCAAGTGAAAGATAAGTTACCTAGTTGTGCCACTTCCATGTGTATCTATAAATTTAGTTGCTCCTGTGGAGAAAGCTATATAGGCCAAACAACTAGACAGCTTAACAAACGCATTAATGAGCATCTTCCTTCATGGTTCGGAAAAGGTCAAATAAAGTCCATACGAAGTTCTATTTTGGCTCATTTGATTGATAGTGGTCACCAAGTGGACAAAAATAGTGCTTTCAAAGTTATTTACCGCATTCCATCAAGTCTTTCGAACGGAATCAGAACCCGTCTTTTACACTTAGCCGAAGCTATGGGAATTCGAGAGAACAATCCTAGTCTTTGTATACAAAAGAAATTTGTTCTACCTTTGTCTCTCCCTTGGCCTAGGTGAATTCTATTCAAAACCCTCCCACCCTTTCTTATCATCCCTCTCCTTCGTACTTTTATGATATTTATTTAAACTCTGATTATCGTTCCATTTGATTTGACCTAATTTATTTATTTATTGAATTGTCTACATATATGCATATACTAACTTTGTTATTCTTATCACCTATATAAGCCTTATTAACAATATTTTGTTATTATTATAATCATCGCTATTAACTTCGTTCAAAATATTTACCACATTATTATTACTATTATTATTATGATTTTTATTATTATTATTATGATTACTATTATTATTTGATCCACAAAATCACCGTCATTGGTTAAAATTTTATATATATAAGTCTATGTAAATTAGAGTAAAGCCTGAAGAAGATCTAATTGAAAACAATATTGTTCGCTTATATGTCTTGTTCTAATATAGATTCTGTTATAAGTCTCTCTTTCCATTTGTTCATATTAGTTTTTAGAATACAAACATTGTTCCAATCGATATTGTGGTATTTGTCCCATGCATGTGCAGCTATAGATGAATTATTTCAAATGAATTTTTTTCAAAATTCTTGTAAGCTTGTGTTCCTGTTGGTTGACCTTTAGTTAGGCCATTATGTTCATTCACTCCTATTTCGAGTGATCTGGACGTTTGACCACCATATCTAGTCGGACATTCGGCACAAGATATTTTGTCAATCACATCGTTTTTATCCATCATTTTTATGGGATTTTTCGGTTGATTTATTTTATTTTTAATTAGATTCGTCGGTTTAAACGTTGTGCGAATGTATAGTATTGTGACTGTTTTTTTGCATTCTTGCGTCTTGTCATTCTCCAGTTTTACCCTCTCTTTTCTATATTATCTTTGATAAATTCTTTTGTGTAGTTGTCGAGTGATATTTTGAATAGGATGTTTATTTCTTTACGCTGGTTCTCTGGTGTTGTTGTGAGTCTACGTGTTCTGTCTGCAAGACCTTGTATTAATCCTCATTCTACCGTGAGAGGATGAGATGAGTGATAATCTAGGAATCTTCCAGAGTGTGTCGTTAGTTTGGATAATATGTACAGTTATTTTACAGAATCTACTAAATCCCCGTAGCTAGGTTATTGTTCATAAAAAATAAACAAAATATTTAAACAAAAATATATTTAGTTTTCTAATCATAGAATGTCAAATTTTACCACATGTGTTTATACAGCTCTAACAGAAACACATGATTTTCACGTGTGGGAAAACATTCTGTAATTAATTGATTTCTACTAAAAAAATTTTTTTTTAATTTTGAAAATATCAATACCAACAAGGTGTTTTAGATCATTTAAAGACACAAAGCCCTTTTTATGTGCATTAAAAATATGAGTATCTTGCGTATTTATAAGGCTCGCCATGTAAAGTTTATCAGAACAACTATGATGTGTGAAACGTCTAACCTTTCTAAATATAATGACAACTGTAGTTATTGATGCTTTCATCAATAGCTTATCATAAAGTGAACTTTCATAGAAACATCACATTGATTGCCGTAAAGAAAAGAAAACCTCTTGTGTGAATATCATAATTTTACTTGAACGTAATGATGAACAGATTTACAAAAATCAGACGAAAACAACAATGACAACTTAAAATTGCCTGTCGCTCATGATGCTTAATCAAAACACAGTGGCTTTAGCACTAGGTTTTCAGCTGAGATGGGTGGGGTCAAGGGTTCGAGTCCCACTCCATCTACTTGAATCTGGGAAAATGGGCAGTACAATTACTCCTCAAAACTACTAGTAGCCCTTAGCCTGGTAAATGAAAAATCTGTTCCGAGTAATTGAGATTAAAAAACAACAAAAGCAAATTATAACAAAAGTCTACGTTATTTGCAAAAGCAGTGAAAATAACTGAGAACTAGACACAACTAATTCAAATTAAAAATCGATGCATTTTCTAAACATCCCACCATTATATATGAAATCTTTTGTTTCTAATACTATGGAAATACTGTCAACTAAATAAATTCTTCACTATAGTTTAATAAACGATGAGGCTTTACAAAACAAAAATGAATAGAAATGATCGAGTTTTGTAACTGATCAGTACACGCAAGCACCCACACATGTGAACAGCTCGACAGTAACAGAGCAGCATATTTACAACAACAACAACAGGCAAAAATATTTTTGATATAATTAGAATACTTCATCTCATATTGATTCAACTTAACAGTAACTTCATCTCACTTAAAATAGTTTGAATAAATATACTAAAATGCATAATTCATTAACAGATTCATGAGGAAAGTAAAGAAAATGCCAGTTTAGTTAACGGTATTAATAATAAATTCTAATAACTTGGTTATCAAATCATATGATGATAATATAGAAATATTAAGTTATTAGTGCTGAAAAGAGTACACATGATGTGAAGAGAGACAGATGAATCCAACAAAATAAAATTTAAAAAAAAATTCAACATCAATCAAAAATCAAATTAAAAGCTAAAATAATGTGAAATGACAAGTAGTATCTGTACTTACTTTAATTGTACGTTCGTTAAGAAAGTATTTTTGACAGAACTGTCGACGTTCGAAAGGTGAATCTAGTCCTTGATAGTTCTACAAAATGTTATGCGTAAAATAAAAGAAACAAAATTCAAGATTGGTTTACAGATTGTTGATTAGACTATCTATAATAGTTTTGACTAGACGGGCTGATTTTACAGTTTTCTTTTTATTCCTTTGCATCCCAAGGGAATATAGGGGGCCTCAAGGTAGAGCTTTGAGGTTTCAATAGGAGGGGTGTTTATTTTTGCGGGGTGAAGGTGTTAGCCTCATGCGCAACTTTCCCTCTTTACCGGTCAGACCACCGGCTTCGCGAGGTAAAGAGATGCGTTGAAAAAGGATCGAACGCCGGACTACATGCATAGTCGGCGAGCGTTCTACCACTAAGCCACCGACTCACAGCAAGATGTATGTATAAATAAAGCTAAAGCAAAACTTGAAGTGTACTGTTGGTTTTTGTTAATCTGATTAATCTGTTGAGTTTGTAGACAGATCCAACTAACAATAAAAGAGGAAGTTTAATCTGCAACAGCATACTCTGTCGAATTTAACAACCATCGTCCGTCGTTACTAGATGTAGAAAACATAAAAGGAGCACATTCTCGAGTATAGAAGGCTTCATACGACTGCTTGCATTAAAACGAATTTAAATAATGTAAAGACTAAACTTATGCAATATGAAATTATTAAACCAAATTACTGAAGACTGTAACCCCCCACAAAATGAAGTGGTTGGGACAAATAAAACACATACCAAGCTACCTGTTTTCTCAACAAGCAACTTTACTTGATGTAGGGCCAAATTAGAAAAAAGTTCAAAGGGTTCATAGGAAAACATAACAACAGTACATTAAGCGGAAAATACTCATCTAAAATCTTTTGAATTATTCGTTCCCATCTCCAATAGACTGAGCCTCTGGTTAATAATCTGAGTCGCGTAGGCAGGAATAGGTTGATTACCTGGGTTCATGTGGTTCAACACAGCACTGTGGTGTAAATGTTCTTGCTACTTAACATCGTTTAAACGCTGAACAGATTGACTAATCTTCAACTAAATTTTCTTGGTAATTACACACACAGACACACACCTCTAATTGGCATTATTCAATTTGTGCTCGTTGGTTTTTCCCTTGTGGGTAAAATTTATTTTGATAAATTCTCACAATGTTATGCAGTAATATTTACTGATTTTTCGAGCACAATTTATCGCTCATAATCATATCAAGGTATTCACACAACTTTCTAACTTCGTTTTATATAATTCCATTATTTTTCATCGCTCGACTTGATTGGTAGTAGTATTTTTCATAGTTCCAGTATGAGTGATAAGTCATTCCTATTGCACGTGTTGGGTGTAGACTCGATGAACAAGGATTCAGTAATCAACCTCTCTCTCCACCTATCTAGATAACTTTTTAGAATTTTAACCCTCTCCCACCCTATTGTGTGGTTGTGTGTTAATGGATGCATTGCAATTGCTGAGCTTTTTTCTAAATTACTTATATCTTTGCAGCACGATCACTCCGTGTACAGTTTTACGTTTATGTCTTTGTTTAGAGGTTTAGTAAAATTTTAACCAGGGACAGGAAAGACACTGAGATCTCTTAAATTTACAAACAGTTTTCTCCTGGATTTTATTAAACGATGTGAACCATGTACTTAATAAATTCAAAAAAATTTTCGAAACTGAAAATTATGATTTCATCTACACTGCAAAGAAAAGAACTTCCACTTTATTTCCTTTTAGTTAATGAATCGTTTCCTGTGAGGTAGTTTAGTCAGGATATACTTTTTAATATTATGTGAAACCATCTGGGAAGCAATCAGAAGGCTGGGAAGGTTAAGTAAATTGGTACATGAGTTCGGTTAACCGATTATAGTTGATTACAACCCATTAGTCGGCAATTGTATCCCTTGAAAGTGTGCATAAATTTCTTAAGAAAATAATGTTTTACATGAATAGCTGTCTTAATTATGATAAATTAGATCAAATTCCGAATTTCACGCTTGAAATTAATAAAAGAAAATAATCTCACTTGAATAACCGTGGCATACACCCAGTGATCGCTTAAGGAGTTTTGTGATAATTCTAATCGACGTTTATCAGCCTCTTCTTGTTTTTCCAAAGGTATTTCGAATGGATCCCGGTAAGTTAGACATGCGGCTACACACAACACGGGGTCTAGACAACCAAACATAGCTCCGAATAATAAGAGTTTAGCACATTGTGGATCAAGTGGAAAGTTAGCAAGATGTACACCGAGTGGAGTTAATTCGTCATCTTCTTCATCTGTTATATTTAGCTGAAGACTAGATGGATCCAAAGAGTCTACACCATTGGCATTCACATTATTTTTAACAGCTTCTGTATATTCTCTTAATGATTTACGATTTGCTTTATGATTTTTACCATGACTTTGCAGTGAAATGTCACCGCGTGTCTGCGGCTGTGTTACTTTCAAAGCTTGAATTTGTCTGAGGAAAGTTATTGTTTGTGATATAGCGTCTTCAGATGGAGAATCAAGGCAACTAGTCAAGAAAGGCTTAACTCGTCCAAGACCTAATAACTGAATGAGAAACAAAACAAAAGCTACAGTTGAGAAACTTTACAATAGTAACAAAATTTATAGTGAAATTATGGAAACTATAGTCACATGTGCAAATAATTTTAATATTACTTAGCTAAGTAGCTTATGCAACAGTTATTATTGATCACATATGTACGACTATATTCTGGACACCGGGAATTTTTGCACGAACCAACTGGCTATACAGCACAATTTTACTTGAAAATTTTCTGTAGCTGACTACATTACTTGATTCAAAAAGATGAGAATATGTTGAAAATTACATCAGACTTAATATAATAACAGCCGAAAAACCTATAGTTTTAATAATGGTAGTAAAATTTGGAAAAAGTAAAATTAATGGCACTACCCTATTCGACAATATGACTTCGGTGATGAATGGCAACAAAGGACTTCCGAAACTATAAGGCGGCCTGCTTAAATCATTGGGCTACCGAAATTACTTTCCTCCAAAATGCTTAATTTCATCTGGATTTATCATTGTTTTAATCGTCCAGTTATATCAAATGACCTATACATAAATTTGCGCGATGTTTTAACTTACTCCCAAGTAAACGCTGTACAATTCTTCAACGAAATGAGAATATACTTCACATTATTACTTTACATGTGAATCTTGTGTGAAGAAAAACGTACTTTGGAACTGAATACGCTGAAAATTTTTGTACCGTATATTCGCATGCTGTCTTAAATAAAGCTTTACCATTATTATTATTATTATTAAACAGCAATAGATAGGTCTTCAAGCTTTCTTATTACAGAAAGAAGTTTAGGATAAATTTTAAAAATGTGAAGAAACGATGTGTCAGGAAATCAGTTCACACCCAGTACAGTCGACTTCTAATTCTTTGATCACACTGAAAGATGGGATGATTTGCCTCAACTGACAGAGACAATAGATTAAATGAAACATTTTCACCTTACACAGGGACATTTGAAATATAAGATATTAACTATTAGGAACTGATGGTTGACCAAAATACAGTAAAATCACAATTAAGTCAACTGACGAAAACATAAAAAACACACATAAAAATGAATACAGTAATACAGCTGTTTGAAATAGTAGGTAGTATGTGAAGCTAGTTTGGTTTGACCGACCTCGTCTCCCTTGCTACATTACAAACTTGACTGACAGAATTCAAGTCTGCACCAAAGAATAAAACTAGACAGACATGTTACGCTAGTAACTGACTATTTTCCAATCAAAATATTCAGTACAGTCCCATAGAAGGTCAATTGCAAGCCTGAATAGCTCAACGGTAACTTCTTGAACTTCAGGCAGCACTCGGTGGCGGGGGTTCGAATCTCAGAAGGGACATGAGTTCCTCCAAGATTACAGATACACCCTCCTGACGAGTGCCATCTAGCATGAAACTTAGGTCAAAGGTTTCCTGCCGGTAGCGTCCAACCTCCGAATATCAACAACTCACAGTGCACCGTGATGGCGAGCTAACTAGCATGGTGACTGATAGAATTCAGTTTGCACCAATGACAGGACTCAACACAATACACTTGTTACTGATTAATATCAAAACAATCTAAACAGACAAATAAGCCAACTATTCTATCCCGATTCGAATCAATTCATTACACTACGCGCTTAAACAATCTGCCTGGTGAAATCAGGCGTTCAGAAAAGTTATTACTGAGAAAAATATTTCTATCGGATACAAGAACGGAAATAAGTGTTATGTTGCCGCCACTTCACAATAAATCGATCTGAATAGGCACGCCGAGCTAGACATGTAGGACAGAAAACAAGAGACTTAGTAAAGGAATGTTTTCCCTGCAATTTGGTACCTCTATGTAGCGAAATTATCTACACCTTATCACTAAACCACCATTTGCACCGATCTTCCATGTTGTGCCACTTTTGTCCTTCATATTGTGTTTACTTGCACTACTGCTTTCACGTCTCCCTTGCATCTCCTTAGCGCTGAATCATTTGCTTTTCGTGACGTGAGATTTATCTTCCCTCTATTTGATGTTTTTATGCTGATGACGTCTTTTTATATGCCACTGATAAATCTTACCAGTAGCATACGCCACAGACAGATGCGGTGATCACGAATATCCCCAACCTAACACCAACAGCGCATACTACAGCTACGTGTCCCTAACCTGTTCTACTTAAAGGAGGATAAACAGCGATGTGGGAAGGAAAGTAACAGCATATTTACAAAAGGAAACAATTATATATATATATATATATATATATATATATGACGCAGACGTGAGAGATGTCTATAAAAGGATAATCCATTGTTTCTCTGTCCGCATCAGAAATGACACGCTATTGCCTCTCCGCTGACTAATACGGCATTACAAAGAATATTGATAACTGATTAAAAATGCCCATTAAAATTTTTCAAAAGAATGGATACTGAACAAAGAGTACCCTTTTCGATAAATTCATCATCAGGCTCTACATTTATACATACATTATGGGGAATGAATGAATTAGTGTTATGAACGACATTAATGTTTAAATAACATCAAACCAATAATATTGATAGATTACAGCTGAATCGATTCAACATAAAATAAGCTGAATGTCAGAAGAATTAGGAAGGATAATATTACAAATTCATGAGTTTATAGTTTCTACTGAAGGCCAGGGCAATAGTAGGGGCTGGACTTACTTCTTTTGGATACAGAGCGCTGGTTGTTTGAGGCGAATCGCAATAGCCTCTGCTGTTTGGAGCCTGTGGTGCTTCGATGTTTTAGGTAATTTATTTGGCACCCGGTATAATATAGAGAAGGATTCATCTACGCTGGCTTTGTGGCCTGTTTGCACCAGATGTTCCAAAATCGAGCTGTTAATAGTTTTCACCACACCTTTACTTAGCCATGCTGGGAGATGTTCTTGAGCACGAAAAATCAAGTTCCTAGAGCAACGGCCAATATAACTGGCTCCACAAGTGCTGATAACTATTTCAAAACAGCTTCGGGTATGAGTACCATGGAATACACCAATGCAATCAATAAAAGTAGCAATAAACAAAATTAACCGTACAGTAAACTAATTAAATAGCAAGATGTTAGCTAGTGTGGACAGGAACTCATTCAACACGGAAATATGATGGAGTACGATTGTCCAAATAAATAATATAGTATCACATAGGAAACTAATTATTAGCTAATAGTCAATTACCACTTAAAACACGCTTGGGAGTTTAATAAATTGGTGAATAGAACCTATGCAACATCTAATAGTCAATACACTCGCAATGAATGACAGTTTTAATTACCTTTATTCTCAAAATTACATCTTCTAAACGAACACGTAGCATTTCCGGTTGTAGAAAACTTGACATCACATTATCGTAAACATAACTTGAGAATAAATGGTAACAAATACCAGGCTGTACACTAAGAGTAATTAAAAAAATGTATAAACACAAAAGTTATTTTCAAAATTTAAACTGATTAATAAAACACAATGGTATGCTATAAACAAATTATCGATAAAGTAGTTGAATAGATACACTGAGAGATAAATTGTTTGCATAGAGGAGAATGCAGACTGTGTTTAGAGTCTAAGTTTTGTTTTATTTAATGAGGTGATATTGAAATGCAGACAGTATACGTCTAACTGTCTATTCTACTAGACAATGAAGTGTTCGTTTGAACTTGTGATGAAACCAATTATTATTGGTGTAGTTGTGTTCTCTGAGCTGGATGGTTCATTAGCTGAACTGCAAATCTTCTCTATAATTTCTACACTAACTTATTTATCAAATGGGAGACTGTTTAGTAAGTCAAATGATATCCTAAAGCAGAAATCTCAGATAATTCAACCTTTGGTAAACTTTATTGAAAAGGAAGAACAAGATCATTGTAGCTTAATCTGTCAATCTATCAACCAACAGAAAAAGATCCTGGTAATGATGATAATAATAATAATTAGCTTCATTGCAAAAACAACATCGAATCTTTAGCATTTGTCATAATACTGCGTCTAATTTACTCAACATCAATGACATTAACCCCAAGAACGTTTTCAAATTTACAGTAGGAATAATCTCAAAAGTGTGCAAATTACAAAATGAGAATAATAATAATAATAATAATAATAGTCTGTTTGTTTCAAACAGCATTGTCGACACAGTATGAAGATTTTAGCATGCTTAAGAGTATCGGATCTAGTGTTCGCTTGACATAGGATGGTGACAGTTATTATAGAGATTAAATGGTGTTTACACCTATGAAAAAAATGAATCAAAAAAATAAAAGGACTATAAATATAAGATGAATAGTAACAGTAAAGCTTGGTGGAATAAAGATGGAGAAGATTGTTTATTTAAGAGTGGAAAGGTTAGCTAGTTCGTGCCTGACACTATCTTCATCACATAAAATTCGTGGCAAATATGGTGTCATTGAATTTCTATACTTAGACGTGCGCGCATTAAGTCTTTTAAAATGACTTCTTGTTTTACCTGAGGAGACACAAAGTGAAAACTGCGGGCGCTGCAGTGGATAATCACAGTGTGATAAAATCCCTTCGGGAAAATTTGTTACATGAAATCAAGCGCCTATCAATGATGATGTCAACATAATGGTCCGATGGGATACCACTCATTCTAAGGACAGTCTTCAGAGTCCTACGAAGTATGACATAGTCTTTTTTAAGCAACCCAGGAAAGAATAAGGGTGAACAATAAAGAAGAATAGGTAAGATGCAAGAATTGACAAACTGTAAGAGGAGGGGTTGAGTTATACCCGAATGCCTTAACTTCTAATTCTAAGAAGTCAGACGAAATATTTCTTTAGAAATCGCTAACACATGGAAAGACTAGGACAGATCGGGAGAAAGAATTAGTCCAAGATACTTAACGTCATACTTGATTTCTACACCAGCATCATCAATTTTGCAACAGTCACAGGAATTAACAGCTTCATTTAACTTTCTTTTACATCGGAAACTGAAATTAACAGTCTGACATCTAGAAGGATTTAGTGTAAGACTATTTGCTGACTCCTGATAAGAAGCTGTTCATCTCAGTACAATCTAGCTGAGAGTTACAGGGCATTGAAACAGTTGGGTCGTGCGCATACTTAACAAAGTTCATTTCATCAGAGTGCGGTAAGTCATGCAAAAGGAAAGGAAACAGAAAAGGAGAAATAACAGCCCCTTGAGCGACACCAGCTTCAGTAAGCAATGAAGTGGACGTATTTTCCTTACATACAATGTAGGGCTTTCTTCCTGAGAAATAAGAATGTAGCCAGTTAACAAACCAACACTCAGTTTGAGTTACAGTAAGTCTAATTAACAAAATACTGCTAGGTACAGATATCTAATCTAGGGACCTGAAGCGAACATATTTAGCCCCTTTGGTTAAACTAGAAACTGGTACACGCTAAAATAAAGACGATTCATGGGATGATAGATGGTAAATTTAACATGCGCATAAATAATTCGGACTAATGTCTAATTCCAGGATGACAAAAAAAGCATTAGTAAAATTCAGAATGAAATATAATTTTTATTAGCTCTTTCATTTTAGTAGGATATTCACAGGAAGAAAAAAAAATCAATATTCATGTCCTACTTGAGGTCAACTGAAAACAATTTTTTTTTCACCACTCACATGGCTATTCTGTAGAATTTATTAATGCAAACTGAAAAAATTGAATGCATAAAAACCTCCGATAAAAGGACAAATTATAAGGATCGATAATCTAACTGATGCAAAACAACCACAATGTGAAATAAAAGGATACTGAATACAAACACGGGGAATAACTAACTGCACTGAGGTGTAATTTATCGCATTTTTATTATCGTTATAGTAAACTGAATACTGTGAACAAAAATAAACAGAAATAAATGATTGAGATGATGATGATGATAGGTGAATTTTACCAAAAAATGTTCTGTCGCCTAATGTGTGTTGAATGTCTTACTAATATAACCTTTACATTTGCTAAGCGTTAATATTTGAAAGACATTTATTTGGTAGCAACGGGACAATGACGACCAAAGCAGGAGACAAGGATGAATTATAAAACTTTTAAAAACATAGTAAGACAGCATTGGGATACAGTTAATAATCATAATTCAATTGCTAAGTGGGTGATGCCATCACAACCTAAGTAATGAGTAGTAGTCTGTATCCTTAGCCAGTAAGTATGCAGTAACATTATGCTGACTAGTCGCATTTCAAACTATCTCATAGGAAATAGAATAAAGAAGAGAACAGATGGCACAAAATCACAAGTAGCTTGATATTAAGAATAGGAATAAATGACCATACAGCAAGTTCAAGCGTACCATAGACACTTTGGTGAGATTTCTGAAGTTTTGACACAAAAATAATTTGAGTTCCCCTAAGTTACAGAAACACTAAACGGATAACCGATTCCCAATGCAGTGTGTTTCTTTTGGTATAATTATTTAACCTCACTAAGATATGTGAAAACTACTGTGGCAATAAGGGACAAATATAGTCGCCAAGTGACCCGCCAAGTTTCTGATCTGTATACAGACTTCAAGTCAGTTCTCCTATACGTATGAGAAACTTGGCGGGCGGGTCACAAAGAATATTTCCAACAGACTGTTTCAGACGCTACCTTTATCAACCAACAACTGTCTTCGCTGGATCTATACTGAAGACCAGATGGCCGGGCCGGAAAGAATCACCAACAAGAAACTCTGGCGATGAACAAACAAAACAAGAACCAATCGTCAATCAATAAATATGCAGGAGAAAGTGGAGATGGATTAGACACTTGCTGCTGAGGAGGCCGCTGGGTGACATCGCGCGCGCGTCAGGCCATCGCTCGAGTGGAACACGAAAGGGAAGTGGCGAATGGGACGTCAGTGCAAGGGTGACATGGAGATCGTGTGAAGAGGAATTGAAACAGTATAGACTAACATGGATGTAGGTGAGAAGTACAGCAGAAGACAGAAGCAAGTGGAGACGTGCAGTTAAAGCCCTATGTTCCACTAGGAACCCAAGGGAACAACAACACAGTCGCATGAGTGCGAAATAGTACTTGTGTGTCTGCAATATATAAACCAAATTCAGACTAACTAACATTCCAAGTATTAGTTTGTAGGGATTTGATTGGTTGGTTGCTGAAGATCCTGAGTCTGAACCTCTGCGGTGGATGCGTACCACTGAAGAGTCCCAAACTAGGATGAAACAGCTGTCAGTACTACGCGGTTTTCCAATGGTTCTCTAGCCGATGTCAGCTCATGATAAAATCCTACAACTAACATTTATTAAACTATTGCCAACAGAAGTGAATTAATACCAAAAATACATATGAATGACTGAAAATTTATGCAGATAATATGACTTAAATACACCCAAATCAGTAGTGTTGTGAATTTATAATGTGCATATAACACATATTCATATAAAACATTCATAAAATTTAGAAAAAAAACGAGGGAGGATTCAAAAATGAAAAGAAACATCTCTGTGTACATCGAATTTCTTTCAAACCATGATTTTACTTAAAGACTATGAGAAAGTTCCGCTCAACAAGAATATTTTTTCTAATATATATAAATGCACATAAGCAAATCACTCCTACAGACAGATTTACAGTTTGCATGTGATTTTCTTCTGTCTTATAGAAAAAACATTAACCCTAAGTACTTTCAATAAAAAAAACAATAGCTTATTTTAAAAGCTGAGTTAACTTTTAAATAAATATTAATGCAAGATGTCAGTACTTTTCAGTGCTTAGTTTAGTTTCTCAGCTTCATTTTAATGATCCCAAACAATTTTCTGAGGCGATATTTCGCAAATAAAGATCAATCATTCACCTATCAGTAACTAACTATGCAATAGATCTCTCAGAGTTTAAGTACTAATTCTTAGTGTCCAGGAATTTCAATGAGAAGACTCCTCGTAAGCATTAAATGACGGTTGTTCTATAAGGGAAACATGGGGCAGGGAATCTGACCCCACTGGCTACTCGCTGAAAGACCTGATAGTCCTACAGTAGAACGAAAGATGTATACCGCTCCTTTGTCTCAACTGGTTTTCTAAATGATTTGTATTCATTGACGAAATCTGACTCAAGATGAGGATGCTCTATCATTAAATAATGTTACGTAATCTAATAAGTGAGGATAATAAATACTTTTAAGGCATTCAGTTTGCCCATGTGATCACTCAGTGGTATGTAGTACGATCGAAATGAAGGTTTAAGGACAATAGCAACAAGGAATATCAGCTATGAAATTATGAATTTAATGCGTATGGGTTAGAATTTCTGCAGACTTTTAATCATAAATTCAAGCAACCAGGTTATGTTCATCTCATCTCGTACCTAATTTCGAGTTTAACATAAATAATTATGCCGCCCAGCAGTACTTATATCCAGTCACTTTGTTGATCCTTTCTTTTTATGACATTAATACAATAAGAATTGTATAGAGGATTTCATCATGAGCTGACATCAGTTAGAGAACCACTGGAAAACATGGGAGAACTGGACGGCTGTTTCGTCAGTACGCACCCACCGGGGTTCGAACCCACAACCTCCTAGTTACAAGGCGAGCTCGTAGACCATTGGGATCCGATCCAATGGTTCTTAAATTCTAACTTCTGCCAATTCATGACATAGTGCGACCATTTCGCAATGTCTTCTTCGATGAGTTACTGCCTCATCTTCGACCTGTCGTGCTCATGATGAAATCCTCCATACAATCAAACAAAATCCATACAAAACCAATACTTGACAATTAGAATTATTTTTACTAAATCATAATGATACATAATCTATTCCTCATTTGGTTTCCAACTTTAAGACAGTTACAAATCTTTAGTAATATCACTAATTCCGGTGTTCACATTTTCACTGTTACACTCTCTTACTAGAAAGCACCTTACAGAGGTAGGAAACGGTCACCAAGAGCATATATGTGCAGGTGCAGTTATGCTAATCGATAGACACATTTATGAATATATTCATAAACTGGTTATAACCAGTTTAAAAAAATATATAAAGGTTTGATGATATATTACTCTACAGCTTCATGTATGGCAACTTACCATAAATCTACATAAACATACATCTTAAGAGTTCATAAATTCAGTACAAAAATGACACTACCTTCTTATGAATATTTTCAATACAATAACAAAACGTTTGTGGGTATATTAAACACTTTTATTGAGAATTTTACGTCTAATGTATGAAACTAACATGAAAATGAATGTGTACTTAGTGGATGTATGACAGTTTCAGTGGATGGTTTGACAGAGTTCCACACCAAAATTACTGAACTCATCCAACTCACTCATCACGCAAAAATGAGAATACAAACAAAGGCTTTTTTATACGTAATTAGTAAGAATAGTAATAAAGTGATCACCAGTTTGAAAATACTGTTGGATGTCTTATTAAGTTGTACTAACAGACGACTGACTATATAATATTCACAAAAGAGTTAGGCGAATAAGGTTAAGGAAGAATGATGTGCATTATATATATATATATATATATATATATATATATATATATATATATATATATATATATATATGGGAGAATTAATGTGAACCTTCATGCTAACGAGCAATTAAGGGAAATGACCAGACAAATATATTTATATGATGAATAAACAGCTGAGATTTAACTCCAATGTTCAGTTTTCAGAGAATCGGCTGATACCGACGTGAATTTCACTTTGAACTGATATCAGTTTGAGAATAACTGGAAACTAATGAACAATAGACAGTTGTTTTGGGATTTCTTTTTATTATAGCTTGACTTTATATCGAATTTTTGGTACAAGTATGGAATTTTTAGCATGTGATATCCGTAACCCAAATTTGCAGGCCGACCATTGATATCAAGGTTTGCGTCGGCCGGGTGTCGAACCCCGGACCATGTGCATGGTCGGCAAGCATCCTAACCACTGTGCCACTGATGCACAGGTATGCGCACTTAATACGCTACCACGAAACAAATTCAGGTTCTGAGTCGGTTGCTCTGATCATTTAGCCACAGGGCTAGAATTCAATCACTCACTAATTATATTTATCCGCTTAAATATTTGACTTCTGCATATCTGCTTCTAATCTAAGCATGCAACTAATGCTGAAAATTCGCGACTGTTTTAATACACAAATTCTTAAATGCCACATTTGAGTTGAATCCACAACTGAGAAAAGAAATAATTAAGTTAGGCTGACAGTATGCCTAAGAGCACCAAAAAGACTACATGTTGGGTGATAAGGAATAAGATGATTAACGCGTCACTAAAACATATCTGCCAAAATTTCATTTTGTTCGTAAGCCTTGTTTTAGCCAAAAGCTGCTCGTCGATCATGAACATGGTCAAAGGTTCGGTCCCTGGCCGACGCACTTTAAAATCCAATAGTAAACACATTATAAGCTATATAGACGATATGAGCGTAGGCTAAATGGTTCTCATGGGTCGCTTATATGACTATGTATGGTTTTCTATAGTCTTGGTAGACGTATAGAAGTTATTTGCATGCTAAATTGGTTGGCAGGGATAACGATTTCATTGAATTCGGTGGCTGCTGGCTTCGTTTATGGGGGCCTATTGTCACTTTAGCGTTGCTATGCGTGCTACTTTTGCATATAATAATACGTTTGGCTGCGTCGGTGGTATAGCGGTTAGGACGCTCGCCGACCATGCATATGGTCCGGGGTTCGATCCCCGGCCGGCGCACTCCTTTACCTCACTGAGCCAGAAATAATGCTAGTAAAGAGGAAAGGTTGGGCATGAGGCTAGCAACCCCATCCTGTAAAAATTAAACACTGCTACAGAAACTTCAAGCCACTAGCTTGGAGCCCTATGTTCCACTGGGAACGTGAAGGAAAAATTATTATTAGTATTTAATACGTTTGGCTAGTCTTGTACGCGAGATGAGTTCTATTGGGCTTGTCTATGCAGTGCATAATTGATTGACGCGATCAATGATCGGCGTAACAGTGTTTACCTATGCATTACTATGTATACAAACGGTGCGAATGGTCCACCGAAGGAGAGGGCTCTCGAGTGGTTGCGCCACAGGGTGATCCTGCATCCCGGTCTCGTCTCGCAAGAGGTAAGGATGGGTGTGTTTGGTTCTCCTGAAAACCAATAGCCAGTCAATGGGTGTATCACTGCAAGTAGTCATATGCTTGTCTAAGAGATTAAGCCATGCATGTCTAAGTACATACCTTAAAACGGTGAAACCGCGAATGGCTCGTTAAATTAGCTATGGTTCCTTAGATCATATATACCACATGGATAGCTGTAGTAATTGATAACGCAAGACCTTGGAATTGTGACGTTTTAAAAACAGTATAGCATAATACCAGTATGTAATATCAATCATGTATTCGGTTTTATTGTGCTTATTCAGTAATTTAATCAGAGACTGTTAGACTTTCTCATAGACACACTTATATTCTTAAAGGAATTCATACTTCAAAAGAAATTATATATTATGTCTCCGGAGGTGGTGATTAAGCAATAAGTGAGACCACTTTCACTCTACGTACTCTAAGAAATCTGAGCTGTACTACTAGCAATTACACATGTAATCAGTTAGCTGAATGTGGAGATTTACAGTTAAGTTTTTTTAAGAAACTAACCGTAGAAGAGTCCATCATTTATACTTTTATATAATACTACGTGATTGGAATTATAAAATGTTACATCTAGTGTTTGAAATGTGGTTTGAAGTACACTGCCAAAGGAATATATAAATTTAGGCATACTGTTAACTAAATTACTTTGTTTTGTCCATCAAGGAAATTATTAAATACGTGCCTTTGAATAATAACTTATCATGTGAAACGTTTACTAGGGTAGAAAGCTAAATTAATTGTCAATTAATAGCAAGATGTAGAAACAGGTCACACATGAGCAACTCCCAAGAAAATTCAGAACAATAGCCTTAAAACAAGGAGTAATACAGTGGGCAAAGCATTAACTGGGAAAAGAAACGTTGAATTATGGTTTGCGTGTTACATTAAAGAAATATAATGAGGATTAACTCCTAACCAATGTATACACGCATTATTTTATTTCAAAAATTATAGTTCAATAATTACAAAGAAAATAATGTATTGAACATACCGGCCAGCTCTTCCACAACGTTGAGATGCATTAGCCTTGCTAACAAGAATAGGCGTCAGTGTACATGTATTCTGTATTGGATCGTAATCGGTTACTTTAATTCGACCGCAATCAATTACATAGACCACATCCTCAATTGTTACACTGAAAGATTAAAAAATAATTTATTTATAGCAAAAACTACTGAAACACTGAAAAGAAAAACAATTACATTTGACGGATAAAATTTGATAAACTGAAGCGGTTAAAATATTACAACCGTGCATTAATGTTACAGGAATCTACGCGCGCACTTTTCGACTATTACGCTACATTTTGCTCATTAATAAAAACTCTTATTACTGTAAAATTTTATGCAAAGAGTTTGCGGAAATTATCACAATTATTAACCTTTCGAACACTGAATCCAAAAAATACAATCTTATTGACAGATAATACACATAACTCACTGTTTGGATTTGTGGAATTTTTAAACATAAACACATCTATAATTGTATATATTGTTGGATTTATATGTTCAAGTTGCTCCAAGTCAGTGAGTTTATGGTTAAGATATCATTTTAGTTAACTGTACTGAACTATATTGCATGTTGTCTTATTGTATAGTTGTCGTCGCTTTTTGCCCTTTTTTCTGTGAACTGTTTCCTTTGTTGATGTTGTTCTCATTGTTTGTCCGTTATTTTCTGATTTTGAGGGGAGCAACCCAAAAAGTTGCTTCTCTCTAAACTTTTACTTAATGTAATCATTCTTTTCTCAGGCGTGAGGCTAGCAACCCCACCCTGTAAACAAAAATTGCTAAAGAAACTTCAGTATGATGAACCTCCTTGCACCAAAAGAAAAAGTCTGTGTAGGAACATGGAACGTCCGAACTATGTACGAGACTGGGAAAGCTGCCCAGATCGCCAACGAGATGAAAAGATACGGAATACAAGTGCTGGGAATATGTGAGAGCAGATGGAATGGGAGTGGACTCACCAAATTGTCAACAGGTGAGTCAGTGATCTACTCCGGTCACCCAGAAGATAACCACACGCACACCGAGGGCGTGGCTATCATGATGTCACCAACGGCAACGAAAGCCCTGATACAATGGGAGGCGATTTCGTCCAGGATAATGACCGCCAGGTTCAACTCCAAAGGAAGGAAAGTGTCAATCATACAATGTTATGCACCCACAAACAACGCAGACCTCGAGAAGAAAGAAGAATTCTACAGGCAACTACAGGCAACAATGGACAATACTCCAGCTGGCGACATGAAAATACTAATGGGAGACATGAACGCCAAACTGGGACCAGACAATACGGGAAGGGAACTCATCATGGGTAGAGAAGCTCTAGGAGAAATGAATGAAAACGGAGAACTCTTCGCCGACTTCTGCGCCTTCAACGAACTGGTGATTGGTGGCAGTGTATACAAGCACAAAGATATCCACAAGGCTACATGGGTGTCACCAGACGGGCAAACCAAAAACCAAATCGACTTCATCTCAATCTCAAGGAAGTGGAGGCGCAGCCTACTGGACACAAAAGCAAGAAGAGGAGCAGACGTTGGCTCAGACCACTATCTCGTACAAGGGACAATCCAAATCAAATTAAAAGCTTTCAGGGAATCAGGAGCTGCAGATAGACCACAAGCCAAGTTCAACACTCAAAAGCTGAAGGACCAGGCTACAAAGGACATCTTCATTGCAAGCATAAAGGACAAAGCCGAGACACAAATCAACACTAGCGAAAAGGTCGGCGTTGAAAAGCACTGGAACAACTTGAAAACGGTGTGGAGCCAAACCTGCATAGAAATTCTAGGCAGAAAAAAGAGACAGGACAAACAGTGGCTCACTACGGACACTTGGAAACTAATAGAAGAGAGAAGGACAGTGAAGCAAAAGATTATCCAGTGCACTGACGAGCAACAAAAACAGGAGCTGAATGCAAGCTACAATACACTGAACAAAAGAGTGAAGAAAAGTGCCAGGGAAGACAAAAGAAAATATTATGAAACCATGGCAAACGAAGCAGAACAAGCTGCAGGCAAAGGAGACCTCGCCACACTCTACCAAACAACTAGGAACCTTTCGGGCAAACGTTCGACACAGATTAAGCCAATAAAGGACGACAATGGAAAGTCAATCACCAAAGAGGTGGAACAGAGAAAGCACTGGGTTGAACACTTCAAAAGACTTCTAAATCGTCCGCCACCTACAACACGTCCAGCAATACCAACAACGGAAGCAGAACTACCAGTGAACACTGACCCCCCGACGAAATCAGAAGTCCTGAATGCAATCAAGATGCTTAAAACTGGGAAAACACCGGGACCAGATGGAATCCCAGCAGAGGCTTTGAAAATAGACCCAGAGACAACAGCGGACTTGATGACACCACTACTGGAGAAGGTGTGGAAAGAGGGCAAAGTACCCGAGGATTGGAAGAACAGTTACTTATTCAAACTTCCAAAGAAAGGAGACTTAAGTCAATGTAAAAACTGGCGTGGAATTATGCTTCTGTCCATTCCAAGCAAGATACTAAGTCGCATCATCCTGGAGAGAATCAAACAAGCCCTAGATGAAAAACTTCGTCCGGAACAGGCTGGATTCAGGAGAAACAAATCATGTATTGATCAAATCGCCACTCTACGGATCATCATTGAACAAAGCTTGGAATGGCAGTCACCTCTCTATCTCAACTTCATCGACTTTGAAAAGGCCTTCGACAGCGTCGATCGAGAGGTCATTTGGAAACTACTTCGCTACTACGGGGTCCCATCGACAATTATACACCTCATCCAACAGTTATACGACAATGCTGCATGCCAAGTAATCCACAACGGGAAACTTACGGAAGCCTTCGAAGTGAGGACGGGAGTGAGGCAAGGCTGTCTACTATCACCAATGATCTTCCTGATTGCAATTGATTGGATAATGCGACAGACAACGGCAACCAACGAGGGAACAGGCATAAAATGGACTGACACAAAAGACTTGGAGGATCTGGATTTCGCCGATGATATATGTCTGATTTCCCATAAACTGGAAGATATGCAAATGAAAAGTAACAAGTTGGCAGAAGAAGCATCAAAGATAGGACTTCACGTGAACATAGATAAAACAGAGATGATGAAGATTCCTAGCCAACATCAACAACACCAACAGACCACAATAAGCATAAATGGGAAGAACCTGAAAGAAACAACCTCCTTCACCTACCTGGGAAGCATCGTCTCAACTACAGGCGGAACTGACGAGGACATCAAAGCCAGAATCGGAAAAGCAAGACAAGCTTTCATTACTCTCAAATCTGTGTGGAGGTCAACAGCAATCAGCATCAAAAATAAGATCCGGATTTTCAACTCCAATGTGAAGTCAGTGCTACTATACGGATCAGAGACTTGGCGAGTCATAAAGAGCATCTCAAACAAACTTCAAACCTTCATTAACAACTGTCTCCGCTCAATACTCAAGATCAGATGGCCAGAAAAGATCAGCAACAGGGATCTCTGGGAGCGAACCAATCAGGAACCGATTGTGAAACAAATAGGCAGAAAGAAATGGAGATGGATTGGCCATACGCTGAGGAAACCATCAAGTGACATCACTAGACAAGCCCTCGAGTGGAACCCGAAAGGGAGGCGGCGAGTTGGTCGTCCAAGGGTGACTTGGAGGAGGTCATGCGAGGAGGAGATGAAAGCATGTGGACAGACCTGGAGCAGGGTGAAAAAGTTGTCAGAAAACCGAAGTCAATGGAGGTGCGCAGCTGAAGCCCTATGTTCCTCTAGGAACTAAAGGATACAATAATAATAATAATTAATGTTACAGTTTTCAACTAAGCGAGAAATTCCCTTCATATTAATCTAAACATTTCACCGTTAGAAAAATGTTCATGAAGGATACTCTAAAAGTTGCTTCAGTGACATTTTGTACGGGAACAATATAAGCAGTCCACACAAACATATATGTATATACAAAGAAAAAATTCTTCGTCGATCTGACATCACATCCAAAAAGCTATTCAGTGAAATTCCGGTCAGTGAGTTTAGTATGAAATGCAGAATGCTAATGAGTAAATGCTTTTCAATCGCGGGTACGCCTATATTCTAATCAAATAGCATGATGCCATACACTACTAGTTGATTGAGATGAGCAGTTGAATACCACTCAGTTCAATAATTTCGATCTGCCTAGAAAGCTCTACTGGTTGATGTGAGTGCTATCCAATTACTCATCACAATCAATCAGTAGTAGGGCCAGGTATTTACGGTTGGATTCTTGATCTGCAAGAGTATGGTTTCTAAGGATTAGATCTGTTTTTTTTAGTTTGACCACGGATTGATATCAGTTAGAGAACCATTGAAAACCAGCTAAGAGTACTGGACAGCTGCTGTTTCATCCTAGTTTGGGAATCATAGACAGTAAGCACTCACTGGGATTCGAACCCAGGACCTTCCGGTTACAAGGCAAGCTCGTATACCATTCAGCCACTGGGACCCGATTCAATGGCCAGTCCATGAATTCTAACTTCTACAAATTCATGATTTAGCGCGACCACCAGCCAATATCATTGGTGGGAACTCCATCCTGACTCCTGAATGGGTGGACCTTATTGATTACTACTTCTCACTAGGACTCCAGGAAATTCTTTCCTGTCGCAAGTCACTAGCGAGTATCATGTTAATTTTCAAGAGTTTGGTTTGTAAGGATTAGATTTGTTTTTATGAGTTTGACCACGGATTGATACCAGTTAGAGAATCATTGAAAACCAGAGAGTACTAGACAGCTGTTTTATCCCAGTATTCCCTGGTTTTCAATGGTTCTCTAACTGATATCAATCCGTGGTCAAATTCTTGATTGTCATTTATGGTATCATTTCGGTTTATCGGGAACAACACTTGCCGATAAACGTCTAAACATACATTGTAAAGCGAATATTTCAATTAAATGTGTTTAGAATTGAAGGTAAAAAAGAAGGAAAGTTACATATCTAAAAAATTCAGAAGAACAGAGTTAGCATGATAACGAATTACTTGTTACGTTAATAACACCCTAGAAACATGGTTAGATTTTAGATCAAAAGATTTGATGTTGTCACTGGATAAAATTCTAATTTTCGAAGGTTTCATTTACATTCTTATCAGCCATTTACAGAAATGAAGTGCGTAATAAATGTAGACAAATGATTGCAGACGAAAAATATGCTGCATAAAGACAAGTACCAACATGTGGTCACTGAGATATAAAGTTCGACACAGTACATGAATCTATCACTTTGGATTGACAGTGGACAGCTGGCTGACTGGTTTCAACATAGAACTTCGCGCAGATGTGCAGCAGTTTCAGTTACCACTCTCCCTCCTTGCAGTACACAAAACAAGAGAAGAGATTCAACAGAGGTTCAAAAAAGAGATAATAAACACTTATGTCAAGAAGAAGGAACAGTAATATAGAAGAATAACAGAATTTTATTGGAGCCAAAGAGTAAATGCGTCCACGCCATTGAGAACGATTTTGAGCCATATCTCTGATTGTCTTCAGTCACTGGTTTTTACCATCCCGACAACGCCAACAATGAAGCCTACGCCTCCTTACATGACCGACTTAAACTAACTGATGTGGATTTCATCGAATGATGAAGCCATGTTTTGGTTTGATCACCACTAGCCAACTCTTTTCCAAGCTGATCCCATGTCAGCCAATATTGCCTGTCGAGGAGGGCGATGGTTAGACATGCGTAACAAATGTCCTAACCATCTCAATCTATGCAGTTTCTACACAACCTCGTCAATTGATTTCCACCCATTATCTAGCACTAGACACATAACCTCAATATTGCTTACCCTATTATACTGTAACAACAGAAGAAAAGGGCCGTCAACAGATCGTTTTATTACGGAAAACAACACGTATTTATATATATTTTCTGTACATTATTATAGCTCATGCAAGTAGACAAACGCAGTATTCTGAGTGGTTGTTTCGGGTAACCTCTGAAAGTGGGGCCATCTATCTGCGAATCATATTTGTCCACGTTAAGTCTGCTGTGATTGGTTGTTGAATCAGCTTTGTTCATATTTTCTCACGACCAATATTAGTGACATTGACAAAGATTGATGTCTACCAAATGGCTAGCAGCCTGGTCTCACCACAATACCACCTAGCACGGGAGATAAAATGCAAGCATCTATGACCAAAGGCAGCTAGCCTTTTCTTATATTACACTTTTAATACCCATGTCTTACAGCCATAAATGAGGAAAGAGAGAACTGCCAAGCAGTACACACGTCCTTTGGTCGACAGTCAGATATCACGTCTACACCAGAGAAGTATCGAGGGAAAAACTGTACGGTGATTACACAACGGAAATGAATTATTGCATCGAGTTACCGATCAAGTCTTTTATTATTAACACTAGACACCTTATGTAGACTGTTTAAGAATCAAATTCTGCTGGCGTACACATGGATCTAACTTTTACCCTTTCGGTCATAGTTGAACTATTAACAAAACACTCGGTCACTACGATTTTACATATCCATACCAATGGCAAACAAAACAGAAAACACTCTCAATAAGAAAAAAATAAATTAAGATCAAACCTTGTTTCAGCAATATTAGTTGATATAATAACTTTTCGTTTGCCTTTTGGTGGGGGCTCAAACAATGAACGATCACTAGATGTAGGGAGTCTGGAATGTAAAGGATAAATCCGTACACTTCCATAACTGTCATCATATCTTCTTGGATTCAGTTCACGTAGACCTCTGATTGTCCCTTTTATATCCTAGTGATTACAAAGCAAATAAATAAAATGAAGTAAATTAATCCAATAAATTAAAAAGAAGACTGGAAAACAGATTTAGAAAATACTAGCTTTGTAAGAGTGAGGATATGTACACTCTAAGTGCAGTAGCGTTTTTCAAATCGGCATCTTTTCAATCGAAATTTTCCTAACGAAGACCTTGTCATCACACCTTCACTGTCATTTAAGAGATTGAATCTGATTATTTTATTTCTTTCAACAGAATAGCTGTCAAACTATTTGTAAAATATGAAAATAGAATTTGGGCACTGTGGTACAGTATAAATACATTATGCAGAAAAATTATCTTCACAAAGTTTCACAGTGTTATATAGTAATGATACCACAGATATGGTAAAGATTACTACCAATCAAATCAAGAGATGAGAAATGATGGAATTATATAAAGGAAGTCAAAAGGTTGTGTAACTTTGTATGATAATGAGCAATAAGTTGTAATCGAAAAGTCGTCAGTAAATATTACCGTAAAACACTGTGAGACTCTAATCAGAATAAATTTTCTCCACAATATCATTAGTGAAACAATCTCGGAAAAAAATGGCACTATAATTAGCTCCCTGGTTAGACGACTGGATCGTTGGAAAGAGCATTATGAGGAGCAGTTTAATTGGCCCACAGCCACGCTTAATCTGCCGAACATCCAACCCCTCTCTGAATGGGATATAGACACAGGTCCTCCATCCCTAACTGAGGTTACTAAAGCTGTCACCAATCTGAAACTAGGCAAAGCAGCGGGACCTGATGGAATCACTCCAGAGGTATTTAAGTACGGTGAAGACAGTTTACTGTCTGCATTAACTGAGGTACTAGGCAGCGTCTGGGAATCAGAAGAAGTCTCATCGGGTTGGTGTAATTCACTGATTATCCCCATATACAAGAAGGGAGACAAGTCTTCCTGTGATAATCACAGAGGGATTAGTTTGACTAATATAGTATCTAAAGTCCTAGGCTCAATAATCATGCGTAGACTAAGTGGTGCTCGGGAAGCACAAACACGAGAGAGACAGGCAGGCTTTAGACCAGGAAGAGGGTGTATTGATCATATCTTCACCCTCCGACAGATTCTAGAACATAGGAATTCCTACCGGCGTCCAACAGTCATTATATTTCCTGACCTAAAGGCAGCATTCGACTCTGTCGATCGGGGAGTTCTCTGGAGATGCTTGGCTGTAAAAGGAATTCCAAGAAAATATATTGCACTGATTAAGGCACTCTACTCGTACTCATACAGCCAGATGAGGGCTTACGGCGAGCTGTCATCTGAACTGATGACGACCAGTGGTGTCCGTCAAGGATGCCCATTATCTCCTTTTCTATTCAACTTCATCATAGATGTGTTAATGGACTTAACCCTAGGTGACTTCAGCGACTCAGGGATTGACTTGCTACCGGGGAATAATCTCGTTGACTTAGAATATGCAGACGATATAGTCCTTCTAGGCGAAGACGCTGACGAAATGCAGAGTCTTCTAAACACCTTGAGCCGCAATCTACGAATGTTTGGCATGCGATTCGCTCCCGCCAAATGCAAGATGATGTTACAGGACTGGACTACATCGACGCCTAGTTTAAAAATAGGAAGTGAAGTGGTAGAGCACGTTGACCGCTTCACTTATTTGGGAAGTACCATCAGCCAGTGCCAACGGGTTGATCTGTGACGAAATCTCAGTACGAATACAGGGGGCTCGTTTCGCATTTGCCAGTTTACGCCGACTCTGGCGTAGACGAGATATTCGACTATCGACCAAAGGGCGTGTGTACTGCTCATCAGTCCGCCCCGTCCTCCTTTATGGTTGTGAGACCTGGCCACTCAGAGTGGAAGACATCAAAAGACTAGCTGGTTGTCTTTGATCATAGGTGCCTGCGCTCTATCTCCCGTGTAAAGTGGCATAATAAGGTGAGCAACATTGAAGTAAGGCGTCGAGTTCTAGGTAAACAGGGGAAATCGATCGACGAAGTCGTGAAGCTACAAAGACTGAGATGGTTAGGACATGTGTTACGTATGCTAAGCCATCGCCTCCCTCGACGAGCAATGTTAGCGGATATAGGGTCAGGCTGGAAAAAAGCTAGCGGCGGTCAAACAAAAACTTGGCACCAGTCAATGAAATCCACAACAGTTGGTCTAAGCCAGTCACGTAGGAAGGTGTAGACTTCCAGGCTGGGGTCCTCGGGACAGTAAAAATCTATGGTTGGAAACAATTGGTGACATGGCTCAAAAACGTTCTCAGTGGCGCAGATGCATCCACTCCCTGTGACTTATGATCTTCAATGAAACTGTTTTGTATTTCTTTATTACTCCTTTGTCTCACACCTTTGCTCACTGTTTCTGTTATGCTTTTCTTGTACATTCTTCTCTTGCTTCGCGTGCTACACGGAGTGTGGCGACTTGAACTTCCGCACATTTGTGCAAAGTTCTATGTCGAAAACAGACAGACAGACAGACAATATTTGCAAAATAATTTGGGAATCTAAATGTAGCGCAGTAAACAAACTATGAGTATTATTTTGGCTGATGGTGACAAGCAGTGGAAACCAGAATGCACATTTTGTTCTGTTTGGGACTAGTCACGTGAATATACTTGCATTCCCGGAAAGTGATGTTGTTCTCATTAAAACGCGGACGCTACACCCATCATCGTTCAAATTATGAATATTCCAAAGAAAACAGTCAGATATTTACCATCAGACTGCGATATTTCTTTAATTAAAAAAGCCATGCAAAAATATGTACACAATATATTTACAAGACGGCATACTTCCAATAAACAATGGGGAACTCATTACCGCTTTCAGTCAGTTAAAAACCTACGAAACAAGTAGTGAGGATGTTGGGATACACATTAAGAAACGTAAATTATGTATCGAAAAGAAGTTGGTCCAGACACTATCCTTACCTTGGCCATCACAGTTTTAGTGATCCTCAATTTGTTGTGGAAATTTCCTTAATTGTATTTGATACACTATTTACTATTATATTTTTATGCTGATCACAACTTAAGCGTCTTTCTTGAACTGTAGTTTCAATGATTATAACAAATTGATAGTATTTATAAACACCAATATTGGTAATGACGATTATTCTAGAATTATATATATATATAAAATTCTAGAGCCGGAAGAGAAAAATTATCGGAAGGGACATTATTTGCTCAAATTTTCCTTTCTCTTCTAAATTTATGAACGAATATTTTCGCAATATTGAAAAAAATTCTGTTGGTCTTTGCTAGCACAACTGATGTGCAGCCTTGTAAAGAAATACATCTTGCCCTTTCTCCTTACGTGTTCTTCTTTTGTCCAAATCATATACTAAATCATTGTATGAAAAAAACTCACAGAGGAACAAATCCTCATTTCATCTGTATTGTTCTACTAATGAACACTATATGATTTAATGAAAACAAAACACGTAGTTCAGCGAAGAGTGTCTTTTCGGCGAATTCATTTTCTTAGCTGTACAACTGTAAATATATATATATATATATATATATATATATATATATATGTTATTTTGTATGTATGTGAACATTAAGTTTGTCAAACAAAAATACAATTGGTTATGGTTATTTTAACTAAACATGTGAAGATTGGTAATTGGAGTTACGTAATGCAAAATCAGTCAAGAAAATTAGGTGTAAATGAAATTAGGGTAGTAACAAAGGTGATGAGTTGTCACAAACAGTTGTTAAAAGAAGTTATGTAATAATATGAATAGTTTGATGAGTGAGTCTTACTCAGGATACACACAGGAATAAAGTAGATAATACGAAATTACGCAAGAGTTCTAAATGAATACGAGAATTATAGGCAATTAAAGAAGAGGCAAAGAAACAGAATTAAGTTATCAAAATAAAAAAATTTGCTATCATGACAGCAGAAGCGGTTGAGTAATCCTCTTTTGTATGCACAGCTTCGGTTTTTCTATGTGAATGGCCAGAGCTTCAGCAATACAAAGAAGACGAAACCGTATTGCCTTTGGTAGGTTATTCTTGACTCTGTAGATTACTTTGAAGGAGGCGTTTGTTGAAATGGAATGATAAGTGTTAACCAGGTGTTCAATTATCACACTTCATATTACACCACTATTGCCTTTTCGTCTTTTTTTATCGCTGAAGCTCTGGTCATTCACATAGAAAAACCGGAGCTGTGCATACTTTTTTGTTTTGATTTGATTTTTTTTATTTTGATGACTTAATTCTGTTTCTTTACCTGTTCTTTAATTGCTCACAATTCTTGTATTCTTTTAGAACTCTTACATAATTTCGTATTATCTACTTTATTCCTGTGTGTATCCTGAGTAAAACTCACTCATCAAACTATTCATATTATTACATAACTTCTTTTAACAACTGTTTGTGACAACTCATCACCTTTGTTACTACTCTAATTTCATTTACACCTAATTTTCTTGACTGATTTTGTATTACATAACTCCAATTACCAATCTTCACATGTTTAGTTAAAATAACCATAACCAATTGTATTTTTGTTTGACAAACTTAATGTTCACATACATACAAAATAACATATATATATATATATATATATATATATATATATTTACAGTTGTACAGCTAAGAAAATGAATTCGCCGAAAAGACACTCTTCGCTGAACTACGTGTTTTGTTTTCATTAATGCCTGGATGGGGATTATCCATGAATCATATGATTTCGAATGAAATGAAGTTTCTGGAGATCAGATATCAAGTATTTCGTTCTTTTGACGCATTACTTAATCTAGTTTTGTTGTAATAATTTGTTGTGTCTGTGTTTCATCAAACTTCGCAGTTTTCAATGTTGAGTGGTATTCAGAGTTTGTAGTTGACTACATAATTTGCTACAATTGTAACAGAAAATCGAACGCCATAGCCTACCTTCATCTTTTTCTTGTAAATGCTAGAAGAAATTTTTTATAGGCACCCGTTCATTTCAATTCCGATTCTATGAACATATAAGTAGTAAATCAAACCGATGTACTAGTACGTTGCGAACTGTACAAACACACTATTACTGATTAGTTATACGCCACAACATGAAGCACAAAGAAGATTTCAAAAATCAGTTAATATGAAGTAAAACATGATCATTAGTGAGTATGATCCAAATATAATAAATTAATAACACTACTTTTCAACAAATCAGTAAGTGAATGCATCTTTTTTGAAAATAAATATATCAATAAAATATAGTTTAAAAAGTCTAAAAATTATTGACTCTTATGATTTGTAATGATGCAACAATTATTCAACTACACAGTACCACAACGTGATTAAAAACTTTCCCACTTTTGACAAGTTTTATTGTTGACAAACAGTACATATTATGACAAATGCTTATACGACATACTCAATCGATATCAAGCCAAACGAAGCTAAAATTTCGATATGTCACTATTTATAGAAGAATGACTTTCAGTTAACTCGATGAAAAATTATCAAACTTCAAAATTATTTATATGTGACTGTCTAACACCAGTACTCCAAAAGTCAAAAAACGCGCAGATTTCAATTACGTTGGTGAGGCAATATGTTATAAGGGTGGGAGGCCTGCGTGCAACGATGCGTTACTTAGTAGTTGTAGTAATGATAACAAGCTCTTTTACCGATTTAATCAACCTGAAATGCTTTTCGGTAGAACATTTAGAATATTGTTAAGTTTCACAAGATAATCCTTATGAGGCTGTAGTACATGCAGTCCAACTCTACACCTGAGATATCTGGCCTCTCCGAGCTAAGGATGTGTGACGACTCGATCACCACTGTCAATATAAAGTTACTTAGATCTCGTAACGATACTGCGTAAGTAATTCTCAGACCCAGTAAAGTGTGCTCGAAGCATTGTCAGATATTACTAATATGAGGATGAAACTTGGGCACTGTGGTAGAGTATAATTCCATTACGGATAAAATTTCACTTCGATAAAGTCACACAGTGTTATACAGTAAATACTTACTGATGATGACATTTCGAGCACAATTTATTGCTCATAATCATATCAAGGTACTCACATAACTTTCTTGCTTCATAAAAATATTGATTAGACATTTGAATAAAATCAGTATGACTTCAGTAAAGCAGAAAGGAAGATAAAGCACATTCGGAAATAATATTAAGTGTTACCAATAAAAAGTACAATAAGATGGGAAATAAGACGAGTGTCATTAGTCAACAAGATGGGAGTTAAGATGTTTTTATAGTAAAATAAATAACTTGATAAAACGTTATACTGTGGATTGAAATATAATTTAACATTATTCATTATCCTCTGATTCGACTGGCAATAATATCTTCCATATCCCTGGTATTTGCGTCGAATCATCTCTGTTGCAGGTGTTGGGTGTAGACGCGATGAACATGGATTCAGTAATCAATCCCTCTCGCCACCTACCTATATTACTTTTTAGAATTTTGACTCTGTCTCACCCTATTGTGTGGTTGTGTCTTAATGCATGCAGTGTAGCTGTTGAGCTTTTCTTCTAAATTACTTACCTTATCAGAGTCAATCATTCTAATCTTTGCTAAATGTTTATGTTCTGATAATGCCACTATTCCCGATCCACTAGTTTGACCTAGTTCCCCTAACTCACAGTCATTGCAAGGTATTTTTAAATTATATTATTTTCTCTATTATTTTGTCCTTCAGCCTACAGAGCTTGTCCCGTGAGCGAGTATGTAGGTTTGAATACCACTCTAATTCCTGCTTTGTTAAGGATACCACGTAAGGTCTCAGATGTTCCACCCCTTATATAGTAAAATTGTAGATGACTTATACTTTCTTATTTATGTTATCATTATTAGTTTCACTATTCTCTTTATTTAGCTTTTGTCCTTTTCTGATCTTCCTAATGAATTTTAAAGGATAGTTTATTTAACACCAACGCCTATTCTTTCTGTTTCATTTCATCATTTAGGTTTTTTGTTGTACTACTTAGTGCTATTGCTCGGCCTGTTAGACACTTAACTAAGCCTGCCTTAACAGTTAACGGATGAGATGAATTAAGGTCTAGATATCTATTAGAATGAAGATATATCAGATACAGCTTAGAATCGAAAACAGTCACAAACATGCTGCAATTTTTTTTCTTTCTTCTTTTTTTGAAGGTAATGTGAAGTATTAAATGCTCCATTACGTGCTCTTAATATATATATATATATATATATATGCTAATCTGTTAAGAAATTTTTTTGTTCGTCAACTTCTTCCTCGCCTATATATTTCATATAATTATTGTTACCATTATTAATTTCTGTATTTCTTAGTGTTTACACTGCACTCTGAGTAGGTGCTTTGAATAAATCAAATCGAATCACGACCTTTAACATTATTGATTGAAGGATAAAACATCGTAGATGTCTACTTCATTTCAAAGACGAGTTCTGAGATAAACAAGTTCCAAAATGTTGAAATACCGTGTTATCATGAAGTGAGTCTAGAAATCACTGAAAACCTGCAAAACAATCAATGACCCTGAGCGACTTGAAGAAGGTTATTATTCCATCTTAAGTTTTGACATATCCTTATGAATATGACCTGAACAGCTGCCATCCATCCTTACAGAACCACAGAAAAATTGCCTATACCTAATCATTTATAAAGTAAAAACAGAAAGAGTTCTTTCTGAACTCATGCCTCACAATTTTATACCGAAAACTGAAACATTTCACAACTTGCGACAGAATTCATAATTTCAAGAAATAACTTACAGAAAGACCTGGAACAAAAGCAAGTATTGCACCCCATTCAGTATTCTGCAGAATATGTTCAATGGAATGAGCGATGAGATCAGTTTCTGGATAACTATCCTCACCGACACTACGTAAGATTTCTATTGCATTTGAAGACAGCCTAGGGTTGAGTCGTAAAAAAATTTACAGCAAGTCTTAAAAGTAAAGTTGATAGACACTTATGAAATTGCTAACTCATGCAAAAAATCCATAGATAAACATAAACAAACACTAGTTATATATTCCACAGACCACAGAACGCATATATTCGACTAAAATGAGATGTTTTGAAGCAATAACACCAACCGATATGGATTAGAACAACGTGATATAAAATTTGGGTGACTATTTTGTCCGCTTGACAGCAAGCTTATCAATGGTTTAATGGGTTCTGTTAAACCAGTTCAAAAGACCACTACTCCAAGCACCCACTTGAATGATAAATAATATAATATTTGAATGGAGTACTTTTTGTGCAACAACTGTTTTAATTTGTTGGAAATACTCAGATGCCCACATATATAAAGGGACATTTTCACAGATGACGCAGTTGAAAGTGGAAAAGACAGTCGATTATACCGATTAACAACCAAAAGCCTTACTAGTATACACTTGACGAATAGCTCTGAAATTGCAATGGGGAAGGTGGGCTGAATGTCACTGAAAGTTATTCGATCAACAAACTGAGTTGTGGTTTACACCTTTATTTAATTCTAAAGAATAATTAGTTAATTTATCATTAAATCATTTAGTGAGGATACATACATGATCTAAATGTATGCAGTTACAAGCGGTAAGAATTCGTCTGGTTGCGTGTAAGCTTAACGATACATTAATACAAAAAAGCTTTTAATGCCAGCTTTCTACTCAGAATGGCGACACAAGGGCTTCGAAACAAACTGGATTAACAGAATGTTGTTTACTTACTAGATTTAATGTTTGTTCTCAAGGGCCCGAAAAATATGCACGAGTGACACAGTGATGGATGAGTTTCGACATACACATTCAGTTTTATTAGCTAATGGTTATCCAGAAAACCTTATCACTTGTCACAGTAAAGAAAGACCACATCTAGAAAAGATAGCTTCTGTACCAAAGAAAGCTATCTTTATTAACCTACTATTCAAGGGCGACCAGTAGACAGCTCAAGGACTTCGGTCAGCTATCAAACGCACATTCTATGCCAAATCTCTCTTTCTCATTTGCCGAATATTTTCGACCCCTGTACGTGCGATTAAAGGATGAAATTCTGTGGACTCTACTTCAAACTGTATCTATAAGTTCACCTGCAGCTGCGATGACACTTATATAGGTAGAACCAACAGAATGTTCCAATGTCGTCGAAAAGAACATGTTCCAAAATGGCTACTAAATCATATAGAAAATCCCAATGCGATTAATCTGAATAGAAATCCAGCATCATCCATTGCAAAACACTTATTAATGTCAGATCACAAAATCAATATTAATGACTGTTCCACAATTATTTCACACAACTCTAATTCAAGGACATTGAAGGTGATGAAAGTACTTTGGATTAATCAAATACAGCCTAAACTGTGTGTGTACAAAAAACAATAGACTGCAATCTTCACCTACCATGGACTACATGACCTATCAAAATATGATTGGTCATTAGTATGTACTTTTGTTTTTTACTTAACTGAACTTTATCTTATTATTGTTAAACATGTAAGTTGTAAAGCGGTTGTAAAGAAACTACGAAATGATATCATCTCGCGAAATTTGTCTTCTTAATGCCTTATTCAAATTTATCAGAGAGACTAATTGTTTTAATGTACTAGATTCAAGGGATACAAATGTTTTGATAATGATTACAAAAATAACCAAATTGCAGACGTTATATTAGTAGATAACCTGAGTGTTGACGTGTACTAGATTTTTTTCTTTCCTTCACGTTCAAGCTAGTGGCTTGAAGTTTCTGTAGTAGTGTTTATTTTACAGGATGGGGTTGCTAGACTCATGCCCAACCTTTCCTCTATACCAACATTATTTCTGGCTTAGCGAGGTAGAGGAGTGAGTCCGCCGGGGATCGAACCCCGGACCATATGCATGGTCGGCGAGCGACCTAACCGTTATGCCACCGACGCACACCGTGTACTAGATTGGGCTCATGTAATTATATTCTAACAAGCACATGAAGATGATGAGAAAGTTAGTCTGGTTTTAGACAATATTAACTTTAGACACTAGAGAAGTACGTTAAGGGATCTTTAAAGCTAACTTTCTGATTGACAAAGATCACGCTTCTATTAAACTTTATTGGAGAAAAAATACGGGAAGGTAGTATTATTTAGAGAAATCATGCGATAAGATCATTTTCTGATAACTTTTCTGATAAAGTGGATGAGACTTTTTGAGGAACACCTTAGTATGCCGCTTCATAAACCTGAAATCCTTCTAAAGTTGATACCATTTAACCCAGGTTTGATCATTGCGTAACTCTGCATGTCAAAGGTTGAAATAATATGTGAACTCATAAATTGGTGTGTGATAATACAATATTCTGACAGCTTGGATGAAATATGAGAATGCTTTTTTTCATACAATGTAGGTTTTTTAATTAGAAAGTATTATAATCTTCCTTAACTATAAATTACCATTAACTGAAGAACAATTTCAGGGTATCTTGATGTACATTAACTTAACAAGCTCGAGACGTAAAAGAAAAGCTTTACACGCAGTAAATAAAAAACAATTTGGTATTATTATATTGGTTTACTTGTTGTAGACTGTTTTGTACATGCAGAGGTGCACCATGTGCATCACATGATAAAATAACTCATTTGCATTTAAGAAGGATATGTGCCTACGTCAGTGAAATATGAAAAACAGATTTTAATACTCCGCCCTTACAATACTATTTGCCGTTGGAATGTTTATACCTGTGTTGTTATAACAAGGGTGACTGATAGTTATCATTTACGAAAAACATAATACGCAAAGAGAAAGGGAATGAATTTCTTTGACAGCTAGTATTGTGGCTTGTTCTACTGATAAGATTTATCAGTAGTATGTACATAAGGAGATGTTCATCGGCATTAAGACATCAAGTAGTGGGCAGGCAGATATATGACGTCAGGGAAAGCAAATGATTCAGAGTTGCAGCAAAACATAGGAGACAAGAAAAGGAGACAAAAACAACATAATATGAAAGACAGAAGTAGCCCAAGTGGTCTAGTGGATAACGCTTTCCCGACCGAAAGCTGCTACCTTGACGTGGTGGTCGGGCTTGAACACCGCAATGATCTATTCAAGCTATACTGGCTGAGACTTATGTCTCTTGAGGTTCTACCATGCCAGGCAGGTTGTTTGGATAGCGGTTAAACAAAAAGCAGCTACCCAATCCAACATCATGTCCAATACAAAATTACAAAATTTCATGCCGGATCGGCCGTGGCCCGGATTAACAACGACCGCGCTTCCTGCTGCCGTGTCACAGGGCAGGAGTGATAAATATGCTACTGAGACACACCAAACAAAAAGAACAAACAAAAACAGGCCGCGTGTGACCGGCCTCAAGCAGTTGTCCCCTGGGCTCTGCGGTCACGCAACCAACTTCCACGGTGTGGGCAGCCGGGAAGTAACAATCGCCCTCACAATCCGAAATGCACACGAAACCTCTCTATTACTCACTCATCTTTGTCTTCATCTTCATCTCTATCATCTTGCCTTCCTTCCACTGATGCAACTCCTCGACTTGATAGCTCTCCACTTCCTCTCCACTCTGCGTCCACTAAAAACGATGGAAGCCAAAAAACCACCACCGACAGCCTCTTAAAGCCGCGCCACCAATTTCATATAGGAGCTCTTAATGTTAGGACACTTTGCCAAATAGGACAACAAGCATCACTAGCCAAGACCCTGGCATCACGAGCCATTGATGTATGCTGTGTTTCAGAAACACGCATACAAGACCCAAGTGTGGTTATTCACCTAACCCCACCTGGCCAACAGGTTGAATCTGCAAAATTCACCTTGAGGGTGTCAGGAGATGCCACAGCTAGTTCACGAGGATTAGCTGGCGTAGGGATAGCTTTGAGTACTAGGGCAGAAAAGACATTGCTTGACTGGATCCCGGTAGATAGCCGAATGTGTGCTGTCCGCCTGAACGGATCAGTAAGAAGGAGGAAGGACTGCACTACTCGCCGATGCCTTTTCGTAATCTCCGCCTACGCCCCCACTGACTGCAGTTCAGATGAAACGAAGGATGAGTTCTACCAAAAGCTGTCTAGTTTGGTGCGAAAGGCTAAACGCTCAGACATAGTCGTTCTAGCTGGTGACTTTAACGCTCAAGTAGGGAAATTGTGTCAATCTGAGAAGGATGTCGGTGGCACCTATGGAGCTCCGTGCCAGCGAACCGACAACGGTGACCGTCTCCTACAGTTCTGCTCTGATAATCATTTGTTTCTTGTAAGCACTAACTTTAAACACAAGGAGAGACACTGTTTGACTTGGAGACCCCCTTCATCAAACCAACGCTGGACACAAATAGACCACATAGCAATAAGCTATCGTTGGCGTGGGTCGGTAGGAGATTGTCGCTCCTTCTGGAACACGTGCGTAGATACCGACCATGCACTGGTCCGCGCTCGGGTGTGCTTACGACTGAACGGACGTAGGAAACAGCTGGCGGTAAAACCATCACGTCCCCAGCTCGATCAGGAAACTAAATCCGTATTTCAGGAAGAACTAGCTAAACACATATCTGTGTTCGACAGCTGTGCTCACCCTGAAGAAGCTTGGAAAAATATCCAGGCAGCCATAGATACAGCTGTAAAAGCTGTGAATAAGGTAAACCCAAAGGTGAGTAAAAACCACTGGATCTCCACCGCCTCATCCGAACTGATAGATGCTAGAAGACTTATTCCGGCGAGCTCCGAATTCAATGAGGAGCGAAAGCTGCACAAGAGGAAACTTACGAAAAGTCTCCGCAAGGACCGTGAACAGTGGTGGGCGACAAAAGCCAAAGAGATGGAGAAAGCTTCGAGGATAGGCAACACCAGGCAACTCTTTGGACTCATCAGGGAAACGGGTGGGAGAAGACAAATCATCAGTGAGACAATCTCGGAAAAAAATGGCACTATAATTAGCTCCCAGGATAGACGACTGGATCGTTGGAAAGAGCATTATGAGGAGCAGTTTAATTTGCCCACAGCCACGCTCAACCTTCCGAGCATCCAACACCTCCCTGAATGGGATATAGACACAGGTCCTCCGTCACTAACTGAGGTTACTAAAGCTGTCACCAATCTGAAACTAGGCAAAGCAGCGGGACCTGATGGAATGACTCCAGAGGTATTTAAGTACGGTGGAGACAGCTTACTGTCCGGATTAACTGAGGTACTAGGCAGCGTCTGGGAATCAGAAGAAGTCCCATCGGGTTGGTGTAAGTCACTGATTATCCCCATATACAAGAAGGGAGACAAGTCTTCCTGTGATAATCACAGAGGGATTAGCTTGACTAATATAGTATCTAAAGTCTTAGGCTCAATAATCATGCGTAGACTGAGTGGTGCTCGGGAAGCACAAACACGAGAGAGCCAGGCAGGCTTTAGACCAGGAAGAGGGTGTATTGATCATATCTTCACCCTCCGACAGATTCTAGAACATAGGCATTCCTACCGGCGTCCAACAGTCATTATATTTCTTGACCTAAAGGCAGCATTCGACTCTGTCGATCGGGAAGTTCTCTGGAGATGCTTGGCTGTAAAGGGAATTCCGAGAAAATATATTGCACTGATTAAGGCACTCTACTCGTACTCATACAGCCAGGTGAGGGCTTACGGCGAGCTGTCATCTGAACTGATGACGACCAGTGGTGTCCGTCAAGGATGCCCATTATCTCCTTTTCTATTCAACTTCATCATAGATGTGTTAATGGACTTAACCCTAGGTGACTTCAGCGACTCAGGGATTGACTTGCTACCGGGGAATAATCTCGTTGACTTGGAATATGCAGACGATATAGTCCTTCTAGGCGAAGACGCTGACGAAATGCAGAGTCTTCTAAACACCTTGAGCCGCAATCTACGAATGTTTGGCATGCGATTCGCTCCCGCCAAATGCAAGATGATGTTACAGGACTGGACTACATCGACGCCTAGTTTAAAAATAGGAAGTGAAGTGGTAGAGCACGTTGACCGCTTCACTTATTTGGGAAGTACCATCAGCCCCAACGGGCTGATCTCTGACGAAATCTCAGCACGAATACAAGGGGCTCGTTTCGCATTTGTTAGTTTACGCCGACTCTGGCGTAGACGAGATGTTCGACTATCGACCAAAGGGCGGGTGTACTGCTCATCAGTCCGCTCCGTCCTCCTTTATGGTTGTGAGACCTGGCCACTGAGAGTGGAAGACATGAAAAGACTAGCTGTCTTTGATCATAGGTGCCTGCGTTCTATTTCCCGTGTAAAGTGGCATAATAAGGTGAGCAACATGGAGGTTAGGCGTAGAGTTCTAGGTAAACAGGGGAAATCAATCGACGAAGTCGTGAAGCTACAAAGACTGAGATGGTTAGGACATGTGTTACGTATGCCAAGCCATCGCCTCCCTCGACGAGCAATGTTAGCGGATATAGGGTCAGGCTGGAAAAAAGCTAGCGGCGGTCAAACAAAAACTTGGCATCAGTCAATGAAATCCACAACAGTTGGTCTAAGCCACGTAGGAAGGTGTAGACTTCCAGGCTGGGGTCCTCGGGACGGTAAAAATCTATGGTTGGAAACAATTGGTGACATGGCTCAAAATCGTTCTCAGTGGCGCAGATGCATCCACTCCCTGTGACTTATGATCTTCAATGAAACTGTTTTGTATTTCTTTATTACTCCTTTGTCTCACACCTCTGCTCACTGTTTCTATTATGCTTTTCTTGTACTTTCTTCTCTTGCTTCGCGTGCTACACGGAATGTGGCGACTTGAACTTCCGCACATTTGTGCAAAGTTCTATGTCGAAAACAGACAGACAACACGGACGATCTGTGCAAATGACGATTTACAGATAAGGCATACACAATTTCGCTATACTGAGATACCAAATCCAGCTCCCCCCCCAAAAAAAAAACTTTCCTTTACGAAATTCCTCGTCTTCTACCTTTACACTATGACACTATGACTATGAACAGAATAATCAACATCTTCTTACTGTAAACTCACCCATTTAAAGATTGCAACCATCGAGAGAACTCAGGAGTTTTTCCATAGGACCGTTTGAGAGCCTCTTTCTTAGGAATATTCGATTTAAGAAGACGTTGTTTTAATGTAGACGCTTGGTTACGCTTAAGTTTATTCATAGCAGTGTTTGGCAACCAGAATCTAAAGCAGAAACATAGTCAGAAAGATTAGAAATACATACATAATCATAAATCCACTAATTAACAAAACCAATTTATTTCGTTCACTTATTTTATTACTACTATTCAACAACATTGTAGAAAAATGCTCGGAAATATTTTTTGAACAGCAGCTAAATATAATTAATACATCATAGAGCAAATTTATTTGATAATCACAGAGTGAGACAGCATTATTTATTAATGACCAATCAAATCAAGGGATAAATAATGAAGTGATATAAACGAAGTTGGAAATTTATGTAAGTACCTTGATAGGATTATGAGCAGTGAATTGTGCTAGAAATGTCATCAATAAAATAATAATAGTGTATCACAGTGTAACTTCATCAAACAAATATACTCCATGACGGTATCATACTCTACCACAATGCCCAAGTTCCATTCTCATGTGCAAATTAGCACAGCTGATCAGTTAACATGCTATAAACACTTCCTGAGTAGATTGAATAACTCAATGACATACATCTTCACATAAATAATATATTTTCTGTGGTGTAACTCTTACAACTTCCTTCTCAAAGGGAGTGATTTTATGAATAATATCCTACTCGGTTCAGTGGTCATACTATATATACACACATTTCAGTAGCACTGTAGGCTAGACAAAGAAATACTGATAACTTCTCAATGAACAATTTGACTGTGATAAATAATTGCATAAATAAAAACCAAGTAATCTAAAATAATCTGAAGTACGAGTCGATAATAACTTGTATGACGTTTGTAATTCCATATTCAAAAGTATTACCAGATCACAGACATTAAAATCTAACAAATGGTCTAGAAGTCACTATATTTTTTCAATCCATATTTAATATTCAGTTATTGGTTTTGTAGGGATTTTGTTTGATTGCATGGAGGATTTCATCATGAGCTGACATCAGTTAGAATGTCACTGGAAAACCTGAGAGTACTGGATAGCTGTTTCGTCCTACTTTGGGACTCTTCATCAGTACGCATCCAAACCAGGACGAAACAGCTATCCAGTACTCCCAGGTTTTCCAGTGGTTCTCTAACTGATGTCAGCTCATGATGAAATTCTCCATGCATATTTCATAATCATTATTAATGGACACATAATATCCTAGAATTTTACTCAGAGTAGGAGACACTTAATGCTTCCAAGATATTACTGAAGTAAGTGGAAAAGAGAATAACACACTTTAAAAATAATGACCACACTATACGTGACAAGAACAAACAGATAAAAGAATTAATACTGTCCAGATAAGTTCAGTGAAATGGAAGTCTACAGTAAATTCAAGCTGTACCAAAGGAGAAAAAAATTATTATGATTTACAGGAGTGATTATTTCCTATGAGAACAATACTAAACACCAAGCTCACTTTGTTTCTTTCAAAATATCTTCTAAGTAGTAAGTTTTGACTGGAAATGTTTTACCAGGAATTTCGAATTTTGGACAGTTATCTAAAAGTGAAAAGAAGGATGCCATATTAGTCAAAAATTAATTCGCTTTTTTTTCTTTGATTAACGTCAACAGATAAAAATTTGCCTCGAAATGTGTGAGATAACGCAGAGACGTTTGCTCATCCACTCGGTTTCTATGGCTTGTTGATATCATAAATCAACACCCAAAATGTAAGACGAGTTCTCGAACTTCCATCTATTTTTAAACATTTGCAGAATAGAATTTATGCTTATATGAACATAATTTTAGGTATAAATAAACGGAATTAAAAAGTTTTTACGAGTTGATCACGGATTGATATCAGTTAGAGAACCATTGAAAACCAGAAAGAACTGTACAGCTGCTGTTTCATCCTAGTTTGGGAATTATCATCAGTACGCACTCACTGGGATTCGAACCCAGGACCTTCCGGTTACAAGGCAAGCTCGTATACCATTCAGCCACTGGGACACGATTTAATGGCTTATGAATTCTGACTTCTACCAATTCATGATTTAGCGCAACCCCAGCCATTGTCGTTGGTGGGACATCCATCCATGGATGGATGTAGGGAATTAAAAGGTTTCAAAAAAGACTCCTAGTATAAAAAGTGAGATGGATGACAACTACAAGCATATCAAACGTTATTAGGAGATGCAGCCACAAAATATCAGCACCCCTACAAACTCATAAAACTTAACATTTGATGACTAACTTCATCACAGATAGATTTCAGTTTTAAAAAGTTGCCGAAAAGCAAACAAGGGGTAAATTGAAATTTACAGAAGCTGGAAACTATAGGAAAGTGAATCAATGATAATGGCCTCTACACTTGAGAATCACACACAATGTACCCTTTTTACTGCTGGAAGGATATCCATTTATTTCGATTGACTGCTGATGCCTTAAATCAATACGAAGTCGGATTTTATAGCTTACGTGAAATGAGTACTAAAATATCAGTTTTTCATTCTGAATCTGACCTGACCTTTCCTATTAACTACATAATCATTCTTCATGGTGTCTAGGGATCAAATCAGATAATATTGGCGTAATACTTTTAACAGTTACTGGTAAAAGCCATTGTATTCTACACAGATGAGAATGAGAAAGTTCAACTTCTAACGTAGGAAATTCACTTATCGACTACCTAGTAAAAATCAGTCAAGTAAGAACTAAAATGGTCACCACCTTTCTGCAACTACAATTTCTTCCAAGACGCTGTGCCATTTGACCTGTCTACGCTGTCATATGCCGCCTTAGCTCGGCCTCTCAACAGCGTCCCCAGGACAACTGCCTTCGCCCCTGCTCCTTGATACCCACCAGCTCAGTGACGGACTCGAAGTCACGTAAGAAGCTCCGTATGTCTCCTTCTTCAAACGCAGTTGGTCATGGGATTTTCATTTTTTTGTAGCCAGCGACACCAAGTGTAACAACAGAAGACAACGGCCGGCAACAGATCCTTTAATACGGAAATCAGCACGTATTTATATATATTTCCTGTACATTATTATAGCTTATTCAAGTAGACAAAAGCAGTCTTCTAATTGGTTGTTTCTCGGAAGTTAAGCAGACAAACGTAGGCTTCTGATTGGCTGTTTCGAGTTTCCTCTGAAAATGGAGCCATCTATCTGCGAAGCATATTTGCCCACGTTAAGTCTGCTGTGATTGGTTGTTGAATCAGCCTTGTTCATATTTTCTCACAGCCAATACTAGTGACCTAGACAATGACGTAGATTAATGTCGACCAATTGGCTAGCAGCCTGCTCTCACCACAATACGACCAAAGAATGAGCGAAACACGAATTCTGCGGTTTAGTTAATAGTCGTAAGCTCAGATTGGAAAATGTTTCCAATGTACTTAACCTACTGCCTCTAAATAAGTAGTAATGTATTTCCAACGTAAAAAGATAATACAGCCACGTAGAGTATGATTTACAACTAAGGAAAACTTCCAAACTGAGAAATACATTTTCGAGATCAGTTATATTCTGAGATCCCGTATGACAGACTCTCATCCAAGAAAAAAATACACGATTAAATACTGTTTTTTGCTAAATAAGTGGGAGCATTTAATTCCATGTTACATAAGTTTATTTGAAATATCACACAGCGACGCAGAATTATCCGCTTCATAACACTGCTGTCCACCCGAAGTAAAATACTAAGTCGCGTTATCCTGGAGAGAATAAAGGATGCACTGGATGCAGAACTCCGCCCACCGGAAAAACCTGCATTCATGAAAGGTAAATCATGTGCTGATCAAATTGCATCTCTACGCATCATCATCACAGAACAAAGCGTAGAATGGTAGTCAAACCTATCTCTACCTCAACTTCATCGACTTCGAAAAGGCCTTCGATAGTGCAGTGTTGACCGCGAAGTAATTTGGAAACTATTTTAACACTACGGTGTACTTCAAGTCTTTATCAACCTCATTCAACAGCTCGCTATATGACAGTGTGTCAGATGATCCACAACGGAAAAATCAGAGAGGAGTTTGCAGTGAATACAGGGGTAAAACAGGACTGTTTATTATCACCGGTGATATTCCTAATTGTGGTGGACTGAATTATGCATCAGACTGTGTACCTGGAGTGAAAAGACAAGGGTACGTTGAACCGACAAAAAGACTCTAGGAGATCTGGATTTCACAGATGATATATGCTTAATGTCACACAAACTCGAAAACAAGCGAAAACCAACGAACTGACTGAAGAAGCAGCGAAGACAGGACTCTGAATGAACATAAAGAAGACGAAGGTGGTGAAGATAAACAAACAATAGAAACAACAACCATCAACGGGAGAGATTTAACAGAGGTTAACCCCTCATTTATCTAGGAAGCATCGTTTCAACTACAGGCGCAACGGATGAAGATGTCAAATCCGGACAAAATCGGAATGGCAAGATACGACCTCATCAACATGAAACCAGTTTGGAAATCCACTGCACTCAAAGTGAAGATGTATTGTTGAAGCCCTATATTCCACTCGGAACCCAAGGGAACAATAATAATAATGATTACTAACACACTGAAACCCAGTCCATTATCAACTCCAAAACGTAATTCCAATGAACTGAAACATAGGAGACAAAAGATAAAAAGACTAAATGCCGCTGTAATGGAAGTTCTGATGTAATGCGGCACGCGGCAAAGCTGATCAAAACTAAACAAGTAATAAGAAGTCATTTTTAAAAATACCCCATTAATGCTGTTGTTAACTGGGTTTGTTAGTATCACAAGACAGCTCATCGATGTAAAGAAACAAGAAGCATTAAAAGGGTGAATGAGTCGCCACATAATCCAGACCAGCTTTGCCAAGGATTAATTTAACGTTCTATTCCAGTAACCTATCAAATGAATTACGAAGTATAACTAGTGATCAAGTTTTACATTCACAATGTCCGTAGAAAATCTCGTTCCGCAGTTATGCAAATAGGTGAAACACAAGATATTTATACACACAGAATGTGAAAATGAAAAATAGACGAAACAGCAGACAAGAAGAATTTCACAGGAAAAGTATCGTCAAAAAATTGGTCAAACGTGCTGAATTTTTCACGAGCAGTTGTGAGATATAAAACAAAGATTCTCGAATCTTTTATTCCTGATTATAAAATCACGAAAAACACAGTACCAATCATGGCGGATACACTAAATTGGGGAAAGGACAAAAGCACAAAAAATGAACACACAGATTCACCAGGTAAGGCTATCCAAATCCAACTGAAAACAGTAAAAAAAACTACAAACAGAGCGGAGGTAATAGAAATCAGTGAGAAGCAAGAGCATTTGCATACAGGATAAGAAAAAATGTCCAGTATGTTACGAAGGCCATAACCGAGTGTAAGTTTTTTTCCCTTCACGTCCCCAGTGGAACATAGGGCTCCACGCTAGTGGCTTGAAGTTTCTGTAGCAATGTTTATTTTACAGGATGGGGTTGCTAGCCTCATGCCCAACCTTTCCTCTTTACCAGCTTTACTTCTGGCTGAGTGCATTAAAGGAGCGCGCCGACCGGGGATCAAACCACGGACCATGTGGATGGACGGCGAGCGTCCTAACCACTATGCCACCAGTATGTTACGAAGGCCGTAACTGACTGTAAGTGATCATATATATATATATATGGAGAGGTTAAGAAATATAGGGAACAGAAAATATTCCGTTTAGTCTTAAGTTGAATATTACATCTCCTGAAATAGTAAGACACAACAGTATAAATTATACTACTATCCGTATAAAAAAGTAATAAAAACGTAAACTTACTAAAATACTCAGAGAATCTATCTGCATTAATTGTTGCTGACATAAGAATTATCCGGAGATCCGGACGAAGAGGAGCTATTCGTTTCAGCATACACAGTAGGAAATCGCATAAGAATTCACGTTCATGCACTTCATCGACAATAATATGGCTGATATTCTACAGTAAAACAGAGCATAATAAAAACAGAAGTTCGATGTTCAAGTTATTTCTGTTAGTTGATTTCATTTTTTCTGTATAAAACTCATCATATACCACAAGAAAATGTAAAAGAAAAAAATACGATCAATATACATTTGCAACGTCTTTCTACCTATTGAAGGGGGGAGGGGGGCGATTGGCTTATGCACTCGACTTCCATTCAAAGAATTACAGTTTCAAATCTTCCTCCATTCACTTCATCAGCTTGGGGAAACCGGGTAGTATCATTAGTCCTCACACAATGAATGACTCATAGCCCGGTACCGAGTAAGTGAATACTGACTGGCCAACGAACTAATAGATAAGATTAGGTAAATCGTTCATATTAAATGACTTTATTCACACAACCTATTCTACCTAACGCATAAATGAAGAAACATAAACAATTAATCAGAAATTGAAATTGATTTTTAAGTTAAATAATACATTTTATGCTTAATTGTTAGACGCCTATCTTCGCGATTCAAGAACAGCTAGAGAGGGAAATGTAATGATTGCAGTTCATAAGTACTCCTAACCATCTAGATGATGTAGACAATTCATTCTAAATATGATTCATTCACTTACCTATAAAACGTAGAATGCTCAGCATAAGCACTACTTACAGTCGTCTGAGTATGGGGGTTAACAAAGCATGCATGAAGCAATATATAGGAATTGAACGAAAAGCATCCACAAGCGTATTACTGATGAGGCCGAATTACTACTGCGATAATTACCATATTTTTGTAGAAGGTCCATCATATAGGTCCTACTACTTAATTTCACTCCTCGTAAATATGAAAAGCAATTTTAATACATAATTTATCCACATATCGTTTCACCATATATTCAAGGTGAAAGAATGGAAAAAAAGCTATTCACCACTGAATATCCAATCCAACAAACGAAACATTATAGGTAGGAACAAGAAAGATATTAGATATTCGATTAGTTAGACAATGGCTTAAAATATGGACAATTGGACGAATAAAAATTCAATAAGCAAAACAGCCACAAATTACGATAAATGAGTGAGACATTTCATTTTAGGGTTTATTATTATACTGAAAAAAAAAATGAATTTCACTTTACTTTTAACAGTGGATCAGAACGAAACCATTGAAGAATAATTCCTGTTGTACAAAAAAGAATTGAACCATGAGGACGCTGAGGATATCGACGTTCCAAACGAATCTGATAGCCTACAGAAGATCCTATTGATTCACCCCTTTCAGCTGCAACACGTTCAGCAACTGAAATTGCACTGATACGTCGTGGTTGTGTAACAACAATGCGTGTGACAGATCCATTCCCCTTTAGGACTTGATCTTCTAAAATGAATTGTGGGACTTGAGTTGTCTTTCCGCAACCTGTTTCACCACTTATTATTACAACCTGGTTGTTTTGTACAGTTGAAACGACATCCTGAATTTTTTAAAAATATATTGTAAAAGAAAATGTTACATTTTTCACCGTAGAAAACTATGTAATGATCAATACCTCTTTTATCCACAATGATACCTCAGACGGCATAATTAGTTTATGAAGGTAGAGGGCATTTTATTACTGAAAAAATTAGTGACGCATAAGTTACACAGTATTTTTATTTACCACACTGAAGAGAAATAACATTTCAATATTTTTACACCGCATATTACATAAAACACAGTACAGTACAAGGTCCTGGAAATGCTAAATAACGTGAGCAGTGTGGCTCGGCATATCGTCTTAAATATTTCAGCTGCTATCACATTCTTTTTGAGAATGTTTCTCGTATGGTGTGTAATTCAATATATAATCAATATCCAGGATTTATAGTGCATAGATTAATAGCACTATAAGATAGACCATTACCATCAGATCCAATTCTGATGAGGAGATATAGTAATCATGCATTACGAATTTGATGTATGTGCAATTCTGGAAAAAATAGTTTAATGTGTGAATTGCTTACAAAACCCTCTGTAACAAGGCAGCATTATGTGAGACTTGACATCTACTTCTGTGAATGTTAGGCTACGATTAATGAGCAGTCAGTAACAGGTTGTTTACTAAACGTAAATGACAATCTTCGATTCTTCTGAACTTCGATCTCAAATAAATCTAGTCATAAATATATCACATGACCATTGATTTGGAGAAAGTCACACTTTAAGACGCCGTATTTTTCACCGGAATTTTTAAAAGCAATCCCAAACTTTAGCAGATGAGCAACTTATATCTGTAACATACTTCTAAAAATAGAAATTAATTGTGATGTTGACCTGTACTTCAAGTGGAGTGTTTTTGGTTATTGTCTCTTCTTATATGCATGATTTAATTATGATGCTGTCATTGTCCCTGGATAATATCTTTAGCGCTAAATTCATTTTGAAGCTTAGAGAACGCGACAACACAAAACGGAATTGGTTATGGTAGATATCTCTGTTCATGTTTTCGCAGAGATATACAGCATTTAGTTGATGATAAATAACGAATTTGTGGAGCAATTATGACGGAACACAACTGGCCAGTTTTACTGCAGACGTGCAAAGCACGAAGTTACTAGTAATAATAAGATAGTACCAGTAAAAGCAGCTTTAATAATGTTCGTGAAATCCCATAAAAAATAAACACAGGATATTCTTACCTCTTTTATTTGGTACGCCGGAAGTCTACGTCTAGATTCTAACATTTTCATATACATTTGAGAATTCCTGCAATCTTTCATCGACTGAATGAGCTCGTTATCTATGGATATATTTTTGGCCAAGCTTCCCCCTATGAGCATCATCTGATCTGGATCCGAGCATTGGTCGATTGGAATATCGAATGAATCTTGGATTTCTTCAAATACAGCTTCTACTTCTTCTTCATCCTCTGAAATTTTTTTCGTTGCGAGGACAGTTGAAGATTTTTGCGCACACGAAACTTGCTTATTATTGACTGTAGACGATTTAATGCCAAGCTCCACACACTCTTGTACTACTGATTGAACTCTTGACAAATTCATTCCAACAAGAGACATAGAAGCCAACTATTTTCAGACAAATAGTGACAGTAGAAAGACATTTATTCAAGCAAATAAAAGTGGTGTAGATTCTCAGAAACAAATGAATTACTCCACGACACAAGTTTCCGGTTCACTTTAGTCCCTGCCACCTTATTTACTTACCAGAATTCATCTTAGGTCAACAACGTCATGTGAAAATAGGAAGAGAAATTATTAAGGCGATATGTGTATGCCTGCGCGTTTGACACTCCGTCACACCAATTGTTTTAGGGTTCATTTGGTTATCTTTAAAACTCGGTATGAGTTCTAGAGTCTAAACGCGTGATTAAAAGTACAGCTCTTTGACCAGTGAGCAACAGCTATAAAAGTAGGGATTGTTGATTTTTTGTCTCCAATACAAAAATAGCGAGGACCTGCCTACGATGCAAAAACTGAGACACTTTTTTTATTCCTTTGCTTTCCGAGTGGAAAGTAGGGCTTCAAGCTTGAGCTTTGAAGTTTCCGAAGCGGTGGTTTTATGTTTACGGTATGGGGTCGCTAGCCACAAACCCGATGTTCCCTCTTTACCGGCCTTAATAATGGCTTAGAGAGGTCTAGGAGTGCGTCGGCCGGGAATCGAACCCCTGACCACATCCGTGGTCGGTGAGCATAATACTGCTGAACCACTGACGAGAGAGAAGTAGTAGTTAATACTGAAAAAACAGAATGCCTATATTTTCACAAAGTTTACCATTTAGATCCCATGGATTTGAATAATAAATTCTATTCCTCCTTAAAATTTACATTATCCGTTGTAAATGACACATTCATCTAACTATGAAGGTAAATGAAATTATCCATGAGATATGTAACCTGGGCAAGATCAAAAAATTTCAGTGAAGTATTGAGACAATCAACTAATTTCTTGACTTTATAAGAAGCTTGTCTGTAAAGTGACAACTGTTCTTCCACATCTTATGTATCACTCACAATGTTTTGGTACCATATGGCAAGCCCGAACCACAGTTAAAAAAAATCCCTCACACACACACACAGAGGGAATATACGCCATTCAGTGATAACAGGGAAGCAGAAAATCCAAATGAAGGGCATCCATATGACTGACATGCTAACCTCCAACAACTTCACAAATAATTCTGTCTTCATAGAATATGATACAACTGAAGTCTCCAGCAGGGAGTGCATTTACTGAAAGGATTTTACACCTGAACATTTCTACTTAGTACTCAACATCCACAATTCATTGCAGTTACGCACTCGTGATACAAAGCCTTAAAGCATTTAAAACTTCGGCAATACAAAACCTCTTGTATATGCATTAACGTAAGGATAATTCTCCTTCCAATCAACATTTTATATGCTCATTATATAAGTGAAACTATCGAATGTTACCGTGGTAATTTTGAGCGTGACTCAGTTAATGAAACAGCCAACTAAGATACGTAAGACTAACTTATGTGTAGAAATATGGCACTGTGGTAGAATGTAATTTCGTATTAGACAAGTGTATTTTAAATGTCACACAGCAATGCAGTCTTAACAACTGGATGACGTTTTGAGCATAAACTATTGCTCATAATCATATTAGTTAAGTCACACGATTGCACAATTTGTCTAATGTATATTTTCTCTTTCTGTCTTTCCAACTTCCCTTTGTTGTTTGTTGCCACCTTTCATATCTCCGGTATAGGCAGTGTGTCATTCCGATTGCACATTTCCGGTTTTGAATTGATAAACAAAGCCTCAGTGATTAACCTCTCTCTCCACCTAACTATATTACTTTTTAATACTTTCACCCTGTACCATCCTATTTTGTGATGACATGCAAGTGAATATAGTACAATGACTGACCTTTTTACTAAGTTATTTAACTTATCAAGGTTAATTATTCCACGTTTAACTAAATTTGTGCTCCAATAATCTACTTGACCCCGATCTAATAATTTGACCTATGTGTAATTGCTAATACTTCATCGGTGTGACATTTAAAATACACTTATCTAATATGGAATTAAAATAAGTAAGCATACATATTTGAACACGACTGTTTGGTGTTGAAATTACTATAGCCTCTTACACTCCGGTTTTTCGTTGTATCACTTGGTAAACAAGAACCTTTGGTGGTGCTTAGTCACACCACATATGTATAACAGTATCATTATTTTTCGGTCACAGCAAGGGACTCCTGTACATCTACGTATAAGCGTAGTAGGCTGTTAACCAGAATTATATCATTTTAATTGTTTATTTATACATACGTATGCATCTGTCTTAAATTATTCTCGTTAAAAAGTTTCTGAAATGTCAACATCCTCTACAGCGAAAAATAGACTGATTTGAAGAACGTGATTTGTGTGCAAAAGCACTGAGATATGACACGATATTCAGTAACGGTTCGGCAAAACCTATTTTACTATGGCACACTTTAATTGGTAAGTCTTTTCCAAATCCGAATACTATAAGTTCTTAGGTTAACAATCAAATAACGTGTCTAACGAAGTCGCCTTTCCTACTAATAGTGATCTGTTAATTAGGAAGTGGATTCATAGTAAAACACAACCGATATTGAACATTTACTAAGTCTAAATGGAAGCAAGCCGTTGGCGTCTCTCTGAGTGAGCAAAAGCATACAGAAGTAAGTCAGCATTTTGCTTCATGTTACGATACTCCCAGCAACGAACACTAAAAATATCCCAAAATAGCAGCAGTTGGCTGACTTACACAGAAATATACTAAATATAAGAGTTCCTGTAATTCATAATTTAGGTATTATTCTGTCTGGATTCAACATAGAACTTGACACCGAAGTGCAGCAGTTCGAGTTGCCACGTTCCAATTGGCACACAAGGTAGACAAGAAGATGAGTGAAGAGAATCAATAGAGTTTGACAAATATAAGAGTGAAACAGAGTGGGTAATTGTAGAAAGGAATATGAAAGATTACAGAGACTGAATACATCTGCGCCATTGACAACGATTTTGAGCCATGTCACCTACTGTCTCCAGCCATTGATTCCTAGAGTCCCGAGGGCCCCAACCCGGAAGTCTGCATCTCCCTACCTGACTCAGTTTAACTGTCAAGGATTTCATGGATTGATGCCATGTTTTTGTTTGGCCACCACTGGCTCTTTTCCAACCTGAACCTATATCAGCTAGCAAAGCCCGTCGGGGGAGGCGGTGGTTAGGCATGCGCACCACCTGACCTAGCCATCTTAGTCTATGTAACTTTATAGCCTCGTCGATTGATTTTCCCTCTTTGCCCAACACTCTACGCCTAACGTCAACATTACTTATCTTGTGAAACCACCTAACGTGAGACAGAGATCGCAGACATCTATGATCGAAAGCAGTCAACCTTTTCATGTCTTCAACGCGTATTGGCCATGTTTCAGAGCCATAGAGAAGGACGGAGCGAACTGATGAGCAGTACACACGTCCCTTGGTTGATAACCGGATGTCACGCCTAGCCAGAGATGGTGTTAGTCAGCGAAAGCAGCTCGAGCTTTTCGGATCCGTGCTGAGATTTCATCGCCAATCAGTCCGTTGGTGCTAATACAACTTCCCAAGTAGGTGAAGTGGTCAACATGTTCTATCACTTCACTCCCTATCACTAAGTTAGGGATTGACGTGGTCCAGTCCTGTAGCAGCATCTTACATTTTGCAGGGGCGAATCGCATGCCAAACATACGAAGATTGCTGCTCAAGGTGTTCAGAAGACTCTGCATTTTGTCAGCATCCTCCCCTAACAGGACTATGTCATCTGCATATTCTAAGTCCATTAGATTATTCCCTGGTAACAAGTCGATTCCTAAGTCACTACGTTCAGTTAAGGATACTTCCATTAGCATTTCTATGATGAAGTTAAACAGAAATGGGGAAAGTGGACATCCCTGTCGGACACCACTGGTTGTTACCAATTCAGATGACAATTCCCCATAAGCCCATAATGCACACAAAACCTCTCTAATCCTCACTTATCTTTGTCTTCATCTTCATCTCTATTACCTTGCCTTCCTTCCACTGATGCAACTCCTCTACTTGATGGCTCCTCACTCCCTCTTCACTCTGTGTCCACTAAAAACGACGAAAGCCAAAAAACCACCACGGATAGTCTCCTAAAGCCACGCCACCAATTTTATATAGGAGCATTTAATGTTAGGACACTTTGCCAAATAGGACAACAAGCATCACTAGCTAAGACCCTGGCATCTCGAGCCATTGATGTATGCTGTGTTTCAGAAACACGCATACAAGACCCAAGTGTGGTTATTCACCTAACCCCACCTGGCCAACAGGTTGAATCTGCAAAATTCACCTTGAGGGTGTCAGGAGATGCCACAGCTAGTTCACGAGGATTAGCTAGTGTAGGGATAGCTCTGAGTACTAGGGCAGAAAAGACATTGCTTGACTGGATCCCGGTAGATAGCCAAATGTGTGCTGTCCGCCTGAACGGATCAGTAAGAAGGAGAAAGGACTGCACTACTCGCCGATGCCTTTTCGTAATCTCCGCCTACGCCCCCACTGACTGCAGTTCGGATGAAACGAAGGATGAGTTCTACCAAAAGCTGTCTAGTTTGGTGCGAAAGGCTAAACGCTCAGATATAGTCGTTCTAGCTGGTGACTTTAATGCTCAAGTAGGGAAATTGTGTCAATCTGAGAAGGTTATCGGTGGCACCTATGGAGTTCCGTGCCAGCGAACCGACAACGGTGACCGTCTCCTACAGTTCTGTTCAGGTATTATTCACTTATAACTAGGGAGTCCCGTCGTCTTCTAGATCGCAAAAACAAAAATGCGCTGCAGTCTAAACGAGTAGTCATTATTTTTTCATGGCTATTACACTTCCATGTAAATATGTGTTCTGTAGATACTTAATTTTATGACAGCAACACTTTAGTCTCCTAGAAGTAACACAAGTGCAAGACATTTCATTTTATCTAGCCAAAACCAATCACATTGTGGATGTATCACACGTTAAGAACACTTTATGTGGAGACCAGATACACATTAACTCTCCTTTAACGTACAAAAATTCGTATTGAGAGTTTATCCCTATAGTGATCTAGAGCCGTACCAAAGTCTGAAAAGTAGTGTACTGGAAAAAGCCACCCGACACCACTGCGGTTACAATGAGATGCTTGGGTAAAAGTCTCACAGCTTAGCTGGTAGAAAAGTGATTCAGAGCTCGGACATGTGCGACCTGAACTTCTAATAATACTCAATGCAAAAAAACACAGGTACATTCAAATATCTGAAGTCATGTGGACATAACCAGGACATTTTGAAGTTAAAAAGTGTATATGATCAGTTGACTCCTCGATCTAAAAGCTCAAACAAGTGCAAAGCCATACTAGATAGTTACTAAAAACATGTGACTCCTTTGAATCAGTTTTGAAAAACTCACAAGTATATATGAATAAATAGTTTAAACAAATGTCTGTACGCTTCACTTTGGGAATCAGTCCAGTGACTCAGTGTATTACATCTACCCACATCATATTAGATACGTTCCTTTAGCATAACATATAGGGATAGAGTATAAGTGGGTGATGCTTAGGTTAAAATTTATTATTTATAATAACGTATTCACACAGCTTCAGAACTTGCTTTATATTTCTTGTTTCCATTGTTACTCATTGTAATGTTTAATATATCCAGTATATATACGCCTATAGGCGTTGCTTCGTTTCGGTTGAAAGTTGCATTCGACGAACAATGACTCAGTGATTAACCTCTTTCTCCACCGGCCTGTTTGGTTTTATTAGGTCCTTGAGCCGACAAAGACCGTCTCTCAGTCACTTGGAGACAAAGTTTCTATGATGACTGCATGAGAAGCAACATGGGCTCTCATTTGTTCACATTTTATATCAGTCTACCACTAGTGGTCCGCTTTATTGAAGTAGGTGAGACTAATTACATTCAAAGCAAGCTGTAATACAGAGTAGCCATCGTTTGGAGGCACAAATTTCCGTCTAGACATGATGACTGACGGACTTGCTACTAAAGGTTTTATGGGACAATGTTTTTATGAAACCAAATTCTGAATACCTTTTAAGAACGAAGCGTTTTAGCTTTTCTAGAACTACTTAAAGCCTGAGAAACCACATGTTCCTTTACGTCTACATATTGGAACAACTATGCATGTTACTGTCTAATTCTTAACCAAAACAGCCTTACTTGTGTCAAACACTACTTAATGGATGTCATATGACATCCATAATTCTTAAAAGGTTTTCATTTGTTTCTTACCGTCAGTTACTATAAGAATCACTGTAACACCAAATGATAGAAAATATTACAAATACTTAACAAAAGATATTCCTAAAATTAACGCGACTTAGAGAGACGTACATTAGGTTGACGTTCACGTCGACTCTTTGATTGTGCAGCATGCCAGAGGCCAATCTCCTTTCCTTTTAAACCGGGTGGTCTTCCAGCTGAAGAAGCTTTAGAAGTGAAATAGCGTCTTACTTTTACAGCAACGAGACATACTGGGATGAATATGGAGTACTGCAGGTCTCCTCAAAGCTATAAGCATATACAGCGACCTTGAGGAAACAAATATGCTACAACATAACTAATATCCAATATCTACTTTGTAAGCTTCAATGAATCAAATAAATTTCTTTGTGTTTGGTTCTTGAGAATGCAAGACATTACACAAGCCTGGATGATTCTCTGTGAAATCCTTTCCACGATTCCCTATATATAGCCCGTATAAAGCACACGGAGAAATTTGAAGTGTAATTTATGTTTTCAGAGGATACTGTTGTGCTGATGTGATGATTATTGATTCTCTTGCCAGATGAGAAATAAATTATTGTGAAAGAGGGCCAACAAGACCTCATTACGGTTTATTTTTCGTTTTCCTTTTGCTTCTAATACACCCATTATAGGTAACTAGAGACAGCACTACGACTCTGCAAGGGATAAATTAATTTAACACAGGGAGCATGAGATTCTTTGTTCTTCTGGCATGTGGATGAACATCGTGCAACACTAATTATTGTTTGCTCTGCCTCAACTCAGCACACCCCTCAAGTCTTCCTACAACTTAGGCAGGTCTTCCTCAGTTTCCGTGGCTGTCTATAATTTTACCTCATTAGTGTTGAGGAGTTCTAAGAAGTTAAAATTACTTGCCGGGACGAATAAGTCAATATGATGAATAATAGGAGACCAAGGGCCTGACGATTTGCAGACAAAATGTATCTGATTTGACTTTGTGTACAAAATCTAACAAATAGGTCCTATTTCATTAGCACCAATAGACTTACAAATTCGGGTTTCTCAAGCGTTCTAGAGGCAAATTAAGTACGACACATGGTTAACGCTCCAGACAGGTCTAGAAACGCCGTATGGACCTCCATACTTCACTCTAAAAATGCTGACCAGCTATTTCACTCTATCAAAATATACGACCGATAATTCTTTAAGCCTTATAGTTTCATGCGGGATTTCATGTATAGCTCTAATCATCCACGGATCTTTCTGTCGCCTTCTACATTGCTGGCAGTAGAGATTGAAAGGTCCCTTAACTGTTCCTCTTAGGGAGTATGAATTAGGAAAGTTCGCTTTACACCTCTAAAAGCACTTTTCTATCCAAGGGGTCCTGAAACAACTCAACTGGTAGACTGAATAGGTTTTCATTACACTTAGAAAACCAGCAGTCTGAAATCTGGACGGATTTTGTTAGTTACCCAAGAACCATATTCAGGTATGTTTGTGGAGCAAAAGTCTTAGGCTGCACAGAGTATTGCTGTAAAAAACTGTTCAGTTGTCAGTTGAAACAGCTAACGAATCCTCTGCTACCACTAATCGATAAAGAGCGCATCACCACTGCCTACGATGGACCAGGCTAAAAGCTGGGTGCATTTCATACGGGTGACTGGCATGGAGATGAAAAATTTCACCCAAATCATTATTTTACAATATTCTTAACTCAACATTGGATACTAACCCTCACTGTTTCAATCGACGTTTTAGGCTACAGATACGAGGTCTAGCACTCTTGGTATTCGACACACTGTTCCCGAACGTTCCTGTATAATCCCTAGCCAGTTAAGCTATAATCGTGGTCCTTTATTTACACTTTGAACGTACTTTGAACGATCAGTCTGGTGCATTGTTTAGCCTCTCGTCTCAGTATATCAAGTACTTTGAAAGTTATATGATAGAAAATTGAGCTTATAAACAGCGTATCTTGAGCAACGATTTGTGACATGACACCAAAACAAACGCATTTAACCAATTAGCATTTTGTTAGTGGAAATTGCTGCTTGTTTCACGCTGGCGCAGAAGTCAGCACCCTCCCTATCATTCATGAACACTACCAGAAGGAACTTGTCTCCAGCCTCCTTGATGAAATGGAAGATCCATAGCAACATTCCGGTGAAGACATGTTTATTTGAACGTGTGTTTATGCAGACCGGTTCGGCAGATTCCCCCTCTAGCTGACGGCGCAATACCTGTCGTAGGAACAGATCTACTAAGCTATCGCGATCTACTTGTAGACCCCACTTATTGATGACTGAAAGACGGTGCCACTAGAGTTTAAAATTAAAAATCCCCCAAATTACGAAACTTTTAAAACTTCCAGACAGTATTCTACTCATATCTTACCCAAATGCATGCCTCTCCTGGTAATAATCTCTCTGATATAGGAAAACAGTTTTGAGCAAAACTACGGCCAAAATATAAGCATACATTGGTTGGCATCGCTCCAGAAGCCTGAAATTGATTATTTGCTCCCTATTTCCATCAAAATTGACCTTCAAATTTTTCCTTTTGGCGCAAAAACAAATTATGCTGTGCACGAAAACACATCAAGATAACCTTTGTCCCCACTCGTTGAAGCCTGATCTGTTTTTTTTAATACCAGCCGGTTTACAAGTTTTATTTCATTAATTTGAACGAAGGAGTATGTGTGGAACATAACATTTTAGATTGTATCGCTGGCCCCGGATACAAAGCGACTACCCGAAGCAAACTGCGAAACGTAATCTAGTTGGCATATACCTGTCTGGTGCTGAGCTTAGATTGCACATGACTCGTTCGTATTTTGTGAAAGTTGTGAATTAATAACATACCAAACACTGGCAGTGATGTATGGCGCAGCACATAGCAATAAGTTGTCTGCCGAATGTACTCTGCCTCGCATACGTTGTTTGCAGCTGTCTTGGCGAAAAGGAGACTGGCTACCACCTCTTTCTGATCACTTATTGCAGCGTTAGTAAATTATAATGAGCAATTCTCAGGATAATGGAATATCTTTTCCAAGCGTACAGCTGAAATTTAGTCATTATTATGATGCCTTGTCCTCCAAAATGGTGAGTATGCAGTGGAGGTATACTAAGATAAAAGCAGCTGTTTAGCTATCAGTAGGACGTGGATCACACCTGAGCTTATCGCCTTACCTATTAAAATGTATCAAGTGTACTAGATAAGCCAACATGCTGTGGTAAGCTAACCAAACGAAGAGAAACAATAGTCTTTGATGAAGAGGTTTGGGTTGCATTTTACTATCTGCTGTCGCAGTGATGGGGAGAAGGGAGAACAATGTCAAGAGGTTAATTGGCCATGGTCATCTCAAAAATTGACTGCGTGGGCAAGAAATATCAACATGTATCCACAGTAACATTCGGGGTCACATAAGTAATATAATCCGCTTAAAATTCCTTGTGCCAGCTTCCCAAATTCCCAGCAACTATTCTGAAATTGACGTTGTCATTATTCAAAATTCAACTCAATGAAATGGCTGCAGATGGGATGTTGCCATACATGAGAAACCGGAAAAGAATCGAAAGGTGAGGAAGTTTGTTTCTAGTTTTACCATATCTGCCTTACCGGATGGTTCAAATGCACACCTGATATCTATGGTCGGCCTGCAAAATTTGGGTTACCGATATCCATGCTGAAAATTCCATACTTGTTCCGAGAATACAGTGTGGAATCAAGCTGTAAATCAAAAATAAAAAATTAAAAAAAATAAAATAATTCATATTATCTCTCTGAACGCCTTCAACTTCAATTTCACTGAGTTGAGCTTCGGGATTTATCCACGATTAACATACTTTGAGACGATGGTCAAAACAACCTGATATCTTAAGAGTCTCTTGCGCTAATTAATCTTTCCCTCTACTGAATTTGTGATCCCACTACTGTAAGCACTATACTCAGCGACAAACACCATGAACTGACACCAGTGACAGTTCGGTGGAGACAAAGGGAGATAGGCGGTTTAGTGAAGAACATTTGCCGCTTTTAATGAACATCAAAACGGTCTGAAAACCTATAATCAAAAATGTCTGACAATATTTCTGCATACATATGTACCAAATTATACGCTAATTTCACCGATAAATTGAAATAGTTAACAGACTATAAGATCGATCCATCTTGAGGGGGAACCATCGCGGGACTGCAATAAAGGTAGTAATTTAGGACTTTGAAAAAATTAGGAAAATACAATATCTTCAAGACATCCGGGGACTTTTAGAGTGCTTGGCTATTCCCTTGGAATCGCTTGTGATTATATTCACTTGTGTTGATATCAATCCCTACGTTGACATAGTCAGTAAACTCCAATCAGCTCTAGCCAATGATATCGCAGTGAGTAGACTTCCTGAGACACTCAGGTATTTTATGACTGCAAACAGCAGTAGGCCTTTGATAAGGTGGAGTGTATAGGTCTCAGTCATACATTGCAAACCACAAGTTACAACTGACTGAAGCAACTCGAGCAAATTCAACCAAATGGATCTGACCACATTGCTGGTGATTTTAATAGATCAATAATTGGGATTGGTGAGAAACACAGTATCTTTTCTAAGGCTATTTGGTGAACCCTATTATGATCACCGGTCCCCATGAAACCATTATGCAGGGTGACACACGTTAAGTTTAGCGGCGGGTTATCTGGGACAAACTGTTTCATTAGCAGATATCCGCCTATAGATAATGTCCCAATAGGATCGTCAATAACTAGAGGCAGTTAGAGAAGTGCAAATTCACCTAGTTGTTAATGGGATAGTTAAATAAGGACGGCAGCCTTATTCGATGCTGCTTTTCCACCGAATGACAGAAGCTGTAGTGGCGGTGCCCAGTTCCAGATGCTATCATTCATTAAGGTGGATGAGCAGCTGGAATGTTTGCAATTCGCAGTGAATAAGGATGTGGATTAATTCTCTCCGACTGTAGCATTAAGCCTCAAGGAGATGTAAGAAACTGTAGGGTGGTACATACAGTCCACTTGTAGCTAAAAGAAAGTTATGGTGCACATAGAGAACCACGACATGGAATTGAGACTACACCACACAGCTGTCTCTGAGTGAGACATAAATATCTTTGCGGTTAGAGAAGCGTAACTTGAGAAGCTGTGGCAATCTGTTTTTCGTAAGAAAAGCGCTATCGAGGGAGTGGTCTCTTTTAAAAGCAAAGCGTAAAGCTTCCTAGCTATCAAGTGATAACTGAAAGCCTAAGTAATATTTTTACTAAAGATAAGCAGGCGAACGCCTAAAGATTAACTTGCTCAGACACTGTTTCTGATTTCACCATGCATGCAATTACCAACAGAATGACTTCAAGCATGGTTGTAGGGTGCATAACGAGGTTTCTTGGAAGTGTGTATTTGTGGCAGTGCCATTATTCAGACACTACACTGAGAGTAAAAGTTTCTGTAGTGACTAAAACAGTCCTAGAATCGGAGTGGTTTTAACTGGGATTTAGACGAACGACTCGACATTAGACTACAAATCCCACACCGATAAGACACAGGAAACAGACTAAGAAGACGTAGGACTACAGGAACCCAGTGAGCTGGGCTATTTGAATGACTATTGTCAGTGTAGTTGAAGATTGAACGATCAATTCAGGATTTATAAAACACAACATAATCGAGCAAAGAATATTCTTTTCAATAAATTCCTCTTCTGGCTCTACAATTATATACATGTTTATATACACAGAATATTCAAGGTTGGTAGTTAATAACAATATTAGTGTTTTTAAATAATATCGATTTGTAAAGCAAGATCAATGCAATTACAATTCACTAAAAATACTTAAATTATAATAGTAATAAAGATATAATAGCGAGTAGGATATCAGGATTGTTTGTTCAAACCAAACTTCCCCGTAATTTTCGCGGGTCATCAATCCGACAGTCATCGTCTCACCGCTGTTCAGAAGGAAGATTAAAAACTATCAGAAGTAATATCGTGATTTCTTGTTATAACATTTGTTCTTAGACCTCCTTCTGTAATAACATTATCGTTGGTCACATGTTGGCGTAAGAATGAAGAATTCTTGAGTTGCCAATCAGTGTTTTGGTTTTCACGTTGGCTAGAAAGAAGCGTTTCTGAAAGTCTTCGAGGGACAACGTCGGGTCCAGCGTAGCAAGAGCTGGACATTGACAGTTTATGAGACTTGACTGACAACTATGTACTCGCTTCCAGTTGGTTTCGATTGGATGTAGCGCTAATGACTGATGTGCGTTTCTCAATCCTGCTGAACCTGAGTGCTAGCCAAACTACTTGCTGACTCTTTTGTCTCGCCCACCTTACCTGGTGGATAATCCCTCGGTGAAATGAGTAACATCTCCAGAAAATACCAATAAATCTGAAGTCATTTACCTACAACGGACGAATAATAGTTTTTGCCTCGTTAGCTCGTATAAAAATAATCCATTGATGCACCCTAAAATCTAGGTTCCTGTAGAACCTATTGCTTACAAAAAGCGTTAAAAACGCTGACTGTGAAGCCTCTTCACTCGTTCCAGCACTCTCCTACTATATCGGCTTATTAAACACTCACTGAATAGGCTTCAGTTAGCAAGTGGTTGGAAGCAGGCTATTCTATCTCTCATTCTCAATAGGCGAAATCGACAAACGCGTGAGTGCTGGAAAACTATCGTTTTAATATCCATTACATGGTCATAGAAACCCAGCTTGGCAATAATATTATGAAGCGTGTGGATGAAAACAACATTTCTCCTCAGGTTCAATGTTCGTGAAACAGTTATAAATCTCGCTCTTTCAGTTTGCCAGATGCAATGCAAGCGACTCGGAAGAAAACCTATAAAGACAGCTGAGGCATGAAGAGGGTATGAAAATGGTATCGGCTCTCTAAGAGGACCTTGAAAATTATATTGGACAGGATGGCAAGCTAGTAGGTGGACCAATGCTGAGATGGGGAGAGACATGAGAATATACCACATGCGCTAAAAAACGTAGCGAGGAAGAATGATAAGAAAGGTCAAAGACACACTGACTATTGAAGCAAAAGTGAACCCGGGATGAAATGGACACCGATAGAGACGATGGAGAAATGAAATGAATTTATCAAGGGGCTACATCGCAAAGAAAGATGGGGTAAAACACCTACCACCTGTTTAGAAATGCAACCAGCACACACAAAACACGAATTCTTTGATAGATATGGATCGAAAGCTATAAAGTTTGTGAAGGCCAAAAAGGCGGCGGTGCCAAGGTGGCTCCAGAGACCTCGAAGGAAATGCCCATGCAACTACAGCAGGTATGGAGGAAGACGAAAACGTTCATTATTTGTAGGAAATGTTTCTTTGCCAAGCTACCAAAGAATCATATCTCTGTTTACCACATGTTACATGCAAAGTCGTATCTTCCCGCGAATGGTGAGAAATGCAATGGATGAAATACTGCGCCCGGAACAGGATGGATTCGAGAAAACATCACACGGGAACCACACTGTAACACTGTGCCAAAAGTGGCAACGCAGCGTCTGGATATTATTATGGCTACAACCCAGACGATTTGACAACCGACTTTACCTGATCCAGAAACGTTAAAATGGTACATCTACGGAAGTTTAACAAACACGAAAACAGTTGTTATTCAGGAAAGCGCTGAAGCCAAACAGCACTGAGGCAAATTGTCAGATGAATCCCTTTCTCATGTATACCAGAATTCGTGAATGGAACAGACCAACTAAACCGGCTTCAAATGTTGGTGTACATAGAGATAATCAGTGGTTCTATGATGGTCAGATCAGCGATATCAGATCGCAGGTCTGTGAACTGACACCTCTTACTATCCTCATGAAAACTGTAATCCTTAACAAGCTTGACACAGAATCGGTAACTAAGTTAGTTATCCTCATTAACTTTGTTACCACAGAAGTAACAAAACGACTCGACGCAAAACTGAGTGCTATTGTCTACAACGTTCCGGACAATGAGGCACTAAAAAAGGTACAGCGCATCTTACTTAGTGAAGCGAAAATGCCTAACTCCAAGACTAAGTGCTATAGGCTGAAGAAGAGTCAACATGACAAGTGTTGTCCTATTCGTTTTCAGTTCGAAACACCGGCAGACACCTGAAAATTCATCCACTCCCAACACACCCTATCGCAAACCAGGAACTACAAACATATAAAGGTCGGGGTGGACAAAACACTCATAGAAAGGCGCGCATACAACTATCTCGCTAAGACTAATTGTGAAATAGGTAATAGGACATTGCAAGCAGCCATTATTCCCAACCCTGTGAAAGATACAGTAAACCCCACCGCATCACCCCTCTCAAAACACACAGAAATATCCCACCAGAGTGCAACACCAGCCGAAAGGCCACTAGACTGTAACCAAATAAATAATAAAACCATACCACCCATCACCGCAGAATCTAAAATGCCACTAAATAACGCCAGAAAAAAAGTCAAAACCCCACGAAATTCGACACTGTCCTCTTCTAGCCATAACTCCATCGGTAAAGATAAGGAAAATATGCCCCTAAATCATACCAACAAAAACAGTGGCAGCTTAAATAAGCCCACACTCCCTACGGTCAATAGTATTAGCACTCACAACGTGCTAAATCGCACCACGGCACACACTAATATCCAATGTCACAACAATGTCACCCTCAGTAGTACAAGTGGTAATAGTCAGAACTCGGCTACCAACAACTCAGGGTCTTCAGAGTATGGCACACAAACAAATTTCGACCGGATATATGGTACAAGTCTGCTGGGAACTAACCCACAATGCAGTACACACGAAACCCACACAAGGACACAAATAGCATCAAACAATAGGTGGAATAATAAGCCATGGTCATCACAAGGATCCAATCATTTTTTATCCCCCGCTTCCCTGTCAGCCTTGAAAAAACAGCTGGTAGGGATGTTAACACTCCTAAACCACTAGCGTAACAACAGAAGACAAGGGCCAGGCAACAGATCGTTTTATTATGAAAATCAACACGTATTTATACATCTTTCAACTACATTATTATAGACAAGCGCAGTCATCTGATTGGTTGTTTAGGTAGACAAACGCAGGCTTCTGATTGGTTGTTTCGGGATTCCTTGACAAATAGAGTTCTCTCTGCGAATCATATTCTGCCACGTTAACTTTGCTGTGATTGGTTGTTGACTCAGGCTTGTTCATATTTTCTCACGGCCCATATTAGTGACCTAGACCTTAACGTAGATTAGTGCCAACCAATCGGCTAGCAGCCTGCTCTCACCACACTCGTCCCCCCGTCAAATACGTGCGACTGAAGTCGGCTTGATCTACTTGGTGCAGGCGTCATCGTTGGCTTGTCTCGCTGTATCCATTTCTGGAGCTCGCTGACGTTCACGCGCCTCTCATTGTTCGCCATTGCGACTGTGTCTGCGTAACCCCATCTCGAAGTGACCATATATGGTCCTTCCCACTTTGGAAACTGTTTGCCTGACCCTGTCGAACATTCGTCCATACTTCGGCCCACACCTTCATATGCTGCTTTCGCCCGACCTCCCAGCAGCGTCTCAAGTAGCAGCTCCATCGCTGACAGATCTTGAACGCCACTCAACTGCGCAGAAGCCTTGAAGTCCTGCCCGAAGATCCATATGTCTCCATCAAAAACTGCAGGGTATAGGCTTTTCATTTGTCGGTAGGCAGCGACACCAAATGTAACAACAGAAGACAAGGGCCAGGCAACAGATCGTTTTATTATGAAAATCAACACGTATTTATACATATTTCAACTACATTATTATAGACAAGCGCAGTCATCTGATTGGTTGTTTATCAGAAGTTAGGTAGACAAACGCAGGCTTCTGATTGGTTGTTTCGGGATTCCTTGACAAATAGAGTTCTCTCTGCGAATCATATTCTGCCACGTTAACTTTGCTGTGATTGGTTGTTGACTCAGGCTTGTTCATATTTTCTCACGGCCCATATTAGTGACCTAGACCTTAACGTAGATTAGTGCCAACCAATCGGCTAGCAGCCTGCTCTCACCACACTAGTGCTGGCTCCCTCCTTGCATGAAAACAGGAACGGTCTAGTGCACCTGTATCCATTAGGCACATTTGACACTTGCACAAATATAGGTCAAATAAAGAACCCCACCCACTTCTGTGACCTAACTAAAAATAAAAGTTCCTTAGTCTATAGCAAATCCAGTACTCCAACTCTTAATTCTTCACCGAAAACAGCACACACCAACTCGATAGACATAGGTGAGCATGATGCTGAAACTCCTCTTAACATAGGATCACCATGTCAAGCAGAACTACTGTGTGCTGAACCGTATTCGGGGCTGACTAACGAACTTAAATACTTCAAGTGCTACTTCAACTCTCATCTTTACCTAATCCTCATAAATGCTAGATCGGTTCTAAATAAATTGCCGATGCTCAGAGCACTCACAGTAATATACAAACCCCCTGTAATTGTCATCACTGAATCTTGGTGTCATTCGAACATCTTGGATGAAGAAATAAGCTTAGATAACTACACACAATTTCGGTGTGACAGGGAAGGTGGTAAGGGAGGGGGTTGTCTCATGTACTTTCTGAATGAACTTACTGTATCACAGCTAGAAAGTAGTACACTTAACATGCCTGAGACTCTATGGGTTAATGTACACTTAAATAACGTAACGGCATTAATTGGATGCACCTACAGAGCACCTGGCACCTTTAGTAATTACGAGACCCAACTCAATAATACTCTGGAGCAATTATCCGACTTACAATACGACCATAAGATCCTATGTGGGGACTTTAACTTACCTGAAATCAACTGGGATATACCCACAGGCCCAACTAAATTTGATAAGTTCTTAGACACACTGGATATACTTGGCTGGAAACAAACTGTCACTACTCCCACAAGAGGTAACAACGTACTAGACTTAATCTTCTGCCACAATATAAGCCCCCTTTCAACGCCAGTAGGTTCTGAGTTCCCAGGGAGCGACCACAAAACAGTAATGTGTGCACTGCCAATTCCGCTGAGTAGCAATGCATCTCATACCTCCACTTCACAGCAAGTAATATATAGGAACTATAGTAAGGCAAACTGGGCCTTAGTTGAATCTATGCTAAGATCCTCCAAATGGGATGAATACTACACTACTGATGACCTATCGAGAGCCCTAACCATCTTCTACCATAACTCAAACACATGCTTAGATGCTGTCATTCCACTCCAAATACTAAAGGTTTCCCCACACAGAAAGTCATTCATAAAACCAAAGGATCGTAAGAAACTGAAGAAACTCTCAACAAGTTACTTCAAACACCACGACTTTGGCACTCTAGGTCTAATACTTAACATCCTTAGCTCCGTCTGACAAGCTCGAGATTTCCGTATGAGAAAGGAAGAACGCATCGCAGTAGCCAGTCCTGCTAGAGTGTATGCACTCACAGAAATCTTAAGGAAGCGAATGAATCGCAAAAACCACAGCATTTCTCTCCTTATAGACAAAGGTAGGCTATGCACTAACTCCGCAGACATATGTGAACTATTCAACAAAACGTTTGCAGATAACTACCTTAAGCACTCAGTCCAGATACTCGATATACACCCTGCTACCTCTATGGCACAAACTCCATCTCCACTCACACCAAACCAAATCAGCACTGTTGATGTCAATGGAGTTGAAGATTGAAAGATCAATTCTTGGTTGTTTGCTTAAAATCAACTTCCCCAATTTTCGCGGAGGCATCAATACGACAGTCATCGTCTCATCGGTCGCTGTTCAGAAAGAAGAGTGAAACATCGTCAGAAGTAATACAATGATTTATTATTGTAATATTTGTTTTCAGACCTTAGTTCACTTATTCTTTTCTTATGTTGGTGTAACAATAAAGAAATATCAAGCGGCAGATCGGTGTTTTGGTGTTTTCGTCCGTTATAACTAAGCGTTTCTGAAATCTTCAAGGAACAGCGTGGGCCCGAGCGTAGCGAGAGCTGGGCATTAACGGTTTATGAGACGGTAGCTGACAGTTTCTGACGATAGAAACAGATCTGGCGGATTCAAACAGTTGGTGAAAGTTTGGATAGTCGCCGTTCATTTTTCCTGGTGCCGGTCAAGTCCTCTTTGAACAAGCAATATCTGGAACATTTTTGGAATTGGGTCAAGTTCAACAATGCCTGGGTCAAAGAAGGGACAGAGTGTCTTGGATGCAAACAGGAAAGTAAGTCATGGTGACTTGTCTGTTAATTGTAACGATGTGTCTGATGTTAAGCATGACATGGTTGATGTTACTGTTTCGCCGTTCAGGGATAATAGGAACATCAAACTCCCTAAATTTGAACCACGGTGTTTTGATGGAAACCCGGCTGATTATTTACAATTTGTAAAGGAGTTTGAGATCATGTTGAGTGGTTTTTTATTAAATGATGAATTGAAGTTAATGTATTTGATGAGATATTGCACTGGAGATGCTGCAAGAGCTATACAGTGCTGTAAGTTTATGAAGCCAAAAGAGGGCTACTACGAGGCTATGAGCATATTACGTCAAAGGTTTGGAAGACCTTCGATGATTGCAGGGAAATTATTCGAGGCGGTTAAGGGTAATGGTGGTCAATTACAGGATGACTCCCAGGCACTCACTGAGTTTCTAGATAATTTGCTAATTTACAAGAATGGAATGATTTCGATGAATCGCATGAGTGACCTCAACTCGAGTTTTATACTAAAAGTAATAGCAAGACGCCTACCTACTCGACTGCAAGGGAAGTGGGTGAAGATAAGCTCCCGTATGGAGGATGAGGGTATCGAGCCGAAATTTGATGATATCCTGAAACTGGTAAATACTAGTGTCAATCAATCTACGAGCAAGTTCGCCAGTATATTGAATCTCACCCCTAGAATAGAGCAGTCTGAGGGTAAAATGCAATCATTGATGACGAAAGGGCCTCAGAGAGGTGGATATCGAGAAAGCTCCATGATGTCCAGTAATGCATATAGACCTAGTGAGTGTAACAGGTTTCGTAGTACATCCTCAACAGATGAGTTACAAGATGCAAGGCAAACACGGTTGTGTTTTACACGTTTGCAAGAAGTGCATACAGAAGTGAACTGTGAACCAGTGAGCAAGTTCAGTGATAAGCTAAATGTACACTCCAGGCCTGACTCCGAATTGTGTAACGATAATGGTGCGGTCAGGAAGTCTGTAGTCGCAACTGGTAAGCCATTGTTGAATAGAGTGTCACAGAATAGAGTTGCTGCTTCAGAGTGCAGTTCTGACCCTACAAGTTTACAAAGTATAACTAGTCAGAGTGAAGATATAAAACCTTTAATAATTCGTGAGGAGGAGCCGAAATTGTCTACTTCTGTTATTAAAGAGTTTGAAAATGATGAAGTTGACGGTAAATTGAATATTTGTGGTAACGATCATGATAGTGCAGATTTGTCTTTGGTTGATCATGATGAAATGGAGGGAATGCCTACTACCGCTAAGTTAAATAAAGGTTCTGTACAACTTGAACGTGAAGTAGAAATAAATGTAGGTGCAGTTGCAGAAGGCATGCATACTTGTCAAACCGTCAGTGTAATTGATCAGAGTGAAGCCCACCTATCATCAGATGCTAGTGCTAAACCTGAGCTGATAGTAAAAGACAGCAGTGGTGGTGGTCTTGCAGGTAGACAAATTTCTGAAAGTCGAGCAACAACAGCTTTTGATCCACCGCTAACTTCATCAACTGATATGAATCAGTCGTCGTTGGTGTTGTCATCCACAATGAAAAAGACGCCCATCAACTCAAGTATCTTGTGCAATGACTATGCTAGTATGAGTTCGTTTGAAAGAACGAATATTAATGGTCAGTTTAGTGAGGATAAGCCAAGTGTAAACGAGAGAGTAATTGTTAAATTGACTTGCACGAATAAAGGCACTTCTAGTTTCAAGTTACTATTTGAATGTTATTATCTTTGGTGTAAATTACTCTGTTTCTACGCTTGATTGATGAGATATGTCGTGTGTTTGTTCGTCATCTATATTCTACGATACAATGACATGGGCGTGTTGCCGTTCAGATTCGAGGATATAGCTCGTAGAAGGAAGTTAGCAAATGAACTCTGCGACGATTTTCCAAACTAGGGCGTCAACCTGAGAAGGGTTGTAGGCGTACTGCTGTAAGTCCACCAGTTCTTCAAGGGTATTTTGTCATGCCGGAATCCACAACATTTGATGTAGTGATTGTACATATGTTTGTGTTAAATAGTTGTGTGAGTTCCAAATATCGCAATTGTTGGTTAATCTTGTTTGTGTCCGGACATTCCACAAATTACAATCGTCAACCTGAGAAGGGTTGTAGGCGTACTGGTGTAAGTCCTGCAATTCTTCAAAGGAATTCCACCAGGACATGATTGGCGAGGTTGTTTGTACTAGTTTGTATATATGTGTGGTGTGTCATATCAATAGGTGTATTTTGGATTCATTGTGTTTACTTGTTGTTTTCGTGTCTTGTTGTTATTGCGTAATTTTGTTAAAATTTTCGTCGTGATTACTTCTGAAGTTGTTTCGAGTCTTCTACATCCATGAATGTATTGATTGATGTTAAGGACAGCAGATGGGTCGTTTACGCCGGGGAGGCTAGGCTATTGCTGAGAATGAAATGCACACGGAGATAATTGTTAGCTGCGGTCCGACACGCCGGGGAGAAAGAGTGTAAACGACTGAGGCTCGCATGCGTCACCGCTACTAGAACTGAGGCAGAATGAGTGACAAGCGATTTCAGTGGTAATTGGTAGTGAGTAATTAAGAGGATGTGCGTAGAGTATCGTGAGGTCCTGCCATGGTCACTTTGCATTCTGCAAGAGTCATTCTAGCAGGTGGCGATCGTGTTGCAAGATGTCAAGTGGATGCCTCTAACTAGAAGGCGCAGGTCGTCATTGATGTGTGATATTGTGCTGTGAGTATGCTTGTGGTGTGTTGGCTTTTCTGTTTGTTTTCCATTTCAGCTCTGTCCGTGTGACCCAGGTTCTCGCAATGGCATCCAAGTCAACGTGCATTGGTCGTGAAGGAAAAAAGGGTTGGATCCCTTTTTTGCCGGGGAGTGTCAATGTAGTTGAAGATTGAAAGATCAATTCTTGGTTGTTTGCTTAAAATCAACTTCCCCAATTTTCGCGGAGGCATCAATACGACAGTCATCGTCTCATCGGTCGCTGTTCAGAAAGAAGAGTGAAACATCGTCAGAAGTAATACAATGATTTATTATTGTAATATTTGTTTTCAGACCTTAGTTCACTTATTCTTTTCTTATGTTGGTGTAACAATAAAGAAATATCAAGCGGCAGATCGGTGTTTTGGTGTTTTCGTCCGTTATAACTAAGCGTTTCTGAAATCTTCAAGGAACAGCGTGGGCCCGAGCGTAGCGAGAGCTGGGCATTAACGGTTTATGAGACGCGATTTACAGTTGAATTCACTTACGCTAATATTAACCAAACTATAAAAACCCTCATAAGTTCAGAAGGTTTCGGTACCGACGGCATATCATCTTACTTCTATAAATATGGCGGCCCTGACATTCCTCTACTGCTGCTTAAAATATTCACAATGTCGTTAGAAACTCAAACTTACCCTGACATATGGAAGACTACATTCATTATGCCTAAACACAAATCTGGCTCGAAAACTGAAGTCAGTAACTACCGGCCGATCAATATCACACCTATAGCATCTAGAATCATGGAGAGACTAGTCAAAGATAACTTAATCAAACATATGCTTAGCTGCAACATCATAAGTCCGAACCAACATGGATTCCTGAAATCCAGATCATGTTTAACATGTCACCTAGACTTCTTCAATTTGTAACCAGCAGTCGTGACAGACGGCAACTAGTACTTGTCATCTACTTTGACATTTCTAAGGCATTTGACCGTGTTGACCATTTACTGCTAACAAATAAGCTGAACTCCTTAGGAATACGTGACCCATTATTAGGATGGCTTAAATCATTCCTTAACAATAGGTCCCAAATAGTTAAACTCGGGTCTGCAACCTCCAAACCTAGCCCTATCACTTCTGGTGTAGTACAAGGTAGTGTCATTGGACCCCTCCTATTTACACTATACATCAATGACATATGCGCTTGCTTCACGCACGGGAAACCATTCATCTTTGCAGATGACCTAAAAGTAGCTTATACATTCCAACGTGATGACTTAGGGAACTTCGAGAATGTAGTGCAGAAGGAATTAGATAAAATGGCTGCTTGGTCGTCCCTATGGAATCTCCAATTTAATCTGAACAAATGTGGCTGGATCTGCTTCGGTGCACCCTCAATTGACCTGAAATTAACGCTCCAATCTGCTAACCTAACCAGACTCCGAAGTGTCGTTGACCTAGGCCTGAGGTACTCTAGTGACTTGACATTCTCTGAGCAAGTAGCATCACAGACTAGAAAATCGAGGATGCTCTTAGGATGCATACTCAGGAACTTTCACGACAATGAAGCCAAGCTAATTCTGTACAAAACATGTGTCAGACCACTACTAGAATACTGTCCATTTATTATAAGCAGCACTCGCACACGCGACAAGCTAAGGATGGAAAGTATCCAACGATATTTTACCTCAAAACTACTTGGCTACGATTGTAAGAAAGACTACATCTCACGGTGCATGATCCTAAAACTCGACCCACTTTGGACAAGGCGACTTATTATAAACCTAATATTCTTCTTTAAGGTCCTTCACAAAATATCATTCTCAGGTAACAGGGACATACAATTCGCACAGGAAGGTTCTTACGATCTGCGTAACCAAACTTGCACAGTGACAACTCATTCTTTTAGGTCAACACTCCGTGAAAACTTCTTCACAGTCATGTATTCTAAAATATGGAATAGCCTACCCCTAGATGTCAGAACTTGCTCTTCGGTTACAAGCTTCAAACGCTCTCTATACAGACTGTTTCACTCTACTTATTACACTAATAAACTATTTACTCCTAGAACGAATCAAGCACTAATCTACTACAGCACCTAAAAGACGCACTTCAACACCCTTAGCAATCTAAAAACTATAAATAAACTAGCAGCATGGATGCATAAAGACTTAGTACGGAACATACAGGATTAGTTTACCCTTAGAAATAGGACGTGTCACTCTATTGTAACCTTCAAACGCTTGCTTCATAAACTGTTTTGTTCCAATGACTATCCCTACCAGAACCCATCACTTATTTCTAAAACGCATCAGTCATTAGAACACTAAAACGCTCAGACTCATTAATACACATTATGACAATAAATAAACTCTAAGACTTCGCATAAATACGTGAAAACACAACTACAATATAGACAAGTATTTACTAAAGTATAATATGCAATTGACATAAACATTTATATGTGCATGAAATATTAAATGTCCTTTTCATGTTCACATACTTTCTCTTTCTGGTATTCTGCTGCTCCTATTCATCTTCTGGTCGAGGTCGAACAACCCTGCATCTAAACTGAAATGAGGATTAATTCCAAACCGTCTATCTCATAACCACTCAAATTCCATGAACGATCCAATTCTACCATTTGAAGACGCTGGCGAACATGCTGTAAATGAGTATTCATGACCTGAAATGAAGAAGCAACTGGTTTTCAAACAGTTTTCAACATTTACTCAACTTACGTATACAGTCCGCCATGCAGACACAAATGGAGCAAATGGAGAATTCTGGAATCGACCTCGGCACCATTTGATGCAGTAAAACAACTTAACATGACCTTATCTAGTTTTCGCATCCACGATCAAATTTCTTTCCTGTTATGAAACTACGATAAGACTGCTGAAAAATGGAATAAATATATCACTGACCTCAACATAATACATCAATAAACTTTAAGCCAAAGGTGCTGTTCACAACAAAGTTATATAGGGTAATTGACTTCAAGCTTTATTTTTCCCAGATATCTGTATTACATTCATCTGATGTCTGGGATTTTTGTTAATGTGAAGACAATATTTCTATATCTCTTTATGTGCTACACAAACAGACTATGTAGCAGACTGTTCCGACTAGCTCTAATGTCAGAAAGAACAACCAAACTGTAAATTCATCATACATTAAATTATGTGTAATTTATATAATAACCTATCCATGCCTGTACAATTGGTATGTTCCCGCATAGACAGGAAATATGTATTATTTTTTTAATACCCACTACCACTGACACCTGGCAAAGACATTCGATGACACGGTAGGATATTTTGTGTCTTAGTCATTTGCCCCTAGGGTATTCTTAAATTTTTCATAATGTTTTTGTAAGTATAATCCATGCAAAATTACTTCGCGAATGTTGAATTCTGCGCACTTTTCTGGCTTTTTAAAGCAATAAGGGAGCATAGGGTAACAATTCTGCCAACTTCATATCACTTTCAATAGACGAATGAATGGGGAGACAAATGTAACCCGTGAGATAGGAGGTGGAATGAGAGCTTCTCACAGCAGTCTATACTGAGTTGTTTACTTTGACGGATTCCGAACAAGAACATTATGTAGGCATCAATAACAAACGTGATGTAGATGACGCATTCTCCACATATGTCATGATGTCTGTCACTCTTAAATAGGCAGTAGTCATCAACGAAAACAACCTTATCACAAATCGGTTAGATACACCATGCTTCAGCAATTATTACAAGGGATGAGCTGCATAAGAAGTGTAACTAGAGACAGCACTACGACTCTGCAAGGGATAAATTAATTTAACACAGGGAGCATGAGATTCTTTGTTCTTCTGGCATGTGGATGAACATCGTGCAACACTAATTATTGTTTGCTCTGCCTCAACTCAGCACACCCCTCAAGTCTTCCTACAACTTAGGCAGGTCTTCCTCAGTTTCCGTGGCTGTCTATAATTTTACCTCATTAGTGTTGAGGAGTTCTAAGAAGTTAAAATTACTTGCCGGGACGAATAAGTCAATATGATGAATAATAGGAGACCAAGGGCCTGACGATTTGCAGACAAAATGTATCTGATTTGACTTTGTGTACAAAATCTAACAAATAGGTCCTATTTCATTAGCACCAATAGACTTACAAATTCGGGTTTCTCAAGCGTTCTAGAGGCAAATTAAGTACGACACATGGTTAACGCTCCAGACAGGTCTAGAAACGCCGTATGGACCTCCATACTTCACTCTAAAAATGCTGACCAGCTATTTCACTCTATCAAAATATACGACCGATAATTCTTTAAGCCTTATAGTTTCATGCGGGATTTCATGTATAGCTCTAATCATCCACGGATCTTTCTGTCGCCTTCTACATTGCTGGCAGTAGAGATTGAAAGGTCCCTTAACTGTTCCTCTTAGGGAGTATGAATTAGGAAAGTTCGCTTTACACCTCTAAAAGCACTTTTCTATCCAAGGGGTCCTGAAACAACTCAACTGGTAGACTGAATAGGTTTTCATTACACTTAGAAAACCAGCAGTCTGAAATCTGGACGGATTTTGTTAGTTACCCAAGAACCATATTCAGGTATGTTTGTGGAGCAAAAGTCTTAGGCTGCACAGAGTATTGCTGTAAAAAACTGTTCAGTTGTCAGTTGAAACAGCTAACGAATCCTCTGCTACCACTAATCGATAAAGAGCGCATCACCACTGCCTACGATGGACCAGGCTAAAAGCTGGGTGCATTTCATACGGGTGACTGGCATGGAGATGAAAAATTTCACCCAAATCATTATTTTACAATATTCTTAACTCAACATTGGATACTAACCCTCACTGTTTCAATCGACGTTTTAGGCTACAGATACGAGGTCTAGCACTCTTGGTATTCGACACACTGTTCCCGAACGTTCCTGTATAATCCCTAGCCAGTTAAGCTATAATCGTGGTCCTTTATTTACACTTTGAACGTACTTTGAACGATCAGTCTGGTGCATTGTTTAGCCTCTCGTCTCAGTATATCAAGTACTTTGAAAGTTATATGATAGAAAATTGAGCTTATAAACAGCGTATCTTGAGCAACGATTTGTGACATGACACCAAAACAAACGCATTTAACCAATTAGCATTTTGTTAGTGGAAATTGCTGCTTGTTTCACGCTGGCGCAGAAGTCAGCACCCTCCCTATCATTCATGAACACTACCAGAAGGAACTTGTCTCCAGCCTCCTTGATGAAATGGAAGATCCATAGCAACATTCCGGTGAAGACATGTTTATTTGAACGTGTGTTTATGCAGACCGGTTCGGCAGATTCCCCCTCTAGCTGACGGCGCAATACCTGTCGTAGGAACAGATCTACTAAGCTATCGCGATCTACTTGTAGACCCCACTTATTGATGACTGAAAGACGGTGCCACTAGAGTTTAAAATTAAAAATCCCCCAAATTACGAAACTTTTAAAACTTCCAGACAGTATTCTACTCATATCTTACCCAAATGCATGCCTCTCCTGGTAATAATCTCTCTGATATAGGAAAACAGTTTTGAGCAAAACTACGGCCAAAATATAAGCATACATTGGTTGGCATCGCTCCAGAAGCCTGAAATTGATTATTTGCTCCCTATTTCCATCAAAATTGACCTTCAAATTTTTCCTTTTGGCGCAAAAACAAATTATGCTGTGCACGAAAACACATCAAGATAACCTTTGTCCCCACTCGTTGAAGCCTGATCTGTTTTTTTTAATACCAGCCGGTTAACAAGTTTTATTTCATTAATTTGAACGAAGGAGTATGTGTGGAACATAACATTTTAGATTGTATCGCTGGCCCCGGATACAAAGCGACTACCCGAAGCAAACTGCGAAACGTAATCTAGTTGGCATATACCTGTCTGGTGCTGAGCTTAGATTGCACATGACTCGTTCGTATTTTGTGAAAGTTGTGAATTAATAACATACCAAACACTGGCAGTGATGTATGGCGCAGCACATAGCAATAAGTTGTCTGCCGAATGTACTCTGCCTCGCATACGTTGTTTGCAGCTGTCTTGGCGAAAAGGAGACTGGCTACCACCTCTTTCTGATCACTTATTGCAGCGTTAGTAAATTATAATGAGCAATTCTCAGGATAATGGAATATCTTTTCCAAGCGTACAGCTGAAATTTAGTCATTATTATGATGCCTTGTCCTCCAAAATGGTGAGTATGCAGTGGAGGTATACTAAGATAAAAGCAGCTGTTTAGCTATCAGTAGGACGTGGATCACACCTGAGCTTATCGCCTTACCTATTAAAATGTATCAAGTGTACTAGATAAGCCAACATGCTGTGGTAAGCTAACCAAACGAAGAGAAACAATAGTCTTTGATGAAGAGGTTTGGGTTGCATTTTACTATCTGCTGTCGCAGTGATGGGGAGAAGGGAGAACAATGTCAAAAGGTTAATTGGCCATGGTCATCTCAAAAATTGACTGCGTGGGCAAGAAATATCAACATGTATCCACAGTAACATTCGGGGTCACATAAGTAATATAATCCGCTTAAAATTCCTTGTGCCAGCTTCCCAAATTCCCAGCAACTATTCTGAAATTGACGTTGTCATTATTCAAAATTCAACTCAATGAAATGGCTGCAGATGGGATGTTGCCATACATGAGAAACCGGAAAAGAATCGAAAGGTGAGGAAGTTTGTTTCTAGTTTTACCATATCTGCCTTACCGGATGGTTCAAATGCTGAATTCATATTATCTCTCTGAACGCCTTCAACTTCAATTTCACTGAGTTGAGCTTCGGGATTTATCCACGATTAACATACTTTGAGACGATGGTCAAAACAACCTGATATCTTAAGAGTCTCTTGCGCTAATTAATCTTTCCCTCTACTGAATTTGTGATCCCACTACTGTAAGCACTATACTCAGCGACAAACACCATGAACTGACACCAGTGACAGTTCGGTGGAGACAAAGGGAGATAGGCGGTTTAGTGAAGAACATTTGCCGCTTTTAATGAACATCAAAACGGTCTGAAAACCTATAATCAAAAATGTCTGACAATATTTCTGCATACATATGTACCAAATTATACGCTAATTTCACCGATAAATTGAAATAGTTAACAGACTATAAGATCGATCCATCTTGAGGGGGAACCATCGCGGGACTGCAATAAAGGTAGTAATTTAGGACTTTGAAAAAATTAGGAAAATACAATATCTTCAAGACATCCGGGGACTTTTAGAGTGCTTGGCTATTCCCTTGGAATCGCTTGTGATTATATTCACTTGTGTTGATATCAATCCCTACGTTGACATAGTCAGTAAACTCCAATCAGCTCTAGCCAATGATATCGCAGTGAGTAGACTTCCTGAGACACTCAGGTATTTTATGACTGCAAACAGCAGTAGGCCTTTGATAAGGTGGAGTGTATAGGTCTCAGTCATACATTGCAAACCACAAGTTACAACTGACTGAAGCAACTCGAGCAAATTCAACCAAATGGATCTGACCACATTGCTGGTGATTTTAATAGATCAATAATTGGGATTGGTGAGAAACACAGTATCTTTTCTAAGGCTATTTGGTGAACCCTATTATGATCACCGGTCCCCATGAAACCATTATGCAGGGTGACACACGTTAAGTTTAGCGGCGGGTTATCTGGGACAAACTGTTTCATTAGCAGATATCCGCCTATAGATAATGTCCCAATAGGATCGTCAATAACTAGAGGCAGTTAGAGAAGTGCAAATTCACCTAGTTGTTAATGGGATAGTTAAATAAGGACGGCAGCCTTATTCGATGCTGCTTTTCCACCGAATGACAGAAGCTGTAGTGGCGGTGCCCAGTTCCAGATGCTATCATTCATTAAGGTGGATGAGCAGCTGGAATGTTTGCAATTCGCAGTGAATAAGGATGTGGATTAATTCTCTCCGACTGTAGCATTAAGCCTCAAGGAGATGTAAGAAACTGTAGGGTGGTACATACAGTCCACTTGTAGCTAAAAGAAAGTTATGGTGCACATAGAGAACCACGACATGGAATTGAGACTACACCACACAGCTGTCTCTGAGTGAGACATAAATATCTTTGCGGTTAGAGAAGCGTAACTTGAGAAGCTGTGGCAATCTGTTTTTCGTAAGAAAAGCGCTATCGAGGGAGTGGTCTCTTTTAAAAGCAAAGCGTAAAGCTTCCTAGCTATCAAGTGATAACTGAAAGCCTAAGTAATATTTTTACTAAAGATAAGCAGGCGAACGCCTAAAGATTAACTTGCTCAGACACTGTTTCTGATTTCACCATGCATGCAATTACCAACAGAATGACTTCAAGCATGGTTGTAGGGTGCATAACGAGGTTTCTTGGAAGTGTGTATTTGTGGCAGTGCCATTATTCAGACACTACACTGAGAGTAAAAGTTTCTGTAGTGACTAAAACAGTCCTAGAATCGGAGTGGTTTTAACTGGGATTTAGACGAACGACTCGACATTAGACTACAAATCCCACACCGATAAGACACAGGAAACAGACTAAGAAGACGTAGGACTACAGGAACCCAGTGAGCTGGGCTATTTGAATGACTATTGTCAGTGTAGTTGAAGATTGAACGATCAATTCAGGATTTATAAAACACAACATAATCGAGCAAAGAATATTCTTTTCAATAAATTCCTCTTCTGGCTCTACAATTATATACATGTTTATATACACAGAATATTCAAGGTTGGTAGTTAATAACAATATTAGTGTTTTTAAATAATATCGATTTGTAAAGCAAGATCAATGCAATTACAATTCACTAAAAATACTTAAATTATAATAGTAATAAAGATATAATAGCGAGTAGGATATCAGGATTGTTTGTTCAAACCAAACTTCCCCGTAATTTTCGCGGGTCATCAATCCGACAGTCATCGTCTCACCGCTGTTCAGAAGGAAGATTAAAAACTATCAGAAGTAATATCGTGATTTCTTGTTATAACATTTGTTCTTAGACCTCCTTCTGTAATAACATTATCGTTGGTCATATGTTGGCGTAAGAATGAAGAATTCTTGAGTTGCCAATCAGTGTTTTGGTTTTCACGTTGGCTAGAAAGAAGCGTTTCTGAAAGTCTTCGAGGGACAACGTCGGGTCCAGCGTAGCAAGAGCTGGACATTGACAGTTTATGAGACTTGACTGACAACTATGTACTCGCTTCCAGTTGGTTTCGATTGGATGTAGCGCTAATGACTGATGTGCGTTTCTCAATCCTGCTGAACCTGAGTGCTAGCCAAACTACTTGCTGACTCTTTTGTCTCGCCCACCTTACCTGGTGAATAATCCCTCGGTGAAATGAGTAACATCTCCAGAAAATACCAATAAATCTGAAGTCATTTACCTACAACGGACGAATAATAGTTTTTGCCTCGTTAGCTCGTATAAAAATAATCCATTGATGCACCCTAAAATCTAGGTTCCTGTAGAACCTATTGCTTACAAAAAGCGTTAAAAACGCTGACTGTGAAGCCTCTTCACTCGTTCCAGCACTCTCCTACTATATCGGCTTATTAAACACTCACTGAATAGGCTTCAGTTAGCAAGTGGTTGGAAGCAGGCTATTCTATCTCTCATTCTCAATAGGCGAAATCGACAAACGCGTGAGTGCTGGAAAACTATCGTTTTAATATCCATTACATGGTCATAGAAACCCAGCTTGGCAATAATATTATGAAGCGTGTGGATGAAAACAACATTTCTCCTCAGGTTCAATGTTCGTGAAACAGTTATAAATCTCGCTCTTTCAGTTTGCCAGATGCAATGCAAGCGACTCGGAAGAAAACCTATAAAGACAGCTGAGGCATGAAGAGGGTATGAAAATGGTATCGGCTCTCTAAGAGGACCTTGAAAATTATATTGGACAGGATGGCAAGCTAGTAGGTGGACCAATGCTGAGATGGGGAGAGACATGAGAATATACCACATGCGCTAAAAAACGTAGCGAGGAAGAATGATAAGAAAGGTCAAAGACACACTGACTATTGAAGCAAAAGTGAACCCGGGATGAAATGGACACCGATAGAGACGATGGAGAAATGAAATGAATTTATCAAGGGGCTACATCGCAAAGAAAGATGGGGTAAAACACCTACCACCTGTTTAGAAATGCAACCAGCACACACAAAACACAAATTCTTTGATAGATATGGATCGAAAGCTATAAAGTTTGTGATGGCCAAAAAGGCGGCGGTGCCAAGGTGGCTCCAGAGACCTCGAAGGAAATGCCCATGCAACTACAGCAGGTATGGAGGAAGACGAAAACGTTCATTATTTGTAGGAAATGTTTCTTTGCCAAGCTACCAAAGAATCATATCTCTGTTTACCACAAGTTACATGCAAAGTCGTATCTTCCCGCGAATGGTGAGAAATGCAATGGATGAAATACTGCGCCCGGAACAGGATGGATTCGAGAAAACATCACACGGGAACCACACTGTAACACTGTGCCAAAAGTGGCAACGCAGCGTCTGGATATTATTATGGCTACAACCCAGACGATTTGACAACCGACTTTACCTGATCCAGAAACGTTAAAATGGTACATCTACGGAAGTTTAACAAACACGAAAACAGTTGTTATTCAGGAAAGCGCTGAAGCCAAACAGCACTGAGGCAAATTGTCAGATGAATCCCTTTCTCATGTATACCAGAATTCGTGAATGGAACAGACCAACTAAACCGGCTTCAAATGTTGGTGTACATAGAGATAATCAGTGGTTCTATGATGGTCTCATTTTATGTGGTGAGCTTGGTGTTATTTGGTGAATGATGGTGTCGACTCGCTGCAGTTATTTAGGAACTGATGCGGAACAAAAATCACAGCAAAAATAATTCACAAGCCTCATTTATCGGCAGCTATATGGTGATACCACTTGCCGAATGGTTTCAAAACAGATAGCTCACTCAGGGTTTTTAAGTAAATACAAGGGTAAGACCAGGCTACCAACTATCATCTCTGGTCTTCCTGATCGTATCCGTCTGGATTGTGCATTACACTGTGTGGAGTAAGAAGACAGACATGTGTGGGACTGACAAAGATATTTAGGAGACCAGGATTTCGCAGGTGATTTACAAACGAGAAAGGACGAGCTGGAAGAGGATGTCATTTCTTTTACTTAACTCGATAGCATCTTTTAAATCACAGTCGTCAAGGAACTTACCCCTAAATTCATATTCTTACGAAGACGCTCCACACTAATAAATACTATGTACGTTCTTCGGCTTTAACTACAAAACACCAGTATTGTAAGAAGGAAGTTATATTGTTTAACATTTAAAGTCAAGAACAGTAAAAGTCTATAAACAAATGTTTTATAATTCATACGAACTGTCATCAAGATTTGATCGGATAGTTGCGAAATAATTGAGCGCTGAGTGAGAAGTAGACATTTATAAAGTTGTATTTGTAAAATCTCAGCGAAATTGAAATGATTAATTCCAACGTTTCGTTCGGCAATCTGGTCCGAACTTCTTCAGGGAATTTAATCGAAATTAACATAACAAAGTTTATATATAAAGGGACACATCTTGTTTTTAAAATTCTTGTCCAATCATGAATCATGCAACAGGTATCAACATGTATCATAAATAAATAAATAGAATTGTATGTTTATACAAAAGTACAATAGTACAATCAATAGGTATGCTAAACAAAACAAAACAAAAATTGTATGAATTATGATCAAAAAACTTTTGACCTCAGACTTTCAAAATTTGTCTACTTTTGTTAAAATATATGTGTGTATGCAGTATATGCAGGATACAATGGTGTGTGTATGTGTGTGTGTGGAGGGTGGGTGGGTGGAACAGTCATAAAACATTTGCTATTCTCATATGAGCTGTGATCAAGATTTGACCGGATAGTTACAAATAATTGACATTTTTATAAATATAATTTAATTTTTTATAGCTTTGTTATTCTCTCCATAAGAAGACGTAGACAGTCGGGAATTTGACTAAGTGTGACTACTTAATAATAATAATAATAATTTATTTTCATATAAACATAAATTTACATGAAAATGCATGCCATTTTTACAGGCACGATCAAGGATGATATAATGTCAAATCTTAAATTGTCTACAAGTTAATAATGTTTCAACAGTTAAATATTTGATATATATATAAATACACATTGTCTGAACTAGGCTGTATAGTTATTGAATTGTACAATTGTCCTCCAGGTTGAGCGGGAAAATCGACTTCGTTTCGTTTTCATCCCGTGGTTGTAGGCATACGATAACCAACCAATATTGAGGTAAGTACAACGTTTACAAGGAATTGGAAGCTGTTTTAGAAAAATTAAAGTGCTGTGGTGAAACATTAAAGTGTAATAGATTAAGTGAGTGAAATATATCATTAATAAACACATTTATATAGAAAACAGAATGGGGAAGTAATTAATCCTTAGGCCGACAACGTTCATTTGCAATGTATAATGAAACCAATATATTTTATACTATCATGATGTCCACTTTTGGCTTTAATACAATTATTTTCAAGCCAGTTGTTTTTATTTCATGTCTTTTTTTCTATTTGGTGCACAACCGTACCCTCCAGAGAATAGGAATAGAATAAGTCGAATCAAATTCATAAAGAGCTATAAAATGTTAGGTTTAATGGAATATAATGAGAATCAAGTAAAGACGTTATTAGAAAATAAGTGAGACAAGATATTGTGAAGTGGTATTTAAAGATCTGACAATGGATAGCAAGTTAATTTATAAGATGCCCCATAAATCTGTGCAGATCCCACGTGGTCGCATCTCAACAATAGGCTGAGCGAATGGTATATATTTAAAGGTAGAAGCATTATCTGTCAAGGCGTTCACTATTATCTTTTTCAAGATAAAGATCTAAGCCCTCATAAAAATCAGAAATATCTCGAGCCTTTAATTTGTATATTGCTGTTCCTGCAGAATGGGGCGATTCACCTTAGTGACCACCACCATATCTACTGATCAGCTAACGCCACCCTCCCTCCTTTTTTGATGTTAGGCTCTGAGACTATGATTATTATGGCTACCGCAAATATATTGCTTGGTACCAGACATGTTCGTACCCCATATTCCATCTCCCTAGCTTTCTTAATGAGTGCTTCCAATAGGTCTCCACGTACATCTTTACGAACATATTATATATGTGTGCATGCATCCTGATGAACAGATTACTTTATAAGAAGTTAAAACCTTAAAGAGTAAAACGAATAGGTATTGTGAATAGTGGAGCAAGATTTAGCAGAATACTATAGTTAAGGTTCAATTTAGGTAGTATGGACTGAAGGTAAGGTCGGTTGGCAGGACTTAGTGTACTAAATTTTCATGACAGTCTTATATATAGTAAACATCTGACATTGCAAAGTAACGTGTCTAGACATATTATAAAAAGATATTAACACAGAACCAACGAAATTTTGGCGTTTTTTAACAATACTGCAGTGTGTGTATACTGAAGAATGGTGGTTAGTCTACAGGGAGCCGTAGAGTAAATCAAACCATATATGATAAGAGTATAATCAATAATATAGTTCGTATATCAAATATTACACTAGGTTCAATAATTGAGTGTTATAAGGGAAACAAGCGTGGTAAAGCAAGAGAACATTTGATGCATAAATATTTTAAGTATTTTAATATCCATCTAATTTAAGAGTTGAACATGCATGATTAATAAGTATTATTATATTAGTATATACATATGTAAAACGTTAAAAGGTGTGGATGCTATTACAATTATTTCCAGTGTTACTTTTACCAACACAACTTAGTGAAAATTATAGAGAATAGAAATCAGTAAATTAGTTAACGTTCGCTGCGTGAGTATTAGAGTCGAGATATACGTATGTGACTATACTGAAGACTGGACTGGCCTTCAATTTCCGTTCTACCAACAGTTGTGGTCTTTTAGACGAGCTAGGGTGGACATGTTAAAGTGTCTTTCTAGGCTCCGTTTGAACCCATCAGGGTTTTCACAACATCTTATTTCAGGTGGTAGTTGGTTCCAAAGAGTGCAATATTTTATGGTGAAAAAGTTTGCCCTAATGGATTTTCTGTGGGTAGCCACCTTGACAAGGTAGTCGTGGTTTCGCAGCTGATATGATTTAATATTTTCCCAAGTTATGGATGAGTTACTGTAGCAGTGTTTCCTAATGACTTTGAAGAGTAGAAATAGGTTGCACTTCACTCTCCTTAACCACAGAGGCTCTAATTTCAGACGTACACACCTGTCAACATATTCCACTTGTTGGTCGAACCCTATTATGCGTTTCGTGAGGAATCTCTGGACACTTTCGATTTTTTTTCTGTCTACAGTCCTGAGGTTACTAAATAGGAGAGCACAATATTCAAGTTTGGGACGGATACATGTCCTATATATAGCTAATCTTGCTTCTTGGGTGTAGAAGTTACGCAGTACAAAGCCAGTAAGTCGTTTACAGTCAGATACAACCTTATTTGCGTGATCGGAAAAGGATAAATCTGAGTATGTTATCCCGAGGTCTGTGACTGTGTTCAGTTTTGAGAGGAGCTTCCCGTACATATATAGGCACATTATCGGTTTCCAGCGTCCAAGGTGGGTTATACCGCACTTGTCTGGGTTGAAAGTCAGTTGCCACTTTTCGCTCCAATCGCCTAGATCATTTAAGTCTTGTTGGATCTTGCTTTCGACGCTCATATCACCGTACCCATAATCATATACTATCTTGAGATCATCTGCAAAAAGGTATGGCTTGCCATACTTGATTACAGAGACTATGTCATTTATAAATAAGAGGAATAGAATAGGGCCAAGAACACTACCTTGTATTACACCACTGGTTATCGGCTTTGAGGAAGACAACTGGTGGTTGATTTTGACTAATTGCTCTCTTTCTGTGAGAAAAGAACTTATCCATTTGTGAAGATTTCCGGTTATTCCGTAGGATTGGAGTTTTGTTAGGAGTCTGATATGTGGGACTTTATCGAAGGCCTTGCTAACGTCAAGAAACAATGTTGTTACCGAACGCCCATTATCAATGCTTTGTGTGATGTAGTCAAAATAATCTAAGTGGCAAGTAATGCACGACCTTCTACTTAAGAAACCGTATTGGGATGGGGATAGTAGGTCATTTGACAGCAAGTACTGAATGATTTGAGTCTTAACTATCTTTTCCATTACACGTGAAACTACAGACGTGATGTTGATGGGGCGGTAGTTGTTGATATCAGCTATAGGCCCGTATTTATGGATAGGTACAATATAAGACTTCTTCCAGCAGTTAGGGTATGTCCCATCGCTTAATGAAATTGAGTATAACTTGAGTAAGAGTAAACTCATGTCATTACCACCTTTTTTCAGCAGAACGGAAGATATACCGTCTGGGCCAGTAGTGTTACTAAGCTTAAGATTTGCGACAGCTTTATCGATCTCATGTGTGGTGAAAATTATGTCACTTAAACATTCGTCTGTTTTACGTGGGAAATCCACGACTTCATCGTTCTCTAAGGTGTATAATCTGGCGAAGTGCTTGCTAAACAGTTCACATATCGCCTCATTATTTTCGTAAGCAATGCCGTCTAAGTATATTATTTTCGGATAGGGTGTTTTGGAGTTCATCAACCTACTTTTAAAAAGTTTGGCTATTTCTCCTGAGTTATGCGGTGCATGAATGGCCTGCATTTCTTTGTTTCTGAGGCCTATATTTCTCAACTCTTCAATTCTACTGAGAAGGGACGTTATGGCAATTAATGACGATAAGTCATGATATCTGTAGTATTTTATTGAGTGCTTACGTAGACTTCTTCTAAACGATGTCGGAATATAATCACTTTGGGGGAATCTGAAGTTAAGAATCTTCTCGGGTGCAATGACGTCGTGAATTGAGTTAATATTCTGATAGAAGTTGTTAAGAATTGCATCTAAGGACTGGTTCGAAAAGTACGAGTCCCAATTAGAACATCTAATTAGGTGCTGATACAAGTCCCAGTCAGCATGTGTGTACAATCTCATAGGTATCTGGCCAGCTTCATCTCTGCGTTTTGTTTCAGGAAAGATGTCAAAAGAACAAACTACTATTCTATGGTCACTACCTGGAAATTCATGTCCAACATGTACGGTAGATGGCGTTATGTTGTTCGTGAAAATAAGGTCTAGGATATTTGCGGATCTAGTGGGTGAATTTATGTGTTGTGTCCACCCTCCTGTGACGATGGAATTTATGAGATTATCGTACCTTTGGGGTCCTCGGAGTGAAGACCATGATACTTCTGGCAAGTTGAAATCGCCTCCGATAATTTTATAACTGAAAGGAAGATTGGCTGTAACATTAAAGATATTGCTAAGCATATTATCATATTCCCTGCTGGATGAAGGGGGCCGGTACACACAACCCACAAGTATAGGTTTACTTCTGACAACTTTTATTTCGACCCAGATCGAGTCATTGAGTTGTGACAGAATTGGGTTACTAAACTGGGTTGCACACATGGATTGTTCACAGTAAATTAGTGTTCCACCCCCACGACCTGTCCGTCTGTCCCCGCGAAAAAGGTTGTATTTATCAATCCTTAGGCTGTCATTGGAGATTTCACTTGTGCACCAGGCTTCGGTGATCATAATCAATGACGGTCTGCATATAGAAGCTATTGTACTTAGTGCTAAATGTTTGCTTAGAACTGATCTCGTATTTACTAGGATAATAGATAAACACTGGCTATGTGGTTTCAGTGAGCGGACAACATCTTGGTAAAATAATCCGTGAGTATCCTCTATATACATGTTATCAGACTCATTTACCAATATCTTTGGATCGTAGGAAGACTTCAGGTAGATTTTTGAGGTGGTAGTCAGGGATGGGCTTACGTTTGGATATGGTATGCAGTGAGAGACACCTGTGTGATAATCAGATATTAATATTTTAGAGATATTAGTATCCGCGTTTGGTGTCGACACTGTGTCAGCTATCTCCCGGGAAATATGCCTTGCCCTAGCTGTAGACTGTTCGCTATGCCAGCAAGGAATTGATCCGATATCATGCGTGCTATATGCATGATTCCAGGTGTTTCTGTTAACTGACGCTGGTGAAAATCCTGCCCTAAGGTATAACCGATATGTGTATTCGGTAATTTGTTGCCAGTATAAGAATGAAGTGTTGGTATCTGTTTCTGGTATTCATCAGACCATGGCAAGTTTTGTGCAGAAATCGGCACATGCTCCCCACTAGACACATAAGATATATGAATGGGTTCTGTTGGCTTGCTAAATGTGGTCTGTGGCCGATGTTTGGGGTATTTTCTATAACTTTCAGTAGACAGAATATTAGAAGTGGGCTGGTTGACCATACATATCAAATTTTACTTTGTTTATTAGTCAGGATTTGCCATGCATCGGCTAACATCACACCTTCACGTCTGTTTAAACTGTTGGGATTCGCCCATATATGTAGGGCTTCTGCAGTTAATCTTTCTTGATATGAACCAAAACCTTTTTGTAAAACCTTAGTCTTATCAAAGTCGATTTTGTGTCCCGTTTCTATTGAATGTAGCGCAGTCGCTGAGCTGTTTTCTAGCTTCTTCGAGTCTGCAGAGCTCTTTGGAACCACCTTTAGACATTGTTTATGCTCTTTCATTCTTATATTTACCTGTCTAGAAGTTTCTCCTACATATACTGCGTTACAATCCCCACAATTGATCTGGTATACGCAATTCTGCTGGTTTTCTTATTCTATTTTATCCTTAACCTTCACCAGCAATGAACGTAAGGTGTTAGATGTACGAAAGTAGACTCTTATGTTATGTTCGTTAAGGATTCGCTTTATTTCATCGGACGTTTCTTTGCGGTAATGAACCACCGCTGTACTAACCCAATTCTTAGCAGCAGGTTTTGATTCATCCTTATCTTCACATTTTAAGTATCTTTTTATGAAGACTTTAGGATAATTATTTGACTCAAGAGTGGATTGAACTAATTTTAGTTCCTCGTTAATATCTTCCTCCTCAGTAACTAGACGTTTGGCTCTGTTGATCAGATTCTTGGCCACAGTTACTTTGGTGGTAAACGGGTGAGCTGAATGGTAATCTAGGTATCTATCCGAATTTGTCGGCTTTCTGAAAATGTTTATTTTAAATTTTCCGTCTAATTTTCTTTTTACTAAACAGTCCAGAAACGCCAACTCATTTTCATCGGATTCAACCTCTTTGGAGAACTTGATGGTTTCTGACATCTTGTTTATTAATTGAAACAGTTCATTTAACTAACTACGTTTGATTATGATGAAGGTATCATCTACGTATCTTAACCATATCTTTGGGGGACTAAGGCATCTCATAATTGCATTTGTTTCTAATGAGTGCATAAACAGATTGGCGACTAGCGGAGATACTGGTGATCCCATAGCAATGCCTCCTATTTGACGATAAAGAACCCTTCTGAACGTAAATAACGTGGATTTAAGACACGATTCTAATACCTTCATAATTTCGTGCATCTAACACCTTACGTTCATTGCTGGTGAAGGTTAAGGATAAAATAGAATAAGAAAACCAGCAGAATTGCGTATACCAGATCAATTGTGGGGATTGTAACGCAGTATATGTAGGAGAAACTTCTAGACAGGTAAATATAAGAATGAAAGAGCATAAACAATGTCTAAAGGTGGTTCCAAAGAGCTCTGCAGACTCGAAGAAGCTAGAAAACAGCTCAGCGACTGCGCTACATTCAATAGAAACGGGACACAAAATCGACTTTGATAAGACTAAGGTTTTACAAAAAGGTTTTGGTTCATATCAAGAAAGATTAACTGCAGAAGCCCTACATATATGGGCGAATCCCAACAGTTTAAACAGACGTGAAGGTGTGATGTTAGCCGATGCATGGCAAATCCTGACTAATAAACAAAGTAAAATTTGATATGTATGATCAAGTAGTCACACTTAGTCAAATTCCCGACTGTCTACGTCTTCTTATGGAGAGAATAACAAAGCTATAAAAATTAAATTATATTTATAAAAATGTCAATTATTTGTAACTATCCGGTCAAATCTTGATCACAGCTCATATGAGAATAGCAAATGTTTTATGACTGTTCCACCCACCCACCCCACACACACACATACACACACCATTGTATCCTGCATATACTGCATACACACATATATTTTAACAAAAGTAGACAAATTTTGAAAGTCTGAGGTCAAAAGTTTTTTGATCATAATTCATACAATTTTTGTTTTGTTTTGTTTAGCATACCTATTGATTGTACTATTGTACTTTTGTATAAACATACAATTCTATTTATTTATTTATGATACATGTTGATACCTGTTGCATGATTCATGATTGGACAAGAATTTTAAAAACAAGATGTGTCCCTTTATATATAAACTTTGTTATGTTAATTTCGATTAAATTCCCTGAAGAAGTTCGGACCAGATTGCTGAACGAAACGTTGGAATTAATCATTTCAATTTTGCTGAGATTTTACAAATATAACTTTATAAATATTGTCAATGGAGTTAGAGATTGAACGATCAATTCTTGGTTGTTTGCTCAAAATCAACTTCCCCGATTTTCGCGGAGGCATCAATACGACAGTCATCGTCTCATCGGTCGCTGTTCAGAAAGAAGAGTAAAATATCGTCAGAAGTAACATAACGATTTATTATTGTAATATTTGTTTACAGACCTTAGTTGCTTAGTTCGTTTATTCCTTTTATATGTTGGTGTAACAATAAAGAAATATCAAGCGGCAGATCGGTGTTTTGGTTTTTGCGTCCGTTATTACTAAGCGTTTCTGAAACTCAAAGGAACAGCGTGAGCCCGAGCGTAGCGAGAGCTGGGCATTAACGGTTTATGAGACGGTAGCTGACATTTTCTAACGATAGAAACAGATCTGGCGGATTCAAACAGTTGGTGAAATTTTGGATAGTCGCCGTTCATTTTCCTGGTGCCGGTCAAGTCCTCTTTGAACAAGCAATATCTGGAACTTTTTGGAATTGGGTCAAGTTCAACAATGCCTGGGTCAAAGAAGGGACAGAGTGTCTTGGATGCAAACAGGAAAGTAAGTCATGGTGACTTGTCTGTTAATTATAACGATGTGTCTGATGTTAAGTATGACATGGTTGATGTAACTGTTTCGCCGTTCAGGGATAATAGGAACATCAAACTCCCTAAATTTGAACCACGGTGTTTTGATGGAAACCCGGCTGATTATTTACAATTTGTAAAGGAGTTTGAGATCATGTTGAGTGGTTTTTTATTAAATGATGAATTGAAGTTAATGTATTTGATGAGATATTGCACTGGAGATGCTGCAAGAGCTATACAGTGCTGTAAGTTTATGAAGCCAAAGGAGGGCTACGATGAGGCTATGAGCATATTACGCCAAAGGTTTGGAAGACCTTCGATGATTGCAGGGAAATTATTCGAGGCTGTTGAGGGTAATGGTGGTCAGTTACAGGATGACTCCCAGGCACTCACTGAGTTTTTAGATAATTTGCTAATTTACAAGAATGGAATGATTTTGATGAATCGCATGAGTGACCTCAACTCGAGTTTTATACTAGAAGTAATAGCAAGACGCCTACCTACTCGACTGCAAAGGAAGTGGGTGAAGATAAGCTCCCATATGGAGGATGAGGGTATCGAGCCAAAGTTTGATGATATCCTGAAACTGGTAAAAGATAGCGTCAATCAATCTATGAGCAAGTTTGCCAGTCTATTACATCTCACCCCTAGAATAGAGCAGTCTGAGAGCAAAATGCAATCATTGATGACGAATAGGCCTCAGAGCGATGGATATCGAGAAAGCTCCATGATGTCTAGTAATGCATATAGACCTAGTGAGTGTAACAGGTCTCGTAGTACATCCTCAACAGATAAGTTACAAGATGCAAGACAAACACGGTTTTGTTTTACACGTTTGCAAGAGGTGCATACAGAAGTGAACTGTGAACCGGTGAGCAAGTTCAGTGATAAGCTAAATGTAAACTCCAGACCTGACTCCGAATTGTGTGACGATAACGGTGCGGTCAAGAAATTTGTAGTCGCATCTGGTAAGACATTGTTGAATAGAGTGTCACAGAATAGAGTTGCTGCTTCAGAGTGCAGTTCTGACTCCACAAGTTTACAAAGTATAACTAGTCAGAGTGAAGTTATAAAACCTTTAATGATTTTTGAGGAGGAACCAAAATTGTCTACTTCTGTTATTAAAGAGTTTGAAAATGATGAACTTGACGGTAAATTGAATATTTGTGGTAATGATCATGATAGTGCAGATTTGTCTTTGGTTGATCATGATGAGATGAGGGATATGCCTACTACTGCTAAGTTAAATAAAGGTTCTGTACAACTACAACGTGAAGTAGAATTGAACGCAGATGCAGTTCCAGAAGGTGTGCATACTTGTGAGACAGTCAGTGTGATTGATCAGCATGTAGCCCACCTATCATCAGATGATAGTGCTAAACCCGAACTAGTAGTGAAAGACAGCAGTGGTGGTAATCTTGCAGTTGGACAACTATCTGAAAGCCGAAAAAGAACAGCTTCTGATCCACCGCTAAGTTCATCACCTTGTGTCACTCAGTCATCGTTGGTGTTTTCATCCACAATGAAACAGATGCCCATCAACTCTAGTATCTTCTACAATGACTATGGTAGTATCAGTTCGTTTGAAAGGACGAATATCAATGGTCAGTTTAGTGTGGATAAGCCAAGTGTAAAGGAGAGAGTTATTGTTAAATTGACTTGCACGAATAAAGGCATTTCTAGTTTCAAGTTACTATTTGAATGTTATTATCTTTGGTGTAAATTACTCTGTTTCTACACTTGGTTGATGAGATATGCCGTGTGTTTGTTCGTCATCTATATTCTACGATACAATGACATGGGCGTGTTACTGTTCAGATTTGAGGATTTAGCTCATAGAAGGAAGTCAGCAAATGAACTCTGCGACGATTTTCCAACCTAGGGCGTCAACCTGAGAAGGGTTGTAGGCGTACTGCTGTAAGTCCTACAATTCTTCAAAGGGTAGCGCATCAATGATCAGTCCAGTGTGCTTGGTGTGTGATTTTGTACATATGTTCATATTGTATATACTGAATTGATATCATCTCTCATATGGCTGTTGGTAATTCTGTTTGTGTCCGGACGACTTCCACTTGTATCATCAACCTGAGAGGGAATGTAGGCGTACTGCTGTAAGTCCTACAGTTCTTCAAGGGTAGTTTGTCGTGTCAGAATCCACAACATTTGATGTGTTCATTGTACATATGTTTGTGTTAAATAGTTGTGAGTTCCAATTATTGTAATTGTTGGTTAATCTTGTTTGTGTCCGGACATTCCTCAAATTACAATCGTCAACCTGAGAAGGGTTGTAGGCGTACTGGTGTAAGTCCTGCAATTCTTCAAAGGAATTCCACCAAGACATGATCGGCGAGGTTGTTTGTACTATTTGTATATACGTGTGGTGTGTCATATCAATTGGTGTATTTTGGATTCATTGTGTTTACTTGTTGTTTTCGTGTCTTGTTGTTATTGCGTAATTTTGTTAAAATTTTCGTCGTGATTACTTCTGAAGTTGTTTCGAGTCTTCTACGTCCATGAATGAATTGATTGATGTTGGAGACAGCAGATGGGTCGTTTACGCCGGGGAGGCTAGGCTATTGCTGAGAATGAAATGCACACGGAGATAATTGTTAGCTGCGATCTGACACGCCGGGGAGAAAGAGTGTACACGACTGAGGCTCGCATGCGTCACCGCTACTAGAACTGAGGCAGAATGAGTGACAAGCGATTTCAATGGTAATTGGTAGTGGGTAATTAAGAGGATGTGCGTAGAGTATCGTGAGGTCCTGCCATGGTCACTTTGCATTCTGCAAGAGTCATTCTAGTAAGTGGCGATCGTGTTGGAAGATGTCAAGACGAGGTCTCTGTCTGGAGGCGCAGGTCGTCAGCGATGTGTGAGATTGTGCTGTGGGTATGCTTGTGGTGTGTTGGCTTTTCTGTTTGTTTTCCATTTCAGCTCTGTCCGTGTGACCCAGGTTCTCGCAATGGCATCCAAGTCAACGTGCATTGGTCGTGAAGGAAAAAAGGGTTGGATCCCTTTTTTGCCGGGGAGTGTCAATGGAGTTGAAGATTGAACGATCAATTCTTGGTTGTTTGCTTAAAATCAACTTCCCCAATTTTCGCGGAGGCATCAATACGACAGTCATCGTCTCATCGGTCGCTGTTCAGAAAGAAGAGTAAAATATCGTCAGAAGTAACATAACGATTTATTATTGTAATATTTGTTTACAGACCTTAGTTGCTTAGTTCGTTTATTCCTTTTATATGTTGGTGTAACAATAAAGAAATAACAAGCAGCAGATCGGTGTTTTGGTTTTTGCGTCCGTTATTACTATGCGTTTCTGAAACTCAAAGGAACAGCGTGGGCCCGAGCGTAGCGAGAGCTGGGCATTAACGGTTTATGAGACGGTAGCTGACAAATATTTTATTATTATATTATTATTGTATCTTTTAGTTCCTAGAGGAATATAGGGCTTCAGCTGCGCACCTCCGTTGCCTTCTGTTTTCTGACATCTTTTTCATCCCGCTCCAGGTCTGCCCACACGCTGTCATCTCCTCTTCACATGACCTCCTCCAAGTCACCCCACCCTAGCACTGACGACCAACTCGCCGCCCGCTTCCCTTTCGGGTTCCACTCGAGCGATGGCTTGTCTAGTGATGTCACTCACTTGATGGTTTGTTTCCTCAGAGTATGGCCAGCCAATCCATCTCCATTTCTTCCTGCCTATTTGTTTCACAATCGGTTCCTGCTGTGTTGGTTCGCTCATTGCCAGAGATCCCTCCCTGTTGGTGATCTTTTCTGGCCAGCCATCTGATCTTGAGTGAAGACAGTATTGAGTGAAGGCAGCTAGCTGTTGATGAAGGTCTGTAGTTTGTTTGAGATGCTCTTTATGACGCACTGGCCAAGTCTTTGATCCGTATGGTGAGTAGCACTGACTGACTTCACATTGGAGTTGAAAATCCGGATGTTATTTTTGATTTTGAGTGCTGTTGACCTCCACACAGACTTAAGAGTAGTGAATATTTGTCTTGATTTACCGATCCTGGCTTTGATATCGTCGTCAGTTCCGTTCGCCTGTAGTTGAAACGATGCTTCCCAGGTAGGTAGGTAGGTAGGTAAAGGAGGTTGTTTCTTTCAGCTTCCTCCCATTTATGCTGGCTGATTGTTGTATGTTGTTGTTGTTGGTGGTGTTGTCCAGGAATCTACATCACCTCTGCTTTCCCTTTGTTCACCTGAAGGAGGTCCAATATTTAATGCTTCTTCTGCCAACGTGTTGCTTTTCACTTGCATATCTTCCAGTTTGTGGGAAATCAGACATATATCATCGGCGAAATTCAGATCCTCCAAGTCTTTTGTGTCAGTCCATTTTATGCCTGTTCCCTCGTGGGTTGCCGTTGTCTGTTGTATTATCCAATCAATTGCAATCAGGAAGATCATTGGTTATAGTAGACAGCCTTGTCGCACTCCCGTCCTCACTTCAAAGGCTTCGGTAAGTTTCCCGTTGTGGATTACTTGACATGCAGCATTGTCGTATAGCTGTTGGATGAGATGTATAATTGTCGATGGGACCCCGTAGTAGCGAAGTAGTTGCCAAAATAACCTCTCGATCGACGCTGCCTGCTGAAGGCCTTTTCAAAGTCGATGAAGTTGAGTGAGGTGGAGAGGTGACTGCCATTCCAAGCTTTGCTCAATGATGATCCGCAGTGTGCCGATTTGATCAATATATGACTTGTTTCTCCTGAATCCAGCTTGTTCCGGTCGAAGTTTTTCATCCAGGGTGTCGTGTTTGATTCTCTCCAGGATGTTGCGGCTTAGTATTTTGCCTGGAATGGACAGGAGCATACTTCCACGCCAGTTTTTAGATTGGCTTAAGTCTCCTTTCTATGGTAGTTTGAATGAGTGTCCGTTCTTCCAATCCTCAGGTACTTTGCCCTCTTTCCACACCTTCTCCAGCAGTAGTGTCATCAAGTCCGCTGTTGTCTCTGGGTCTATTTTCAAAGCTTCTGCTGGGATTCCATCAGGTCCTGGTGCTTTCCCAGCTTTTAGCATCTTGATTGCATTCAGGATTTCTGATTTCGTCGGGGGATCAATGTTCACTGGTAGTTCTGCTTCCGTTGTTGGTATTGTTGGGCACGTTGTAGGTGGCGGACGATTTAGAAGTCTTTTGAAGTGTTCAACCCAGTGCTTTCTCTGTTCCACCTCTTTGGTGATTGACTTTCCATTGTCGTCCTTTATTGGCTTAATCTGTGTCGAACGTTTGCCCGAAAGGTTCCTAGTTGTTTGGTAGAGTGTGGCGAGGTCTCCTTTGCCTGCAGCTTGTTCTGCTTGACTTGCCATGGTTTCATAATATTTTCTTTTGTCTTCCCTGGCACACTTCTTCACTCTTTTGCTCAGTGTATTGTAGCTTGCATTCAGCTCCTGTTTTTGTTGCTCGTCAGTGCACTGGATAATCTTTTGCTTCACTGTCCTTCTCTCTTCTATTAGTTTCCAAGTGTCCGTAGTGAGCCACTGTTTGTACTGTCTCTTCTTTCTGCCTAGGACTTCCATGCAGGTTTGACTCCACACCGTTTTCAAGTTGTTCCAGTGCTTTTCGACGCTGACCTCTTCGCTGGTGTTGATTTGTGTTAATGCGAAGACAATATTTCTATATCTCTTTATGTGCTACACAAACAGACTTTATAGCAGACTTTTCCGACTGACTCTAATGACAGAAAGAACAACCAAACTGTAAGTTCATTATACATCAAATTATGTGTAATTTATATAATAACTTATCCATGCCTGTACAATAGGTATGTTCCTGCATAAACAGGAAGGAATATATTATTATTATTATTAAAACAATATTTATGCATGCCTATACAGTTGGTGTACCCTACATAGCTAGGGAAAAAATGTACCTTATTATATTATCTTTACTAAATATGCTTATTAATATTATGTGTAAATTATCGAATTGATGATGCCTGTAAACTGGTGTCCCTCATGTAAAAAATGAGAATATATATTATTATTATTATCATACGTAGTCATTTTGCTATTTCTGATATGGTGTTTAGACCACAGAGAACACTTGTGTAGGCGAGTTTTCCTCCTTGTGTATTTTTACTCGCCCATTCAGCTTGGTTACATGAGCTATAGTTGATTTTTAACTACTTTAAGTCCATAACAGATGTGTTTATCTTTCAATAACTTTTTGGGTGGTTTAAGTATTCTGTAATAAGCGATACCGGAAAAATGTAATGTAGCTGAAGATAAGTATGCGGAACTCAGAATATTATTTGACATATTGACTAACTCGATTTCAGTTCAAGTGGTACTAAAAGACAGGCGGTAAGTCAAAGCTTTATTGTTCAACGAAGTATAAACCAATATTACAAGTAAATTGCAGAGCAGATTGGCCATGTGGTTCACAGCTGATTAATACCAATACACTAAAAGCGTGTGCAGGTAATGTCAGTATAATATATGCTATTTCTGCTGATCATAATGCTCCAGTCTTCTGTAAACAAGAAAACATCAGAGCTACAGCATGGATTGTTTCTTCCAGTGAATAGCAATAGACAAGTTCATTAGATGACCACTCACTCTCCAGCAATATTGACGATTTCCTCCCTATTATCTGGACTCTATTTTTAACCTCGCTGTCGACCTGAAACTTCGTGATGCCTGTTAATCTTGCTCTCATTTAACTCAGAAAGTCCTTTCTGTTTAAGATAACCACTTGATGCCTCTTATAGAGGGGCAATATTACGATATTTTGTTACTTCTCAACTGTAACCATGATTTCCAACTCTCCCTCATATGATGGCCACGTGGTTAGCAGCCATAGTTCTGCTGGAATTGACGAAGGCGATATATTTCAATTTTCAAGTTAACTCGACACTGTCCTTCACTCTACTGATCTATTGCGCTAATCGACACCTTAATCAAAGCATTGGAAAGAATTGCCACGGAAGCTGGTCTCATGGCAACGTTTGAAAAGCAAACAGATTTTCTAAAAACAGCACGAACTTCAGTGAAACCCTTTCTATATTACAAGACTTCTCACGATAAAAAAAGCTTCACTAAACCCCAGGAATAAAAATGAGCCTCGGCGGCATCTCAATTGACTTCAGCAAGACTACCCACAAACGCCAAACTCAACAGTTCCCGTGAGATTGAAAATTTTCGGGACCATGGGTGACCTACACAAATAGATCAAGAATTACTTATAGACAGAAGAGGGAGAGTTGGAATCAACCAAACGGTCTCTTCATTGGTGACAACATATCCTAGTGTGCCACAAAGACCTGTGTTTAGCCCGTCTCATTAGTCACCTACATAAACGAATAACTTAGATCAACAGATGTGCTATGATCTTCACATTGGATAAAGTAAAACTACGGGAAATATTCGAGGATAAAGTTAAAATGTTTATAATGCAACGTAGCAACAACAATCCCCTAGATCCGTCCGAGGAACGGATTGTCCCCAGCAGCGTAGTAGAGTAACTAAACATATACACAACGCACGCAAGTTACAGCGCAAACCAAAATAGAGGGAAATGTGCATTCTTCATTTCAAAAGCTCACAGGTATAGCTTTCATAGTAATTCATAACCTGAAATCTACGTTAGGCAGCCACCCAGTCTTATCACTTCACTTCGCATACAGGGCATAAAATATTTCGTTTAGTATATTAACTACTTGAAGTTTTATGGGCTTTTTACACTTCTAGTGGGATCGAAACAGCATCCCGACGGCAGGGAGTGGATTTAAGGGAGACTCATACACACTTCGAATAGTCCAAACGGGGGTCACACGCATAATTCCTGATACATATAATATATCATGCGAGGAACGATCAATAGGTCTGATTTTCTTGTTATCGTACAGTAAGCATCATGTAGATGTGGTCACGATGTTTGGAACTCAATGAGGTGACTCATGACCTGATGGGTTTTCCTTCTAAAAAGTTCTCGAAACTTCGAAATACATAGTATTTAAGATCAGACGATGCATTCAGCAGTATTGCTTCGCATTACAGATTCTGTCAATGAATAATTAACTATTGTAATCAACTCCAGAAGTGATTTTCGCACCTTCAGCCAACCCGATCACGAAGGGATTGGAGAAGCTCATGTAATTGCTGAGAATGTAATAACACAGGATGGCATATTTCTGCTCTCAACCATAATTTTTAATCTGATTATCAAATTAGTTGTTTTAACTATTCATTAATGTTGTACTTATTTGTACTACTTTTTCGAACACAAGGACAAATAAGAGTCAAGTCTCAACACTCACAATTTATTATTCGTTTATGTCTTACCTCAGAACTTATTAGAAATTAGCTATGGGAAGTTCTAATTGCTTGCAAACGTCGAGTATATGCGTGTTCTTCGCAGTTGAGTTGCTGATATATTTCATAAAACCTTTGAATGCAGAGAAGTTAGTAAATGGAACTTGCCCATCTAAACAAAGGACATTTTGCTATGATGGCATTATTGTTCCAATGTGGAGACCATCAACTGGTATTACTGCTGGAGATAAGGCTGCTAGGGCCATAGTTTATTTCGCAGCATTAATGTATTTATTCCTGGGTGTGTCAATTATTGCCGACCGTTTTATGGCTGCGATTGAAGTAATTACTTCCCAAGAAAAAGAAGTCACAATTCGGAAAAAGAATGGCGAAACACAGACGGTATCCGTTCGTATCTGGAATGAAACAGTCTCCAATTTAACTTTGATGGCACTTGGGTCTTCTGCACCTGAGATATTGTTGTCTGTAATAGAAATAATTGGAAAGAATTTTGAAGCTGGAGATTTGGGGCCTGGAACAATTGTTGGCTCTGCTGCATTTAATTTATTCGTTATCATCGGTGTTTGTGTGTTGGTTGTTCCTGATGGCGAGATTCGTAGAATAAAACATTTAAGTGTCTTTTTCATCACGGCTTCATGGAGTGTATTCGCTTATCTTTGGATGTATCTCATTATTGCAGTTTTTACTCCGGGCTCTGTCGAGGTTTGGGAAGCGCTGCTTACTTTCATTTTCTTCCCAGTCATTGTTATTTGTGCATATATTGCGGACACTAAGATTTTCTTCAAAAAGTTTTTGAGAAAAAAATATCGTGCTACTGCTTTGATGAAAGCGGCTAATGGTGATTTGGAGTTAGCTAATCATACTGAAGAAGTAACTTATACACCCGAGCAGACAGACGTGCTCCTTGAGGAGTCAGAATTTGATCGACATAGAATGGACTATGTTGAGGCAATTAAAGAAATCAGGAAAAGAAATCCAAATATTGGAATGAAGGAGTTAGAAGAATTGGCTCAAATAGAAGTATTAAATAAGGGTCCGAAATCTAGAGCTTATTACCGAATGCAAGCCACACGTCAGTTGACAGGTAGTGGTAATGTTATTAAGAAGGCTAAAGTTGAACGCAGAATGTCTTTTGATGATTCCCACACGACAACTGAGGCTTACCCTCCACATGTCCAGCGGTTCTTTTTCAATCCGGGGCATTATACTGTGATGGAAAATGTTGGGACTTTTCCAGTTACAGTTACTCGTGTAGGTGGAGATATGCATGCCGTTGTTTCCGTGGAGTACTTTACTCTTGACGGAACTGCTGTTGCAGGTGAAGATTATGAGCCAGCCAAAGGAATTCTGTTGTTTGCATCAGGAGAGACGCACAAACAAATAATGATCTCAATAATAGATGATGATATCTTTGAAGAAGATGAACATTTCACTGTTCACCTGAGAAACCTAGAAGTAAAGGATTCCCGAAATCGAGTGGAACCAATTTTAATTGATCCTATGGTTGCGACAGTTATGGTTTTGGATGATGATCATTCTGGAGTCTTTCAGTTTGATGTTAATGAAGTTACTGTCAGCGAGTCGTGTGAATTTGCTGAAGCTAAAGTGCAACGCGTTTCCGGTATGTTAATAATTTTATTTCAAGAAAATGCTAGTTATTTTCTTGTATTTTAGTAACTTAGTATGCTTGATTTGATACTAAGATGTCATTTGGCATTAAGTGTTGTTTTCTCAAAAGCAAATATTAATTGAAGAAATGAATGGTTATGCCATAATATAACTGAAAAGACTATAAATGAAGGGCTATTATAAAATACTAACTGGCTATCTTAATAGACATTCAGTTTAAAATTGGGACTAAAGATGTGGGAATTAGGATGATATAAGTAGTACCACGATGGTGGGCAGTGAAGCTATATTAAGAGATATCTGGTATTTTACCTGGCAAACTGCACGTCTAATGATTTAGTTTTCTTAAAGCGTTTTGGTTGTAAAATTCATGGGACACATGTACTTTAGTACTAGAGCGTAATTTCGTGTCCCAAATGTAAAATGAAATAAATTGTTAGTAAGCTCTACATTCAGGTTTCATGCCAGTTGGCAAGCTACTTTCAGCTGTCGCGCAAATGTGCAGTGTCGAAGAATGAAATCTTACTACAGTAAGATTTTCGGTGAAAATGTGAATTGAGTAACGAATTCCGAACAGACAGTTAAGCTAAGTGCTGAACTACATTTATATCAACGTATGTAGATTTTGATTATTTGTAATCAGATTACTGTAAAGTATCAATTTAACCAAACTAAACATAATTTTGAAAACCTGTATTTAGCACATAATTCCCGATTCCTGTGACATTATCATTTCTTTTTTGGTAAAACCACCATCTTTACTGTATTAGCCAGTTAACCTATTTGGACATCCGACTTCGCAGTAATCATCCTATAACCGTGACAATGGATCGTGATAGCTGTGGTGTTTCCAATACATTATCTAAATGTGGATATATATTGGATTTGTTTCTGTGGCAAGAAATAAGTTACAAATTGAGTGATATCAGTAGTTTGGAAATATTTATGTCAATTGGTAGTATTTCTAACCATATTATCTTGCTTACTGTTTTGGTAGCCTTCTTCGATTTCCTATCTTTACTGAATACAACTAAAATTCCCTAATAAAATAGGAAGTAATACACGGTTTATTAGACATAAGAGAAAGGAATGGGACTGAAGTTATCCGTATTTTTGTCATGAAAAGTTTGTCCTAGTTGAGTGAAATTCAAGTGAACAAGAGACAGAAATCTCTTTCTTCAACCACCAGTAGGTAACATTTTCTTACTGAGAGAGTTTTGTTCATTTTTGTTGGTGGTAGAAGCCAAATGAATATCATATTCATAGTGTATTGTAATTAGTAATGATCCAGTATAACTTTGTTTACGAAGATACATTAAACAACCACTTCTTATTAAATCAGTAACAATTGTTGTGAGGTGCTGTTTAATTTGATAGGAAGTTGTTTTACCTGTTTGCATTGATTAAACATATAGACTAATGAGTTTGTTCATTGATTTCATACGTAATCAAAGGTTGCCGTGGAATTGTTCGTCTTCCATATCAAACTGTTGAAGGTACAGCCAAAGGGGGAGGGAAGGATTTCGAAGATGCTGTTGGATATATAGAATTTCAGAACGATCAGACTGAGTGAGTGGTCATATGTCCAGATACTTGTGATTTTAATCTTATTGAATTTGTTTAAATATTTGAAAGATAGCTAATTAGGCTAAAAAGTACTCACATTACAATCGGACACCTTTTAATAACTACTCTAATATACGCAGCAATTTTGATAGGATCTTGGAGTTTTCAATCTAGTGATGATTATTTATTTTTGATAAACTTGCCACCACTATATTCATATGTTCTTTATTGTATTAAAATGACTACGTATGTTAGAGTAGAGCCAGTGATGAGGATCTGTTTAGAGAATAAGTGCTTTTCACTCAGTTCATTGTCTCCTAAATGTTTAACTAAAGATTTCTTCATATATCTTTAAACTATTTATTTCCCCTTTTAACTGCTGTTATTGTAAATATCTGGTCTGTTTGTGTAGCAGTCCGAATAAATTTGATAGATTCAGTAATAGAAGAGATGAAGTTCAACTTATCTCATTAATCATTCATAAGTATAAGTCCTGATGGCAGTAAAAAACACAGTCACATTTTAAATTATGCGACCATTCGTTTTTGTTATAGTATGCAGATTTTTACCATTTTATCTAAGAGGTTGAATGACAATGCATTGTGCAAGTATAAAGAAAGGTTTACTGCTTTGAACTATACACCTCAATTAGTTTTAGTTTACATCCACAAAATTCTTAAAAGTTTGACTTTTGATATAATTTAGGCGTGAGCCTAGCTTTTCAAGGTGTAAATCTTTTTTCTAGAACTGTCCCACAAATTCTTCAAAAGAGTTCTAACCACTTTATGAACCCCGAACAGATTTAGAAAACCACTTAATCAAAATGAAATTTATCTATTTTAATTACAGTTTTGTTCAGTCTTTCCTCTCTGTTGTTCTGGAATGAATTCTCTGCTGTTTACAGCATACCTGTTCTCACAAGTTTGTTGGGTTGATAAAAGAAAGTATAAAATGCTTTTCAATAAAAAGGAGTGTGTACCATACCCGATTGCCTTCATAGACACACTATGGAAATCGTTGTGGTTCACTGAATTTACGATGAAGCTACTACTAGTAGTTAGTTCTATTAGTTATGTACTAGGCTTTAACCAGTCAATTAATTGCTGTCTACTAAACCGGAACATTTGTTTGGTAGCTTCAAAACTGAAGTTTCATAATGATCTAATATTTCCTGTAATTAGTGTATCAACAGAAATTTTCTGGTTTAATTGTTTATGTTTTTGTTGTCATTTTGATGCACTTTGGATGTTAGTTTTTCTTTTTTCTGTCACTGAAGTCTGCTGACTGTTTCCTAGTTTTAATTGCTGTAAATGTTATCCAGTAAGCTTAAAATTTCAACTTTGGAGTTAAACAGGAGTAGGAGATAAATTCAATTGAGTGAATCTAGTGAAAAATAAAAATAATTATTTGGTTGATATAAACTACTTAAAACCTACTCACATCTATCTAGAGCTATTCAGCATACAAATATTTATATGGTTGGATAAAACGAACGCTTCGAATTAAGCTATACGTATGACTGAACATTTTAAAGCTTTTGTAGTGATAAAGCGTACAATTGAGAGGCGATAACATAAAGGCTTTGACAAATTGCTAATATACAAATTGTTACAAACTGCATCAATGGAGGAACAACCTATGCTACATATTTTATTATAAATCAATGTCATGTGATATCAGTTGCCTTAAAAACGTTTTATTTTCTAATAAGCTCATTTTTAGTAACATAGTGGATAGATGTTATGGAAATAATAAGAGGGTCCTGGGTTCGAACCCCGGTGGATGCGTACTGCTGAAGAGTCCCGAACTAGGACGAAACAGCTGTCCAGTACTCTCAGGTTTTCCAGTGGTTCTCAAACTGATGTCAGATCATGATGAAATCCTCCTTACAACCAAATAATAATGCATCAGCTTCATGTCTAAACAGTATATCTGTGCACTCAGTAGCCGTCGTCTTTCATTGGGACAATGAGACGTATTCAGACGATCGCAACAGTAAACAAAAGAATAAATTCAGCTGGAGTGTTTCCTAGTAATAGTTGTATTCATTTCAGTACAAACTGTAAACATGTGGTCATTAATTATTCCGTACATTCTTAAACTTTGTTAGTGGTTGTGCAATGTTCAGAAGATACATTACGTTCACTGAATATTTATATTTTACGGTAAGTCATGAAAAGTACTTAGAAAAAATGTTCTGAAAGTATAAGCAAGCTAATACTGGAGACTAGTACTTTGCTTAGATCTTATTCTGCTCATATTTCTTTTGGCTGTTAATTTTAAAGCATACTGTGAAGTACTTTTGGAGAAGAATATAGAATTTATAGTTAATATTTTGCTTTCGTTTCAATATACTGATTATGCCTAATCAACTCAACTGTCATCGTACACTGTTATACTTAAAATGGCCGTCTATACACCAAAGAATTTTTTATCCTCTAAAGATTCTTAGAAATGTACGTCAAGGGTAGCTGAATTCTTTTTGACTAATTAATATTAGTGACAAATTAGTGAAGCTTGATATAACATTTTCCCGGGAATTATGCATGTTATTGAAAATATTCAATATTTGTTTATTTATTTTTCTCTAATGTCAAATTGTTGATTCAGAATAAAATTAACTTCAGAATATTGTTTGAGTGTGTTGTAAATTCAAGCCATGTTTTCCTATGCAATTATCATTGCGTGTTAATTCGTATTATGTATTGGTGTATGACACCTTTAATTTATCAAACTTCTCACACATATTTATGATAAATCTGCTAAAACCATTGATGGGAATTCAATTGAATTCACCTCAACAACTTGTAAAATGACACAGTTTGTTGTAGAAGAATTTGCTGTTTACAACATAAAATACAACTTAAAGTGCACTAATGAAAGAGATTTTTATTTGTTTTGCTTGTGGTTTGTATGAGGTTGGTTAGAAGGATTCTGATTTCCATATAGAATGGTAAAATTATAACAAAAACTGAATTGTCTCCTCACTGTTTCATATTTGTGCACAGTTAATTAAGGTGTGTTTTAAAATGTCGCGGCTTAATAGTGCGTACGGATGAAGAGTCCCAAACTAGGATGAAACAGCTGTCCAGTACTCCCAGGTTTTCCAATGGTTCTAACTAATGTTAGCTCATGATGAAAATCCTGTAACCAATCAAATTCCTACAAACCAACACTTGAATACCAATTAGATGCTCACTGGTAGGTAGTTACCTGCGGTCCTAGTGAGAAGTCGTGACCAGTGGGGTGCACCAGGTCGGGTGTGAGGACAAATAATCGCCGAAGACATTGGCTGGGGTCGCGCTATGTCGTGAATAGGCAGAAGTTAGAATTCGTGGGCCATTGGAACGTGTCCCAGTGGCTTAATGGTATACGAGCTCGGCTTAAAATTAAGAGTATTATTTCATTCATTCATAGGTGTATGGCATAATTCATTCTTGTAAAACTGCACTTAATGCGGTAACGATTATTGATGTCAAAAAATCTTATAGTGAGAAATTAATTCTCTAACATGATATAACTGTGTTAAAGGTTTTAGCACTAAAAAGCACTTTTTTGTAAGGACATAGAAATACTGTATTTCCATATAAATAGACAAAATTTCATAACATTCTGCATAAACATAAATTTTCTCTGAGTCATTATCAACGTAGATTTTTATTCCTAAGTATTTGTTAATCGATAACATGTACTGTGTAGTCAATACTGTACACTGTATTGTAATATTTCTTCTAATATTATTTATTGAAGATTAACTGACAGAAGTAAGTATAGCTAGATTTCTCACAGTCTTAGACAAGACTTATTTGTAATGTCAATAAAATCAATATTCTCTTCTAGATTTAAAACTCTTTTATCCAGATGAAGCAAAATCTAGCTCTTAGGATTTCTGACAATGCCTGCTCCTAAACTGCAGTGTGAAAAGTTCACTTCTTGAGTATATTGTCCGTCATTTGCTCAGTGTATGTGGTGTAGTGTTTAAGCAGTGAGCAACACTTTGTAGGGGTGTGATACAGACAGTGGGTTCCAACTGAATATTATTCTCACAGTAAGAATCATTGTAAATGCTGATGTTAACGTCTGAATACTATTCCCACAGTTCAATACTGCATTAGCAACAGAATACTATATGTGTATTTGAACATTCTATTTCAAGACGTTTAATGTAAACCAAAATCACACCCTCAGTGATTGGTTAAAGAATATAAACTGTATAGATATAAATGGTGGTTTGATCAATTGAAAATATATCTTGGCTTCTGTGTCTTGCCTTATGCTATTACAATGTGTAACTTGTAGTCGTTAATTATATAACTTGTATTTTCCATTATTATTTATATTATTATTAATCATTTCCTTTATTTCGTAGAGGAGCATATTGCTTCAGCTGCAATATTTTCCATGGAATTAACTTATTTAGTGATATTGCCGGTGTATTTTATTAATGCAGACTCCATAGCTTCACCCATTTAAATTTCGCTCTGGTCTCAACTCATTGGGATTTAAGCATCTAAATAATAAACTGTGATAAATATTTATTTTATGGAGGATTTAATCATGAGCTGACATCAGTTAGAGAACCACTGGAAAACCTGGGAGTACTGGACAGCTGTTTCGTCCTAGTTTGGGACTCCTCAGCAGTACGCACCCACCGGGGTTCGAACCCAGGACCTTCTGGGTACAAGGCGAGCTCGTAGACCATTGAGCCACTGGGACCCGATCCAATGGTTCTTGACTTATGACTTCTGCCAATTCACGACATAGCGCGACCACTTCTAGTGGGAAGCCGTGACCAGTAGGGTACAGCAGGTCGAAGATGAGGCAGTAACTCATCGAAGAAGACATTGCGAAGTGGTCGCGCTATGTCGTGAATTGGCAGAAGTCATAAGTCAAGAACCACTGGATCGGGTCCCAGTGGCTCAATGGTCTACGAGCTCGCCTTGTACCCAGAAGGTCCTGGGTTCGAACCCTGGTGGGTGCGTACTGCTGAGGAGTCCCAAACTAGGACGAAACAGCTGTCCAGTACTCCCAGGTTTTCCAGTGGTTCTCTAACTGATGTCAGCTCATGATTAAATCCTCCATACAATCAAACCAAATCCCTACAAAACCAACACTTGAAAATATTTATTTAGCTGATGATTTATTTTAGGAAAGTAAAAATAGTTTGTCAACTGTTAGTTTTGGTTAATTTCACAAACGGGATGTAACAAATGGAACTATTTCTGTCTGTCTGTTTTCGACATGGAAATTTGCACATATGTGCAACACACACATGTAGCACACAAAGCAAGAGAAGAAGGTAAAAGAAATGCCTAGATGAGACAGTAAACAGAGGTGTGAGACAAGGGGATAGTAGTAACGAAGATCAATATAGTTTCATTGGAATCATAGGTCACAAGGAGTGGATGCATCTGCACCAGCCATTGAGATCGATTTTGAGCTACGTCACCAATAGTTTCCAACCATTGGTTTTCATCGTCCCGAGGACCCCAACCGGTCAGGAAGCCTACATCTTCGTACGTGGCTTAAACTAACTGTTGTAGATTTCACTGACTGGTGCCATGTTTTGGTTTGACCACCACTAGCTATTTTCCAGCCTGACCCTATATCAGCTAACATCGCCCATTGTCGAGGAAGGCGATGACTAGGCATACATAACATACAAATTGATTTTTATTATTTATTTTGATTACAGCTTGATTCCACACTGTATTTTTGGTACAAGTATGAAATTTTCAGCATGTGATATCGGTAGCCCAAATTTTGCAGGCCGACCATAGATATCAGGTGTGTGTCGGCGAGAGTCCTAAACACTGTGCCACCAACGGCCGAAACCGTATCGAATTCATTAAAAAGAGAAGAAACTAATTGTTTTTCCATTGACGATAAGTGAGAGGAAAATAGTGGAAACATACCTTAATACCAACACAATTTTAAAAAAATTACCACACAAGCATATTTATGATGGAACAAGGAAAACACATTAGACATTGAATTAATTAATTAACTAATTAATTAGTTATTACATGTCCTAACCATCTCAATCGGTATAATTTCACAGCCTCGTTGAACTATTTTGTCATGAGTAGTATATTACCCACCAAAAAAGAAATAAAACATCCATAGTTTTGTATAAATCAGATAGTTTGGTTATTCAGTAAAACACTAAAAGAAATTGGAGTATCTAACTGTGAATTTAATAATTATTAACTGATAGAGTGGGCTATTTATTTATTATCTATTTGATTCCTTTACGTTCCCAGTGGAACTTAGGGCTTCGAGCTAGAACTCTGAAGTTTCGGTAGCAGCTGTATTTATCTTATACGCGGTGGGTCGCTAGCCTCACGCCCAACCTCCCCTGTTTACTGGTCTTATTAGCGACTAGGAGAGCATCAGCCGAGGATCAAACCTTGGACCACATGAGACGTGGTTGGCAAAGCATTCAACGGCTGAACAGCCGACCTAGAGTGGGCTATATAGCAGTTTTAAGTTTCTCTTACCAAAAGATTACCAGTCACCTAGATTACTTCAGAGGGTTAGCATACAAATTAAGTAGGAAGCGTATAGGGAATTAAAATCGTGTAACACATATAAATATGAATAGTGGAGTATGATTTTATTAATATACTTCATAGAATTTAAGTAAGTAACTTTGCTTTTAAAAGGAACTGTCAATTACTTTTTTGTAATGAGTACTCCCAGACCAGAACTTTTACCTGACTTCATAATATATAGATGTTGTTTCATCACAAAAAACAACAACAAGCAGTTTGGACTTTTTTTAACTTCTTCAAGCAAAGTCTTTTTAACCTCATTAAAGATTACAAGGTCGATATATATATGATACCGGAAATTCAGTAGTTAGGAAAATTGCTTTCCTTTATTTGGTTTTTTAATACTTGTTACTCTATAGAGTATAATTACTTTAGGAATATGAAGAACCAGATATATTAACATCGGAAGCCATATTTTATTAGGCTAAATCTACTAAACATTTCTTGTAACTGTTTGTTTTGTTTTAAAAATGGTTTATGGGAGGCGTTTTCATTGTTTTTGTATATTGTAGAATGACATAAATACTTTAGAACTACTTGAACGTATCTTAAAAACATTTTTCCCGTGATCAATACAATGGCCATATAGTGGTATATTTTAGGAAGTAGTTTTTTCTGTTATTGTTGTTGTTAGTGGTTGTGGGCCACATCCTACTGTCAACTACATCTTGTCACTGTATTTAGTGTTTTTGGTGCTTTTCTTTACATGTATGTGTATACATATGTATGTATGTATGTATGCTGATATGTGTAAATGCCTGCGTTCAGTTTTTGGTTCTTATTTGTACTTATTGCTTTCATTCTAATGTAATTCTTCCAAAATTTATGACATCGCTGTTTTTGTCAAGGAGTCGAAAATTCCATACTTGTCACATTATGAATTACTAACCTAATGGTATTTTCATTATGTTTTCTGTGTGTTGAAGTTTCTTTAGCGATTTGATAGTTTTAGTGGTGTAGGATTGCTAGCCCTACGCCCAACCTTCGCCCTCTTTACACGGGCTTGGGACCAGCTAGAAAACTAGCAAGCTAGTTAACTAGGCGAGGTTAGCTCCACACCGAGGATCAAATGGCCAGAAAGAATAAGTAACATGAAACTGTGGGAACAAACGAGTCAACAGTCGATTGCTCGACAAATACGTAGGAGAAAATGGAGTTGGATTGAGCATACATTGAGAAGACCGTTGAATGACATTGCGCGCTAGGCTCTCGACCGGAATCCACATTGGAAGCGACGAGTGGCATTGACATGGAGGAGATCTTGTGATGAAAAAATGACAGACTGTGGGCAACTGTGATCCAAGCTGAAGAGGATGACAGAAAATAGTACAATGTGTCGTTGAAGCCCTATGTTACATTCGGCTATAAGTAGTTTTTGATCAGTCATTCTGCGCTTATAAATCAAGAAAAAGGTTTACACAGCTATTCCAAAGTTTTCTTGACACCCCAGTAATATAATATACACTAGTAGTTGATCGTTTCAAGTGAAGTATAATAGTACAGTATCAGAAATACATTTTAAGTGAATTATAGATCTCTGAATCAGAATACAAAATTGTCTATTTACAGAAAATGGTTAATTGTGGTGAGGTTTTCTTTTGCATTCCCTTTTTAAACTAATCATTTTGTTAGTCATCTTAAATGTATAAATAAACTTTTCACTAACAATCTTCCTGAATTACTAACTGTTTGTTCTCTAGAACTTTCATCCTTAATGAGGTTCAATCTTGGTTTTCTGAAATGCTCGTCTCACCCTGTGAGAATCGTTTCACAATAAACCTTTTAATTCTAACTGTCTACAATAATTAATGTTAATGTCATTTAAAATGTAAAAAATATGGACAATTTATGCTGATTGAAATAGGATTTAGCATGATGTCGAACGATGTAAGTGACGAAAACTGGCCTAAAAATCTCCAACCAACTAACAAAAATATCTCCAGTTGAAAAGAACAGCCATCCTACTGTGCCTTTCTTCTAGATCACATATAAAAAATAAAATCAATTCTTCTATCAGATTTCTTATTTAAAGAGAAATATTCTATCTTCGATTATTTCATAGAATTATTCATTTCTAGTCTGCATAATAATTCTGATTATTAAAACAAAACGGTAAAATCCAACTAATGCATACTTGTTTTAAAAAATATTAAAATGACTTTTCATTCTTTCAAACTACTATGGACAAATTATGCAAATTCTGAAGTGATGAATATTGATTGGTTAGAAAAAGTTTATTTTTTTGGTGTGGCATCTCTTGAATTGATCATATACGTTATGCCACGTCTCACTTTTATAAACCAGACCAGTCAGTTACATCTTCAAGAAGAAGAAGAAGAGTGAAAACTGGTGTTGAAGACCGTAGAAGACATGAGACTTGGTAAAGGAATATTTTTCTCTGGAATTATGTATCTCTCTATACAGCGTAATTATATACACCTTATCTGCAAATCATCGTTTGCCCAGATCTTTAGTGTTGTGCTACTTCTGTCCTTCATATTGTATTTCTCTGTCTTTTCGTGTCTCCCATGTTTATTCGCAACGCTGAATCATTTGCTTTTCTTGAAGTAAAATTTATCTGTCCACTTTTTGATGTTTTAATGCCGATCAACAAGCCCTTATATACTACTGGTAAGTCTTATAAGTAGCACACACCGCACTGGTATTGAATGAGTATATTATCATTTAATTTGTGGAATAAAAGAATGCAATCAAACCAAAGTTACATGGATTATTTTATTAATTATAAGGAGATAAGGTTCATAAGAGTATCAGGTAAAAACAATTGAGTTGTAGTGTTAAACCACTTTCAGCTATGTACTAAAAAATGAGTTCTGTTATGCTTCTTCAGTTGATTCACTTATTCCTCAAATAAAATTTTAAATGTACTATTTTGTTTTCCTTCACGTTCCCAGTGGAACATAGGTCCTCAAGCTAGTGGCTTGAAGTTTCTGTAGCAGTATTTAATTTTTACAGGATGGGGTTGATAGCCTCATTACCAACCTTTCCTCTTTACGAACATTATTTCTGGCTTAGCGAGGCTGAAAGAGTATGCCGGCCGGGGATCGAACCCCGGATCATGTGCATGGTCGGCGAGCGTCCTAACCGCTATTACACTGACGCATTGAATGTACTATAGATATTTTAATCGAAATCGAACAAACTTAGTCAGTGTGTGAATAAGTGTTTAAGTTAGCCTCACTGTATAGGAATCCTAAGTACGTGCAGTTCTTATTTACAAATGTGTAAAAAATAAAAACAAACTAGATAAGGTTGTAAAGATATGCACCGAAGTGTTCATGAGACTGAAAGAAGTTTTATTAAATTAGTTAGTCGTCACGAATTTATTCCCATGTGTCATCTAGAATACAACATAGGTACTCAAAAAAGTAAATTGACGCTATACTATAAGGTAGACACTTTCGCGTAGCTGAACTCATGTGACAAGAACTTTCTGGTTTAATTCTTACCCTCTTTGGTAGTTATCAGTGTAGTATATCTGCTTCTCATTGAGCCACAGGATGAAAGTATCAAAACTTTGCAAATCTAATTCTTCAGTAATCTGCATTATATTTCATAATTCTGGTAACCAAGATGCATCAATCAATACTATTATGAACTAAAAGTGAAGAGAGTTTGTCCTAGATCAGCATTGTCTACTTCTGGTAATTCGATAAATACAACTTGCAACTAAGGATATTTAATTAAACGAAAACCGCCTTTCAATATTTATATAAATTTCTCACAATATATGAAAACAATGTTATTCACTATGGTGAGTTTAAATTGATCCTTTTTTATTTCTTTGCTTTCCGAGGGGAACATAGAGCTTTCAAATTAAGCTTTACAGTTCCACTAGTAGTAGTGAGTTTTTTTACAGGCTTAGTTTGCTAGTCTTACATCCAACCTTCCCTCTACTCACTGGGTTTACTATCAATTAAATGAGGTATAGGACTGCTTAGGCCTGGGATCGAACCCGGATTATGTTCGTGGTTGGCAAGCATTTTACCTCTGAACTACTGAGGCACCGAAATAGGTTGTACTTTAGTAAACGTTTTTGTTAGCAATTAAGTTTTTAATGATTTTGTAAGATTCAATATAAACACGTGTAAATTCTACTGGAACATTTACTCATATTTTTATGATATGATGACTACAATAGTATCTGGTATTTATAGCAAAACAAGCTAATTTTATTTCACGAAGAAAGAAAAATGTTGTATTACTGACCAAATGGGGTAGTCAGAAACTATTTGGTACCGCTTAAGTTAATTTACGGGGATATCAAAGCCAGAATTGGATAAGCAAGACAAGCTTTCATTACTCTCAAGTCTGTGTGGAGGTGAACAGCACTCACCATCAAAAATAACATCCGGATTTTCAATTCCAATGTGAAGTCAGTCAGTGCTACTCACCATACGGATCAGAGACTTGGCCAGCGCGTCATAAGGAGCATCTCAAACAAACTACAGACCTTCATCAACAGCTAGCTGTCTTCGCTCAATACTACTCAAAATCAGATGGCCGGACAGAAAAGATCACCAACAGGGAGGGATCTCTGGCAATGAGCGAACCAACACAGCAGGAACCGATTGTGAAACAAATAGGCAGGAAGAAATGGAGATGGATTGGCTGGCCATACTCTGAGGAAACAAACCATCAAGTGAGTGACATCACTAGACAAGCCATCGCTCGAGTGGAACCCGAAAGGGAAGCGGGCGGCGAGTTGGTCGTCAGTGCTAGGGTGAGGTGACTTGGAGGAGGTCATGTGAAGAGGAGATGAAAGCGTGTGGGCAAACTCGGAACGGGGTAAAAAGGTTGTCAGAAAACCGAAGGCTATGGAGATGCGCAGCTGAAGCCATATGTTCCTCTAGGAATTAAAGGATATAATATTAATAATAACAATAATAATAAGTGAATTTACATTGACAACAGAGTGACATGCACATTTAGGATAGTGAAAAAATTACCTAATTTTTAAGGGGTCAAAGAAAATCGACTGTTTTTTTCTATTTAAAAGAAATTAATTTAAACAGGAAAAGATAAATTTCCTTCTTATTGATTGACTTATCTACATGTTACATTAGTACGTGGTAAAACAAACGAACACAACATCATATCTGTTCAATGTTCAACTTCCTCTTGTGTAACACACTTTCAGGCATGTTTCTTTTTGTAATTGTCAATAGGCATAAATAAATATACAGAGAAATTAAATTAGGTTAGATTGTTTACACCGAAGTGTCAACTGTGTTTTGGAGGTAGAATAAGGAGGAGGAAAAGAAGAAGAAGAAGAACAAACTTTTACATGCATATTTAACAAAAATTAATGTTATCTCACTTAAGGTGTATCTAGAAATCATAAAATTAGAAGAACATTTTAGAAAGTGATTTATTATCTGTTATCTACATATATCTGTATTTATATGTGCTTGTGAAAGGGAAACCAAAATAAAATATGTAGCAATGTGATGGCATACATTTGTCTTGGTTACCAGTTAAATGGAATAGTGTTTATAATCTACCACTCTCTGTCCCTCTCTCTCTCTCTCTAAACACCTGTTTCAACAATATCAAGATCGACGTCAATATTATGTTGTGTAGGTAAGCTTATAAATTTTTACTGTTACAGAAAACAGTTACAGTGTGTAACACTCTAAGTTTAGTAAAAACATGAGATAGTTGAATTTAAAGTAATATCAAGATTTAGAGGATTAGAAGTTGACCAAAGTAAAGATAATTGATTACCTTACTTTACTGAGTAAATTATGCTGTCAGCTGCTAAAGCACAATAAAGCAACTTATGGCATGCTAATATATATATATATATATATATATATATATATATATATATTTATAACACATTCTGCGATGAACTCACGCAAAGAACTTGGAGGATCTGGACTTCCCCGATGATATATGTCTGATTTCCCATGAACTAGGAGATATGCAAGTGAAAAGCAACAAGTTGGCAAAAGAAGCATCAAAGATAGGACCTCCTTCAGGTGAACAAAGAGAAAACAGAGGTGATGAAGATTCCTGGCCAACAACAACAGACGACAATCAGCCAGCATAAATGGGAGGAACCTGAAAAAAAAAACAACCTCCTTTACCTACCTACCTGGGAAGCATCGTCTAAACTACAGGAGGGTGTAACTGACAAGGATATCAAAGCAAGAATCGGATAAGCAAGACAAGCTTTCAGTACTCTCAAGTCTGTGTGGAGGTCAACAGCACTCGTCAAAAATAACATACGGATTTTCAATTCCAATGTGAAGTCAGTGCTACTTACTATACGGATCAGAGACTTGCACTGCGCGTCATAAAGAGTATCTCCAACAAACTACAAACCTTCATCAACAGCTCCCTTTGCTCAATACTACTCAAGATCAGATGGCCGGACAGAAAAGATCAGCAACAGGGATCTCTGGCAATGAGCGAACCAACCAGAAACAAGTAGGCGGGAAGAAATGGAGATGGATTGGCTGGCCATACTCTGAGGAAACAAACCATCAAGTGAGTGACATCACTAGACAAGCCATCGCTCGAGTGGAACCCGAAAGGGAAGCGGACGGCGAGTTGGTCGTCAGTGCTAGGGTGGGGTGACTTGGAGGAGGTCATGTGAAGAGGAGATGAAAGCGTGTGGGCAAACTTGGAACGGGTAAAAAGGTTGTCAGAAAACCGAAGGCTATGGAGATGCGCAGCTGAAGCCATATGTTCCTCTAGGAATTAAAGGATATAATAATAATATAATACATTGTGCGATTCCCATTTTATGATGTACCATAAATTTAAATAAGAAGCGTATGGCTTGAGACACTGTTTATGAATTTCTAAAAATCTTCATTGCAATAATGCAATCATATGAAAATTATATAGATTAGGTGTCCAAGTGGAGTCAAGTAAGGCAAGTCAGTTAATAAAATTAGATGTTCAGTCGGTCGGCATCGCTGCAACATGTATTATTTAAAAGCTAAGTCCCTTTCCGTTCAAAAATACAGTGATAAAATCTGTAGGATTAGAATTTGAAAGGATTCTGAACATTATCTAAACACAGTATCAATTTACAAAATCCCTGAGAGTTAGTTTTAGCCAAGGTGAAACATGTAAACTTCCCAGTTGAGGTCTTCAAAGTAAACGAAAGTGGATCGGCTCAAACTAGATTGTATTACTTAAACTGGGTTGATGCTGTAACCACAATTATCTTAGATGATTATGGCTTTCTTCTTATTTGAGTATTATTCAATGAGACACTGTAGCTACTATGTTACCACTCACTATATATAATTTTAGTAACTTGCCATACTAAGAATAAATATGGTTTTTAAGAAGTTATATCTGGTGAGGGAACTGAATCTTAGGTGTGAATGCATAAAATAATAATAATAGTAGTATAAAATGCAATTAAAAAACTAAAATGTTTGTGATTATACTCATAGTTAAGTGTCAAGTGGCAAAGCAAATTAATGTCAAATACAGAATAATTCATAGGAGGGATAGAACTTTAAAAAGCGTGTGCAATTATAGGTTTAGTAGACAAATCGAATAAAACAGAAACGTTACGTAATATTGCGTGAAATTTAATAGCATAGAATTTATCGTTGTAAAAAAGAATTGATTTAGAATGACATTTAACTATGAGTATAATCACAAACACTTTAGTTCTTTTAATTGCATTTCATACTATTATTATTATTTTATGCATTCACACCTACTCTATACATGACATTAATTTGCTGTGCCACTTGACATTTAACTATGAGTATAATCACAAACATTTTGATTTTTTAATTGCATTTCATACTACCATTATTATTATTTTATACATTCACATCTAAGATTCAATTCCCTCACCGAATATAACTTCTTAAAAACCATATATATATGACTGTACAGCTTGATAATAAATTCGTTGAAAAGAGTCTCTTCGCTGAATCACTTGTTTTGATTTTTTAAATGTTACAATGGGAACTTTCCATGAGTTAAGAATAAATACACTTAATACCTGTTTTTCTCTAATTTTGGAGGGATGTTTAATATCACTTACTGATAACTTAATTCATATAACCTAAATATTGCTTCTGTCCATCAATTTTGAATTATTTAAACTAACCTAACTATAACTGAGATGATCTTGCGAATTGTTATGACGTCTTGAACACAACACCCATTTTTGCTTTGTTTTTTTAATGGATCAAATCATTGCTTTCAAAGCTAATTTAAGGCGCAAGAATTAAAATCTCATAATTTTAAAGTAGAAATACTTCTGAATAAACTAAACTACTAACAGACAGACATAGTACAAAACAATCATTCACAATCATTCAGCGTTTTAGTTTTGCCTTTTAATTTTTACTTTTCGAAAGGATACTAACTAAGTACAAAATGAGTGACCAGTTTAAGTCGCAAAACAGAGGCAGTTATAGATAGAAAGAATAAATAGATATTCTAAAAAGAAAGTAGAAGTTGGATAGGGAAGAGAGATATCAATTTCCCTACCTAGAAATAAACTATATATATATATATATATATATATATATATATATATATATATATATATATTAGCCACTCTTATTTTTTTTGTTTGCCTTCTTATATCTTTTATTTGTTTGTACATTGTGAAAAAAAATGAGATTTCCATCTTCTGTAAATTCTAAATTCTGACCTTCATATGAGTATATCTATAGGTAGGTAGGTACATTTGTGACAGATGTATGCATACACACAAGTCAAAGTTATACACTCACGAAACAAACCTCCATTATTACATAAATAATACATCGTCATAGTAACGTTAAGGTTATTGTTATTATTATTATTGTGTTCAATGTACACTTTACATCTTTTTCCCACTTCCCTCATTTATTCATTCATTCATCTTATTTGTTTGTTTCTTTTTCGATACAAATATATTTATATATTTGCGTTAATAAAGGTGAGAAATACAAGAGCTAGTGTGACTGAACTCAAATTGGGAGAACTCGAATCCATATGACCTGGTTTTACTTCACCATCTAGTTAACGAACAGAGTTAGCCAGAATTAACAAGAAAGCATGTATATATATATGTATGAGTGTATGCTTGCAGAAGTAGTGGCGACCAAGAGGGAGTATTAGGCCTTAGATAGTTACTATATAAATAAATAAATAAATAAATAAATAAATAAAAAACCCTAATCTTTTTAGCTTAATTACTGTTATTCCAAAATTCAGAGTTTATACTGCCACCAATTTGCATATTGAGTAATAAATCAATTGTGAAAATTATGTAAAGTATTTTGTTTATTTCCTTCAGTACACTTAATTTATTGCCACCTGTGTAATTTCTCGAATTTCTTATTTTTGCTGAATATTGATTATTGAGAAGTGAATAAAATATACAATTCAAGAGGCAGTTGAATTGTTCATCCAATTCTTCTTCTTCTTCAGTGAAGAGTATTGACTTTCCGTCTTTACTCAATTCGCTCGGATAGATTTACACAAATAGCTTTTACTTTCCAAAAATTCACCATTTTAATTCAACCTTATATAGGCTAAAATACCAATTCGAAATCGATACTTTTAGTTAATTAGCCAATATTAATTTCTATTATTTTCGTGAATCTGGTTTCTGACAATAAATAATTAATGTTAAATATGCGAGATGTAAAGCAATCGCTATCTTTGATATATCAGTAGACAGTGTGTTTATATTTCGATTCTTTATGAATTAAAGGTGATAAGAAAGTGTGTGGGCAGCTGTGCACCCAGTTGAAAGTCGTGACAAGGAACTGAGTGAACTGGAGATTTACAGCTGACCTCCTATTTTCCACTTGGGAAGAAAGGAATGAATATTCATAATAATATAAAATACAGTGAAAACTTTAAGTATAAAGTGAACTTGATTCGTTAAATGTGGCTTTAGAGTTATCATTTTCCCCAGTGTTCTGTACTGTCAATATTAGATAAACAATCGGAAAATTTACGTTCACTTTGTTTAGAATCTTTTAAAGCCTTTTTTTTACTGGATACTGATAAACCGGGCTTCAATTCCAAAAATTATCCTGCCATTTTGTTCAATTAAGGTGGGCTTTCAGAATGTGGGAGATCACAAAGAGTGAATACATCTTAGCCATTAAGAATACTTTTGAGCCGTATTACCTACAGTTTCTAGCCATTAATTCCTAGTATGCACGTCACCCAGGATAAGTATTCTCCACCTCTCTAAATGGCTTCAACAAACAGTCAGCTTTTTCATGGTTCTACGTTTCTTTCTGGCCACCCCCTAACTCTCTTCCAAACTGTTCCTACTCTAGCTGCCAATGCTCATCGAAAAAGAGGGTGGTTCTGCGTGCGTAACATATGTCTTATTCATCTCTGCTGATCACGCTTCACAACCTTATTGCCTGATTCATCTTCCTTGTTTAACACCTACATGTAATCACGTTATTACTCATCGTGCTGCATGGTCACAGGAGAAGTTAAACTCAAACAACTACGTTCAATAACCGCCAATCTCTTCATACCTTTTACCTTCAACAACCATGTATCACAGAAGTAAATAAAGAAGAAGCCAAACCGTTGCAGAAAGTATATGTCCTTTTAGGGTTACTTAGACATTACACCAATGCGAAAGATAACGGAAGTTACCTAATGGTCATTGGTCATTGAATACCCGTGTTGAGATTTAGCCGGGAATTAGCTCATTGAAGTTGATACCATACTCCAAATTAATGGATTTTTCGCCTCACTCAAATTGCTCTTTGATGGGAACCCATTCTAGTCTAACTATTATCCAACCAACCTTTCAGAGCTATAAGACCTACAGGAACATTCACTGACGATTATTTATCTCATCGGGTCATTGTGGAAGGCCACTTTGACCATCTTGCTGAAATCGGTCATCAGAATGTAAACATTCAGTCACTAATTAAATTTATATGATATGTCTATTCCTTTCGATTCTAATACAATAAAATTACCATTTTTTCTGAATTTTGTCAACCATAGTTCAATAATTTATGAATACCTTCCTTAGGTACTGATTCTTCCGAATAGATTTCTAAATGAAATCACACTTTCGTTCGTCTATCTTTTTTATTTATATTTTCTAGAGCTTTTAACCAACCATTTTCGTCAATGTTAAAAGTCTCCATAACTTTTTGTCTCGTTGTGAGTTTCGGGTCAGAATAAGGTGCATCAGGCAAAAAGTTAAAGTTGGCGCATTTCTATTCAACGGATTGCGCCATGTTGATCGAAGGACACCATAAATAAATTGGTAGTCATAAACTGGAATCGTAGGAAATAGAAGTGGGTAATTTTAAACAATAAGGTTATACATACATATTCATTGTTTTGAGTCCTTTTAGGAATATGTGGACACTTACTCCCAGTATTCATGCTTAAATTTCACTTAATCAGGTATTTTGGCTTTTACTGTGCCTGGTTCAAGAAACTTCGCAATAAAAGATTTCACTCGTGAGGGTGAAATTGTCAACTTTGCATCTATTACACCAACACAACTAGTCATTGTATAAGGATGTGTCCTTAGCATTCATGTTAGTGTTACTGACGTAATTGTTCCACTAAGTCGCTATGTGACGCTTGAATTATAAATACCAACAAATCATTCTTTATGAAACTGATTTATGCCCTAGCAGCAGAATACTGTCTGAAGCATGCATGTGTAGAGAATAATACATGGCGCCTTTTTAAAACGGATATTTTAGGACCATTCTCTGTTGTACCAATGTATTAAATGTCTATTTATACATTTTGTCCTTAATTGTACTGTCTAGACTGCCTATTCATTAAAATTTTAATTTCCTTTTTTCTTTGATTTGTTTGAAACTCTCCTTTAAAACATGCTACTATTTTCGGCGAGTATATTTTGATTTCAGTCTTTTATACCTCTCGCAAACTTTATATCTAACTAGACGACTTACTTGCTTTTTGTATTCCTTTCTGAATGTCATATGAGTAGTTTTGAATTCTTTTAATTCATTCAAAATTCTGTATTGGTAGGAGTATATCCATATGCTTGCGTGTATAGATTTCTATATTTATTCAAGTTAACTGTATGTGTGGAATTGTTTCTTAGGTAATAAAGCTGCAACTCAAAAACTGCAGTATGTCTTTTTCCATTAGAAGTTGATGAATAAGGTATGGCTCAAAGTCTTCTACTGACTGACGATAATTAGTTTGAAAGTACTTCGAGTAACTGATAGCATTCCTTAGTAAGCTTTAGTTTAACTAAATACCAATTACTGAAATTGATTTAGATCAGGATGCTAAATCCTTTGAACTAATCGAAATAGAGTTGGATAGTTGAGTGGACGCAGAGCATATATAACCAAATCAAATCTGTACAAAGTACGTCATCCATAGTGAGGTGTTAACATCGATCTGCTTGAAGATTTAAATTACTCAAACCGCAATCGGTGATGTGAATAGGAAAAACTATTGGTTATATTCATGACCGTAAACAATATAAGACCTACAAGGTTATGATTCGATTGTCAGTTGCTCGAGATCTGATAATCATTTAAATTCATGAAACTTTAACTGTTTTCACGTTGAATTCAGCTAACTTCATAAGTCGTAACTCCCTATTAAAAGTTGATGTTATTTATCTCAAAGTTAGTTTTTTTTTTAAAAATAGAACTGCATTTTTGTATCCCATTGTAGGGACGCTTAGACTCTTAAGTAAGCTTAATTTTAAAATGGTTTCCAAGTTAGGACTAATAAAATCTTTACAAACTTAACAACTAGTATATGCCGATTAGTCACTGGGGTGTAATCAATATCGTTCTCTCTAGCCCTTAATGCCTACTGAATTTTGTTATTCAAGTCAAGAGTGTTATCAGTGAACTATTGGAGTAGATACCTTTTAGGTAACAGTGTATTTAGGCATTTCACACAGGAGTTATATTATCGTGTAGTGATAGAATAACCATATGTATTCTCTATTTTGTCTACAATTTACCTTTCTTTACTGGTCATTAATTTTATACTTCTCACTGTTCAAAAGTACTTAGTATTATTTCACTCCTGTATTTCTTAGAGCTACTTTCATCATCGATTTCTCAACCTGGGCGGTGAGGACACTTCACTTAAGGGAAGTAGAAGTTTATACGTCTGTGTGTATGCAGAGATACTATGTATATATGCACTGACGGATCAAGTGACTAAATAACCTTTGGTTTCAATTACTTTACATTGGCCTGTGGATTATCTCATTTTCATTTCTTTCTTAATTCTTTTCCCTCTTTTCTTGTTTCGTTCTTTGTCTTGTTTTAATTCTAAATTAAAAATGTTGTAACTATAGAAACGGATATTTGAAAATTTAATCAATTTATGAATAATTTTTCCCTGTTTTTTTTTTGAAGTGGTGAATAAGGGGTGTAGATGTATACAATTCATTGATCTAAACATTCATCTATCAAACTAACGGGTAGCAAACTTGTGAAATATGCTGTATGCACATACACCTATTACTTCTTGATGAATTCTTCTGAAAGCTATTTAAAGTACTTTCACATAACATTTACAGTTTTAAAAGTGCTTCAACATACAGAGATCACTGTTGTTCTTTTTACTTATTCATCTTTTGTTTATAGTACATATCTCCTATTGTTAATTTTTTTTCTTTCAAAGGGTATGGTTACATCTTACTGAGGTAGATCACTGATTTATGTTTCTTTTATTATCGCTTGTTCTTCTTTGTCCTAAGAGAAGATATTTCATACTTTTCTCCTCTCTCTCTCTCTCTCATAAACTAGAAAAAAAAACATCTTACACTAAACATATAGTTTAGAATTAGATCCTTTAGTAAGCCTGGTCTCGTACATATATAAAGTACGCATATGAGCAGTAAGTACAATTTGGAAGCGTTGTCATTATTATGTAAGCTTGAATAGTAGAAACGCAGGGAGGGGGGTGGCCTGGAAATGGCAGTTGAAAACTAACGCCATAATGAAAGATTTAGTTAAGATTGTGTTAAAATATGCAAAATGCAAACTGGAATTAACTATATGATTAAATTAATTACCTTTTTGATGTGGTTGTGTTCTCTGAGCTGGATGGTTAATTTGCGAAGCTTTTATTACCCTACTGGGTGACATCTTCAGCGCATACTTCAATTTGAAGTGAGCTTTTAGATTTCTCCACGAGTTTATTAATCTCCCCTGGTGACCTTGGACGTCCTTAGACCAATCACGTCCAAGGTCACCAGGGGAGATTAATAAACTCGTGGAGAAATCTAAAAGCTCACTTCAAATTGAAGTATGCGCTGAAGATGTCACCCAGTAGGGTAATAAAAGCTTCGCAAATTAACCATCCAGCTCAGAGAACACAACCACATCAAAATCATCCATTTGAGCTACAGATCTTCTCTACCATGAATTGATTACCTTTCCTATTCACGCATTAAGCTATTATTTGTATTTCTAATTCATTCTTTAGTTTTCTATCATAAAAATGCTTTCCTGGAAGAAGTTTCCAAAGTTTATTGAAGCAGAATAATGAGAATAAAAACCATCCCAACTAATTCTTAAATTACGTCCAACTACTTGCATTGAAAAGTCTGTCTAACTTATCCTGGTTTGTGACGAAGTTTAGCCTGAAAAAAACCCCGGCTTGAAATACATTTCATTTACCAAGCATAGCATAATTGATTTATTGCAGTTTGCAACATTCCCTAGACAGAATACACGAATATGAATATTAAATTATGCAGGTTCTTAGTAAACCGGTGTAACTGATGATGAGTAGATCCCATTCTTCTCCTCCCAGTACTCACATATAGCCGTATGATCATAGCATCGGATAGAAAAGTCTGATTCCTGGCTCCTAAATACAGGAGAGTGTTCCTTCAAAAGTTAAAGGACGAAATCGAACTTTTGATGCTTATCACTCCAATTTCATATAAGTAGTAACTTTGAGCTTAAGGATGCGGTGTGTGAGAACAGTACACTAACATTTTGTAGTCCTAAAAATAATATTCTAGAGGAATCTTTGTTGCTTTGCAAATTAGACTTTATGTGATTTTATCTCATACAGGCTTTTATGTTTGCTTAAAATGTGAGTGTAGCGTTTTGTACGGACATTCTAGCTTTACATATTCTGTATATGATAGCTGCTCACAATAGTAAGACGTTGATGCCAATCAGAAGTGAAGCATGCCTCTTAACGGTTGTGACAAGTTATGTTGAATTTCGGGAACTCATTTGCTAGATTTAGGTGGTATATTCCAAATGTATGTACCATCTGAGCCTAGTTGGTGTTTGTTTCAAAGTAAGCTCTAGAACCAGAGTTTTACTGCTGGACTAGATCTACGTTAACAGCCAATTATGTGCGTTCAGTATAGAGTAATAGGTTACGAAAATACTGTGTTATGCTTACGCATATCTAAGTTCTGACGTACTGTTGTCTCGAAGCAACTTAGAATGAGTTTTACTGTTTAATTGTACTCAGTGGATATCATAGCGCTATGGATATAAATGAAGATTCAAGGGGAAATGCAACTGATTCAGAAAACCTTTGCTCAGCTCTTTTTTATGGTTAATTCCGTCACTTAATCTCCCAGAATTTTTTGGAAGGAATTTCAGACTAGCGTCATGTAGCGTCATTCTGAAGTGAAGTCGTCTCTGTACCTTTTTTTAAGATAACCGGAATACCGTTACTAGCAACCTCAGAAACAATAACTACTACTGTACTTCACCAAGCGTTAAAGTGAATAGCTGTTAAAGAACAGATTGGATCTTGCTTAGGTTGTGGGTGTGGTGATTGTGTTTAAAGCCTGTGACAGATGTATAAATGAAAGCACATATTTTAAACCAAAATTTTTGTTCAAAACTAGTTTCTGCATTTTTTTTCTTAAGAGGGATCTTCATCATACAGTAATCGATATTTAGAAAGTTACATCATGCATTTTGAAGACAAATATTGCGCGATTCAGTTTGTAGTTTCTCTACAATCGCATTTCCACTAGCACAATTTAGAAAAAAGAATTACAGGACGGTGAATTAATAATGTGAAATAAAAGGACATAATGATAACCGTTCATTTTTTAATGAACCAAGTAATTTAGAGTGTCATCTTGCAAGATTTGCCAACGGATTGGCTTATTTAAATTTATACAATGAATTTAATGTTCCAAATATTTTGAAAGGAATTTAAAAACCAACTCCAGTAGAATAAAAGTATTTAGCCACTACTGTTCGTTACAGTCTTTGGGTTAGAATGAGGTTGCCCGAATTGTAATCTCCATTGTATCATACTCAACACTGTCAATGAGATTAAATTGCTTATTTAATTTTAGTTTCTATCCGATTAACGTTTTCTACATTGCGTATTTTGGCATCTAAAATTAGGATTTCTAATGACACATCTTTGGAAATATTCCTTTTACTAGGAAAATTTGCTATACAAGTACATATATATATGTGGTTGTACAGCTTGAGAATGGTGTCTCCGGAAAGAGTTACTCTTCGCTGAACGTCTTTTCTTTTATACGAATTATAATGTATGTTTGACGTCACCAATAATTACATTCTGGAAAAGGTTAAACCACCTCCTCTTGGAACATGATATTATCCAACTGTTTCATCGTTAGCTGATATCAGTTAGAGAACTATTAGACAACCTGGTAGTACTGGACAGCTGTTTCGTTCTAGTCCGAGAATCTTCATCAATATGCACTCACCGGGACTCGAATCCAAGACCTTCCGGTTCCGAGAGGAACTCAAAGACTACTAAACTACTGAGACTCAATCCAATGGTTCGTGAATCCCAACTTCTTCCAATTCACGATACAACGCGACCACTAGCCTCACACCTGACCTGCTGTATCCTACTGTTCAGGACTTCTCAGTAGAACCCAGGTGACAACTACCTATCTAAATAGGGTCAGTACAGTACTATCTAGTTTTTTCAATGGGTCTCTAACCGATGCCAGCTCACGATGAAATCCTGTAGCCAATCAAACCTTCTCAAACCAACATTTGTTTATCTGTGCTGAAAATATACAGGCTATACCTTCGTTTTTTCGTATTATTCAAATTGTGTAAAAGTGACAAATTATTTTTTGTCGGTGGGTACATCTTGTGGAGAATTAATGTGAGAATTTATATTCCCACTTTTTTAACTCACTTGGGATCTTGTTCGATTGTTTGCTTTATCATTATCTGTATACACCAAAAGAGATAAACATAAGTAAAGCGAACTTTATAAAGTCTAAGGCACTGAAATATAAGTGAAGTTATTTTTGTACATTCTCTATGCCTTTGAAACTTTTATGCGCTTAAGAAATTCCAAGAATTTGTTATGCGCTATTAAGACTTAGGGTACAATGAAGAGTACTACAATAAGTTTAACCGATTATTAATTTTCTGAAAGATAATTTTATATTACTAATTTACATTGAGTCCTCGTTCCTTAAAAATGTGGTGATACTTCGTGTTTTTTCATCTTATTCGTGGATCGAAAGGTACTATGGCAATGTTAGACTGTGAAGGGAATGCCAAAAAAGTACATTGCACTAATCATGGCACTCTATTCAAACTCACGTAGTCGTGCAAGGGCTTATGGGGAATTGTCATCTGAAGTGATAACAACCAGTGGTGTCCGACTGGGACGTCCACTTTCCCAATTCCTGTTTAACTTCATCATAGATATGCTAATGGAAGTATCCTTAACTGAACGTAATGACTTAGGAATCGACTTGTTACCAGTGAGTAGTCTTATGGACTTAGAATATGCAGATGACATAGTCTTGTTAGGGGAGGATGCTGACAAAATGAGACAGTCTTCTGAACACCTTGAGCAGCAATCTTCGTATGTTTGGCATGCGATTCGCGCCTACAAAATGTAAGATGCTGCTACAGGACTGGACCACGTCAACTCCTAACTTAGTGATAGGGAGTGAAGTGATAGAACATGTTGACCACTTCACCTATTTGGGAAGTTGTATTAGCACCAACGGACTGATTGGCGATGAAATCTCAGCACGGATCCGAAAAGCTCGAGCTGCTTTCGCTGACTAACACCATCTCTGGCTAGGCGTGACATCCGGTTATCAACCAAGGGACGTGTGTACTGCTCATCAGTTCGCTCCGTCCTTCTCTATGGCTCTGAAACATGGCCAATACGCGTTGAAGACATGAAAAGGTTGACTGCTTTCGATCATATATGTCTGTGATCTCTTTCTTACATTAGGTGGTATAATAAGGTAAGTAATGTTGACGTTAGGCGTAAAGTGTTGGGCAAAGAGGGAAAATCAATAGACGAGGCTATAAAGTTACATAGACTAAGATGGCTAGGTCACGTGTTGCGCATGCCTAACCATCGCCTCCCCCGATGGCCATTACTAGCTGATATAGGTGCAGATTGGAAAAGAGTAAGTGGTGGCCAAACAAAAGCATGGCATCAACCCATGAAATCCTTGACAATTAAACTGAGTCAGGTAGGGAGATGCAGACTCCCGGGTTGGGGGCCTCGGGACTCTAGGAATCAATGGCTGGAGACAATAGATGACATGGCTCAAAATCATTGTCAATGGCCAGCGCAGATGTATTCAGTCTCTGTTATCTGTCATATTCCTTTCTACCATTACCCATTCTGTTTCGCTCTTATATCTGACAAACTCTATTGATTCTCTTCACTCATCTTCTTGTCTACCTCTGTGTTCTATTTGGAACGTGGCAACTCGAAGTGCTGCACTTTGATGCCAAGTTCTGTGTTGATACCAGACAGACAGACAGAGATCCTATTGGTGTGGCCTCATTTTTATAAAGTGTTTTGAAATTCTAGAGCTATCATCTCAAACTAAAATCGTTATAGCTTTTGTAAGTTGTTTTAAGTAGAGGGCTGTTTCAAATTCAATATAAATTTGTTTCCTTTTGAATCTAGAGATATTTTTTTCAGAGACACGGAAAGACTGATGATGTTGACGGTAACTTTTTCTAAGTGGTGAAATTTCGGATTGAATATTTTGTTTAGGAAATGATGTACACGGTGATAAATGAAACGTTAAAAACACTTCCTGAATATTTTTGCATGTCAGAATTGACAGGAAAGTTGGCCTTCTTTTTTCTTCTCCTTCTGCTGTATGCGATACTAGTGAAACCAGCTAGCATGTTGTTACGATGGATTCTGAGATTTTACAGAGCAAAAGCTGCGGGATTAGCAAAGTGCATCATGACAGTATGGCTGACAGTCAATGATCATTTCTATGCAATATACTACACTTATGTTGTCACTTGATTTCTACTATATTTTCATAATTTACAGTGACTTTGTAAAAGAGATGTATAATTTATTTTATTCTTCTTTGTTTTCGTTGAATGTTTATCAGTTGAAGAGAAATCTTAGAAAATATATATATGATGTCATACACATTTCGTTTACTCAATTGTTCTTCTTTTTTCTCATTTTTTCCTTTTGGTTAATTTCAACTTCTATGCGTGCTCATTATTATTTTACAAATCACTGATTGTATAACTGTCAGACTTTCAATTAATTCAAACAAAAAGTGGCATCATTGAAAATTAATTTTATTCTTCTGAAAAGCTCAGAACAGGAAAACACACAGTAAGGAGGAAGAGACTCATTAGCCGTCAATTATAAATTCAATGGGAAAAATACGTTTCTTAATAGGGAAAAAGTATATATATATATGCACAAACAAAGTTTACCTGCATAAACTTGATTGTATACAAAATACACTTGGTCAAATAAGTATAACAGATTAGTTTACTTCTCTTCCGGTTGAATTCAATTTTAGTTGTGTGTTTTTTTAATTAACTTGTTGTAAGATTAATTAGTTGTATTTCATATGTGTTGCTTCTAAGTTGAAAAAAATTAATAAATCAGCTTAAATATGGCTAGTGCATATATTTAAAAAAGTGTATTAGTTCATGATTTAGCCGATTTGCTTTCGATCCCAGTTATTCGGGTTACATAAGTGTTTACTGGGATAAGATCTCCCTCCATTCTGATATTGTATCTATTAAGTTGTTCAGTAAGGTTCAGGTCAGTGAATTTAGTGTGAAATGTTGAATGTTGGAGAGAGAGAAAAAAACAATTCGAGTAGAGATACGCCTTCATTCTGGGCAAATAACATAATACTACATTTGCAATTTATAGTGTTCTCTGAGCTGGTCGGTTTAGTTGCGAAGCTTTCGTCGTCTTTCGGAACAGCATCTTTAGCGCAATATTTAGTATAAAGAGAAATGAATAAAATGAATCATAACACCAACAAGGAACTATCATCAAAGATAACAAGAAAATTCATCCTACCATACATGCGAAATATCTCTGAAATAACAGCTAAAATACTGAAACCGTTTGATATGGATATAGCACACAAGCCAGTCGAATCGCTTAATCCGATATTATGAAAACCGAAAGATCCAACAGAAAAAGGGGATAAAATTCATACAATTTACAAAATAAATTCTATGAACTGTAACAAGCATTACATCGGCCAAAGTGGGCGTCCCCTTCGAATTAGAATCCAAGATCACAAATCAGCCGTGAAAAGACAGGATATGTATTCTATAGTATCATTGCATATACACAATTATAGACATAAATTTGATTGGGATAACGTCGAAATCTTAGATAAAGGAAACACCAAAAGTGCCAGGGAATTCCTAGAAGCCTGGTACTCAAACGAAAATGCAATTAGCAAACACGTTAATATAGACGAAATATACCGACTAATAAAAAGTAAATCAGGTGACCAGAAAGTTTAAAATCCGAGTCAATAGAAAATGGTCAATACATATGTAAAGATGGTTACCGGGAGACGCAATTATATGACTCATGAAGAAATTTATATCATTTCACTTTATGCTAAATATCGCGCTGAAGATATTGTCCCGAAGGCCGACGAAAGCTCCGCAACTAAACCGACCAGCTCAGAGAACACTATTAATTGCAAATCATCCACCTGATCTACAAATCTTCTCTATTATAATACTACATTACTAATGATTGGCTGAATTACTAATCAAATCGAAGTGACTTGAACACTGGACGACCATTTCGCTCGTTTAGTGAGTCCAATCAACGACTTCTCCTCTCAAACTGTGTAATTTTACTCTAATCTATTGTTATTATGCGACTTTTACTGCACCAACCTGATTTTCGTTTCTTTTTTTTGGTGTACGAATTCCTTTTCAATTTTTGAAATACCTTACTAATGTGTCGATAATTTTCAAATGCAAACCATGCAACACAATTTATTGATTGCATATAGAACGAAAGGCTATACCTTGTACTCAACTGGCGCTCTAACTACCCATAGGCTTTAATTTTCTATTTGCACGATTTCCTTCTTGTTTCCCTCAGATGTCCAACCCTTCGCTTCCTATTCGGTTTATACACGAAGCTTGAGCATATGATACCAACTAAAATCCTCCCCCTCCCATCAGTGAGTATCCAAACCCCGCCTAGCTTACTGACCTGATCTAAGCTGGGAAAGAATGAAGGTTAGGTGTGAGGCTAACAACCTCACCCCAAACATTACCAGTCTCATCTCTACACTGAAACTTCAAAGCACAAAAGAAATGAACTCATTCCTTGACAGAATCGGGCGAATACACCTGGTCAGTTAAAACTCTCGGAAAGCCAATCAGTCGATACGTCTTCCTTCTATGAAAGTGAGAGAATAAATCAGGAGATTGAATGTTCGCAGCATGTTTGAGGATAGATTGATGGTTTGCCCAGACTACAGAGAAAATGAGAATACACATTGAAAACCAGGACTACAGAATTCCGCCCCGATAGTTTCTTACCCCTGAATTCGATCACAGCTGAGAACTGTTAAGTAGTCCTAAACTAGGTGGAAATAGTTGTCCAATACTTTCTGATTTTCAGTGTTACTGGAGGTGATGTTAGTTCGTGATGAAATCCAATAATGCAACCTTTTTTGAAAAAAAAAATAACAATTGATTTTCTTCATTTTTGATCATTAGTGATAGGTATACCAGTAAGCCGTCTTTCATGATATAACAATTAACTACTTAATAATAGTTGTCTCGATAGGTACTGTCAAATATACCTATGACGAAAAGGCAAAATGAAATTTGAATAAAATAGGCTTCTTTTCTACATGAAATGATAGAGGACTAATTGCATGAATGGTGATGATGAAACGATAACGAAGATATATAATAAATACTTCTTTTTGCCTGTCTTAATGATAATTTTTCAGCCTAAAGAAAGTGGGCATTAAATGAAAAAAATAAATATTTATTTAAGTGCATGGCATTTATCTTATTTCTGAGGAAAAGTTATCATATGTGAAATAAAACGAAAGTCAAGACTATGTAAAAAGTATATGACTGATTTATTTTTATAATGCCTATATATATATATATATATATATATATATATATATATATATATATACTTTACAGAGAGACAGATGAACGAAATCGTATGTGTTTGTGAGTGTGTGTGTGCAAAGATTATTTGAGGGAAATATTTGGACTTTTCGTCTTATTGAAAATTGTAGAAACAGACTATGATGCACTATGTGGCGTAAATGGTAATTTCGAATTTCTGTGTTCCCCACTTCACTTTTCCCCCTATTTTTTTAAAAATCTTTTCAGCTACAAAATAACAAACCATCCAATTCTTTTAGCCTAATCAATTTTGTCTTAAACGTAGGCCTAGTGCTTGGAAGACAACACGGTTTGGCTGATTATAAAAGTAGAGTACTTCTAACTTAGGCTATAAGTGCTATCTCCTTAACTTCACAAGTAAATCAATTATATTAAGTATTCTGGAGATTTATTAGGTCAACATTTGCTGGCTTATCTCATCTGATTTTTCAAGTGTTGGTTTGTAAGGATTTGATTGGTTACAGGGTTTCATCATGAGCTGACCTCAGTTAGAGAACCACTGGAAAACCTAGGAGTACTGGACAGCTGTTTCGTCCTAGTTTGGGACTCTTCATCAGCACGAGCCCACCGGGATTCGAACCCAGGTGGGTGCGTACTGCTAAACAGTTCCAAACTAGGACGAAACAGCTGTCCAGTACTCCCAGGTTTTTCAATGGTTCTCCACTTAATGTTAGCTCATGATGAAACCCTGTAATCATCTGATTTTATTTCAAATCCTTCTGTAATCTTAGAGATGACTGAATATATTGATGGATGTAAAATACGCGTTATCATTGGAAGGAAAAGATGTTTTACTGAAGCATCAAAAAACCAATGAGTTTACACTTCAGTGTTCTAAAGTATTAATAGTTTACATATTCCGTTGCCTAATAGTTGAGTTGAGTTAATTCAGTTTTGTTAAAATGAAATTTTGGTTGAGTTTAGTGACTCAAAATTTTAGCTTTTCTCATCCTGCTTTATTACAGTAATGCCATAAGTAATAATTTATCCAAAGTAATCTGACTTATTTTAGAGTTAAAATTTAAAGTTGTACTCCTCTGTGATGAAAAGAAATCTCTTGTATTGACTACAAACCATTCAGACTGTTATTTTTTACCACACCTATTGTTATTATTCTATATTTCTTCTGCAGGTCTCATGAGTTTCACTTTAAAAGCTGTTAGATTTATCAAAACAAAACAAAAAATACTCCACGTACTTTTTTAACCGCATTCGTATCTTAATGTTATAAAATTAACAACACCGACGACAACTTCCTTGCTTTTGTAAAGCCCTTCATATTTATTCATAACGCTGAAATTAGTTCTCTTATATATATATATATATATATATATATATATATATATATATATATATATAAACCAAGCTTAAAAGTAACTTTGTCTTAATTATTTTGCACACAACGGCGTTACCCTAATGTAATAAGTAATAAAATGGATAATTTTTTCAGCTATTCAAACATTTAGATACATTGAAACAAGACGAGAGAAAGAATACTTGCTTATTCTAATTCGTATGGTTACGCCTTTATATATATATGTATGTATATAGAGTGAGTTGTATTTTCCTCATTGCGTAATATAAGTTGTCTACACGAATGTCGCCGTTTTATTTGAATTATATTTTGTTACTTTGTTTCTCATTTCGATGATTAATAACTGTCGTGAATGAATAATGCTCTTTCTTATCAGTCTATCAATTTAAAGTATATTTCATTTCGCTGTTGAGCTATAGAAATTCAGGAAACAACTATACAAAAGATTCATCGTGTTTTATGTGAAGATAATAAATATATTATTTATTCATTCTCAGTCATTGTGAAATAATTACTAGGATTTTATGCTGCATTAAAAGATTTATAACAGGCTTTTTGTCGAATTTCTTAGTTGTTTGGTATTCAGAACTGTTGACCCCTTTGATACTCCTGGCTAAAATAGTGAATGATACAACGCAATAGTATTATAGTAGTAGTCTGTACACCTGCTGCCTAGAAAATAAGAATTGAATATGTAAAAAATAGTTGTATTAGCATAAAATAAATTAAAATAGAGTTATTGATTTTCTGTTGCTAAAGATACTCCTAGTTGAACTGATCGATGTATGCAGGAGTAGTTAAGTGTTAGGAGGTTGGATTAACACAATACAAAATATTTAGTAAAGATAAAGGACGGATAACATTCATTCTAAGTTGAGTAATACTGTGATGTTAAGAAAATACATATACACGCACTATCACTATAGTTAAAAATTAAATATTATTTGAGGAAAGAACATTTTATAGCTGCATGATTTAGTTCACCTTAATAAATATTTAACGGCAGCCTGCTTAAATAGCTGAGCTACCAGAGTTCCAATCGACCAAAATACTTAAAGTCTTTTGCCTTTCTTATTGTTTTAATCATCTATTCATATCAAACGATCACTGTATGAACTTGCGCGCATGCTTAATTATCTATCAACGAAGCTGAACAATTCGTGAAGGAAGTAAATAAAAATGTGCAGAATTGATTCTCTTTCCATGTTCAACAACACGTTGTCACATGACATAATTCAAATTATTACTTTACATTTAAATCCTGTACGAAGATGAAATATTTTGAGACACTGAAAATTTCTGTAGTGTGTTCACACACTATCTGAAATAAAGCTTTACTGCTATTATTATTATTATCAAAATATGTAGCAGATTCGGCGTCTTAGGACGTTTCGGAGCGGTATAAACATAGAACGAGAGAAGATTAGAGATTAGGTAACAACTTTTGTTTGGAGTTTGGTATTTTTATGTAGCTAAATGATGTACACCTTATCTGCAAATCGTCATTTGGCCAGATCTTCCGTGTCGTGCTACTTCTGTCCTTCGTAGTGTTTCTTTGTTTCCCTTTTCACGCCTTCCATGTTTTACTGCAACGCTGAATCATTTCCTCTCTTTGACGTCAACTCTATGTCTTCACTATTTGATATTTTTATGCCGATGAACGTCTGTTTATATACTACTCATAATTTCTGTTAGTAGCACATGCTACAGACTTGATCATTCTTCAAGCTGAAGAATTACTGACTTTTATTTTGTTAGTACTCGGTAGATGAAAGTCAAAAACATGCATTCATCTTATTTAAGACCCTTCAGCTGGCTGTACATGATAATAGGTGAAGATATCCCTACTATGCGTAGGTGGCACAGTGGTTAGGACTCTCGCCGACCATTCACATGGTCCGGGGTTCGAGCCCGCACCGACGCACACCTGATATCTATGGTCGGCCTGCGAAATTTGGGCTACCGATATCCATGCTGAAAATTCCATACTTGTACCAAAAATACAGTGTGGAATCAAGCTGTAAATCAAAAATAAAAAATTAAAAAAAAATATGATCACAACTGACCACGTATTGTCTCCAGCTTCATTGCGTCGTCTACCGGGCAAGTGAGCCACACGATCTACCTCTTGTGTCTGTCTTAGTAATCCATATTTCAGGACAGATCAGCTGCTTTTTCTTCGTCAAAACAAGCAGTCGGAAATGATAGATTTTAGTAAACAAGTGATTGAGGTGTTTTAAAAACTGTTGCAATCTGGATAATGAAAAGCATTTTTTCATTACAGCATCATTCCTTGCCTATAACTCACTTCAGCATACCACTAGAAATTGAGCTTAAAATACTTGGAGCGTTACTCCAAAAGAGATGCTTTTGAACCAGTTTGTTACAGACAACTGTTAGAATGTTGTGTTCTGTCAACTCTGGAAGGTTTCTGACAGTTTTTATACTCTAAATAGCTTTTCCTAGGGCTTTTACTTTAAGGATTCATGTAATCCTTAGCTTCACCTTCAGATCAATTGGTAATTCACCTCCAGTCAGGTCTCTATTTAGTAACAGACTGCTCTTTTACTAGATACACTGTATCAGGGTGATTTATTTCAAAAAATGTTTACTCTTGTATTTCCCAGAATCCCTGTATAAAACGAGGGAATAAATGAAGTGTCTGTGGTTTCGATATGCGGAAAATAATGTCGCGTGGTCATCCATTGCCCCTGTAATGTAGTTCTTCACGAAACTATGTGGGCTACACAATTAATGCCAGCAGTTGTTTAAATAACCCCAATCAGAAAGCTAATAAACAAGGTTACTATGTTTTGCAGTATATTGCATAGGATTGTGTCTAATGTACCATTCACTAGTTAACAATTAGATCACTAAACTTGAGTATTTTCTAAAAGTATTAAACCTTATTGACAGTTAACAATAAACTTGTAAATTACAAGTTTTCCGTAGTATAAAAGCTTGAGTGATAGGTATGTGCTTTGAACTATTAGTTTGCCTCACCTAAACTTTACTTACCTGCTTAAGTTTTGTTAAATTGAATCCATTCAGGAAATATGTCACTTCAGTTTTTTTTCTTTCTCTTAACTTTGTATTTTTAATTAACTTACTTGAGTTCATTCATCAGTTAACACTTTCCAAAGTGTGATAAAATAATAAACAATCAGTGAGTTGCTTGTTCTGATATTAGTATAATAAAGTTTTACATGAATCTTTAATTATAATTATTACTTAAGTATTTTTTTGCAGATGGATTTCTTTAATTTGAACACTTCATAGTGAATTAGGTGCTGAATGTGTTGATTAGAAAAATAATGAAACGTTCGCAGCTAAATTACCCAGCTCAGAAAACATGATCATATCAAGAAGAATACTTTGTTTATTCTAGTACTGATGCTATGATTGTCCTATGCTAGAATAATTTAATCAGTGGAAGGTTTGTTTCCTGAACCTGTATCAAATACAATTACTATTTATGAGGCTGAATGCCTTACTCATCTTCTTGAAACAGTTCCATGTTAAAACATTATCGCCTGATCATAGAAACTATATCACCTGACTCATTAGAGTGAAACAATATATTTGTGAGCAGTCATCAGTCTTTTCCGCATGATACTTTAATTTTTGAATAATCGGGAAGAAATAGGACTAAGTTGTATTAAGTAGCTTCTATCCCAGCTACATACAAGTTGTTGAGTAGAAATTATCAACAGGAAGAAAACAATGAAGAAGATTTGTAGCTCAGGTGAATGATATAAAATTAATTGTGGTCTTTGAGCTGGTTGACTTAATTGTGAAGTTTTCATCGTCCTTCCAGACAACATCTTCAGCGAAGGTTTTAGAGTAAAAATAAAGAAAAACAAATAAATAAAATAAAATTTCATGTCCTTTGCAGTGCGCGAATTATTCACTTAATGGTAACTGATATCTCCTGTTTGAACCCGTGTATTGAGTGATATCTTTAGGTGAAATTTATGATCTGGCTACTAAGTCAAACGATGATATGTGTTGTTTTGATGCTGTGATGTAACAGATCTTTCCTTAGAGTAGAAGACGTAAAGTGATATGGAGAATGCTTGTCGCACCTTCCTTTGTTTTTATGATTATACTACGCTAGATAACTTTTTTTCAATTATTATCCCCGTAAAATGAGATCCTATAGAATGCTTATACAGTTTACTTTTCAGAATAAAATGTTTGTTTTTCTTTTGATACTGACCTAAGTCATCCATAACCGTGATATTTTTAAACACATTGTAGGTTTCTTATTGGTGGATGGTGACTACCAGTGGAATCCAGGATGTGCATTTCGTCCTACTTGGAACTCCTCATCTGGATGCACCTGCATTTCTCAATTCATTTCAATTAATATCACCCGTCGCACAAGCGGTTGCTCTCGTGGCTTAATTGGTCTAGTGGATAACGCTTTGTCGTTTGTAACTATGGAACTTGGTTCGAGCCTTGGTGAGAACATCATCACTCGTTGAGAAATGTAGGTACATCCAGATGACGAGTCCCAAATAGAACAAAATGCGCATCCTGGATTCCACTGCTAGTCACCATCCACCAATTAAATATTAGTTAAATGCCCAGACATCGTCGAAGCATCTGTACAAAAAGCTGACATGTCAACCTGAGACCGAGCACTTTGGTCCAGTCAATCGATGGAAAAATCTAAAATTCAATTACATTGCAGGTTTCAGTTGAAATCTCTCGTAATTAGTTTCTCTGTACTTGGAATATAAAACTACTTCCACACAAAGATAGTGCAAGTTACAAAAAAAGGATAATTTAATAATTTTAAGGGATAAATACTATTTCAGGCAAAACGCTTACTATTACATCATATACACCCCAATTTGTGGGTCTGTTCGAACGAGTGCAGTTATTAGTTGTTTTTTCTCCACGAATTACTCTTAATTTTAGGAAGCACTGACGCGTTACACTTTTAGACATTTTAATTTATACTACACGAAACAGGCTTCAGTTCAATTATGTACAGGAATATACATCATTTGTTCAACAAGTTGTTTCTTTTTTTCATGTGCACTTCCCTGCACAAGTTTTTTTCTGTGAGACAAATCACGTGTTAGAAGAAACAGTTCTTCTTCTTCTAACAAAGTTTACTTCTGATGGAGGTTAGAAATGAATGTGAACATATAGGCAAACCGCATTGGTAATAAAAGAAGGCACATTAGGTGTGTAGATTTACTATCTCCCTATTACAGCTTTTATAAAAATTAGGCTAAATTTACTAGCTAAGGGCATAAATGTTATTTCTATGAAAGCCATTCCTTCCGCGGGGAACAATAGACTTTAAGATTTGGGCTTTGAGGTTTCAGTAGCGCTTGCTGTCTTCACACCCAACCTTCTATATTTTCCGAACACACTATCAGCTAGACAATGTCTAGGAGGGAATCAGCCAAGTATTAAATTGGATTCTCTCAAATAACCGGCAAACCTTCTAGTCTTTATATCTTTATTGAAGTTTGGGCCTATTACTCCACGGTTCCACAAATGTGACTTAGTATCCCACTGACTGATTATAACAAGCATATGCTCAAATCATATTGTGAATGGTTTGTGTGCATTCTTTATGAAACTTCTGGACATATTTTTCTTCTTTTTCTCAGTTTTAAGGACACCATTTTAGTAGTATACAAACGGGAAGTTTCTATTTTCGAAATCTAAAGTTTAATTAGAAAAACTGATTTCAACTGTTGTTTAAATATTACCTAGATTTCTGTCCCATTCTACTTAATTATTAATAAAATATTGCCTTATATACATCTGTTGCATGATAGAAATTCTATTCTCATGGATAATTTATTCATAATGAATAGAATTTTTAATACAATGGCGTGTTGCAGTCTGTTATCTAGAGTTAAGTTAATTAAGGCAGTCAAATACATTACTACTATTGTTTATGTCTTCTTTTTATTATAACTAAATATGTAGATAGCGGAGTTAGTTATTTCCCGGATAAGAGAAAAATATAAAGGCCATGGAATATTTATTAGTGAAGATGGTTTCAACTATCAATGCTGAGATGAATGTATAGGAAATATTGAATATCTGAAACAATTGAGGAGGCTTATTATTACTATTCTGTGGGGTTGAAAGTGGAGCATGGAGCTTTATCAACAAATCTCCATCTCACTTTAATGTCTGCAGTCTTTTTAAAGCTGGTTCACAACTGTCTCATTTGTTTGTTTATGAATATGTATACTCTTGACACAGGCGTCAGTAGTGGTTCAGTTGTAGAATACTAGCCGACCATGCAAATGGTCCGTGGTTCGATCCCCGGACGATGTGCTCCTTTACCTTGTTCAGTCAGTTTTAAAACGGATAAAAAGGGGAGGTTGGTCATGAGGCCGGCAACCGCATCCCGTATAAGCACCACTGCTACTGAAACTTCGCAGTTGTAGCTCGAAGCCCCATGTTCCACTGGGAACGCAAAGAAATAAAGTAAATATACGTTAATCTTACGTAAAAAAGTTGACAAAGTTTTGTCCTTTTCGCTTCATTCAATTTTTGCGATTTATTCTATCGGTTCATATTTTGAATTTTTGTGAGTTCGTAATGCATAGTGTTCATTATTTTATAAATCAGTAAATTTTATACATATCGTTATTAAGCACTCGTTAACACTTCGTGGGGATAAGTTAATAATTCTCTCAATAAAAGCCTACTGCTGATCTAATACAGAATTATTATGCTTCATTTATAAAACAAATCATCTTTAAAAGATGATACCATAGTCATTTATCATTTCTACTATTACAATTGTTTTCAATTTTATGCTCATCTTCATTTTCGACCCTCTGGACTTCTTATTTCCTACTCTTGCAAAATTATTTTCATCAATAGCTTTTGTAACCATGTAAACCAAGCTTCACAAAAGCAAGTTGTAACAATGAACACATTGATGTTTTTTTTTAGCAAAATTGTTTATTCCATAAAATGATGTACAGTAAAGAAGATTTGTAGCTCAGGTGGATGATTTGCACATAATAGTGTTCTCTGAGCTGGTCGGTTTAGTTGCGGAGCTTTCGTTGTCCTTCTCTATGCTAAATATTGCGCTGAAGATGTTGCCCAGAAGGAAGACGAAAGCTCCGCAACTAAATCAACCAGCTCAGAGAACACTATTAATTGCAAATGATGTACAGTCAAGGAAGAATCCAAAATAGTCTTACATTGAAATTTCCACTGGCAAACGTTATTTGTATCCTGTTCAGTTTGTCTTTGTTTCATTCCCTCCTTGCATTGTTTCACAAGGATCTCACATTTCTCCTGTTCACAACTTAATCAACTATTCCGCTATTCGAGATTCTGGTATTAGATGGTTGGAGGCACCAAAGATAGAACTAGACACATGACACTAGTTACTGACTAGTGTACAATCAAAAATATTCGAGATTTTTGCAGAAGACACCAGAAAATATACTACTTATATACCATTTTTAGTGGCACACACCACAAATCTAGGGGTAATGTAATCAACCTGATTGTACTATGACTAATTGGTTTTACTCGTAACGTCATAAATAAAGAAATAATGCTGTATTGTTGTGCTTTATCACATAAAACTATTACATCATAGAATCACAATTTATTTCTACCATAAGTATTCATTTGGTTATAATCTAGAGGGAGGTAATACAAGGCTGGACGTCGTGTACGTCGGTACTCAGTATCCAGTTTCAGTAGAAGAAGTTACACAAACATTTATTTGTTTTCAAGATATTCTAGGTTTAATGATAAGCACCAAAGTTATATTTTTGATTGGCACTGATGACTTCAGTTATTATTGCTAATTATAATGTAACAAACTGTGCAAACCCAGAGCTTTTACTTTCAAATTACCAGCCTGATTGCATTATAGAATTTACATTGTTTGGAGAATTATATGTGCGAACCTGTTAAACAAGTACGGTATCAATATTCCTTCAAATGGTTATATAACATCTTAAAGTTTCTGATTATATAGGTCAGTGATAAAGAGTATACTTAATTAAATAAGAGGGTGTTTATTAAATGGCCTAATAATAGATGGGATACTTTTGGAGATTTCTTCATCCATCCTCATAGGTCATAGGTGACCTAATTCTATAAGGACTCTAGGATAAATAAATTGTTTAGATCTCATAGTGCAACGATTAAGGTACTATTAACTGCTTATCAGCAAAGAATGATTGATTTCTAAAGGTAACTTTATCCTTGACTATTCCTTATATATATATATATATATATATATATATATATATATATATATATATATATCAACCTTTAATTCTTTATACCTTGCTGACCTGCAAAGGGATTAAATGAGTACTTTGACGCATCACTTTATAGTCTAATTAGATTCGGCTAATCAAAATAACACTTAACCTTTATATACATGAAAAAGTATTATAATTGTTTTCTTTCCCCCTATTATAACTTAATTTTGGTTGTGCATACCCTACTCTCCATTTGAAACTTGGTTCTTTTTAGTTTAAAAAAAAGATTAATCATTTCTAAATTTCTTAGGCTGTTGAATCTCTAAGGAAATTTACTAGACTAATTCAAGAAACAATCTACTAATACGAATAGCATTTGGAAAAGAGAGATAATTATATCGACAGCCTTTTGAATTAAGAGATATGAATGACTCACTTAATCTAATCAATTATCTTTTAAGTTTTATTTTTATCTATCGTAAACGATGGGCATACAATGATTATCTTACAAGCATTAGAAAGGCATTTTTAGTTAACTGATATTGCTGCTCAAAGATGACCAGGATTAACATACCAGCAAGTGTATCAGAGTAGGACTCTTGTTGTGCATGGTTTAAGAAACGAACCAATTTCAGTAGTGAGTGTAATAATAATAATGATTTTCTTTATTCCAAAACAGTACTTATGATACAGGATGGAATTTTCAGCATTAATCACAATATTGCATCTAATTTCTTCAAATTATAAATAAAATTAATCACACAGAAAATTTTCCACATTTACAATAGGGATAACGTCAAAAACATGTAGCATATAAAATGGAAATAATAATAGTGATAACAGCTAAGGTAATAATAATAATACAAGTGGAAATCGCCGTCGGCTTGTTACACACAGTACTATCAGTGCGGTAGAGAAATCCTAGCATGTTTAAAAATATTGAATATAATGTTCTCTTTACATGATATGGTGAGGGGAGAAACAAAGATTACAGCAGTCATGGAGATAAGTTGGTGTTTGCAATTATGAGAGTAAAACAAAGAAGCAACAGGACCATAAATATACTAGAAATAATAAAAGTAGAACTTGAAAGGTATATAAGGATGGATGGATGCAGGAAATTGTTTATTTACTAGATGAAAAAAGGTTACTTAATTGTTGCCTGACACTATTTTCATCACGTAAAATACGTGCCAAGTATGGTATCATAGAATTTCTATACTTAGACATGTGAGCATACAGTCTTCTGAAGTTACTTCTTGTTCTGCCTGAGGAGATGCAAGGTGTATATTGGTCGTAGGCTGTAAACACAGTTCCAAATGTTTCACTAGAGTTTTAGTGAACATCAGCAATGGATAAACACCGCATGTTTTTAAAAATATTTGTTGTAGATTTTATTGCTTTCTTCTGAGCCTTCAAAGAGTTTGTGGCATTTATTAACCTTTCAAGTTAGAAATTCAGCAATCTGTTCATTACCCCTATCCCGGTCGACGCAGTCGCAAACCTCAGCAAGTTTACGTACCAACAGTAAGCCAGGATAAGAAGGTTGGTTGAAAACAAGTCTAGGAACCTTTACTCCGTAAAAACAGCCCAACTGCTAATTTTACCTTTATGGTTGAAGATGCATGTTCCACTCTGGAACTCAATGAATGAAGAAGACGACCATTTTACATCGTAGCTTGCACTTCCGCCTTTTTACATGTTGTATGGAGTGGTATGCTAATGCCTATTAGCCCTTTAAAATTAACAATTACCCTATTTTGAGACAAGGTCATAGTGAATGTATTTATTCATAGTAGCTCTCTGCTAGTTTTTCTGTTGTCAAAAAAGTAAATATCTCTTTCCATGATCATGTTTAATTATTTTCCCAGTGGGTAATTTTAGAGTTATTGTTTAGTGATCATTGAACAGTAAAATTAAATTGCCTAGCTGCATAAATGCATCCTATCTCAGCTTATCAAGTCTGCATTTTGACATATAACAGTCTATAAATATTGTGGTCGTAATGCATGTTCTTTATGGATCCTTAAATGCTGGGCCTGTAATTTCTATATGGATAGTTTTGTCAATGAAAAGCAATGTGTTATGCTCCTCTAACAGATACTTATATTCCTTTTTTTTCTCATTGGCCAAAAAGAAACAGGATTAGCAAAATCTGGTATAAGGTGGACGACCTAAGGTGAACAAATTGTAAAAAATAGAAATAATGAGCTGACATCAGTTAGAGAACTACTGGAAAACCCGGGAGTACTGGACAGCTGTTTCCCACGTCCTAGCTTGGGACTCTTCAGCAGTACGCACCCAACGGGGTTCGAACCCAGGACCCCCTGGGTACAAGGCGAGCTCGTAGACCATTGAGCCACTGGGACCCGATCCAATGGTTTTCGAATTCTAATGGTTAAATCCTCCATGCAATCAAACAAAATCCCTACAAAACCAATACTTGATAATAGAAATAAGTTTGAAATAATTATTGCGATTCAACAGTAACACAAAATGAGTTCATTTCAACGTGATCGATATGTAGATGTGCTTTAAGATGTACTTCATTTAGTACATTTACGGAGGTTTTGAAAGTTCCCATGATAAATAAGGCCAAAATTACTGAATTAAGAATAAATTTTAGTTGAAATACTCTATCATGTAAAATAGTAATAATAAGCAAAATATTCTTTTGATTTGGAAATTTGACTAACTTTATCTTCAGACTTCTGGTGTTTTTCCGCAATAACTTATGTCACCTGGTATTAATTAAGCAATTTCCGCAGTAAGATATAAATAAGTTAGCGTCATCTGTTGTCTACTACACTTTGCATAGTAAACAATGTTGGTTAGAAATTTTTCTGATTATTTTCGGTATTCTGTGACTTTAAATATAAGCCAGGTTATTTTCTTCTAAAAGTTTATCGAAATCATATGTACGTAAGTACGTGTTGAAAGTAATTTGAAAAACTGCGATGAAATTTCAAATTAAAGTTTTAGTTTTTTCTTCCTCCGCAGGTTCATAGACTATGTCGGTGGTCTAAAAGTAAGACGCTTACCAACCGCGCATGTAGTAGGGTTCGACTCCAGTCTGTCACACACACACATTCACTTGAACCTTGCCTAGCTGATAGCTGATAGAATAGTGACGCTAGTAGCCACTTGCCGTAAAAACGATACCACCGCTACTGGAACTTCAAACTTTGAAGCCGTATACTCCTCTTGAAACGCAGGGGGATGAAATATAATGTGAAAAAACCTGAGCTTCATTCCCCAATACGATGCTCTTAAATTAGTTTTATCGAGAACGAATGCTATCATAGAATCAATCGCTTACTTAAAATAGGTGAAAAACAATATGTTGTGTAACAGTAGACAGCATCAAAGAGCATTTTCTTGTTTTATCAGTTTTTTATTCTCCATCTGAATAATTACTCTAAACATATTTGTCTGTTTCACTATTTTTTCTCATCTAATCATTTGATTAGTTTTAAATCTCATAATATCTAATGAGAAATTCTAGAATTGATGTGACCTTACAGGGATAAAATTATTCTCTTGATTTCATTTCCGCCTATATTTATGCGAAATCTGTAACATAAACCATAAATCGTTATACCCAAGCATTAGATCCATTTGTTATGCGTTGAAAATAGACAGAATTTATGAAATGCGACATTAAGGTGTAGGAAGGAAATGAACAATAAATAAACTATTGTAATTAACCTACTAATTATCTGTAATTAACAATGAACTCTTACAAACTGAAAAAAAATGGAAATGGTCAGTTTGTCTTTGGGAAATATTGTTTTCTCATTACATCAGTAAACCACATGTCATGTGACGTAATTTTACTTCATGTTATTGAAATATTAGTTAGTCCATCGTTGGCTTAACAGTAGAATGCTTGCCAACCACGCATGTGGTCTTAGGTCCGATCCCTAACTGACTCAGTCCTTTACCTCACTAAGCCAGAAGTAATTCTGGTAAAGAGGAAAGGTTGGACATGAGGCTATCAACCCCATCCTGTAAAATTAAACACTGCTACAGGAACTTCAAGCCACTAGTTCGAATGGGAACGTAAAGGAATCAAATAATAATAAATAAAATGAATATTAATTAAATTATTCAATCAATACGACAGTAATGAACTATCCTATCAAACAGATGAATAGGGAGAGAGAGAGTCCATGGCATCTTTACCACTGATTTGATTTCAACTAAGCTATGCACGAGGGGGAGGGTGGGGGGGCGAATAAACACGAAAATACCCACCTAAGCTACAAAGAGTCAGTTTCTGAAGACTGAGTTTATTCGTGTTAAACCTAAAATGAATACACCAAAGAAATAAATATTTCATTAAAAATAGAGTGGTTCAAAATGTTTAATTAATAGGCAGTTGCTTGCGTGATCATTTGAGTAAGTTAATTAACAAAGAATCATGTTTCCTCTGTGTGAAGCATGTTTTGTTGCGGTTGTGTATCACATTGAGGAATTCCCTATGTCTACAGTGAATCCTGACTGTGAAAGGTTCTCATTAAAAAAAAAGAATTTCTTGAGAATGTCAAAAAATACAAAAATCAACTATTTAGTCTCTTATCATGTACATATCTTTTTGAAACTCTTGGAAAATGGGCAGTACGTAATGGTTCTTATTGCATCACTAGCAGGTGAATACTTGCTAACTACTGTGGCCCTGTCTTTTGTAAAACTGAGGCAGTTTTAATAATAGTAATAGTAGCTTTATACTGAACAATGTTTACCTAAATGTACAGAATTTTCAGAAGGGTTTAGTGCATGATATTTTCTCTTCGTCTAAGATCTTCAAATAAAAGATTAACTGACAGTAGATCGTGTGACACAGTTCTAATCTCACTTGAAGCGCAAACCAATCCACTATGATATCTCTTCTTCTTCTCCTTCGAGAAATACACACGACATTTTGTTGAATACCACTTAACAAAAGTTCAGGAGTACATTTTTTGAACCCAGGACACCACTGAGCAACGGCCATCTCATGTAATGGAATAAGTTGCTGTCGATTATTATTATTATTATTATTATTATATCCTTTAATTCCTAGAGGAACATAGGTCTTCAGCTGCGTGTCTCCATTACCTTCTGTTTCCTGCCAACCTTTTCACCCCGCTCCAAGTCTGCCCACACGCTGTCATCTCCTCTTCACATGACCTCCTCCAAGTCACCCCACCCTAGCACTGACGACCAACTCGCCGCCCGCTTCCCTTTCGGGTTCCACTCGAGCGATGGCTTGTCTAGTGATGTCACTCACTTGATGGTTTGTTTCCTCAGAGTATGGCCAGCCAATCCATCTCCATTTCTTCCTGCCTATTTGTTTCACAATCGGTTCCTGCTGTGTTGGTTCGCTCATTGCCAGAGATCCCTCCCTGTTGGTGATCTTTTCTATCCGGCCATCTGATTTTGAGTAGTATTGAGCGAAGACAGCTAGCTGTTGATGAAGGTCTGTAGTTTGTTTGAGATGCTCTTTATGACGCGCTGGCCAAGTCTTTGATCCGTATGGTGAGTAGCACTGACTGACTTCACATTGGAGTTGAAAATCCGGATGTTATTTTTGATGGTGAGTGCTGTTCACCTCCACACAGACTTGAGAGTAATGAAAGCTTGTCTTGCTTTCCCGATTCTGGCTTTGATATCCTCGTCAGTTACACCCTCCTGTAGTTGAAAAGATGCTTCCCAGGTAGGTAGGTAGGTAAAGGAGGTTGTTTTTATTTTCAGGTTCCTCCCATTTATGCTGGCTGATTGTTGTATGTTGTTGTTGGTGGTGGTGTTGGCCAGGAATCTTCATCACCTCTGTTTTCGCTTTGTTCACCTGAAGGAGGTCCTATCTTTGATGCTTCTTCTGTCAACTTGTTGCTTTTCACTTGCATATCTTCCAGTTTGTAAGAAATCAGATATATGTCATCATCGGCGAATTCCAGATCCTCCAAGCTCGCTTTTGTGTGAGTCCATTTTATGCCTGTTTTCTCATTCCCCGCCGTTTTCTGTCGCATTATCCAATCTACTGAAATCAGGAAGATCATTAGCGATAGTAGACAGTAGCCTTACCTCACTCCCGTCCTCACTTCGAAGGCTTCAGTAAGTTTCCCGTTGTGGATTACTTGGCATGCAGCATTGTCGAATAACTGTTGGATGAGATGTATAATTGTCGATATCATCCCGTAGTAGCGAAGTAGTTGCCAAAATGACCTCTCAATCGACGCTGTCTGCTGAAGGCCTTTTCAAAGTCCATGAAGTTGAGTGAGGTGGAGAGGTGACTGCCATTCCAAGCTTTGTTCAATGATGATCCGCAGTGTGCCGATTTGATCAATATATGACTTGTTTCTCCTGAATTCAGCTTGTTCTGGTCGAAGCTTTTCATCCAGGTTGGCTTGTTTGATTCTCTCCAGGATGATGCAGCTTAGTATTTTGCTTGGGATTGACAGGAGCATAATTCTAAGCCAGTTTTTGCATTGACTTAATTCTCCTTTCTTTGGTAGTTTTTTTCACATGTTTAATGGAAACTCGCGAAAATGCAGGTTGCAAAAATGTTTTAAATACTCACGAGAGTAGACAATATTATAAACGGTCATATTTTACTAGATTCAAGCAGACTGAATAAGAGAAATTATATGCAATATATTAATGTTGAGTTTTTCATTAACCCAAATTTTGAACAGGCTGTCAATAGAAGGATATTTCCTTCAAACATACAACAAAATGAATAGTTTTTTTTAGTCTGGATGTAGCAGTTTTCTTTGTTTTACTTAGTATGTTGATGTGAATCTACATTTTAATAACTAGCAAAAAAATTTTAAGCTAAGATCTTCATTCCATAATTTTTTTAGTAGAGCATGGGGTTTCAACCTTTGAAGATTCAGCTGAAGTGGTATGGTTTTTACAGGTTAAGGTTTCCAGCCTTACTCCCAAACTTCCCTCTTCTCTAAGTTTATTATCGAATAATACACTATGCAGTGTTTTGAAATGTTTCAACCGCGAGTCGAACTCATAGCTTCCTCGTGAGCGGTTAGTATTTTCCCATGGAACCATTGTCGATGATTCCCAAACTAGGATGAAACAGCTGTCCAGTACTCCTTGGTTTTCAATGGTTCTCTAACTGATATCAATCCGCGGTCAACTCGTAAAAATAAAACTAATCCTTACAAACCAACTATAGAAAATAACGACAATAGCATATCTGATTTAAGCTACATTTTGATGTTTCACCAGTGGGACGTAAAAATACCTTCCAATGTTGTAATGCTAAACAGTGGGTAAGAATTTTGCTTTTCTTCCTAATAATATATATATATATATCGGAAACATACTAAGGAAGGAATAAATCCAAGTGTGTTTTTTGACTTTCCTTTTGAATTTTCTAATAGCATATCATCATAATATTTATTTCATACTTAATAAGAAACGTTATGCCTGGGAATACAATTCTGAACGGTTAGTTCGTACGTTTCGACCCGCATAAATATAAATTACTGATATTTTGTTTTTTTTTAAAAAAAGAGAAATTGTATTTCCGTGCTATTCTTAGTCGTTTTGTCCCAATATTCTGTATTTTAAAATTTTGGACAAACGCCATACTGATTAAATGACTAACTCTGTGATCGCTTAAAATGCATTTCTGCATTGATTTGTTCAATTTGTTTATCATATTGGGAAATGACAAAAACAAAAACCTTAGTCAGTTTATATCGAAAAAACAATCCTTTTTATTTTTTCTAATGGTAATTACCCTGCAATTTTGTCGTTTATTTTCGTTGTCAAATGTATGAATTACGGGTTTTAAGTATAGTTTTTAAAAAAAAAAATGAAACTTAAATATTTGTTTCTTTTTGTGACTATCTTGTGCTGGTATAAATTTTAATGCTTGCTTTAATCGTTAGATTTTCTTTTTTCTATATGAATACTGTTATGATCAGTTGATTCGTGAACATAGTGTATTATTAACTGTTGGTGAGCAGATGTATATCGCAGTTTTATAATCTCATAAATCTTGAGGTATACCACTGAAATAAATTTGTTAAACTAAGATTTTTCGTCATGAGATGACATTAGTTAGAGAACCATTGGAAAACCTGGGAGTACTGAACAGCTGTTTTGTCCTAGCTTGGGACTCTTCGGTGGTACGCACCTTACCGGGGTTCCAACCCCAGGACCTTCTGGTTACAAGGCGAGCTCGTATACCATTAAGCCACTGGGACCCGATCCAATGGCCCATGAATTCTAACTTCTGCGAATTTATGACATAGCGCGACCCTTAGCCAATGTCTTCGTCGAGTATTTGTCCGCACACCTGACCTGCTGCACCCTACTGGGTTTGAACCCCGGTGGGTGCATACAGATGAAGAGTCTCAAACTAGGACGAAACATCTGTCCAGTACTCCCAGGTTTTCCAATGGTTCTTTAACTAATGTCAGCTCATGATGAAATCATCTAACCAATCAAATCTCTACAACCAACACTTAAACGTCTTCGGATTTGGTATAACAGAATTTCAAAGTAGTTTTGTATACAAATGAGTAATAGAGTAAACAGTACAAACTGGAGAAGTGTATATTAGCATCAATCACATTTTAGAATATTACCACTAAGAATACCGACAATGCATTATTATTATTACTATTATTATTCTCTTGGTCTCCAAGTGGATATACGGTTTCAGCTGTGCAATTTCATTTCACTCTGTTCTTTGTAGTTCATTTTAGCTGGCTTCACTACAGTCCATAAAATTCTATTTCTTCTTCACATGACCTCTTCCTTGTCACTGTCGAAAGACTCCTTAACTCATGGCCTGCTTTCTATTCAGGTGCTACTGTTGGGCCTGGCGTGCGATACCACTCAACAATCTTCCCAGTGTTCGTCCGATCCATCTCCATTTTCTTCTGCATGTTTTTTTTGGAATAATAGATTATTGGCTGGTTCGTTACTGGAGTTCCTTGTTACTGATCATCTAATCTTCAGTATCGAGCCAAGGCATATTGTCAATGCTATATTACTATTTTAAATTCCAGAATATTTCCACATAACTAAATAGGTGCTAGTGATGTTCTTACTGTACAGTTTGTAAAGTTGAGGCAATTAAACGTTTAAATTTGTTTCAGATTAATCGAAACTTTTGTATTTCACGTTTACCATTTTGTGGCAAAGCCTACGATATTTTCACATTTCCGATAGAAATTAAAGTTTACTTTTATCATCAACTAGTTTTGTTAAGATATTCTTCATTTTAAATATTCTTTTGGTTAATGATGAGGCGATTTCAATTATTTCAATCTTGATATTATCTCACTTAAAGTCAAACAAGCAGCATGATAAACCCCTTTATTTGTTTTACTGTCTCGTACTGCTTATATATATGGCACAAGATCTGGCTGTATAATGTATAGTATGTTTGCTTACTGAACTAAGTAAACATGATAACATAAGGGTGCATCATAAACAACTGTGAGTCAGTTGAATGTAACTACTGAGTAAACGTTTTCATTTTCATTAGATTAAGTTGTAAGCAGTTTGCTGAAGTATGAGTAGAAAAAGATACTATTATACACTTCATATTACTTATCACCGGGTATTTATTAAATTCCACTGCACTACGGTTTTTAAGATGGATATTTGTCCAACATAGTTAATCTTTTGAATAACACTTACTGGATCAGATCTCAGTAGTCTGTCTGTTTTCGACAAAGAACTTTGCACAAATGTGCGGAAGTTCAAGTCGCCACATTCCGTGTAGCACGCGAAGCAAGAGAAGAAAGTACAAGAAAAGCGTAATAGAAACAGTGAGCAGAGGTGTGAGACAAAGGAGTAATAACGAAGAACAAAACAGGTTCATTGGAGATCATAAGTCACAAGGAGTGGATGCATCTGCGCCAGCTACTGAGAACGATTTTGAGCCATATCACCAATTGTTTCCGACCATTTGTTTTTACCGTCCCGAGGACCCCAGCCTGGAAGTCTACACCTTCCTACGTGGCTTCGACTAATTGTTGTAGATTTCATTGACTGGTGCCAAGTTTTTGTTTGACCTCCGCTAGCTTTTTTCCAGCCTAACCCCATATCCGCTAACATTGCTCGTCGAGGGAGGCGATGACTAGGCATACGAACACATGTCCTAACCATCTGTCTTTGTAACTTCACGACTTCGTCGATTCATTTCCCCTGTTTACCTAGAACTCGACGCCTAACCTCAATGTTGCTCACCTTATTATACCACTTTACATGGGAAATAGAGCGCAGGCACCTATGATCAAAGACAGCCAGCTAGTCTTTTCATGTCTTCCACTCTCAGTGGCCAGGTCTCACGGCTATAAAGGAGAACGGAGCGAACTGATGAGCAGTACACCCGCCCTTTGGTCTATAGTCGAACATCTCGTCTACGCCAGAGTCGGCGTAAACTGGCAGTAGCGTAATCTGTGAAATCGAAATCAATATGCTTCACATGTTAACTCCAACTGTATATACAAATTTACGTGCATCTGCGGGAGCAGTTACATTGGAAAGACAGAAAGAAGGGCATATCTACGATTTTCTGAACATGTACCAAAAAGCTTACGTCTAAAGGGAAAAATGCTTTAAACAGTGCCATAATCAGGCATCTCCTCGACACGGGTCATGAGGTGAACGTCAAAAAGTCGTTCAAAATTATCACTAAGCAAAATAGCTCAATTCTCCTTAAGTTTTCTGAAGCCATTTCCATCAAGCGCCTGAAACCTGATTTATGCGTCCAGAAAGAAGCGGTTATCAGTCTTTCTTTGCCCTGACTGGTAACTGGATATTTTTCATCTCTCTTTCATCCGAATGCGAAACGCTGAAGTTTCCATTGTGTATAATCATTATTGTTCGGAATAGTATTTAATATTGCATAAAAAATTTTTCACCACGTCCCCAGTGGAACATAGGGCTTCAAGCTAGTGGCTTAAATTTTCTGTAGCAGTGTTTATTTTTACAGGATGGGGTTGATAGCCTCACGCCCAACCTTTCCTCTTTACTAGCATTATTTCTAGCTTATCGAGGTAAAAGAGTGCGTCGGTCCGGAATCGAACCCAATGTGCATGGTCGGAGAGCGTCCTAACCGCTGTGCCACCGACGCACTTAAATATTACATATATATGTATATATTATTAGTGTTTGCGTATATTGATCGATTGATTTTTGTTTAAATGAACTCTGTGCAAATGTGTAATAATTCGCTTTGTAAATATATTTAATAATGTCTTTGCCGTGTAAGCAGCTGACGAGAAGACAACGAAGTAAAAGGTGGTACCACTTTATTCTGCTAAAACTGTAGTTATTGCTTTGTTCAAATACATATTCTATGATGATTATTTTTATTTAAAATGTATTGAATATTCCTATGGTTGCCTATAACATTTAAATTCAGTGATAAATAATTCAGCAGTTGTGCAGTACTTGAACCAATTATTGTAAATGATAGAGTAGGAGAAGAAATACAGAGAGTGTTTTCATCGAAACCTTTCGTTTTAAAATATTTTAGGAAGCGATACTTTTGTTGTTTTTAATTCCTATGTACATATGCTTTATCTTTCAACTTAAAATTTAAAAGAAATGAGACCTCAAACATTTTATATGTTATTGAGCAAGTTTTTACGACCTCAAGGGGATAGAAAAATATCTGTGTACACTAAATTATTGGGTCTTGTCTGGACTTTTAAAACATTTACAAACAAATCGGTATTCACCTCATTGTCATTATTTTCATGGCTTAAAGATCACGTTTCATTTAATTTCGGTTAATGAGGCATATTCTACCTGATAAGAATTGATTGTCAAGGTATTTTAAAACACAACATTTTACGGTCATATAGCTTTGTTTCCCTAAATATATATATATATATATATATATATATCGAGAGAGAGAGTTACATTACTGTTAGTTGCGGCTGATGATAAGTCCAAAATCTTATCAATCACAATTTGTATAAAACAGAAAGATAACAGGAAAAGCGGCTTTTTCAGAGTAATATGATTCCATCGTTTATTTGGTTGGCTTTTCATCAGCTGCTCACATCCCAAATAAATTACTGAGTTTATGTACAGATGCAGGTGCAGTCAGAAGTCGACAGATATCCTCCTCATGTTAACTCCAACTGTGTATACAAATTTACCTGTATCTGCTTTAGCAGTTAAATTGGGAGAACATAAAGTAGGGACATCTCCGATTTCCTGAACATGTACCGAAAAGCCTGCGTCTCAGGGGAACAAACGCTTGTAATAGTACCATTACCAGGCATCTCCTTGATATGGGTCATGAGGTGGAAACCGCAAAATCGTTTAAAATTATCACTGGACAAAAATGCTCAATTCTCAAGTTTGCCCGAAGCAATCGCCATCAAACGCCTGAAACCCGATTTATGTGTTCAGAAAGAAGTGGTTATCAGTCTTTCCTTACTCTGGTAACTGGATATCTTTATCCTGCCTTTCATATGATTACGTATTCTTTGGCTTTAACCTCACATCCTTCTGATATAGTGTAATTACGATTGTCTCTTGTTTCTATGGTTTTAGTTGAACTCAGTACATTGTTATCCAATTTATTAGTTACTCTTCATCTTACGCATCTCTCGTCTTTATTACCATTGTATTCATACATTAATTTTGTTTAAACTTACACTGCCTGAGTAAAAGCTTTACAAGTGTAATTTTATGAGAACTGTTCATTGAGTTTGAAACCTCCAGTGAACTTACATCATGTAAAATTTGCAAGTATGTTAAAACGTTTCTGTACATAAGATCAATAATTTCTTTACGCTGTAAGCAAATAATGAGAAGTCAGCGAAATAAATGCTGGTGCCTTCTTATTCTGCACAAACCTCTGTTCTTCTTGTTTTATTCAAATTCATAAAGGGGAGTAAATGTATGAAGAAAGATAATCAAACAAATTTCACCCTCTTTTTAAACACCTAATATTCAGTCTAGTTTGCTGTATGATTATTCTGAGTTAATTGGGATAATTTCTCTTTGGTTGTCTCTTTTTCTTCTGCTTGTTTTATTCATTCAAATTCACAATCTAATACAGTCGACTGAGTCGTTTCTTACTAGGCTGGTCAGGAAATTTCGTAAGAAATTCTTGGGTGTTCACTGTTATCACTTCTTCTTCTTCACGTAATGACTTTTTATGCTAAAATTAATTCAGTTTTCTAATTTTATGTTCAGTTAATTCACAGCTGGCGGTTTCACATTTATAGACTTGGGGTTGTTAGCATCATATATAGCCTTCCTTATAAATACTTCCGTAAGAAAGATTTCAATAGTGTTATTTTATTTTCTTCCTGATTACTTACCATACTATCGGATGAGAAATTTCTTGTTGGGTGCAAAGTGAGGTTAATGTGCGAAGCAATATGCATCCTTATGTGCACATGTAAAAAAAAGCCTATTTGATATTCTTCCACAATTTCTGACATCAAGTCAAAATGTGGTACTTTTTGCATATCTATTTAGTATTCGGTGTATATGCTTCCGAAACTTTTATTGCACTAAATTTGGTACAATTTCAAGACAACTGGTTATCGATCGCTGAACTACTTGATCGCAATCATAACTGACAATCAGCTAAGTGTATCAGTTAACCTTTCTTACATTTATCAAGTAATATGATTTTATCTTGTCCTACTATCATATATATATATATATATATATATATATATATATATATATATATATGGGCAAGTGATTTAGTAACATTCTTGGCCCCTTGTTCCATTACTGTATTTATCTAGTGATTTATTTTAAAGGTGATTGTTTTATGAGGTCATCATTTATGACGTTTGATTAAGGACAAGTAAAAAGAAGTTGACATTTTCACTACTAAAAGTTAACGAAACGCTTAGAGTTCTATCAAGATTACATACAGTTACAAGCTCTTTTTACTTTCTATAATAAGTTTGAACTTGAAAGAAAAGTGGTCACTGAAAAGTATTTTGTTTGTTTAGTTACATTCTGTAAACTGTAATTAAGTGGTAGATGAATGACAGTAGACATCGCTTTGAAGCTGTGAGCCTAGTTTTTGTGCTCCCTAGAGCTCTTCTACAATCTCGGAGGATCTCTTGCTTTTGTGAAGATTCAAAATCATATCATCTTCTGTTTAAGTCATGGATGTTATGACTGAGCTTTTTGGATAGTGTCTACTACTTTTTTTAAAGGTTATGATAGGTACATTGGCCAGACACTAGACAGCAATCGTTGTTGTGCTGTTTTGTCCTTTGCGTTCACTGCAATCTGCTAATCAAGTATGAATTTCTGTCACCTCGCTGGAGAATTTGAAATCGTGGTGCACTCCCAATTAATGTAAGCGGTTGCACACAGTCAGCAGGGAGGTTTATGTAGTCTTTCAACTTGGTAACCACAGTGCAAACGACGAATACAAGGGAATTGGGACCGAGAACTAAAATATAATAGTGTTTACTCTGTGGCGACTTGGTATTGAAGTTAAAAGTAAAGATGAACGTTTGCAGCATCACTGCCTTAATAGATACAGCAGATTACACTACGCAGGAATCAGTGAATCTTAGTATGCAACACGCCTGCTGAATACCTGATTGGTAACTGCTAAAACTTATTACTTTTATTATTGTTATTATTTTGCCTTGTAAATCAATAAAAATGTGAAGTTCGTAAATCAAAATTTGCATTATGTAACAAATAAATCACTCAGTTGCATATGTAAATGTGGTTTTTGATGGTGAGATTCATTTGGAAGCGTTAATTTTTTTTCAGGAAATCCAATGAATTGCCCAAATTTTTATTTAAGGCACTTTTCATTATTTTCCAGTGATTTTTGTGGAAACATTTCAGATAGCATCACTAGTAAATAAAGCCTTATACGATGTATTTCACTTAAGTCCTGAAATTGGTTAAAAGAATACAAAAACTGAATTACTTCCCAGCCATCAAAATCAAAGTATGGGCAATGGCAGTTTCACCTCATTACTTTCTTCTACAGTTAGTATTTTACCTACAGTTTATACTGCTAAGCTGATTAGCTTATTCGTTTCTAGTAAATAATAGCAGTCTGCATACACTTTCAACAATAAAATTATAGTTGTACAGGTGAACATAGAGAAGACGGAGGTGATGGAGATAACCAACGAATAACAACAATGGTCAGCACTAATTACTATCGACGGGAGATATTTGATATGATTGTGAGCAATAAATTGTGCTCGAAACGTCATCAGTAAACATCGCTGTATAACACAGTGAGACTTTATTAAAACAAAATTTACTCATAATGGAATTATACTCTACCAAAGTGCACAAGTTTTATTCTTATATCAAAGATATTTGAGAGATGTTGCCTCATTCACTTACTTATCTTGGAAGGATCGTTTCAACTACAGGTGGAACGGATGAAGATATCAAAGCTAGAATCGGAAAGGCAAGATACGCCTTCATCAATCTGAAACTAGTTTGGAAGTCCTCCACGGTCAGCATAAGGAACAAGACTCAGATTTTCAACACAAATGTGACGTCACTCATTCTATACGCGTCAGAAAATTGCGCTGTGTGTCACGTGAAAGATTTACATCAGGTTACAGACATTTATCAACTGCTGCCATCTCTCCATACTGAGGATTAAATGGGCACAAAGAATTGGCAACAAGAAACTCTGGCGATAGATAAACCAGCTAAGAGCCGATCACTGAACAAATATATGGGAGAAAATGGAAATGGATCAGGCATACACTAAGGAGACCGTCGAGTGACATCGCGTGTCAACCCGTCGAGTGGAAGTGACGAGTGGTTCGTTGGTGCGAGGGTGACATGGAGGAGATAGTTTTAGGAAGAGATGAGAGAGTTTGTTGAACTGTGGACCCAGCTGAAGAGGATGGCAGAAAACAGAAGTAGTGGAAATGTGTAGTTATAGCCCTATGTTCCATTCGGAACGCAAGGAAATTATAATAATAATAATGTCCAGATAGTTAAGGCATAGGAAGTTAATGCCACTTTAGTATATTTGCTATCGCTAGGATTGATGGGATATCTCAGATTAAAACTGTCAAGAAATTAATTTGTTTTAGAAATTTAAACAATTTTTATTTACGTACGACTACACTCTGTTAATTTTGTGATTAAAGATTAAATTTAAGAAATATTTATTAATACTTTAATTCAGGTTGCAACTCGATTTTTATTTTCATATAGAACTGAAACAGTATGCGTTTTCGCCTTCATGCTTTCCAAAAACTGACATTCTATTCCTACTCTCATAATTCATTATTTTTACCAAAAATAACTGACATTAAAAGCTAACAAAGCAGAATAGGTTTTTAAAAAAACACTTTTGCAGAATACATTACATATTAGATGGGAAATAATCTGCTTGCGCGTACAACGGCATGAAAGGTGGTTAGGAAACACCTAAGTGTATGTTAATTTTTTATTCTCTTTTGATAAATCATGCTGTAATATACGTCTGCTAGATATGTATGTCTTGTGACTGAAGTAAAATTAAGCTATTCTTGTATGAATGAACGTAAGCTAGTATCTTTAGTTAGTAAAGGAAACAAAATACGTAGTATTATTTCACCTGTGTTGTCAGCTGGAATCAAACTAATCATAAAAATATAAATGACTGTTCATCAGAAATGATCAAAGAGGAAATTTCAGTTTCTTTAGAACTTTGAGGCAGTTTTAGCTGGCAGGAAATATTTGTGATTTCAATTATATGGCGTCTTCGGAGTAAATAGTTAGATCGTATAAGTTGCTTCCTTATTCCAGCTAACATAATCCATACTATACAAATTTACATTTATTATTCTTTATTGTTCCCTTGGGTTCCTGGTGGAACATACGGCTTCAACTGCACGTTTCCACTTGCTTCTGCTGTACTTTTCACCTGCACCCATGTTAGTCCATACTCTTTCAACTCCTTTTCACACGATCTCCTCCATGTCACCGTTGCACTGACGTTCCACTCGCCACTTCCCTTTCGCGTTCCGCTTGAGCAATGGGCTGACGCGCGCGCTTTGTCACCCAGCGGTCTCCTAAGCGAGCGAGTGTCTATTCCATTTCCACTTTCTCCTGCATATTTGTTGGGCGGTTGGTTCTTGTTTTGTTTGTTCATCGCCAGAGTTTCTTGTTGGTGATTCTTCCCGGCCCAGCCACCTGATCTTCAGTATAGAGCCAGCGAAGACAGTTGTTGGTTGATAAAGGTAGCGTCTGCAACAGGTTGTTGGAAATATTCTTTGTGACCCGCCCGCCAAGTTTCTGATCCGATCCGTATAGAAGAACTGACTGACTTGACGTTTTCTGTATTGAAAATCCGAATTTTCTTGTTGATACTGGCTGAGTGATGAAGATTTCCAGATTGATTTCAGGTTGATGAATGTGTTTCTCGCCTTCCCGATTCTCGCTCGGTTTGACATCCTCGTCCGTTCCGACATCCTGTAGTTGAGACAGTGCTCCCTCCCTAGATAGGTGAATGAAGTGACCTCTTTCAAATCCCTCCTGTTGATGGTGATTGGCGGTGGATGTTGCTGTTGTTGTTGGTTGGTTGGTTATTTTCATAACCTCCGTCTTGTTTATGTTCACCTGGAGTCCTGTCTTTGCTGCTTCTTTGACCAATTTGTCGGTTTTCGCTTGTAAGTCTTTGATTTTGTGTGACATCAAACATAAATCATCCACGTGCGAAATCCAGGTCTTCTAGGTTCTTCATGTCGGTCCAGGATATCCCTGTCTTCTCGTTTTCCACTGTCTGATGCCTCGCCTAGATTACTAACTCGCTAGTTTTGGAGCCAGTTCCAAGCCCGGATAAAGGGGGAGGGTTGGGGCGTGATGCAAGCAACTCCACTCCTAAAAATTAACCAAATTGCTGCAGGAAAAAAAGTACTACTAAAAATACAAATTAACATGCATGTGGTTAATTGAATAATTGTGCTGACCTGTGATGGGATTATTTGATTCTACCATCTACCATGATAACTGTATGTACCTGTATTTCTTTTTGTTATTCTGTCTCCTTGAATTTTATTCTTCATGCTGTCGAATAGCTCTCCTGGTTGTTGGAGCATATTTTCTAAGTTGTATTATGCATGTCTTCTAACATTCTTTAAATTTCCATCGATAGGCATTCCACATAAATCTCTTTATAAGTATGAGAGAAACTCAATGTTGATTAAAGTTTTGAGAAAGGTTATATCAACAATGAGAAAGTACTAATGCCTAAAGCCTTATTCACAGATGTCTATATTTCAGAAATAAAATAGGATTATGAACTTGATTTCAATAAACCTATATGAATATTTGTACATTAGTAATTATTACAGCAGTAGACTATTTTTTTGCAAATAAGTTTATGCGCTCACAATTCAACAATAAATTATCAATGTGCAAAATGATTTCTTATAACGAATAAGTGTGGATACAAGGCTTTTAGTTGATGTATTTTCCTTGTTTATAAGTAGGTTTAGTTGATTGAACTTACCTACTAATTAACCAGTACAATTAAACTTTCTTGTACATAAGAACATCTGCGTAAAAGATAGTGACGTTTATCACTTTAAGTCAAAAGAGAAATAGATACAGAAATTATTAGTATGTTCTGTCATTTCCCTGTATTTTTTCTATTCTGACCTTATATGGTAAATGATATTTCCATTAAGAATAAAAACGAATATTAACAATTCTGTACTTTGGTTTTTAAGGGTACGACAGAAGGTAAAATGTCTATTCTACACATTTTTTCTTTGCGGAATCATATAACACTTATTTATCTATGTTTATTGGACACTAGTAACCAGTATGATGTGTCTAATCCCTTTTTTGGTTCAAACAGAATTCTATCAGTCAAGTTTGCAATGTGTCCACCATTCTAGGTAGCTCGCCATCAGGATGCACATTGATTTGATGATATTAGATGGTTGGAGGCAATCGGCCATAGGAAGCCTTGTACCTAGATTTCGTGCTAGTTGGCACTCACCAACGTTGCAAGAACTCATGTCCCTTCGGAGATTCGAACTCGCGTCACCCAGTGCTACAGTCAGAGACGGTACCAATGAGCTATTTGGGCTCGCTATTAACCTCCTGCAAGGGATATGAGTTCCTTCAAGGTTGCAGATACGCCTTGCTGACGAGTGGCACCAAACACGAAACCTAGGTACAAGGCTTCCTACCGATCACCTCCAACCATTTTATACTTATTCGCCTGTTATATATCGTCTTTTTAATTAAAACTGCCTTTACCATAGTATCTCCACTTCTTTCAGCTTATACGAATCATATTCTGAGGATCTTTCCTAACACTAATATTATGAAAGTTAGAGTGTGTTTCTATATATTTGTATGTATGCACATTTCTGTTACTTCAATTAGTTTATCTTTCTGAAAATAACTAACAATTATATTATTTGAAGAACGAAAGTATGTGTCTGCAATCTTGACGAAGCTTATGCTGTTATTTCCCTTCCTTTTACTGCATACAACAACACTGATTGATACTTATGTGAATTTAAGGCTCCATAAAAAAATTTATGAGTATTTGAAGTACTTTTGCACTTGAATGTTTATCTTGTCTTATCTCTGCTATTCGAAACACTGAAAGGTAGACTGACTAAAAACAAAAAAAACAGAAAACTTTTTCCTAAATGAATAAATCTATGTGCTAACATCTAAAATCTCTTCTGTTATTTTTTTCCTTGTCAATAACAGAGTTATGTCTCTAAGGTTATAACTGTTCAGTATAGCATAGCATAGCAGACATCCGAATTTTTTAGCCAGTTTTGTTGGCTAAAGCAAAACATGATTTATATTGAATTAAAACAGTAGTCTATCTCAAATATTGGTGAATGACGCCGAAATGTATCGAAACATTTAAACAAATAAAGGCATGTCTGAATGATAGGAATTATGTTCCAGTATTTTGATCTTTATCTACAGGATTTGAGAACAATAATGACAACTACAACGACAGCCCGCATTATTTTAATTTAATTTGCTACAACGAACATATAGGGCTAACAAAAATTGTGCTTTAACTAAATGTCGTCGTTAAAAATGGCAAAGTGATGATAGAGTATGATAATATGAGCATTATAAATAATTTCTGATTTCCTCAACATCATTTTTGCTCTCTTGCTTTAAATAATCATTTTTAACAGAAATACAATGGATTAGTAGAACTTATAAAAACTTATATTTGAGTATTAACCAGTGCTTAAATTTGTAATAAATATTTCTAGATCAGTGGGTTAATGTGCTTGTGTGATTCTATTATTGTCTTAGCTGACGCGTTATAGTCTGAATTCAGGAGACCAGTCTATGCGTTCTGAAATTTCTTGAGCTGCACTCAGTCACAAAAGGCCCTAATGACAGCAAAAAGATAGTTATTTGGGATGAAATCTGCCTCACTATTTAATAACAACAACATCAAAAACTCGAAATTACCTCAACAGATCAGATAAATTTCTAGTAGAAAAAAAATACTGTCGAATGAAATCAGTTAGCTAAGATTCAACCATAAGAAGTACCTTAGAATCAAGAAGAATATTACCAATAAGGTGGGATCAAAAATCTACTAGCAAGAATCACACACTAACAATTCCCGCGCTCAGTCCAAGGTTGGATTGACCTTGAAACACTAAAACAAAATCCCATCGTAAAACAACACATCAATGCACGACACAGGTACAAAGAGAAACGTTAAAACTTGAGATTAAACATGTAGAAAGACAAATAATAAGAACTGAGTAAAACGGTGGTATGCAGCGAGTAGGGCAATGATATATAGCCTTGGAGAAAAGACGGAAATAATTACAAAGTCAGTTGAAACGTCCAAGGAAGTTTCAATATTGTAATTAGATTGTGCAGAAGGGATTTTCCAAATAGTTATCCCGTTACAGTATCACAGTGCGATAAAAAAATTGATGAAGTAATTCACTTCAACGGTATCTTATTATGGTTGGTATTTTTTCTTCCTTTTAGCTTGCTTTTAAGTATTCATTTCAGGTAAAAAAACACAGAAAAGAACAAGCTTATAAATCAACAAGTAAAAGATTCGAGTCATTTTCATATCCCCCAAAATATTCCAATGATTAACCCTTTGAGGATTTTGCTTTCTGACCTACATTGAATCAAATTGATAGTAGTAAAACGAGGGAAAAAAGAGACTTTCAACAGTTTTATAACATTTATTTAATCAACTCTCTCCGATAAAATTGACTAGTGGTCGCACTATATTATGAATAGGCAAAAGTTGGAATTCACGTCTAATGATTAACTATAGATTACTGTTTTACTTGGCGGTTCTTTATGTGGAGTAGATAAGAACACGCTGATAATTCTTTACTGTATATCAACGTGTTCAGAATAAAGTTATTATTAATAATATTCTTAGACAAACTTAACCTTATTCAAGATGTTTATATGGTTTCCCTCAATTAATAATAACGGGGTTCAGTTATCAGATTCTGTGATAAACAAAGGGTTACTGATAGAATAAGTCCTATCTTTTCCTTTTTTTCCTCAAGTTTTACTTGTTATCGCAGAATGGCAAAAGCTGATAATCAGAGCAATCACGAAAGGCACCATTCAGTTTTATTTGTTTGACATATTAACTTATATATATATATATATACATATATATATATATATATATATATATATATATATATATATATATATATATAATGATTCGAAAAGTTTAACTACCATCATAAAGGATGAAATAATTCCATTTGACTTTTGTTAATTATCATCTTTTATTAAATCAACACAAATCTTATGCGATAGAACCTGCTTGTACTTTGTTTAGAGAAGTTTATAGTTCTCATCATGTATCCCAATTTATTTAAGGCTATATATATATATATATATATATATATATATATAAAAGAAAGATTTAGGTATTTTTATCAATGAATTCTAACGTTTCTTTTATCATTTTACTATTGTGATAAATTTGATATTTTAAAGAAATCGTATTTGTAAATGGACATAGTGATTATAATCATATGATGCATACTATTGCGATTTATAAAATAGTTTTTTTTCTTACATGCATATTCTACATTTCTTCAAATGAACAATTAGTTTGCAGTTGAGCATTTATCATCAATTTGGTTTAATCACTTTATTCCATTAACGAATTTGGTTACAGTAAAATAATCTAACTCAAAACTACATTAAATTCTAATCAGTTAACGATTAAAATGTACTCACGTGTAAATAAATTTTGAAATGGATTTTTCTAATTTCTAACAGAACATTTTCAATAGTCGCGCTAAATTTAATAGAAAGCATTTAAACAATAAATAGTTAATCTACATCGTAATGTTTTACTCTAAATACAATAAACCCTAAAGTACAAAATTAAGCTTCAATGTTAGATATACGTATTATTTTTAATAAGAAATTATATTTTTTAAGTTTTGTATGTCTATTAAATGTTGTTACATCTTTTGTGTATTAACATGGAACGTCAGTACAACTGAATTCCTAATAGATAAGAGTTTGGTTACTTCAATTCATTTTGTAACACGGTTGATGAACACCACTCACATAAACGTTTTTAAGCTTTTTTACCATAGTCGATGATATTTAAACCTACATTGGATAGAGTTCTAAGCATATTTTAGAGAAAACATTTTACAGTCAACATTTTCACTCTAATTTATGAAAGGATTATAAGGTTTGTGTTAAATCATTCACAGCACAGTACTGCATCTAGTAAAATAGTGGTCGCATATGAATTTATACTATTTAACAATAGAATGCACGAGCAAAATATGAGCTATATATATATATATAAAAGTAAGCGTTCCAATGTAAACTCCTTTTTTGATGGGGGCGAAATGACTCAAATGACTCATTTCATTTTCTTCCTTTTCCTTCTATAGAGGTACAATTCGAATTCGGGTCGTCGATGATAATAATTACGAGAAGTCAGAATACTTTTATGTACAACTTGGAGAACCAATCCTTGTGGACAAAGATGGTAGGTTTAAATATTCATAATAGTAATGTTCGAAGCAACAGTTTGATATTTTAACAACAGAAGCATGTATTAATCAGCCATAACGATTAACAGAACTACACTTATATTTCTATTGAGTTATATGGAAGAAAAGGCTTTCAGCAAAAAGTTACTCTTTTTGGCAATTTTTATTTTCAAGTTGTACAATCACATGTATATAGTAAATTCTCTCAGCAACAAAATGGATATTTCAAAATTTGTCATTAGAATTATAAATTTTAGATAACAAATTTCGCCAGTTGGTTAAAAACTAAAATAAGATTAAATAAGCAAGTTGAGTGGCATAAACTAGTTGACGGGAGTGAATAGAGGTCAACTAAAATTAAAACTGGACAAAAGTCAAGTTAACAACATTGGCAATAAGGACTAGAGGTTTAATAAAAGGTGGGGAAAGAAAATATTATACAGCTAAGAAACAAACAAACAAGAAGAAGACACAAAAAAATTAACGTATTTGGTGTTAAGATAGGTCAGGTCCACTGTAGATTTATTGACTGAACAAAAAACTCCCAAACTTGCAATAAACTGAATCTACAATTCAGTGGAGACTCATCGGCAGAAATACTGAGAAATCGCCTGTCCCGCTCACTGAAGAAAAACTTCGCGGCTGAACTCCGAGTAATCTCCTCTGCAAAACCAGTGATGCTCATGAATATGAAGGATAAGCTACCACTGTTGGCCTCATCAGTGTACCTCTCCCAATTCGCCTGCTCGTGTTCAATTTTAGTTTTAGTCGGGCTCCACCCAATGCCGTCAATTAGGTTACGTCACTCAACTTGTGCATTTAATCGTATTTTATTTTTCTAACCCATTAACGAAATTTGTTATCCAGAATTTACAATTGTAATAATTTTATTTCAGTTTCTACCGGGTTAACGTTTCCTACACCACACCAGGTTTTGTCTACAATTCACAATGATAATGACAAATCTTTGGAAATATTCATTTCGTTGCTAAGACAATTCACCACGTATTTGCGATTGTACAGCTTGACAATGATATCATCGAAAAGAGTTCCTCTTTTCTGAAAGCCTTTTCTTTTACAGCACTCATATTTAGTGCGTTTTTTAACTAATCTTAAAATTTTGTAAATATGCTGTTTTGGAGTTTGGATTCTATGAAAAGATGGTTAACGAGTGTAGCTAGATAAAACATACTTTTTATTAAAGAAAAATATTCCGGTTTTTCCTGGGTGAAGCTATATGTATTTGAAAAATCATAAATCTTGTGATGGTTTATGTCAATCTTGATAATTACGATGAAGTTGTGTTCAGTAATTGGATAGTTTGAGAATCCTTCTGAGGTGGTTTTTATGTAGTGTCAAAGTGAAGTTTTCTAGTCAGTGATGGCACTTTATATATATATATATATATATATATATATTCAAGAATCAGTTTGTAGGGAATGTATTTGTTTCATGTTAAACAACAGATTAATATCATTTCGAGAACCAGGGAGCACTGGACAGCTGTTTCGTCCGCCCTGGTTCGGGAATCATCGGCAGTACACACCCACCACAAGAATTCGAACCCAGGACCTTCCGGTTACTATGTAAGCTCGTATACCATTCAGCCACTGGAACTTGATTCAGTGGTCAGTCCATGAATTGTAACTCCTACAAACTCGTGATTTTAGCGCGACCACCAATTAATGTCATCTGCGGGAACTCCATCCTCCCTCCAGACTGGATAGACCTCACTGGTCACAAACTAGGATGAAATATATGTGTAAAACTTGGGCACTGTGGTATTAAGTAATTCCATATTAGTTTGATTATTAAATGTATCACACAGTGAAACATTTAATAATCAAACTAATAATAGGATGAAATAGCTGTCCAGTTCTCCCTGGTTTTCAATGATTCTCTACCTGATGTCAATTCGTGGTCTAACCTGAAACATATATATATGTATATATGCATCAGCGTTTGTTTCAAAAGAATGCTGTTCAATGCAATAATATTCTCTGTAACTGTTGTCACTAATGCAATTAGCAAATTAATTAATTATATTATACAACCTAATGTACAGAAATCACTGGAATTTCTCTTTCATGTTTTTTTTCACTTATTTTTCATGTGAAACACAATTTTTTTCTAAAAAAAATCAACTTCAACACTTTGTACAGAAGAATATTTCTTACCACCAGTCTATAATTATCTATCAAATTGCCCTTCAAACTTTCCATGTTTGAAGTATTTATGTATAGAATCAGATTACTATCCGAAAAATAGAAAAAATGTATTAATCAAGTATACTGTCCCTGATATTATCTTATCCAATCCAGTCATTTGATTTATGCGTTTTCCTATATGTAAACTATCAAAAATGTCGGCAACAATAGCTTGCCTGAAGGTGAGAACAAGTTCACAGTAAAATAACGAAGGTTTGATAATAAAGGTACAGCAAAACTGAAATTCGCTCTTAAACTTTGGAACGTTTAGTTTTCTTTCAGTACATAGTCATATCTGTAAATCACATCACTATTGCCGATGTTTAACTTCAGCTTCAACTAGTTTATTCTGATACTGGCGTTGAAAAATGTTTGCTTAATTGGTGTACATTCTGAAACCACAATGCACTTAAACTACCTCACTTTCTCCTGGAATTTAAAGTCTCCCTTATCACTCGTTCTTTCACTTCATAGAGTCATTAGAATTTATGAGCAATTAAATTACTTCTTAGAGATAGAGGTTTTATAGTCATAAAATATTGTGACTCCACAAGGCAGTACACATAATGAAAAAATTGCTATGTCCCGAATTCCATTAAAAGACATAAGGCGCTTCACGCCTAGTCTTAAAAATCAGTTTCCTTATAGCCTTTTAGATTTAAAGAAATTATTCAAGGCTTTCGTCTCTTACTGAAGTTAATGAGCACATGAAGTTCCATAACTTTTGTCTACTTGATGGCTTATCTCAAGTGGGTAAGACTGTCTTTGATAAATTATGTAACAGTGATAACGGGATCCACCAAGCCAGGTAAGAAGACATTTACTCAGCGAAAACATTGACTGACTAATGCGCTCTAATGCCACATATTGGCAGAAGTTGGAACTCGTGATCCATTGTATCGTCATCGAATTGCTGAATGGTCTACGAGTTTGCCCTGTATCAAAAGCTCCTGGGTTTGAACCCCGATGGGTGCGTGCTACTGAAGAGTCCTAAACCGGGACGAAACAACTGCTCTGTAATATCTGGTTTTCAGCCTATGAGGAAACCTGTAATAACATTCTAATTTTATAGATGACTCCGGAATTAAAAGTAGCTCACCTATCAAGAAAAATGACAATGTTCAAAAATTAACACCTGTAGTTTTCCTTACGTTTTCAAAGTTTACTTATTCGACCAAAACTTGACGTAAAAGTATTCATTTTGGCTGAAAGCCACTATGCTTCCTGATGTGAATGCTTCCCAACTGCTTATATTGATCAGTAATGTATACTCGCCGTATAAATATTTTGTATCTCAAAAGTCTTAAAACACAATGACGTTATCGTAGCATTATAGAATAGATAATATACCACGAATATTATCTTCACAATACAAAGTGATCTGCAAGTTCATTGGTGAAATCAACTGGAGCGTTTGTAATTAAGACGAAGTTATGCAAGGCGGAAGTACTCCTTTTCCGTGGAACACACTAAAATTTCGCTATCATGTAGATACACTGAGTGCTTCAATTTTGAAAAAAGTTGTCCTTTTTCTAAGAATTTTATGTTAATGACTGAGATTCATCTCCCTTGTTACTGATCACAAACAAACCCTAAAACGGTGAGTAACAGGTTTATATCGATGAGCATTACTGTAGTTACCAGCAAATTGTCTCTGGGTGACTCGTACTTAAGTGTTTTGATGAAACTATTGCCCAGATGAAACATTTGCACTTGGGAGAATTTCAGATTTCCATTCATATAGTTTACCTTATGTTCTCAAATGATGCAGAGTGGTTCTTTAAGATTCAGATTTCCACCTACTTCAATTAGTGAACAATTACAAAAGTAGGTGGTTACTGATTGAATAAGCGTTCAGAATATTCCCAATCACGAAAAAAAAAGAAATGTTATTGTCATGACCACTAACGAAATATCGAAACGGCTCCAAGACTAGTGGAAGGGGGGGAGTAAAGTTGTGTTGTAATATGTCTGCATAAATTTGTAAAATTCAAAACAAAACTAACAAATAACTATGACGCAAGAGTAATATTTAATCACAGATTTCCATCATTGTTTACAATAAAGTCACTTGAATAGTGCGCATTTCAGAGAAAATCCACTCGTTTCATTGGATGACATCGTCTGTAGACTTAAAAAAACATCGAGCGAATATTAATGAGAAATGGATTAGAAACAACAGAAACTAATACTATTAGTAATAGTAGTACTAATTGTACTACTAAAATTGTTAATAGTTTTATTATTGATGGTAAGTATTTTTTTCCTGTGATTTTTCTCCTACAAATATTTCTAAACTGTAAACATATAGAGATTAGTTATTCCCAGTATTTTTGATTGTCATATTATTCATTCTATGTCTACAAATGCCAACTGTGTTGGCGACTTCAGGTGAATGGTTCTTTATACCTCATGATCTGTTAATTAGATAACAGAATGGGTACGATATATACATATATATGTTTAGAAATGTTTCTAGGTTTCATTTTACATGTACTTTGTTATTTCAGACAATATTATATATTAATCCTAATTGCTAATGAATGATTTGCTGAAAGATACGTGAAAGACTAGCATTAGTTTCAACTAGATATTCTTCATTCTTTAGCAAGTATACTTAAGTTCAAATATGTATCAAAATGTTGCCTAAATACGATGTTTTTAATGCCATCTTTAAATTACGGTCAACATTTGAATATGTTACACTAGTAAACAGATGTAGTGCTTGATGGAGTTCTGTACAGAGCTTTTTTAATAAAGAATAATAATAATTTGCTTTATTCCAAAACAGTACTTGCGATACAGAATGGATTTCTCAGCATTTTACTACAGTATTGCATCCAGTTAGTACATTAACAATAAATAAAATTCTGCATAGATTAAGGAAATTTCAGTTCATTATGACTGCAACATATTGGTATGTCGGTAGCAAGGCCAAAAATTGAATAGTGTTTGAAGGTGTTAGAAAAGTAGATGCTAGCATATTTACTGGCGTTAGCAGAAGAAAGAAACAAAGCTGCACATAACAGAGAAAAAAAGAGAGAGAAAAGGAAAAGAAAGAAAACGTTGTACCTATAAATGATATGAGTTGGAAAGACGAGATCCAGTTGTTCTACTGACTATTTAATAAGTAACACCTAATGTTTTCTTTATCACACAGAACACGAGCTAAGTAGGGTATGGTTGAGTTTTTGTACTTACTAGTGCAAGCATATAGTTTTCTATATAGGCTTCTGGTCTACCTGCCTGATGAGATACAAGGGGAGAGTTGTGAATGAAGAGGGTGGTGGTGTGAGTTAGATAAAATGGATTTAGCTCATTTCTCACATGAGTCCATGTGCCTGTCAACAAGCTGGTTAAGTGGCATGTTGCTTACCCTGCTCACAACCTTTAACATCCTGCATAATAAGGTATAGTCTTTCTTCAGTAGCTTTAGAAAAACTACGGGGGAACAAAAGAGAATAATAGGCAGAATGCAAAAGTTAACGAATTGCAGGAGTAAGGGTTGGGTTATCCCAGAATATCTTAACTTCTTGATGTAGAAAGTAAGACAGAATATTTTCTTAGAAATCATCAAGATATGAGACGACCAGGAAAGATCAGTGGATAGAATGACGCCTAGGTATTTAATTTCCGACTTGGTTTCTATTTCAGTGCCATCTATGTTGCACTCCTCGTGAGTGCTAACCAGTTTATTTAGGTCAGATTTGTGCCTAAAGGTGAAATTAACTGTTTGGCATTTGGAGGGGTTTAAGGTGAGACCATTTTCCTTGGACCACTGGCTGACTTCTGATAAAAAGCCATTTAGTTTAGAGCAGTCACTTTGACATCTGTTAGGCAAAGATACAGTCAGGTCGTCAGCATTTTTGACAAAATCGATGTCACTTGAAGATGGTACGTCATGTAGAAAGAAAGAAAAGAGAAGTAGGGAGTGTACAGCACCTCGGGAGACACCAACTTCAGTGAGCACAGCAGGGGAGGATTTGCCTTTGTATACGGTATACTGCATTCTGCTAGAGAAGTAGGAATGCAACCAGTTAGTGACCCAGGAGTCAGTTTGTGTCATAGAGAGCTTATTTAGCAAGAGATATCTAGGTACAGAGTCGAAAGCAGAAGTGAATTCGAGAAACGTGCAGCGGACGTATTTGGCACCTTTACCTAATGATGATGTGTAAGACGGCTGCAGCGTCTAAAGTGCTCCTACCCTGTCTATAGGCAAATTGTTTAAGATCTTCAAAGCTTTTAAGGGAGGGTTCGAGTTTAAGAAGTACTAGTTTTTCCATAAGCTTTAAAAATGGAGAAGTGATGGCAATGGGTCTGAACTTTACGTTCTTACCTTTGCCAGGTTTAGGGACAGGGACTCTTTTAATGTCTTTCCATGGAACAGGTACAACGCTTTTGGAGAAAGAAGCATTTAGGATGTTAGTTAGTGACTTATTATTGACTAATATTGACTAGGAATGAAATAGGCTATCTAGGCAGGTTTCTGTTGCTTTACCAATGAAGTCCGGTTGGTCCCAATAAACACTGAAGTTGGTTAACAGAATTAAAAGGAACTAATTATACACAACTTTTACATTGACTGAACATTATTATCCAATCGTTTGTATGTGTTACCTTGCTATGCTGTTTGTGTCTTATGCTCAATATCAGTGCCAATGTATATGGGGATTTGTTTCAGTGAATGGTTCTCTTATGCATATAAAGTAAAGATTGAAGCGTTGAAAACAAATCTTCTGCGTATATATGGATATTTTAAACCAATAGATGGTATTTCACTGAATTCGTGATCTTTCTTCAAACTCTCTAGTTGGTTGTTTTTAATTTGAAACAACCATGGTAGTCGTAGTTTAAGATAGTAGAAAATTCTTTGGATTCTATGGTTGAGTATAGCTGTCGTACTCAGTAGGTGATTTATAGCGTTGTTTACTGGATGACGTTTCGTACAAAATCTATTTTTCATAAATATACATATATCATAAGAGCAACAGAATCCTGTATCATCTAGTACGTAGTATGTTGTATGACTCACTGTGTACGACATCACAAAAATGAAGTAATATGAAGTCTGTGTATATTTTAGGCGGAATTATTTTCGTTATTTCTTCAAGTATGGTATAATTCTTGGACGTCATTATTATTTGTCGATTTACTCGGTTTCATTTCATTAATGTCTGTTTTAATACAGATTTGATTTTAATTTGCTGAACAGCGGTCAATGTAGACATTTCCTTTCAATGTCAAATATAATTATACTTCTGAGATCTCAGATTTTTCAAAGGCTGTAATCTGTAAAGTTAAATAAAATAACTGCTGTTTAAATTAATGTAAAAAAAGTAGATAGGTCTACTTCTATGCTATCAAATTCCTTTATAATATTCACTAAAACACTTTAACTCATTTCTATGCAAAATTTTTCCGGCTCATGCATTTTTTCTTCACGTTTCTAATTTTAAAACTTTAACAGTGTTAAAGGTGAGATAAAAAGACATTTCACTATACAAAGTGCAATGCATAAAAATAGTTGTGAATACAATTTACTTTGCTCAAAAATGTCATTCATAAAAAAAAAGAAAAGAAAAACAACTTCCAAATTATTTCTGTTTGAAAAATAAAACACAATGTAACTTGTTCTTTTCTGTAATAACGCGGAATTTACTGTAGTCATTCTTTATAATTGCTTCTGTGTACAGTGTAAATAGCATATTTGAAAAATCTCTACAAAGAGTAAAGTAAAATGTCATTCTATCACCTTTTAGTCTTTATTCATCTAATTCAACAACAGATTCCATTTAATCTTATAAAATAAATTTAAATTTAGCTGTAGCAGTACGACGATGCATGGATAAATTTCGTCGAGCACGTGAATCAATCAAAGGTTAGTTAGTTTAACAGAGTGGAGGGTGTGTAAGCATAGTATTCAGTTGGTGTGTTGGTTTACACAGTCTGCGAGTAACTGGTGGTGATACTGCTTTTCTTTTCTTCACAGTAATGGGTTGAAGCTAACCAGAGTAATCTAACCACTTTATTGAATAATTAACAATATTTTTACTTGGCTTTTCTATTAATTAAATGTCGATTTTTTGTTGATAGCTGCAGAAGAATTATCTTCGTTTCAGTTTACTTGGAGTTTTGGGCGTTTGATTTTTTGGTGATTATTTCAGAAATGCCAAAGCACTTGGCCTTTCAGTTATTTTCCTATAACCCTTGAAATAATTCTTCAAAGTCGGCCTTGTATTTTGGAATAATTTCAATAGAAGTTGTCGTTTTTAGAATTAAAGGTGCGTCGGTGGCACAGTGGTTAGGACTCTCGCCGACCATGCACATGGTCCGGGGTTCGAGCCCTCGCCGACGCACACCTGATATCTATGGTTGGCCTGCGAAATTTGGGCTACCGATATCCATGCTGAAAATTCCACACTTGTACCAAAAATACGATGTGGAATCAAGCTGTAACCATAAAATAAAAATAAAAAATAAATAAAGATTGCTTTGTGAAAAATGGCATTAAATCGCTAAAATCTTTGGATACTGTTATCTTCAGAACAATTGGGTCTACTTCTCAACGATTATATGATAGATAAGACTCTTCTTCCTGTGCTAACATCTACTTTTACGACATGTTTCCATTTTGCTTATATCTGTCGTATATTGTGACACCCGGTTAACTCTTTTTCCGGTAAACTTACAGTCTGCCCTTTTTCTTTTCTTGGACTTCTGTTTCGTGAAACATACCTACACAGCATTTAAGTAAAATTCAATTATAGTGATCTTAATTCAAAAATGAAGTACAGTGATTTAACAAACAGGTAGCTTATCCGTAAGAAAAGTTTAAATCAGTTGTACTTTTATTCTCACCTTAATCATATATATGTATATATTAGCGTAAGAAATATTCTAACCAGACGATGTGGATGAAAGTAATTGCTAAGCGATGATGACAAACATCTAGAAACATCATAAACCTAATAAAGGACAAATAACATTTCTTAATATTAGTTAGTAACCTTTGTATCTTCGTTTGAAATATTAACAGACTAGCTATCTTAACCCACATTGTAAATCTGTACGAATTTGTTTACTTCTGTAACTTATCGCCTTATAATTTTCACCACTTTTTAATCATCCTGTTTTATTAAGATTCTCATGTAGGTTTGACAGTATGGTTTGAACTTTTTAGTGTTTTTAAATCTTTTTGAAATTGAAATTGGTTGGTGGGGACCAGCATGACACCTTGAACGCAGATTACGTGCATGTTGGTATTTGTCAGCAAGACATATCTACAATCGGGTGGTAACCGAGAGCTTCTCAGAGCTTTGAGCTAACATCACCCAATATTAACAACACACTCAGAAACTATCGCATTGAGCTATTTGGTCACATGATTGAATTCCTGTAGGACTGTATTGGACGCCTCATCAATATTCCATGGCAAATCTGTAGTATTAGTGCTGACTGAATTATGTCAGTCAAGGTTGTAATGTGGTCAGCAAGTAGGGTGACTCTCAGTGGTCTTTAAATCGATTTCAGGTGAATTCAGACAATAGTAGGTAAGTTACCTGCTTGCTCGACCATTTTATTTGAACAAAAATTAAAAAGACGGTCACATTGAAGAAAAATGTTATTTGACGGGGTTGTTAGTTCGTGTATATGCGGTAAATGTGTGAGAAAGTTCTAGAAGTATTTCCTGTAGAGGGTCAAATTAACAAGACTGCAAATAGAGACTGAAATATAATAATAATAAAGTAAGCAGGAAGATCGGAAAAAACCATAGTAGGAGTATAATTATTGAAAAGATTGACTTTTTGTGCAACTGGGGATTAAAAGCTTGGTAGTGATAATGGAGACAGGAAGTTCGAATAAAAAGGCAGTAGTGAAAAAAACGCAAAAATAACCGAAATAAACAGGAAGTTTGAATAAGAAATGTAATAATAATAATGATTTACTTTATTCCAAAAACAGTACTTGTGATACATAATGGAATTTTCAGCATTAATCACAATATTGCATCTAATTTCTTCAAATTATAAATAAAATTAATCACACAGAGAATTTTCCACATTTACAATAGGGATAACGTCAAAAACATGTAGCATATAAAATGGAAATAATAATGGTGATAACAGCTAAGGTAATAATAATAATACAAGTGGAAATCGCCGTCGGCTTGTTACACACAATACTATCAGTGCGGTAGAGAAATCCTAGCATGTTTAAAAATATTGAATATAATGTTCTCTTTACATGATATGGTGAGGGGAGAAACAAAGATTACAGCAGTCATGGAGATAAGTTGGTGTTTGCAATTATGAGAGTAAAACAAAGAAGAAGAATCATTATTAAGAGAAATTACTGCTTATTATGGCAATAGTAAAGACAAATGTTAGACGTATTTCTTTCGCATACATATCGTGAGTATGAACTTTTAGACCCCTAGTGCCTCACCTTTGTCCAGATACCCTGATCTGACTCCCTTTCAAAGTCTGGTCGGATTTTGTATGAGATTTTAAAAAAGACTTTTCAAATGAAGCTAAATGTCCTGAGTTTATTAGATGTTATGATACAGAGCTATATACACACCTACGTTCTCCCCTTGCTAGCCGGGTTGAATAGTGTTTCCCACCGCGTTTTACAAGCAGATGCATGGTACGGCCGATGTACTCAGCTTCACAAGCTTCACAAGGACAAGCGCACTTGTATACACCTGCTGAAGTGGCCCAATGCGACAGCTTGTCTTTCACATGCTGACTGAATCACTCCTTGCACGAAATTGTTACTCGTCGACTGGCGGAAATGTTTGCGTAAAAGTGAGTGTGTTTTTAACATTCTTACTTTTGTGTTGTTGCAGTCTAATAACTAGTTTTAGTATAAGGATCACCGCAGTTTACAGCTAAACACAACTGAAGCAAATATTATTTCTCACTTCTTATAATAATCACATTTTTCTGTCTGTTTCTTATTACTTTCAGTCTTTATAATGAGTATATCTTCATCTCTTATTATCTAGTCTTTATTAGGATACAACTCTTCTTGATGACGTAAACAGAAAAACTTTTTTTAATATGCAAACAAATGTCCTAAGAAAAAGGCATAAACAGTGAAGAAAATTTTCTTTTCGAAGTTTCATTTTTATAAGCTCTACAACCGTAATTATATTTAACAAAGGATTCATAGGACCAATCAGATAATGGTAAAATTTGTCCTCGAAAATCTGCTACATAACGTAAGGTGTAGTCTAGAAGGGGTGACCAGTTGGAAATTAGAAAGAGGGCACACGTTGGAATGACGTAATAAGTGTGAGAAAATGACCAGCTTGGCTAACCAAGGAAGAAAAGGAGAATACTAGCAGCTCTATCCTTGAACACCTTGTCAGCTCTTGAAGTCGAGCGCCCCTGCATGAATGATTCACAGTGCTACACAAAGTTCCTCAATATCTTACTAAAGGACTTTGAACACCTCATCTGTACATAGCTGAATCATTGGTTATTTGGGATCTGAAACCGTACCTCTGCATTCAAAAGCACAACATACATTCACACGCCTTATCGGTGGCACAGCTGTTAGGACGCTTGCCGACCATGGATATGATTGGGGGTTTGATCCTCGGCCGACACACAACTCATATCAGTGGTCAGCCTCCTTAATTAGGGCTACAGATATCACATGCTGAGAATTCCATAGTTGTACCAAAATACTGTGTGGAATCAAGCTATAATAAAAAATTAAAAAATAAAAGTTTATTGTTATTATTATTATTATTCCCATCATCCATATTTTTTATCACCCTATTACTGTTTATTAATAACATCGCATTTTCATACAGATTTTATAAAAACACTTTATCGCCTTTCCGATAGTTCTTGTCCATTCTACACAATTACATTGACTTGCCATTTTTCACACTTATTCCGTCATCCTAACTTCTGCCCCTTCTCAAATTTACACTTAGTCAGCCCTTCTAGATTACACCTTACCCTATGTAATACATTTTCAAGGACAAATTTCACCACCATCTGATTGGTCTTAGAAATTATTTTTATCTATGCCTAAACGTAGCGTTGGTGGCACAGCGGTTAGGACGCTCGCCGACCATGCACATGGCCCGGGATTCGATCCCCGGCCGACTCACTCCTTTACCTCACTAAGCTAGAAATAATGCTGGTAAAGATGAAAGGTTGGGCATGTGGCTAGCAACCTCATCCTGTAAAAATAAACACTGCTACAGAAACTATAAGCCACTAGCTTGAAGCCCTATGCTCCACTGGGGAAAGTGAAGGTAAAAAATTTTATGTCCAAACCCAGTTCACTTTTAACAGTTTGAAATAATTTGGACCTCGGTTATATGATATTTATTGTTATAAAAGTTTTTTTTTATTTCTCGATGTCGTTCATTGGGAAATAGAAAAACTTTTATAATAAGGATTAGGAATTTTTTGTTAAATATAATTACAATTGTACAGCTCATGAAAATGAATCGTCGAAAAGAGAATTTTCTTCGCTGTTTATGTCTTTTTCTTATGACTCCATATGGGAATATTTCGTTCAGTAAATTTTTACGAGTTGATCATGGATTGCTATCAGTTAGAGAACCATTGAAAACAAGCAGGGAGTACTGGACAGCTGCTGTTTCATCCTAGTTTGGGAATCATCGGCAGTACGCACCCACTGGGATTCGAATTATTTATATACACTTCTACCACAGTTTACTTTAGTTATCTCATCGCAGTTAGTTTTTCACCTTACTAATATTGTTTTGTTTTCTTTCCTTGAAAAACCATCTTCTAAATCGATAAGCTGAAGAATAAAATAAAAGACTTCCACACCCAGAAATAAAAAATTTCTTATCAGTAATATTTAGCTGTTAAATATTTATTTCAATCTTAATTTCGAATACCATTAGACGCAGCGATGGTTCTGAAATCCATTGGTTGATACTTTTTCAAATTATATAGATATTTTCTTGTATTGTGATAGATATGCTTTCTTAAAACACTCGGTCAGGACTTACTTACCACGTTTATATTATTTTTATTTCTGTTAAAAATGAATGTTAATGAATAAAGCTATTAGCCTAAAAGTGTAAGTCAAAAAAAGCAATGCCATTGGTGATGATAATTAAAACATAAAAAAATATTCTAAGTAAAAAAAATAAAATTAGAATACTGAAAATAAACTACAGGAACTCCGGTAGTTTGAATCCATTTTACCTTAACACAATAATAAAGTTTATTATTATATATGCCAGCTCACTTCCTACCTCTTTGGAATGACTAATTAGTGAGCGAATATCTCTCTGGCATTAGATATTTTGCTGTTAAGAAGAAAAACAAAATGGTTGGTCATCAGACGGGTTTTCTTTTCTGACCAAAATCTCAGATGCTTTCAAAACACTTTGGTTATCAACTTATCTTACTTTACTGGCGACTGGCTCTATTCAGGTAGGTAGTTACCTGAGGTTCCAGTGGGAAGTCGTCATCAGTAGGGTGCACCAGGTCGGGTGTGAGGACAAATACTCGCCACCGAAGACATTGGCTAGCGGTGGCGCTATATCGTGAATTGGCAGAAGTTAGAATTCATGGGCCATTGGATTGGGTCCCAGTGGCTTAATGGTTTACGAGCTCGCCTTGTAAGCAGAAGGTCCTGGGTTCGAATCCCGGTGGGTGCGTACTGATGAAGAGTCCCAAACTAGGACGGGGGAAACAGCTGTCCAGTACTCCCAGGTTTTCCAATGGTTCTCTAACCAATGCCAGCTCACAGTGAAATCATGCAACCAATCAACCAAATCCCTACAAACCAATACTTGAATATCTTACTTTTTTTTTGATTTTACTCTTGATAACAGTCTTCATTTGTGTCCGTTGATTACACGCTTATATATTTCAGTGCTGCTATATGTGTTTGGAGTCAGTTACATTTCCTTGTCAACATTTCGTAGGATCGATTTGTCTAGTTTTTTTGTCATTCATAGCGCATTTATATTCTGGGCAGATGGTAGTCCAACCTTTTCCAATCATTCGTGAATTGATATTGCTGTAAAGTACTCCGTGACTATTCAACCAATAGCTATGAATTTTTTTCTGTATAAGCCGAACAGATAAACAGTGACAAATGTAAGAAAAAACTGAGTAAGATAAGGAAATTACATTTATCAGGACAGCTTTCTCTATAGAGTCTGGGCTTAATTAACACTAGTACTGTTAAAAAGTAACCAGTAATTTGAAACTTCGCTCTGTGACAAATTCTCAAAGGTTGTAAAAAAATTCATCTGGAAATTTAGTCGTTAAATAATTCACTTACTTACCTTTAAATTTCGATTATCTGGATAGACCGGAAGTCCTGAAGTACAAGGTAGATCGTAATAATGTTGAAAGTAACACTCGACTTTCTAGTCACTTTGTCTATTAGCATATCGGTAACCATTACTGTTATGTTGTTGGGGTTGTCGTCTGGGTGACTCTCCAGTTGACAGTTTTGATGATTCACATCCATCCATCTGCTCTTGCAGATTCCTATTACTTCTGTGCCATATCTTTGCATTTCTTTGGCTACCTGGGCAGCCTTCCCAGCCTCGTATAATGTACGTAGATTCCACGTGCCCATCGAGGGCAGGCACATCGGCCAAATGACTGGCTTCCCAAAGGCTTTCACCACCCCCACCTGGTTCCGCCTCTCCGATTCTGGTGGGAAATAATATTGTCTCCAGTTCAAGGGAGATACTCCTGCAGAGATTCTATCCCAACGTTTAACCAGGGAGATCAAAAATACTTTCTGATCTGCACGTCTGTGTCTATCTTTCAGTAAGCGTCCAATGTTCATCCATCAAGTCGAAGATGTCTTACCTAACCTTAACTCTTCTTTATGCATATACTATTTCAACTGTTCCTGTAGTTCAAGTTTTATAGGGCGCACGATTAGGCAGGTTCGTCTGCGGGTTCGAAAATATTTACCAGCTTGGTTCAGCAGGGGAAAATTAAGTGCACAAATAGCTCGATCCTGTCACACTTGGTCGATACTGGACATCTTATCGGTGTCAACACAGCTTTCAGGGGTATATACCAAATTCCGAAGTCATTATCGAGTACAGTTCGCTTACGTCTCCTACACAGAGCCGAAACTGTTGCAATAAGGTCGACTAAACCGGAACTTTGTATCCAAAAAGAACACATCCAGACACTGTTCCTACCGTGGCCAAACTTGGACTGATTATTCTTCTTCTCACTAAGAGTGCTCCTTCCCCTTAACCCTCTTGGTTTTTCCCTTTGCTTATTATTACAAATATTATTATGACTATTATTATTATTCGTCATAATTTATGCCCTTCATGCAAACATTCCCTCAATACTATCGAATTTTTCATTTATACTATCCGCACTTATTATTGGTGATATTCTCTTTTCTCAATATATGCCTCCACCTGTTTCATTTCACATATTCGTTATTCCATTATGAACCTCTCGTTGCAGTCTTACTATCTCCTGTTTAACACAGACCACTTTGTACTAGCCACTCACCTGACACCTCCGACAACCTTGAACTGACTTGTCAATGTTCCTAGCCTACACTCTACAAATCTATCATGACTATTCACCACCATTGTCTCCCGTTTTACAATATTTCATATTCATTTCAGCATGGCATGTTTGTCACACAAATACGACTATTTATTTTGACACCCCATAACTAATCTGTTATTCTACGTTAAAAATGTATCCACCGCATAACTGGCCTTTACTGTAACGACAAAAATATTCTATTTTATAAATGTAAGAACCTGAAGAGAAATTACTGAAAAGAATATTCTTCATTCAGATTGACTTTTATTTGAATTTTCTGTATTTTCAATATATTTATTGTGCTTTGAACTTTCTCTAGCAATTGGATAGCTTATATGGTGTAGGGTCGCTAGCCCCATACGCAACCCTCCCTCTTTACCCGGGTCTGGGACCGGCTAGAAAACTAGCAAGCTAGTTAGTTAACTAGGCGAGGTTAAATTAAAATACACCAGATAGAAATAACAACATCATTTTCATAGAACAACATACTTTATTAGAATTTGGAGAACAAAATCGGTGTTTCATTTAAATCAACCATAATTACTTTGTTTATTCACAGTTGATTATTATTTGTGTTCATTACAAATATTCATTGTTGAAATCCCTTGGCATTTTAAATGAGCAATAACTGTGGTACTCAAGTATCTATCAAATTTCTCTTTTATTGATGTTGTTTCCACAAAAGGAACTCAGGTTGAAACAGTATTTTTATGACTTCTTATTTTTCACAACTGCTAGTATACGAATTTTATTTTATTATTATTTTTGGATAAATAAGTAGTTATTTTAATGCCTGATTCATTTTGTTCAATCTATTTACCTTTTGTACACTGCTTATGGTTGTGATATAATCTTTGGGAAAATTTTCTGCTAGTAAATAGTTGACAGGTGTTGCTTCTGAAGTATAATAACTAAAATGGAAGAAATTTAATTGTTGTGTCAACAACTAGTTAACAGAGGAAGTTCACTTACAAACACTGCAATGTATGTATTGTGGAAAAGTGAATCGCTGCTTAATGGAGAAAAGTTTATCTTTCCCTCAAAATAAATGATATTACTAGTAGAATAAGGTACAAACTGAACTCTGTATTAAAAAGAACATTTCCAGCCATCGAGCTCGTATGTGTACATCAAACAAACAGTTGTTTTAGACAATGTAGAATGGAAAGATTGCCGTCTCTTGTTACCTCCACCTGTATCCAACAATATACATGCAGCGAAGCACATCGGAAAACCAGAGAGAAAGGTCACTGTCCACATTTTTAAGCATACCAAGAAACCTGAAGGCCCATATACATCAAACAGTGTGATTGCGAGGCATCTATTAGATCCTGGTCATATGGTAAATAGTTTGGAGGCGTTCAAAATAATTAGCAGGCAAAATAAACCCAGTCTACTACGACTAACCAAATTTGTGTATGCAGAAACAGGTAATGGTGAATTTAGGACCATCCTGGTGATTATACTTCCAAAACAAGTATGTACAATTTTTATTATTTCATTTTCATTTTTGATTACAGCTTGATTCCACACCGTATTTTCGGTACAAGTATGGAATTTTCAGCATGGTTATCGGTAGCCCTAATTTTGTAGGCCGACCATAGATATCAGGTGTGCGTTGGCAGGGGATCGAACCCCAGACCATATGCATGGTCGGCGAGAGTTCTACCCACTGTGCCACCTAGTGGGTATTCTCCCTTATATTATGTTTTGTATAAAAGAAACCTATTCCTACATCTGAGCATCATTCACGTTACTATTCTTGCACTTACGTAACCTATTTTAATGATATGCTCCTGCTATATGAAACTTCGTTTCTATCCAGAAATTCGAACTCTGTCCTTTTTCAAGAATATCCGTCTCGTTATCCTGTAATCGGTAAATCCTTTTAACTATTAATAGTTAACTTATTTCCCTTCGGACTTATGTTACTTATGTTTCCTACTAGTTGGTGTTTTGTTAAGCCCCAAAAAAGTATTATTCAAATCTCTTCTTATCTTTTATATTCTTCATATTTCTGAGCCTGATGACAGGTGAAACGAATTCACGAAATATTAAAAAAACGAGCTTATATTACCCTCGTACATTTATTGTTCTTGCTTTGTTATCAAGTTTATTTATGGGGAAAACTGTATTGAATACAATAAGTGAATTAATAGTTCCATGTTATCTTTAATTCATACTGTTGTAGAGTGCTACAGTTACATGTGGTGATATAATACGTGGCATATAAAAACAACCAACAAATTATCCTCCGTTTAAAGAAACTCTTACTAATGGGAAAAAACTTCAATAGTTTTAGAGTGACTGAAATGACATATCAAATTTCCATTACACGCAAAATTTCAAAAAAACTGTCTTCTATCGAAGAAACTGAAGCCTTCTGTCATTTTATAGCAAAATTTTGATTTAAAAAGGGTGTGGTTTTCAATTTATGTGTGCTTATGTAGAAAGATGGTTTACAAAATAAAATGTTTAACACATTTATTAACTGAAGTGTTTATGAATTTTTCCTTTGAAGAAAGCACAAATATCTTTTTTAAAGAATTATACCATAATTTTTGCACTGAACTTTATTTTTTCAGTTAAGCAGTTATTTTAAACTTCTCTAGTTACCGTGATGTATATATATGATTGAACAAGAGTTTCATGCGCTTAACGTTTAATTCCTTTCCTTCTTTTTGTTGGATCATATGTGATGGTGAAAAATTTTTATTGTTTAATTTATTAGTATATTTGGCAAATATTAACGTACTGACAAATTCCGCACCGCTCTCTGTGGGAACCATCTGCTTGGAATTATAACCGCAACTCTCCTTGAAAATATTCTTCAATCAATCTTTCACAGTTGTTTCAATTCTAAAATATATTTTAGGTCACTGCAGAAATGTACTTACAATTTCTGTTTAAAAGTATTGACCATAGACAGACCTGGAAATTAGACTGTTTCTCAAAACGTCATAAATTTACAACTGAACAAATGAGGAAATTACGAAAACTGGGGTCATTTTTAGTAAGCCTTAGTACTCTCTATCTCTCTGAATAGTCTGCTTTAAATTCCTCACCTATATTGTCTTTATTTTTAGACTGAGTCTGGTGAAATTGGGGGAAATGTTTGTTGATTCAGAAACGCACTATTAAGGAGCTATGCTGTAGTACCATGATACCTATACAGTTTGGAGTGCTTTTTATATTGTGTATTTTAATTTTAGTTATTCTAGTATGTTAAATTCATATTTTTTCGATCTAATGTTTGCGAATGCCGATAAAAGAAAAAGAATCAGCTTTTTGCAACTATCTATCTTTGGTTATACTTTTGCAACATAAATGTTCAAAATTTTATAACACTTTATTTTGCTACTTTTTAAGCTTATGTAGAATATGTAAATGGTGACAGCGCATTTCGTTTCACCGTATTTGTTTGCAAGGATGCTTACTTTTACAGTGAGAGAGAATAATGGTTGAATATTAATTCTTTGATTTTTTTTTCGGTATATGTGACGTCCTAACATATTTTTTTGTTTTTTGGAGTGACGGGGTGGGGAGCGGAATTATTACTCACGATAATGCTTAACTCACATGTCAGCATTATATGAAATTATTTACTTTATGAGGCAATTCGCTAACTTTTAGAAATAATATATATGTTATTTTCAAGCATTAGTTTTGTAGGGAGCTTGTTTAATTGGTTTAAGGATTTCATTATAAACTGACATCGGTCAGAAAACCATTGGAGAACCTGAGAGTACTGAACAGCTATTTCGTCCCACCTCGGGATTCTTCAGAAGTGCGCACCCGATGGGGTTCGAACTAGGACTTTCTGGTTACAATGTGAGCTCGTTGATCATTAAACCACTTGAACATGATCCAAGCGCAATCGCGATACAATGTCTTCATTGATGCGTAACTGTCCTCACCTTCTACCTGCTGTATTCTACTAGGTTGGAACCCCGGTCGATGCGTACTGCTGAGGAGTCCCAAACTAATACGAAACAACTGTTCAATACTCCAAGGTGTTCCAATGGTTCACTAACTGATGTCAGCTCACGATGGAATCCTCCAACCAAATATTCACCTGTTCTACTTTCAACAGTACCTAACCAACAGACACATATACTGGAGTATGATTTGCATGCACATAGCATACAACATGTCAGAGTGTGTGTTTTACACATTGTTTATCTTTATATAATTTCAATATTCTCTTTTAACTTTTAATGAATAGCAATTATTGACTGGGAAACAGGTAAGCTTATATCAGTTAGCTAATAGTTTTCTTAACACATTCAATTTCTGTATAACATTCACATTTCACAAATACAAAATCTCTTAGTAGAAAGGATGAATTTTATGACTACAATTCTCACATCATTGTGTATTCTTCATTTCATTCTTTCTAAATTGTAGTATGAATAGCTGTAGCCTAGATGTAATGCAAACACATTTATGTACTACTAATAGTAACCATCGCCTTCTATTTATCCCTTGTCATTTGTGATCTGTGTTCACTAAATGCACAAATGTTTGCATACACGCACACAGAATATTAGTAAATTATTTGTATACATACATATTCAATAATTGTTATTGTAGTATTTAGTATTCTGCATGAGTAATACATAAACAATCTTTCTAGTTTTACTTCATGTTGCATGTATAACTGTTACGTTGTCACACATATTCAAGCAATCACTTTAACAGTTTCTGTCATCTATACTTGTGAGTGATCATACTGAATTATTCATTGAGATATAAGTTATTCTTGATAGTGTTTGATTTGAAATCTATCTTTTTTTGTCATTAAACTACATTGTTCAACATAATGATAAATCTGCGTTTCAGATAGATCTGTATACTTTGGTTTTGATAAAGAAGGGACTTAAAGACACTATCTTGAAGACATCTATAACTGAAATGGACCCAGTTTATTAGTATCACAACTGAAGTGTAAACCTGTGAACAAAGATGTTAACTTTTCTACGGGACGTATCTTCCTTACGCCAAATAGTGTTATTTATGTTTATTATATAACTCTATAGAGAGTTAAATATGAATTCTGATGCAATATTTTCCTACCTGAAATTACATGCAGGCCCACAAGTATGCTTTTCTTTTCATCAGTGGTCGTTGGATATCTATAAATATATAACGGAGGTATCATTCAAAAGTCTCATTACTAATATATTGATGTGTTTTGATCAGAACCTATGGTTAGAAAAGATTATATGGATGATTTCATCATGAGCTGACATCAGTTAGAGAATCACTGGAAAACCTGGGAGTACACGACTGCTGTTTCGTTCGGGTTTGGGACTCTTCATCATTACGCACCCAACGGGGATCGAACCTAGAACCTTCTGGTTACAAGACAAGCCCGTAGAGCATTCAGCCACTGGGACCCAACCCAGTCCAGTACTCCCAGATTTTCCAATGGTTCTCTAACTGGTGTTAGCTCATGATGAAATCCTGTAACCAATCAAATCCTTACAAACCTACACTTTACTAATTGATCAGTTCAACCATTTTCCAACAGCCGCCATTTGCATAGTTTGCTGTGCTGTTCACTGTTCTAGTATGTGTGTGTGGGGAGGGGGCTAAATATTTCCGCTTTTACTTTCGTTTGAGAAGAAAAATAGTATAATGCGTACAGAGACTATACACACACCGTTAAAACGAAAGTACAATATATTAGATACTATTTGCATTTGCAATACACAGATTATATCCTTTAGTGTGAGCATATAAGTTACTTCGCAAAAGACCTATCTTCTAAAAGATACTTATCGTTCTGGTTGTGAAGAATTTAAAAAAATCTTCACAATAATTGTCGGTGGTGATATGTAGACGACGGTTAATATCACAGACAGAACTATACTCTGATGAAATCTCGGCACGGATACAGGGGGCCTCGTTTCGCATTTGTCAGTTTACGCCGACTCTGGCGTAGACGAGATATTCGACTAGCGACCAAAGGGCGGGTGTACTGCTCATCAGTTCGCTCCGTCCTCCTTTATGGTTGTAAGACCTGGCCACTGAGAGTGGAAGACATGAAACGACTATCTGGCTGTCTTTGATCATAGGTGCCTGCGCTCTATTTCCCGTGTAAAGTGGCATAATAAGGTGAGCAACATTGAGGTAAGGCATAGAGTTCTAGGTAAACAGGGGAAATCAATCGACGAAGTCGTGAAGTTACAAAGACTGAGATGGTTAGGACATGTGTTACGTATGCCAAGCCATCGCCTCCCTCGACGAGCAATGTTAGTGGATATGGGGTCAGGCTGGAAAAAAGCTAGCGGAGGTCAAACAAAAACTTGGCACCAGTCAATGAAATCCACAACAGTTGGTCTAAGCCACGTAGGAAGGTGTAGACTTCCAGGCTGGGGTCCTCGGGACGGTAAAAATCTATGGTTGGAAACAATTGGTGACATGGCTCAAAATCGTTCTCAGTAGCTGGCGCAGATGCATCCACTCCTTGTGACTTATGATTTCCAATGAAACTGTTTTATTCTTCGTTATTACTCCTTTGTCTCACACCTCTGCTCACTGTCTCTATTATGCTTTTCTTGTACTTTCTTCTCTTGCTTCGCGTGCTACACGGAATGTGGCGACTTGAACTTCCGCACATTTGTGCAAAGTTCTATGTCGAAAACAGACAGACAGACAGATACTCCTTTATAGTATATCCAACGAATAAATTTAGTATCGAATGAATTTTTATCACATAGTCTTATTTTTATCTTCACACTAACTTTAAAACTTATTAGCTGTGGTGTACAACTTCATTTGTATTGCTTTTTTATTTCGCTTTGTCAGCTTGCTTTAAATTTGAGGAATCTCAAAAATCATATTGTACATTCATCATTTATTCTAAGGTCTTCTTACCATTCATTATACCACTTTAACATGTACCAGCTACTGCGAAAGCAAACTATCGCTTAATCATAGGCTATAACTCTAATGGTAAATTTCTTTAGTTAGCTCAAATAATATTTTAGTTTACACTTAATGAAATATTTGAGTACACCATTAACTGCTAAGGTGATCACTGCTTATTGAATTCATTTGGACAAAATTAATGAAAGTGGATGGAGCTAAGCAGAAACACATTATTCTTTTTCCATTGAGATAATGCGAGACTTTATTGACAGAGAAAAAGTTATTACTACTAAATTTCGTTCCATCCGATAAGTAGTATGAATTTGGATTAGAGATTTTTCATCAAAACTTTCACTCAAACCTTTATTCACTTTTGAATAATACTGTGTTTTCATTATTCACAAATACCTCTTTATAAATGAAAATCGGTCATCATATATATTCAAGCATCAAATTATCAACTAACTATCACACGTCACTGTAAATTATATTGCACCCCCGATAGTTTTTCAGTTCTTCTATAATTTGTACAATAAACCACTTCCTGTGAATATAATTCGTAGTATACGATCAATGGTCCCAACAAATTCAGTAATTTTAGAAGTATTACGACAAAAAGGATGTAAAAACCCTGACGGACAGTAACAAGGACAAAACACCATCAACGGGAGGAATTTGAAGGAGGTCACCTCCTTTTGCTTACTTTGGGCAGCATCTGCAGGCAGTGCAGATAAGGATCTGCAGGGTAGGATCAGAAAAGCAAGACAGACCTTTATTTATCTGAAATCAATGTGAAAATCTACTCTCCACTCAGCATAAAGAACACTTATTTAAAGTCAGTGTTTCACTATGCTTCACAGACTTGGTAAATTTCCAACAGCCTGTCTCAGAGTTTTGTCGACACCTACCTTCGTCGCTTTTATACTGAAGCTCAGATGTCTGAAAAGAGTAAACCATAAAGAACTTTGGCAACGAGCCAAAAAATAACCTATTTTCGGCACATCAATTATGTCGAATAAAATGGAGATAGATTGGACACAAGCTGAGGAGACAGTTAAATGATTTGATGCAACAGGTTTTCGAGTAGAACTCGAATGAGAAACAACGATTTGTGCATCCAGGAGTGATATGTAGGTGATTGTATGAGGTGGACATTTATAAGGAATCATTGAGTCAGCTAAAGATGACTGCAGAGAACAGGTTGAGATGGAGATGTGCTGCTGAATTCGTGTTTTACACTCGGAAACCAAGAGAACAATCTAGCTTTGAGAGTTAATTCAAAGATATAAATGTTCATACTCTTCTTCCCATTAGTCAACGATAATGTTATCTTATATTTGTGCTCTTACCTGGTAATATAGTAAAATTATTCGTGTACAGGTATACATAGAAGTGTTATAAATCAAAAATGTGTACCGTATTTGCTGTAATCATCAACAATGGTAATAGGATGAATAACACAGGATCACAAAATTTCATCTCAGTGCAGAATACCATATGGAATGACGGAAATCAATAACAGAAATTCAATGTTTACTATTCCCGTTTCATTAATTAGTTCACTGTCATTTATTCACTGAAAAATGAGAACAAACAATCAAACAGATTTATCTTCTACGCCTATTTGTTGTATTGATAAAGCTCATTTACAAAAAATTGACTCTCGTGAAGAGTAGTCCATATTATTTACTATTCTTCTGAAGAATGTTTACTTACTGTCAAAACAGTTAAGTGTTTCTAGTTTAAAGACAGTTTTTAATCAAAGTGAATCGATCCTTTCACTTCTGAAACAGATCTAATAATGAATTTTATGGATTTTCAGGTAGACGATTACGATTGTATGAAGTGATACTTCGCTTATACAGTTGATTCTATTACCACTTGCATGTGCTTCAATGAAGCGTACTACATGCATATATATATATATATGCGTCATGTATATAAGTATCTTTCACGAGCTAGTCTATCTGAGGTACACGTTTAGTAAACAAAAAGCATTACATATGAATCATATGGACGAGGATATCAAAGCCAGAATCAGTAAAGCAAGACAAGCTTTCATTACTCTCAAGTCTGTGTGGAGGTGAACAGCACTCAACATCAAAAATAACATCCGGATTGTCAACTCCAATGTGAAATCAGTCAGTGCTACTCACCATACGGATCAGAGACTTGCACTGCGCGTCATAAAGACCATCTCAAACAAACTACAGACCTTCATCAACAGCTAGCTGTCTTCGCTCAATACTACTCAAAATCAGATGGCCGGATAGAAAAGATCACCAACAGGGAGGGATCTCTGGCAATGAGCGAACCAACACAGCAGGAACCGATTGTGAAACAAATAGGCAGGAAGAAATGGAGATGGATTGGCTGGCCATACTCTGAGGAAACAAACCATCAAGTGAGTGACATCACTAGACAAGCCATCGCTCGAGTGGAACCCGAAAGGGAAGCGGGCGGCGAGTTGGTCGTCAGTGCTAGGGTGGGGTGACTTGGAGGAGGTCGTGTGAAGATGAGATGACAGCGTGTGGGCAGACTTGGAGCGGGGTGAAAGAGTTGGCAGAGAACTGAACGCCATGGAGACGCGCAGCTGAATCCCTATATTCCTCTAGGAATTAAAGGATATAATAATAAAAATAACAATGAATCATCTGATGAAATTCCACACAAATACTAAGACTGATTCTAGTAGTTGTTTCAGTGGATCATTTCTAAAATTTTTAATCCTATTTCTAAATACCTGAACTCTGCCCATCTGAATTTTTAACATCTATGTAGGATCACATTGAGATTTCTTCCATCTAAATTCTGCTTAATTTTACAATCTTGAACTAAAATCAAAATATGATTCAAGTAATGGAATATATGAACATGTGAATCCAGTGGCGTTACCTTCTGTTTTCTTATTACTACTCAGATAACTCAAGGTTAATAAAAAAGAGTGAGAGTTTTTTCTGTTGATGAAGCCTCATGGACATGGAACTGTGACATATTTTTCAATGAAAAAGGTTATTTATTAACACACTACAACTTACTACAGTACTGAAAGTAGCAAGAAATTAACGAAACAGCCAAAGATGAGATTTAGTGTGGCTTTATTATCAAAGTACCATTCAACTAACATCTGTATTAGTTGAATTTTCTTTAGTTTTACTTTCCTCCTAATAATCTATAAGTTATGAATATTAAATTAGGCCTACAGTATCACTTAGCATCAAATTTTTAGTAAATCGTACCTTTTCTACAATTTTTAAACTAAGTTACAGCTGAGTGTATGATTTTTGTAATCTAATAAAACAAGAATACACATTCAATTTATCAACTGTTATAATGTCCACTTGAATTTCTTCTCATAAAAACTTAAAATAAGAACTTTTGTTGAACTGAAGTTTTGTCAATGGTTTATTTGTCTAATCAAAAAGACAAAAAAAAATAAATAGTAAAATGAAAAGTAATAAAAAAAATTAACTAAAGCAATCGAAATATCCCAAGTTAGGAAATACTTATGTTAGTCCATTGACTTCCTGATTAAAATATTTTGAATGGTAAATTTCAGTGTGCTTCAGTGAACAGAAATATCTGTACAAAATTTGAGCTGATTCCTTTGGGAACAAAAAACCCATCGCTTATTTCTTTCTCCTCTTCCTCTTATTCTTCTTCTCCTTGACATCATTTGTCTCCTTCATCTTATCTGGCTGAAACTAGTTGTTGTTTAAGTGACAGAAAAAGTTTATATATATATATATATATATATATATATATATATCATAAACATACATACACAGATGATGATGGTAAGTTTTATTACCCATAACGTCTGTTTTGTAAAAAGAGATTACGAAATTTCCTAAAACGTAAAAATTCTAAAGTGACTACGAATATCCTTACACTACTTATGTTAGTATAGAATTTGGTCATTGTGCTCTTAATCATATCCTATGACACTGATGTGATTATGGGGAATAAATTTTGCTCGAAATGTCATGCAGCTTTCGATACTGTATCACTATGAGTGTTGTGTAAAATCAAATTATCTAATATTGGACTTTTACTTCTAAACCTTCACGTTTTAATGAGAGATGCGTCTACGATTACCTGTTGGTTATACACTATGTAAGATACGTAACAAAAGTGAAATAATAATTTTCAACTTGATATGGGAGTTAGGAGGTGCGAATAGAGATTACAAGAGCCTTAGAAACACAAAACTTGCACAGGATTAAGATATAATTGTAAAATAGTTATTTTAAACGAATTATAAATGTGAACAGGAAAAGCGTGGAAACAAACTTAAAATAACTGTTTTTAAAACTGAAAAAAATGGAGAGAATCGAATGAAGACAGAGAGAGTAAGAATCACACACACACACACACAGCGAACGAAAAAAGATCAAAAAAGAGAACAAAAGAAGCAAAAAACGGAGGCTAAGGGAACATACCGAACTAGGTCCATGGTAGTTGTAGAGGTTGGGCTAATTTCTTTTGGACGCACAGCTCCGGCTTCTCGATGCGTATCGCGAGAGCTTCTGAAGTACAGAGGTCAAACATACTGCTTTTGGTTGGTTTCTGTTGACTTCGTAAATTACTTTGAAAGAATCAGTTAAAATGTTGTGGAAGGTGTTAATCAGATGTTCAATAATGGCACTTCTGATTGAATCGGTCCCTCATCGCAATATAGATCGAGAAGCCGGAGCTGTGCGTTCAAAAGAAATTAGCCCAACCTCTACAACTACCATGGACCTAGTTCGGTATGTTCCCTTAGCCTCCGTTTTTTACTTCTTTTGTTCTCTTTTTTGATCTTTTTTCGTTCGCTGTGTGTGTGTGTGTGATTCTTACTCTCTCTGTCTTCATTCGATTCTCTCCATTTTTTTCAGTTTTAAAAACAGTTATTTTAAGTTTGTTTCCACGCTTTTCCTGTTCACATTTATAATTCGTTTAAAATAACTATTTTACAATTATATCTTAATCCTGTGCAAGTTTTGTGTTTCTAAGGCTCTTGTAATCTCTATTCGCACCTCCTAACTCCCATATCAAGTTGAAAATTATTATTTCAATTTTGTTTCCATGCTTATTTTCTATACACCTGTAATTCGCTATAATCCCGTGTAATTTTTTTGCTAAGGCATTTGTATTCTAGATACGTAACAACTACTGTTTTTTTCGAGAAATCTTTGTCTTCCTTTAATCCTATGCTTCATAGCGTTGCTCGCCAGTAATTGTACATCTTCGGATTCAGGTTATCATCTCACTGCTATAATCCTATACAATGTGTTCCTTTGACCATCTTTGTCAAAGCAACGTGAATACATTTTTAGTATAAACTGTGGAGTTATTTCGACATGGTGCAGAAAAATAATGATAATAACAGCTTTATTCTCAACAAAATGTCTACGCAATGTACATAATCTTATGGGCAATGTCTTGAATAATACTTTCTCTTCGTCCAGGACCCTCAGTTACAATTATAATCAATAGTATATCGCCTAACGAAATGTTGTTCTTCGTCTCCTTCGAGGAAGTCACAAAGCTTGGTTGAAATTCAACTAAAAATGTACGCCAGTACATTTCGCGCTCCAAAGACATAATTGAATGATTAAAACAACAAGAAATGGAGAAACTTGACATTATCATACTGGATGAAAATTCAGGTAGTCGAGTGGTTGAAGCAAGCTGTCAATATTAAATATTATTCTGAATCTCAAAATTTCGAAACTTTCTAACTCTACTTTACGAACAAAGTTGTTATCGAGAAATTCCTCCATAAGTGAAGCTAACTCTATTTCTCTTCCTTTTTATTTCATGCATGTTTATCTAGTTATCAGTGAGCATGAAAACCTAGTTGCCTTTTACAATAATGTAAACATAGATTTCTGATTCTTAATCCACCTTCTTTGCACTGTGTAGATTAATTACTGTCATCAGACCGAAAAATTATGCCTATGAAGGTTTTTTTAGATTCACCGACTTCAGATGTTTATCTTTTTCTTTTACAATTGAGTTTTTTTGTCAATTTATCGTATATATATATATATGACATTATCTTTGAGGAAGAGGCTTCTGTTAACTTTTCTGCTCATTGTATTGTACATAAATTTATCATGAACTGTTTTCTGCTGTCTTTTATTTAGCACCAAGTAGTCTGTTCTCACGGTTTACTCAACGTTCAGATAGTTTAGCCAGTAATGTAAAGCGTCATTCCCTTGCGCCTCACAATAAGGATGAGACTCCTAATCTGTTAAATCCACGTAAATCACTTGGCTTAGTAGAAACTGGGAAACCGAGACTAGGACAACAAACAAGAATCAAGATTACAATAACAGAGAGTACTGAATTTAAGGTTAGTTTGAGAAGTCTTAACTTTTTTTTGTTTTTGGTTGACACTTTGTACCGATAATGAAAAAAAAGAAGTAATTTTGCATTATTCTATAGACTTTCGCTTTATTTAATTTGTCAGCTATATGAGTATGGATACAACAGGAATCCTTGTTGTTTTATCAACATGATTTATCATGATTAATGTTGTTTCAAGTGTAGTTTAACTGTGTTATCGTTAGTTGAACACACAATGTATGCTTGTTTAAAGACATTTCATTTTTCAAAAAAAGTACGTTGATAGTGTAAGGCATGCTGCCAAACCAATCAAACGCAAAGGAATATTGAGTGGACTAGAAATTGGACTTATTCATTCGATTGTATTTCAATAGCTTATCAACATGGCGTATACTGTAAGCCGAAAAACAGTAGTAGCGAGCTAATTTTAAAGTCAAGAAGAAAAGAATTTGTCTTATGGCGTAAAAACTGTAATTCGTTTAAATGACGTAACAGTCTTTCTCATCTTCATGTTACGCTTCTGTGTATTTGAGGAGTTTCACATGTTCATTTATTTTTATTCTAGCAGAAAAGTAGCCGTTTTTAACCATGAACCAGATGCTTCGATTCGAGGCTTGTCTGCAAACCTTAATTAGTTGGTAATGCTCCTATAAGTAAAACCTGTTGTATAATAACGGAATGTATTCGTTAAAAAAATGCAATTTTTCCGTTTACTGAGACTATACGTCGCAATGAAAATTTGTTTTTTCTTGATAACAGTTAGAGAAGGTCGTCGAAGGCAATTAATTCCTCTTACGCGTTACCCTTATTCATACTCACATCAAAATATCTTATAATACCCAATGAAACTACATTGTTCTTCGTTATTACTATTCCTTTGTCTCACACCTCATTTTACTGTCTCTATTCTTCTACTTTCTTCTCTTGCTTTGTGTGCTACATGGAGTGTGGCGACTTGAATTACCGCACATCGGTGCAGAGTTCTATGTCGAAAAAAGACAGACAGACATCAAAATATGATTAAATATTTAAGTTTTAGGTTTTCAGGGATTTTCGCTAGTTTCATTATAGACTTCATCAAGAACTGACATCAGTTACATCTGCGGGAGCAGTTACTTTGGAAAGACAGAAAGAAGGGCATATCTACGATTTTCTGAACATGTACCAAAAAGCTTACGTCTAAAGGGAACAAATGCTTTAAACAGTGCCAACACCAGGCATCTCCTCGACACGGGTCATGAGGTGGACGTCGAAAAGTCGTTCAAAATTATCAATAAGCAAAATAGCTCAATTCTCCTTAAGTTTTCTGAAGCCATTTCCATCAAGCACCTGAAACCTGATTTTAGGTGACGTGGCTCAAAATCGTTGTCAATGGCCAGCGCAGATGTATTCAGTCTCTATAATCTTTCATATTCCTTTCTACCATTACCCATTCTGTTTCACTCTTATACTTGTCAAACTCTATTGATTCTCTTCACTCATCTTCTTGTCTACCTCTGTGTGCTATTTGGAACGTGGCAACTCGAACTGCTGCACTTTGATGCCAAGTTCTATGTTGAATCCAGACAGACAGACAGAAACCTGATTTATGCGTCCAGAAAGAAGCGGTTATCAGTCTTTCTTTCCCCTGGTAACTGGATAATTTCACCTCTCTTTCCTCCGAATGTGAAATGCTAAAAGTTTCCATTGTGTTTGATTATTATTGTTCGGAATAGTGGTTAATATTGCATATTTATATATGTATATATTTTTAGTGTATGAGTATATTGATCGATTGATTTTTGTTTAAACTGAACTCTATGCAAGTATGTTAAAATTGTTGTTGTAGATATATTTAATAATGTCTTTGCCATGTAAGCAGCTGACGAGAAGGCAACGAAACAAAAGATGGTACCATTTTATTCTGCTAAAACTGTAGTTCTTGCTTTGTTCAAATTCATTAAGGGGAATAAATGTATGAAGTTACAGAATTATTGGAAACCAAGGAGCATTAAACACATGTGTTGGTCCCATTTGGTGTTTTAGCTTTTCAGTGTATTTAATAACACAAAATCTTTAGTGAAATTATTCACAATCCGTAAATACCCAGATCTTTAGTATCAGTCACCTCCTTATCATCAGTAGCTTAAGCATGAGTGCTGCAAAGTTCTGATGAGAATCCAAAGTAATTTTGACCCATCGTGTCACATGTGAAAGCAGATGCTAATCGATGGGATTGGGTGTCTGTACATTCGTAGTGCAAAATGACGGAAGTTAGAATTCACCGTCTACTGGATTCCAGTCTATTGGCTTAACAGTCAGCTTGAAGATTCTGGATTGGACTCCTGTTTAGATCCTCAAACAATGACGAAACAGAGGTCTGGTACACTTAATTTTCCAGTAATTCTCTTAGTGATGTCTTTTCTTGATGTAACTTATACTGAAGTGTTTAAAAATTATTGATTATTGACAGCATCCAATTCAATGATGTTTGTGTTTGAGTTTCATCCTACGTATTACAGAAAAGAATAGTCATTGTACATACAATGGTTCTTATTTGTAAAATGAGTGTCACATAACCTGGTAGTTCTATTGCTTTGTATTTCTGAATGCTTATAAGTCAAGAAAACTTTCCTTTATAAAATAATGCGTAGCTGGAAATTAGTACGATTGGAGAAACTGAACTGATAAGAAATTCACCATTTCATACTCATTTCTAGTTTTTTTTATTGTTATTTTTCATGTTAAAATGTCATAATCAACAACATCGAATATTTTCCACTCTACTTCCAATATCTATTTATGATTACTCAGAAGAATTTTAAAGGATCACTTACTAGTGAAAGCAGATTAATAAAACTGCCAATAATCATTGTATTGCTATTAACACACACGTAAATACTATTTTGGCGTGTGCTACTTATAAGATTTATCAGTAGTGTGTATAAAGAAACGTCCATCAGCATAGGGATATCAAATAGTAGGGAGATAGAGTTGGCGTCAAAGAAAGCAAATAATACAGAGTGGTGGAGAAACATAGGAGACTCGATAGGAAGACAAAGAAACACATTATGAAGGACAGAAGTAGCAAAACACTGAAGATCTGTGCAAATGATGCTAAATAGCGATCCTGAGCTTCCCTTGTCTCCTACTGTCACACTATAACTATGATGATAAATCACTAAGCAGGTTAAATTAAACATGTAAAGTTTCAGTGTTTATCTCAGATTTTTAGGAGAATGCTGCAGTATCTTGCTCTGAGCTTGGTAAAATCTTCTGCACCATAAATGACTTATCATGAGTTAAAAAAATATCCGTCTCATTTCTCCCCTACCTTTAGAAATACATCATACAGGTGTATGCAAATAAATGAAAATCAACTTCAGAGAACCACAAAATATGAATCTGTATATGATGACTATAATTTCTTTAGAATATTATAGTTTAGTACTAGTGTAACAACAGAAGACAAGGGCCAGGCAACAGATCGTTTATTACGGAAATCAACACGTATTTACAGATTTTCATGTACATTATTATAGCTTATTCAAGCAAACAAACACAGTCTTCTGACTGGTTGTTTCTCACGGAAAGTTGACCTTGCATCTCTTTGTGACTGTTTCTTGAATGTCAGATCATCTATATGTTAACTGTATTCGCCTACGCAAAGTGTGCAGTGGTTGGCTGTTGAATCAGTCTTTGTTCATATTTTCTCACAACCAATATCTGGGACATGAACATTGACGTAAATCAATGTCGACCAATTTGGCTAGCAGCCTCAGCAATATTTAGTAGTCGAACTCTTAAGGCAAAATTGAGATTCGTAGGTATGCAGTAAACGAACCTGAAACCATGATTAACGTCAATCTTGTGTTCTGTATCCACAAGATGAGACAGAATAGCGCTGCGAATAGATTTTGTTTGTCCTTTGCTTAACCAAGCAGGGTGATGCTCAGAAATTCGACGAGAAACACACCTAATTGTACGGCTCCACAGGAGTAGTTAAATTTGTAGATACACGTGGAAGAGGCGAAATTAGAAAGATTTTCTTTTACTCCCGAACGCAAAAGAGTAATGGTTTTAAAGATACAGAGTAATTCGGCAGCAGGGAATGATCTTTTTACCGCATTTCCAAGGCACTGTGTTAGTATCTCGCTAGTGTTGTCCCCAAGGAACTGTATCTGTAAAAATATGGCCCTTTTTGGGACTGTTGGTAACTTCGGCTGCTTTGGTTCTAGATTCATATTCTTATCAATAAACTTTTCAGGATAACCATTTTCACTTAGCAACCGTTTAATATTACTCAGTTCTTCATCAAGACATTCGTCCGAGCAAGTCTCTCTTGCTCTGTGAACCAAGCACTTTATTAGATTGCGTTTGTATTTCGAAGGCACGAAGCTGAGAAAATGAGTATACTAACCCGTTGATGTAGGTTTTCTATATACACCTATTCTTATTGTGCCATCCTCTTTTCTGGTCATAAAGACGTCTAGAAATGAAACACTATAATCTTTTTCTTTCTCAATAGTAAAATTTATTGCAGGATGAACCTCATTAAATTTATCCAGGATGTCATCTGCTTCCTTCTCATTTTTTATAATCGAAAATGTATCATCCATGCACCGATAATAGAATTTAATTTCATCGATTACATCTTTCAAAGGCCCATTTTCTAGTTTTGCAAGGAAAATGTCGGCTAGAATGGGTCCTAGTGGTGACTCCATTGCCACACCATCGGTTTGTTTATATAGTTCCTTATTAAATAAAAAGTGGACATTTATTGTGCATTTCAAGAGAAGCTCTTTCATAAAAGATATAGGAATTACAACATCGATGTTTCGTCTTTTGAGTTTTTCACATACAAACTTCACTGTTTCCATAATTGGTACATTGGTGAATAAGGAAGATATGTCAAATGATATCATGAATTTATTGTCAACATTTAAATCTTATATCCTTTCAACAAATTCAAAAGTATCCTTCACACCGTGTTTCACCAAGTCGGTATGAAGAGGCTGTAAGAGTTCGACTAACCATTCGACCATCTGAAATCAACTTGTCTTGGCACATTGAGATCTATGTCATATCTATCATGGCGATAATTTTTATTTCCTTTGTTGTTAAATTTTCTTAATAAAATTTGTCTTCTTTTCTGTCAATATTACTTTATATAGTGGTCAAAATATTTGACTTGAATTTCGTGTATTAATTTGAATCAGGTTAAAAACGTGTCATATTGGGAGAGGCAGCAATAACTGTCTTTATAAAAGGGTTTATGGTTGGAGGTTACAAACAGATATAGAGTGGACGCCACTTGAGTGCATTGTCCAGGATGCTGTTCAGTTTCTATTATTATTACTATTATTAACGTCCCATTGGGTTTCAAGTGGAAAATAAGGTTTCTTCATCAGGGATCCATTTCATTATGTCCTCTGCAGTTCTCTTTAGCTGGCCCCATGATTGCTCATAAGCCTTTATCCCCTCAGAACACTGTCATTTCCATATAACTTTTAGATGCCAATCTCATCTTCCCCCAGGCGGGTTCAACTCGAGGCCTAGACGTGGGGCAAAGTTTGTCTGATCCATCTCTATTTTCTTCGGCATATTTGTTAGGCAATAGGTTCTTGATCACTTAGTTGACAGAGTAACCTGTTGCTAAACCTTTCTGACCGGCCCTCTGACCTGTGGGTACAAGTCTGCAGCCTACCGGAAATTTTTCCTCGTGACACACTGTTTCTGAATATAAAGAAAAACCAACTTCGCACTAGCCTTTAAAATCTGAGTCTTGTTTTTATGCTGACCATGCACATGGTCCGAGGTTTGATCCCCTGCCGACGCACACCTGATATCTATGGTTGGCCTGAAAAATTTGGGCTATCGATATACATGCTGAAAATTCTATACTTGTACCAAAAATACAGTGTGGAATCAAGCTGTAAATCAAAAAATGAAAAAAAAGTGAAAAAATTTTCACACCAATTTCAGATTAATCAAAGTTTGTTGGGCTTTTTCGACCCCGCCTTTGACATCCACAACTGTGCCACCTGTATTTGAAAGGATATTAGGTATATACCAATGAATGAATTGACTTCCTTCATATTTCTTCCTTTGATGTGGCTCAGTGCCTTGTTATTGTTGGCTGGGTATCTTCTACACGTCTGTTCTCTTATTATTCACCTGGAGTTCTATATTCGCTGTATCTTCTGCCAAGTGAATCTCTTGGACCTGGATATATTCAAGTGTGTCTGAAATCAGACATAAATTGTCCACGAAATGCAAATCTTGTAAAGTCTTCTTATTGGTTCGATGTATTCCCGTTCGTCACGGTGTGTTGCATGATCCAGTTCACCATCACAATTGAGAATATCATCGGCGATAGTAAGCAACCTTGTCCTACTTATTCCCTTCTTCACTTCAAAGGCTTCGCTGAGTTTTCCATTTTGAATCACTTGACATGGAGCATCATTGTACGCCTTTTTAATGAATGATTGGGTGCGATTAGATTCTGACTGGTCCCTCTTTTATTAGTGATGATAACATTACCAAATTAGTTTCTCATATTGATTGATGAATTTATCTGTCCGATGTTGTTGTGTTTTTTTCTTGATTGAAGTAAACAAAGCTAACCAATGTTTCTTTCTTAAAATATAAACACAAAATAGTTCATGTCAACTGTCTTTTATTTTTCTTCTTTAGAGGTTTTATTCTTGCATGGTTGAATTTCATTCATCTTTTCATGATAGTTTCTTTTTTTCCTGTTAAAAATAATAGGAAATTAACAAAAGCCTACTTGTAGATGTTCTATTCATCAGGGTAACAATTGTTTTCTGTTAATTTTTTTTCTATTTCTCAAAAATACACAGAAGTAAAAGTCAATAAGGAAATGAATCGAAAGAAAAAATATATATCTGTAGGGAACTTTATAACGAACTCGGCAAGTATTTGAATAAAAATACAAGTTTAATTGGTGGATGGTGACTAGCAGTGGAATCCTGTTTTGGACTCGTCAGCTGGATGTACCTGCACTTCTCAGTGAGTGATGATGTTCCCACAGAGGCTCGAGCCCAGTATTCATAGTTTCAAACGCCAAAACGTTATCCACTAGACCACTTGGGCCACGAGAGCCACCTCTTGTGCAACGGGTCATATTAATTATTGAATTGAATTTTTGATTTTCCCATCGATTGATTGGACCGAAGTGCTCGGTTTCAGGTTAACATGTCGGCTTCTTGTGCAGATGCGGACGTCCCAAATAGGACGAAATGCACATCCTGGATTCCACTGCTAGTCACCATCCACCAATTAAATACTAACTAAATGCCCAGAAATCGTCGAAGCATCTGCACAAGAAGCCGACATATCAACCTGAAACCGAGCACTTTAGTTCAATCAATCGACGGGAAAACCTCAAATTCAATAAAAATACAAGTTAATGAAACGATAGTGTAGCAGCATATTATAAAAAATACAGTGTTAATGAGTTATATAAATTAATAGATAAAGTCCGTTGCTACAAACTATTAATATAATCCACAATAGTGTTGACTGTTAGTGTCGCGTCTGCTGGTAGAAGCTGTGCACCGGTTGTAGAATGGTCCTCCGATGAGGATAAAAGGTTCCTGCAAAATCCGAAGGACACAACATCGGTAAAAATGAGGCAATTACACAGTATGGACCAGTGAGAAGATGAAGTGTCCAGCAGCACATCGTATTTTAAATTCCTCTCCGAAGTTAGTTATATTTTACCATGAACCCTTCTAAAACAAAGTTGTGTACACTGTTTCTATTTTTAAAATCTGACAAAAGAATGTGCAATCATATTGTTACAGACTCTACATATCTAAATATTCATTATTACTGTTCTTATTATTATGATATCCTTTAATTCCTAGAGGAATATGGGGATTCAGCTGCGCGTCTCCATGGCGTTCAGTTCTCTGCCAACGTTTTTACCTCGCTCCAAGTCTGCCCACATGCTTTCACCTCATCTTCACATGACCTCCTCCAAGTCACCCCACCCTAGCACTGACGACCAACTCGCCGCCCGCTTCCCTTTCGGGTTCCACTCGAGCGATGGCTTGTCTAGTGATGTCACTCACTTGATGGTTTGTTTCCTCAGAGTATGGCCAGCCAATCCATCTCCATTTCTTCCTGCCTATTTGTTTCACAATCGGTTCCTACTGTGTTGGTTCGCTCATTGCCAGAGATTCCTCCCTGTTGGTGATCTTTTCTGTCCGGCCATCTGATTTTGAGTAGTATTGAGCGAAGACAGCTAGCTGTTGATGAAGGTCTGTAGTTTGTTTGAGATGGTCTTTATGACGCGCTGGCCAAGTCTTTGATCCGTATGGTGAGTAGCACTGACTGATTTCACATTGGAGTTGAAAATCCGGATGCTATTTTTGATGGTGAGTGCTGTTGACCTCCACACAGACTTGAGAGTAATGAAAGCTTGTCTTGCTTTACTGATTCTGGCTTTGATATCCTCGTCAGTTACACCCTCTTGTAGTTGAGACGATGCTTCCCAGGTAGGTAAGTAGGTAAACGAGGTTTTTTTTTCAGGTTCCTCCCATTTATGCTTGCTGATTGTTGTATGTTGTTGTTGCTGATGGTGTTGGCCAGGAATCTTCATCACCTCTGTTTTCTCTTTGTTCACCTGAAGGAGGTCCTATCTTTGATGCTTCTTCTGTCAACTTGTTGCTTTTCACTTGCATATCTTCCAGTTTGTGGGAAATCAGACATATGTCATCGGTGAAGTCCAGATCCTCCAAGTCCCTTTTTGTGTGAGTCCATTTTATGCCTGTTTCTTCATTGCTGGTTGTCTGTCGAATTATCCAATCTACTCCAGTCAGGAAAATCATTGGCGATAGTAGACAGTAGCCTTACCTCACTCCTGACCTCACTTCGAAGGCTTCGGTAAGTTTCCCGTTGTGGATTACTTGACATGCAGCATTGTCGAATAACTGTTGGATGAGATGTATAATTGTCGATGGCACCCCGTAGTAGCGAAGTAGTTGCCAAATGACCTCTCGATCGACGCTGTCTGCTGAAGGCCTTTTCAAAGTCGATGAAGTTGAGTGAGGTGGAGAGGTGACTGCCATTCCAAGCTTTGTTCAATGATGATCCGTAGAGTGGTGATTTGATCAATACATGACTTGTTTCTCCTGAATCCGGCCTGTTCCGGTCGAAGTTTTTCATCCAGGTTGGCTTGTTTGATTCTCTCCAGGATGATGCAGCTTAGTATTTTGCTTGGGCTGGACAGGAGCATAATTCCGAGCCAGTTTTTGCACTGAATTAAGTCTCCTTTCTTTGGTAGTTTGAATAATTATCCTTTCTTCCAATCCTCGGGTACTTTGCCCATTATTGTTATTGTTCAGTGTAAATCCTATGATTCCGTTTTTAAAATAGAATAGATTGGATGTTGGGTTCGAAGAAATTGTGGGCAGAAACTCTTTAACCTAACTGAAGAAAAACTGTTGTTTCTTTTACTCAGATAATAATTAAAGTTTTTAATTTCATCTAGTGTTTTTCTCTCAAATACTTTCAAATCTAACTAACTAATTGATGTGCTAAATACTGAATGTTTCGGTTATCGATACATCTGTAATTTTCTCTAACACGCAAAAGATGCTTGATTAAACCATATTTATTATCTTGTACAAAACACCGATTAAGTCCACACAACAAAGTAATGATAATTTATATGTAAATGCAAAAGCTTACATATAGAAGAAGCTTGAGAGGTGGGTAAGTAAGACTTCTGAGTAGAAACGAATAAGTGTTAGAAGAAAATAAACAACAAAATATTCCTTATTCAGAATGATATTGATATTAATTACGAACCATTTTAGATTATGTAGATGAAGTCACCAATTTATCATTTTTGTTTATTGCTCATTGTAATTTGTCATAATAGACATTGTCTTTTCAAATAATATGAAAGAAGTTTCCTTCCGTTAGCATCTCCAAAGTAATGCTCAAACAAAACGCATTGAAGCAACCTAAAGACGTTGATGTTGTTTACTTTGGGAAATAAAAATGTCACATAGAGAATTTAATCAGACTATAGATAACACAAATTAGAATAAATTTGTATAGTTGGTTGGAGGATTTCATCATGAGTCGACTTCAGTTAGAGAACCATTGGAAAACCTGGGAGTACTGGACAGCTCTTACATCCTAGTTTGGGACTCTTCATCAGTACGCGCCCATAGGGATTCGAAATAGAACTAGCTCGTAGACCATTAAGCCACTGGAACTTGTCCCAAGATAGGATGAAACAGCTGTCCAGTACTCCCAACTTGTTTTCCAATAGTCCTCTAACTGATGTCAGCTCATGATGAAATCCTCCAACCAGTTAAACGAATTCCCTAAAAAGCCAATTCTTGAAAATTTGTGTAGCACTGTATAGCATCGTATACACTATCTTTGTTCAATTCTTTTTTTTTAGCACACAGTTGATCGATTAGTTAAACAAGGTAAATGGTCACTAGTGGTTGGTACATCGTCTTGGAAGGAACAATTCATTGAGGCGATCACTGTCAGTGCTGGTATGTTTTCTTTGTTTTAAACATATTGCAATTTTATTGAATTTTCATACCGGTTTTTTCTTCTCCAGTCAGCATTGCTTGCAACGTGAAAAAACAATGAAAATCACAGTTCCCATTTTTATCATTTATTTAACATGGATAATGTCTCCTTTTGTATCTTGACATTCTCTTGGTTTTTCATAATCTATCATTGGCTTGATGAAACGTTGTTGTTTTTTCCATGTAAAAGTTATGACTCAGCGAAGCCACTTATCCCAGATATTTTGTGTAGGGTTATATATTTGTGAAGAAGAACAAATGCCTATGAGCCGATGATTCCTAAAAATGTATTTGTTGATAACGGGCGCTTTCAAAATCCACAGTGAAATCGACTTAAAATGAAATATGACCAGTATCTTAAGTAATTCCCAGTTCCATTCTATAGTTGCAGTAATTTGTTTATTTCTGGTACATGTATCTAATGAGTGTGCTTTTCAGCAGACAGCCGACTCTTTTTAATTTGTGAAGCCTGTATATCACAGCCATGGAATACTTTTCTATTTCATGAACAAGGTTAGGGGTACTATGCAGTTTCAATACTTAACTTATTCAACCGTGTATCAAGTTGACGGGTTAGAATTTGAAATTCTAATATACAACTGAAGGTTTCAAATTTTGTCTACCGTATTCTGTTGCATTGACTCGAACATTATGCCTTTGAAAATCACTTCCGTCAATATTCATTGAAAAGAAGAAGCATTTCGTCTTATCATTTGAGCTGTTGTATTTTATCTGGTTCGCAAATTAAGATGATGTATTCTCTAATTTTGAGTAGGTTACATATCCTTGCTTACATCGAATTTCGTCATTATCGCATTTGAACTGTGATAAATTTAATACCATCTGTGCTAAATGACTGTAAGACGCGTCTTTTTTTACTAAGAATATGGAACAAACAACTGAAACAAAAAGATATTTAATTTGCCTATTCTTGTAGAACTCTTCAACTCAACAACCTAAGTACATAATCATTTTCATAGTATTTCTGAATTAATATGCATGTATGAATAACAAGAAAAAAGGTAAACAATAAGTTAGCCGTTGCCCTAGGAACTTGATTTTTCGGCGCTCGAGAACAAATCCCACCATGGCTAAGTAAAGGTGTAGTTAAAACCACTAACGGTTCCATATTGAAGTATTGGTTTGTAGGAATTTGGTTGATTGGTTACAGGATTTCATCATGAGCTGACATTGGTTAGATAACCATTGGAAAACCTTGAAGTACTGGACGGCCGTTTCGTCCTAGTTTGGGACTCTTCAGCAGTACGCACCCACCGGGGTTCGAACTAGGACCTTCTGGTTACAAGGCGAGCTCGTAGACCATTAAGCCACTGGGACCCGGTCCAATGGCCCATGAATGCTAACTTCTGCCAATTCACGATAAAGCGCAACTGCTAGCCAATGTCTTCGGTGGCGAGTATTTTTCCTCACACCCGACCTCTGGTGCAACCCGGCCACAAATTCAGAGTGTAAGAATCCTCCTCTATAATCTATCGGGTTCCTAATAAATTGCCAAAATCATCGAAGCACCGCGTGCTCCAAACAGCAGAGGCTATTGCGGTTTGCCTCAAACAACCAGTGCTCTGTGTTCAAAAGAAGCAAGTCCTGCCCCCTACTACTGCCCTGGTCTTCAGTAGAGACTATAAATTCATGAATTTGTAATATTATCTTTCCTAATTTTTCTGACATTCAGCTTATTTTATGTTGATGCTATTGAGCTGTAATCTATCAGTACTACTGATTCGATGATATTTAAACATTAGTGCTGTTCATAACACTAATTCATTCATTCACTATAATGTATATATAACTGTGGAGCCTGATGATGAAGTTATCGGAAAAAGTACTCTTTGTTCAGTATCCATTCTTTTGAAAACAATAAACTGTTAGAGCTTTTATATTCACATGTGAAAATGGCGATTGGTTGTCAATAGGTGGACTTAGTAGCACATGAATAACATCGTACGATGGTAAAATCAGTTGGAAGTATACGTAGCAACCCAGCAGTTGTAACTGTGCTCCATAATGTAGATAGGTACTCAATTATCTGTATTTACTGATGACGTTGAAATACTTGGTAACCTTATAGTTACTAAGTTTGTTTTATAGAAATCATGTCATCTAACTTCTTGGGACTGTATCATAAAATCACATCGATCAATCAGACCAGTGTTCACGCCCTCAAGTGAAATGCGTTTCTGTGCAAGTCTGATTAATTTACTTCTATAACTATACGCTGACTAACACAATTATTTTGGAAATAGCCGATGACTGTCACAGACTTATCTTAGATACTGATATATTCTAACTGTTTCTGTGTGTGTGGCGTTTTTTTATTTCTTTAGGTTCCCAGTAGAACATAGGGCTTCAAGTTTCTGCAGCAGTAGTGATTATTTTTACAGGATGGGGTTGCTAGCCTCATGCCAAACCTTCCCTCTTTATCAGTCTTATTATTGGCTTAGCGAGGTAAAGGAGTGCATCGTCTGGGGATCGAATCCCGGACCATCTACGTGGTCGGCGAGGACTCTACCGCTGTGCCACTGACTCACTGTGTGTGGCGTTAAGGAGCCCAAATCTACTAATGCGGAGGCAGACATCAAAGATACTAGTTTTTTTCTCAAATAAGTTTTTGAACTTCCTGAATTATTTTTAATTCACTTTAGTTGCTTGATTCACTAACCGTATTAGGCATAATCGTTTCTGTGGTGAATATTCTAAGTGTCTACTTTCATCTATTTTGGGCAGTTAAAACTCGATTTTAATGTAATGTTAGAATTTAGGCAGCATGCCGGAAGATAATTAATTCCTTATTATATAAGTTCACTTGATGTAACACATTGATGCACTGTTAATCATTAGATCACGTTTGAAACATAATTTAATGCTCACAAACATATCAGTAACTCAATTTCCCCGCTTCTTCCTTTTTTTAATACAATTTTCCGTATATCTGAAATTGATTTTATTTCACTCCGATCGCGTTGACTCGATAAACAAATATTCAGTAATTAACTCTCCTCTCTCTGTCAATTTAACTGTATTACTTTTTAATGCTTTAATTATATCCCACTTTACTCTCTGGTTACATGCAAGTTGCAAGCATCTCAGTGGCTGAGCTTTTTTCTGGATGACTTGAACCGGTTCGGTTATTCCATATCAGACTAAATTTCGATGTTTTGATAACCTAATTGATTCCCATCGACTAATTTGATCTATGTAATCGACCTCACAATCATTGCAAGGTATTTTGCTGATGATTAACTTACTTGTCTAATTGAGTTCTTATGTTTTGTAGGCGATTGTTTCGGAAACCTAAAACAACACAAACCAGTGATCACTGTTCACTAACTTGATCCATTGATGCAAAGCTGTACTGATACTTCAGTAAAATTACATGTATCACTCTTTGAATATATTCATATGAAGAAAATTTACTTAAGCGTTATTACGCCCATTTACTTTGTTGATAGGTGTCAACCGTTAAGTAACCACAAGTCATAAGCTGAACTGATATGTGATACATTCACTGCACTTATCCCTGGATGAAACATGCTCTGACTTTGGAAAGAACATGAGTTTTTTCAACGTTACAGACATACTTTGCTGATGAGTGTGATCAAGCGAAATACGTTGATTAAGCAGGAATTTTAATTAAGTCATTTCTAGTTCTTCTGAATTTTTTCTTAACCTTTTTGTGCTATATGAAGTGTGGTAACTTGAACTGCTGCAAAGTTCCACCTTGAAACTCAGTCAATCAGCTCGTCATATGGCAAGGTTACTGTATAATATGTAGTACATTTCCATTTATGAACTGTATTGCATAAACAGCTGACAGAATTACGGTAGAACTTAGGACTCAAGCAACATAATAATAAATGTTCAGAGATAAGTATATTTCAAACTTTATGGAGCGATAACATAGTATTTACCGTAGATACACTAAATTTCCAACAGTTGCATAGCAAGTTCACAAAGTCATAAAACCAGTGAATAGCATTTGGAAATATCTGTTGTATTTTAATGAAGAAAAACTATTAATGCAACGATGATATGCATTTCTCTTGAGTTGATTAGTTTCTGGACTTTACGTGTAGATTAATTATATTATCTTCTACTTCATATTCATTAAGATAAATGATCGAATACTCTACGAATAGTAAACAATTCCTGTCCAATTTTATTATGACATTTCATTTATATAGGTGCATAGAATATTTCAAAATTTCCACCTCACCATTTTACACTATTCACTAAAAGGTTCATACTGTTTTTCCAGTGTAAAGCAAGAGTAAACATCTTAGAAGGTGGATCATTTGCATATCATTCCACTCTATCATTCTTAATATGAGTACAATGAGGAAAAACTAATTAAATTTGAGGAGAAAAATAAAAGAACTAAGCACAATATTTGAGGTAAATATAACCAGAAAATGTGGATCAGTAAAGTTCGTTTCGAAATAAATAAATTGTGAAAAATGCATCGAAACGTTAACGATCAAGAAAAGAAGAAAGCTTGAATGTATCAAAATGCGCTCAGTTTCTTTTCAAGGTATCTTAACAGTAAACACATCATCAATCAAGTCTCTTTGTGTTTTCCACCTTACAACACCATTTGTTCTCATGATTCTCCGTGAATATTGGTCACCACCTATTACTTCTTCATCATCCAAGGCAGTGACTACATTATATCGGTAGTATGTTAGCAAATACAGAGAACACCGTCTTTTTTCGTAAGGATAATTCATCTTTTATCTACCCATCGGGGTTAATAAGAACCTATAAATGCTTCATTTACATAACAAACATTCACATATGACAAACTGATCATGTTTGTCTTTGCTGTAAGACTGTACTCATCCATTTATGGGTAGGAACTTAAACCCAACTAGAAGTAAAAGGTGTATACAAATATACGAAATCCAGTCTGAAGTGGTTTTACTGTTTCATTTTCAAAAGATTGATTATTGAACAAAGAATATGTTTTTCGATAACCTTATCAACAGGTATTACAGGTACATATCCATAATAACGAAGGAATGATTGCTATCGTCAACATTAGTGGTTTTAACAAAGAGTAACGTGAAATCATTTAGATGAGAATTCTAAAAGTTATTTGCAATTAGACTGGTTAACAGATGATAGTCCAAACTATGTGTGTATGTGGGGTAATATGTAAAATTGTAATACTAAACTGAACATTAATATTACAAAGTAAATGATTAGGGATTACAACGAAAGTATAGTAGTAAATTCTCATGAGTCATGTTCATATTAAATTTTATTTATGCTGATTATAAAGTTCAGATAGATAAATGGACATGTCAAGGACGGGGCTTCCCCATTCGGTCTCATGCTGACAGATTTCTTTTTAAGCATACTAGAGAATGGTCCTTTGAACAACTTTATCAGAAATTTTTCATTTTATTTCCGGTATATGGATTACACCTTTATTCTTTGTGATAATCATTCGGATTGAAACGCAGTAATAACTCAGTTCAATGAAGTACATTCTGATATAAAATTCACGTGCGAAGAGATCCCAAAGAAGAACTGTCTTCCTACATGTCCTCCTAACAAGAAAATTAAATGACAGTGTAATCATAAATGTGCATAGGAAAGACATATGAACAAGACTGTATACACATTTTCACACCTTTGTTCCTCTTCAGTACAAAAAAAATTTAGTGAGGAACCTCAGTCACAGCGTGAGAACTATATGCTCAGAAGATGTAATCGAAGATGAACTAAGCATTGTATATAATTCCTTGATTGAAAACAGCTATCCTGACAAAATCATCAGGAAACATATGACTGAGAAAGTTGAGAAGGACTACTCATTATCCGTAAACAAGAAGCCTTTATATATACGACTGCAATTCAAAGGCAATATACCTAGCGAAATAATTATGAAGAAGTTAAGAAAATCAGTTCAAAGAGCTTTTAATGCTGGCAAACTACAAGCCTTATTTTCTACACGACAGATAGGGACTCTTCAGTTGAAAGATGAAGTACGTAGACTAGACTAGCCACTTCTAACTGGCGCAAGTTATATTGACCATTTCTCTAGGAACTTGATTTTTCGTGCTCGCTCAGGAACATTTACCTGTGTGGTTAAATAAAGGTGTAGTTAGAAGCATCAGTAGCCCCACACTAGAACACCTGGTCTAAACCGGCCACAAAGCCAATATTGAAGACTCCTTCTCCATCATCTATTGGGTACCGAACAAACTGTCAAAAACATCCAGGTACCGCATACTCCAAACAACAGAGGCTATCGCGACCCGCCTCAGACAACCGGAGTTGTGTGTGCAGGTGAAACCACTCCATATTAGTGTGTTTATTAACTATGTCACACGGTGAAACAGTATTATTTACTGGATGACGTTTCGAACAAAATATATTGTTCATAATCACATCAATTATAATCACACGCCTTCGAAACTTGATTTTTATAGTTTTCTTTGTTCCCTCCTATTTGTCCAAAGGGTAGTAAAATTTTCCAGATATATGGGACAGCTCCAACCACTATTACTGCCGTGGTATGCTGTGGAGCTTGCAAATTCATAAATACCTTATTACATCGGCCTTTTTGATATGGCCCTCCATCCTGTACATATAAATTCCCCTACTCCTTGTCATTGGAGTGTCGGTGGCACAGCAGTTAGGACGCTCGCCGACCATGGATATCGTCCGGGGTTCGATCCCCTGCCGACGCACTCCTTTACCTCGCTAAGCCAGAAATAATGCTGGTAGAGAGGAAAGGTTGGCCATGAGGCTAGCAACTCCATCCTGTAAAAAATAAACACTACTACGAAACTTCAAGCCACTAACTTGAAGCCCTATGTTCCAATGGGAACGTGAAGGAAAAATTATTTATTATTATTATTACTCTTTGTCATTACACTTGAATTAACTAACCTTTTGTTTCATTGTGGGTAAAATTTATTTTGGTAAAGTCTCACAGGCATATGTTTCCAAACTGTAGACGTTACGAATTTCTTGGAATAATTTGAACGCCGAGTCAGACAGAATCATTATAAATTATTTAAAATAATCGTAGAGCGTGTAAGAAAAAAACTTCAAAACAAGATTTTTCTCTGCGTTTCTGATATGTATCCACATATATATTTATGTGTGTGTGTATGTTGGTCTCTCTTTCTGTTTGCTCGGTTAGTCTGTGACCACTTCACTTGTATGAACTTGTCTCCTTTAACAATGTATATTCCATTTATATTATATATAATATGAGTGTTGTTGACAGTCCGTTGCTTGGTGACATATATCCATATATGTTTGTTGGCATGTCTGCTATATTCGCTATGTATAATTGGATCGACACTCCATTATAATTAGCCATTCATGTTAAGACTGTCTAATGATTTTTCCCACGCTTGTCTGAATTATTTATATATATTCGCATTCACAATTTGTGTGAACTACTTTACTTTACAACTACTTGACTTGCTTACCACTTTGGTGTGAGACCATTTATTTTCGTCTCCTTGTGTTTGGACAATAGAAGTATCATCGCAAACCTAGTGGTCTTCTGATTTCCGCCTTCTCGCGTCAGGACTATTAGTTTCTCGACCAGTCCATAACAATAATTTAGCGACGAGTACATAACAATTTGGCGACGGGGAAAACTACTATTAACCACACAGCAGCAACAACATAACAATTTACTATGGATTATTCTAAATTGGAATTATTGTTTGAACAACAATTGAAATTAATGGAAATGTTCGTCAACCAACAGACTGGTCCAGCTCCACCTTCAAGCAATCCCAATCATACCATGCTACCATCTGTCGACGGAATTGTGAACAGCATTTCACAGTTCAATTATGACCCAGAGGCTAATGTCACTTTTGACACATGGTATCAACGTTATGAGGATTTATTCACTGTTGATCTCGCCTCACAAGACGATGCCTGGAAGGTGCGAGTTTTGCTACGTAAATTGGGTCCGGCAGAATATGAACGGTACTGCAACCTAATTTTACCACAGAAACCACGTGACAATTGTTTCGATGATACAATAAAGTTGCTGCGTGAACATTTCGGAGACCACTCCTCATTATTCAGTATACGTTATCGTTGCCTCAAGCTGACAATGAATGAAAATGATGATTTTCTTACTCACGTTGGCACAGTCAACCGAGAATGTGAGAGATTTCGACTCAGGTCCTTAACAGATGATCAATTCAAAGCCTTGATTCTCATATGCAGTCTCCAATCTCCTCGTTTCACAGATATCCGAACTCGACTGCTCAATCAGCTAGAACAAAATCCCAAGTTAACATTACATGACATAGCTGATGAATATCAACGGCTGATTAATCTGCAGAAAGACACACACCTGGTCGAATCAACACCTTCGAGAAGCTCTGATATTCGTGCATTACGAAAGAGCAAAAATCTCTCATCATCTACTCCTGACCCACCTACTTCTTCTAATGTCCCGCGGAAATCTATACATACTCGTCCAACTTCACAAAATACTGCAAAGAAGACCCCACCATCACCATGCTGGCATTGTGGCGCGTGGCACTTTGTAAAGTCTTGCCCATACAAAAATCATCGTTGCAGCAAGTGCAAAATCATCGGTCATAAAAATGGTTTTTGTCAGCCACGCCAACTCAGATATCATAATCCAGCAAAAGCTCAAAAAAATGTTGGTCCTAAATCTCCAAAAAGATCATTGAGTCTACTCGCAACCTGTCAAGTCACAACACCAGGTATGCGGAAATATCTTGACCTTCAGATGAATGGTCATGATGCACGTCTGCAGCTAGATACCGCCTCTGATATTACTGTTATATCAGAAAAACTTTGGAATTATATTGGCAGACCACCAATCGCAAATACTTCTCAGACTGCTGTCAGCGCCTGTGGTGGGCGCCTCAAACTAATTGGTGAACTCGAATGTTCTGTTTCCTTCCGCGATATCAAATTCACAGGAATTTGTTACGTCACCAAGAGTGATTTAAATCTTTTGGGACTTGATTGGTTCGATCGTTTACATCTGGCTGATGTCCCACTTAGTTCTGTATGCAACGCAGTTAACAAGGATGAAAATTCAGCCAACTCCTTTTCTGATTTATGCAAACTATTCGCACCTGTTTTTCAGCCCGGATTAGGTCACTGTACCTCGCTGCAAGCTACCTTTCGAGTATTACCAGACGCAAAACCGGTTTTTCGCCCAAAGAGGCCAGTTCCATATGCATCTGTACCAAAAGTTGACGAAGAATTGGAGAGACTGCAACAACAAGGCGTATTAACACCAGTCACGTACTCGGCATGGGCAGCACCCATCGTCGTTGTCAAGAAAGCGAATGGGTCCCTACGTATTTGTGCTGATTTCTCTACTGGGTTGAATGCTGCATTAGAACAGCACCACTATCCTTTACCTACACCGGATGATTTATTCACTGTTTTAAATGGTGGATCTTATTTTGCAAAACTGGATCTTGCTGACGCATATCTACAAGTGGAAGTAGCCCCAGAATGCCGAGAACTCCTTACCATTAATACACATCGCGGTTTGTTCCAATACAACAGATTACCTTTCGGAGTTAAAACTGCCCCAGCTATTTTCCAACAACTGATGGATACTATCTTGGCAGGTATTCCGGGTGTTGCCGTCTATCTTGATGATATCTTGGTGGTAGCGAATTCTATAAACGAACTTTACAGCAGGACAGAAGCTGTTTGTCACGCATGCAGGACAACGGTCTACGACTACGCTCAGAGAAGTGTCAGTTCTCCTTGAGATCTGTCAAATACCTTGGATTTATATTTGATGCATCGGGTAGACGTCCAGATCCTGACAACATACGTGCTATAAAAGAGATGCCCGCACCTACTGATGTGCCTTCCTTACGCTCTTTCTTGGGATTAATTAGCTATTACTCTGCATTTCTCCCTGCGCTGCATAATGTTCGACACCCCCTCAATCGACTACTCGAAAAGAATGCAACCTGGAAATGGTCCGAAGCTTGCAGATCAGCTTTTGAAAAGTTGAAGTCTATGTTAACTTCTGAATTGCTTCTGACACATTATAGTCCAACACTTCCAATTATAGTTGCAGCGGACGCTTCAGCAAGCGGAGTGGGAGCTGTCATTTTACATGTCTTCCCAGATGGTTCACAAAAAGCAATAATGCATGCATCTCGAACACTAACTGCGGCAGAAAAGAAATATGCACAAATTGAAAAAGAAGCCTTAGCTTTAGTTTTCGCCGTACGACGTTTCCATAAAATGATCTACGGCCGCCGATTTACCTTGCTGACAGATCATAAACCGTTACTTTCCATTTTCGGATCTAAATCAGGTATCCCGGTACATGCAGCTAACCGACTACAACGCTGGGCAATAATATTACTTGGATACGATTTCGATATTAAATACAACCGAACTAACGAATTTGGTCAAGCCGACGCTCTATCTCGGCTAATTAGCGACTATCCTGCATCAAGTGAAGATATGGTAATTGCATCGATCGCCACCAAAGACTATGCAGTTAACCTCATCGACAATGCTATTCGATCTCTACCAGTAACGTTTGCAGAAATCCAGCGAACTACAAGCACCGATGCCACCTTACGACGTGCTACACAGTATGTATCCAGTAATTGGCCAAAGATTAAATATAGTGGAGACCTAAAACACCTGTTTGCCCGTCGTGATTCCTTATGTGTTGTAAAAGATTGCTTGATGTTTGGAGAACGCGTAGTGATACCTGAAGCATTACGAAATAAACTCCTGAAACAGTTTCACATGGGACATCCTGGTATTCAGCGGATGAAGAGTATTGCTCGCAGCTACGCATACTGGCCTAATATGGATAAGCATATTATCGACTTTGTTCAACGATGTTCAAAATGTCAACAATCAGCAAAGCTACCCCACCAGCTACCTCCCGTACCGTGGCCTCCAGCATCCCATCCTTGGTCCAGAATTCATATTGACTTTGCTGGCCCTACAAATGGTGCATACTATTTAGTGGTGGTAGACGCTTTTTCTAAGTGGCCAGAAGTTATACCAATGGTTTCGCCGACAACGTCCCAGACTCTCAAAGCTCTCACTGACATATTCTCCCACCATGGTCTCCCAGAAACCATAGTTACAGACAATGGTTCGCAGTTTACCTCTCATCAGTTTCAGCAGTTCTGTCATCAAAATGCTATCGAGCATATGTTCACACCGCCGTATCATCCTCAGTCAAACGGCCAAGCGGAACGTTTTGTCGACACTTTGAAGAGAGCCTTACTCAAAGCAGAGGGAGAGGGGACACCATTTGACATCATCCAAAAATTCTTGATGGTGTACCGTACAACGGCGAATGAGTCAACACAGAACAAGAAATCGCCGGCAGAAATTCTCTACGGACGCAAACTTAGAACGATTCATAACTCAATGTTACCACCGACACTCAAACATGCCGACGCATCATTTCGGAATGAAAAAAAATTTGATGTTGGTGACCCTATCTATGTCCGCGACTATCGAGGAGGACATAAACCTTGGAATAAAGGTTCCATCTCAGCACGACGTGGTCGAGTTATGTACGACGTGAAAGTTGGAAATGAATTATGGACCCGTCACTACAATCAGTTGCGGCCAAGAAACTCAAATATCCCTACCAGTACACAGTCATCCCTACCTCTGGATATTCTCTTGGATACTTTTAACTTACCTACGACTGACAAAACAGAAAAGCAGAAGTGCCCAGCTCAGACAACGTCAGACAAAGCAGAAGCCGCAAACTCAACAAGCAGACGAAGCAACAGACGTCGACAACAAACTGAACGGTTTCAGATAAACCCCAAGAAAGCACGCTATTAATCATCAATCTTCTCAAAAGGGGAGGTGATATGTATCCACATATATATTTATGTGTGTGTGTATGTTGGTCTCTCTTTCTGTTTGCTCGGTTAGTCTGTGACCACTTCCCTTGTATGAACTTGTCTCCTTTAACAATGTATATTCCATTTATATTATATATAATATGAGTGTTTGTTGACAGTCCGTTGCTTGGTGACATATATCCATATATGTTTGTTGGCATGTCTGCTATATTCGCTATGTATAATTGGATCGACACTCCATTATAATTAGCCATTCATGTTAAGACTGTCTAATGATTTTTCCCACGCTTGTCTGAATTATTTATATATATTCGCATTCTCAATTTGTGTGAACTACTTTACTTTACAACTACTTGACTTGCTTACCACTTTGGTGTGAGACCATTTATTTTCGTCTCCTTGTGTTTGGACAATAGAAGTATCATCGCAAACCTAGTGGTCTTCTGATTTCCGCCTTCTCGCGTCAGGACTATTAGTTTCTCGACCAGTCCATAACAATAATTTAGCGACGAGTACATAACAATTTGGCGACGGGGAAAACTAGTACATAACAGTTTCGCTGTGTAAGCGACAGCTTCTTCAGCAGAATTATTCGGATTTCATTAATCATCAAAATATATAGTCAACATTTTTTTTCATAAATTAAAGTCAGTTTATTTGAAGTTCACTTGTCGATAAACATCTGTACCAATAGAAATATGTAAGCAGTCATCACATGTTCGTAATGACCTATGTCAAACTCTTATTGTGTTTTTTTATTTGTATGAGTGAGTGTGTGTGTGACGAAGTATTTTGATGATTAATAAAATCCTAACAAATCAGCTGAAGAAGCTGTTGCTTACACAGCGAAACGTAAAGAAAAGTCTTGTTTTGATTTTCTCTTAAACACTGGGATTATTTAAAATAATTTTTAAAGCAGGCATGTCAACCTGAGACCGGGCACTTCAGTCCAATCAATCGATGGGAAATCTCAAATTCCATTAAATAAGAGGTGGATTACGTGGCACAAGTGGTCTAGTGGATAACGCTTTGACGTTTGAAACTATGGGCACTGGGTTCGAGCCTCAGTGGGAACATCATCACTCACTGGGAAATGCAGGTACATCCAGATGACGGGTCCCAAATAGGACGAAATGCGCTTTATCCAGGATTTCATTGCTAGTAACCATCCACCAATTAAATACTGATTAAATGCCCAGACATCGTCGAAGCATCTGCACAAGAAGCCGACATGTCAGCGTGAAACCGCGCACTTCGGTCCAATCAATCGACGGGAAAATCTAAAATCCAATTAAATTTATAAAGTCTCACAGTGTTATACAGTAATATTTACCGATGACATTTCGAGCGCACACACCTTCTAACTTACATAATGACACACGTACAACGCACATAAAATTCAATGCCTTAAATTTTTTTTCTCTACCCGCGATTTTGACATGATCATTCATCCATCTGAACTTTATAATCACTATAAATAAAATTTAATATGAACATGACTCATGGGAATTTAGTGCTATACATTCGTAGCCATTTCTAATAATTTACTTTGTAATATTAGTGTTCAGTTTATTCTAAATTATTTAAATTAATCCCAGCGTGTTAAGAAAACCAAAACAAGATTTTTCTGAACGTTTCGCCGTGTAAGCCACAGCTTCTTCAGCAGATTTATAACGTTCAGAAAAATCTTGTTTCGATTTTCTTAACACGCTGGGATTAATTTAAATAATTTATAATGACTCGGAGCTCAATTTATTCCAGGAAGATCGCAACACCTACGGTCTGGAAACTTATAATTTTAGTGTTCAGTTCAGTATTATAATTTCACATATTACCACATACACACATAGTTTGGACTATTAACAGTCTAAATGCAAATAACTTTTGGAATTCTGATCTAAACGATTCCACGTTACTCTTTTTGAAATCGACTAATGTTGACAATAGCAATCATTCCTTCGTTATTATGGATATGTATCTGTAGTAGCTGTTGATGAGGTTATCGAAAAGGATATTCTATGCTCAGTAATCAAGGTTTTAAAATTTTGAATGGGCTTATTTCATTTTCACTCTTATCACGATGTCATTGTAGCAGAAGAACGCAAGACAAGGAAGCAAAGGTATATTCTCCATTGATCAAACCGCCTTTTATATCTATACATTTTATATTCTTTAACCAATCACTGAGGGTGTGATTTTGGTTTACATTCAACGACATGAAATAGAATGCTCAAATACACACATAGTATTCTGTTGCTAATGCAGTATTGAACTGTGGAAATATGTGAGAATAATGTTCAGTTGGAATACCTTGTTTGTATCACACCATCACACTACGATTACAATTTGTAAAATTTCGCAGTTGGCCTCAAACTACTAATACAAATATTTTCGCTCGTACTTCTAAATGAAACATTTTCTATTTTGAGGGGATCTAATTGAAAACATTTCGTCTCCGTAGTAAATTTAAAACAAGTAACAGTTGTGAAAAAAGCAGTATTCGATGAAACCATTCCGCAGGACTCTTCAGCCGAACATGTTTATTTATACTAGTTTCTTATGATTAACATACATTCAAACACATGAGCATAGTGACAAAGAATAAGTATTAATTTCAACAAATATATGATCGATAAGACAGGAATAACAAATTGTTAATATTGTTTATTAAGAAGTGAACAATGATCAAAGTACATTTTAAAAATGTAAAATGAAGTTACCGTGGTGCATTGCAAAGGAGCTCTGAACAATTACACTTCAAAATATTGAATTACAAAGAAGTTGTAAAAAATTATAACCGTTTTAAACCACATTGGACTAAATAAAAGCTTTTAACGTGCCTCAGGGAATCTCAAAATATTGTTTCAACACACCATACCAAGATTAATACGCAACTATGATTTTTCGATTTGCGAATATCTCCGAGATGGACTATCAGCATAACAGATAATAATGATAATAGTAATAGCCAGTCAAAAGAAAGGAGGGAAGGCGAAAATGTGGGTTTTCAAGTTAGACTTTAACTAGCTACAGTCTCCTTTAATAATACAGGTGGATCCAGCTTTTTTAATCCCATTGCCCAGGCTTAGGCAAATTCGAGCGCTTTTTTATTACTTTGACTGCTGATCGCTGATCAAGAAGCTCCTATCCACCAGGAAATTATGATCACAGTCCAATAAATGACGTGTTACTGAACTCCTTAATTTGCCATCACAAGTACCAAGAAGGCATTTGAGGTAATGTTTGGCAAGATGAACTGATAGAGTTCTTTTCGTACACCCAGTGTATTTGCCTCCATAAACACGTGAATTCTTATATACATTTTGTATGGCAAGAAATAATTATCTTTCGTTCTAATACCCCGAATAGTACCCCACTGCCAACAACTTGTCTTGTAGACAGAAGACAAGTAGTTCAGCGAAGAGTCTCTTTTCAGAGAATTCATTTTCATAGCTGTACAATCGCAAATATATATGGTTATTTTGTGTGTGTGTGTGTATACATTAAATTAGTCAAACGAAAATACAATTAGTAAGTTCAGATGAATTGGATGTTGATAAGAGGATAGCAACAAAAATGATGAGTTGTCAAAAACGATTGTTAAAGAGGAGTAAGTTCAGGTGAATTGTATCGAATATTTAAGGTTGGCTTGTTTCAGCTGCTTCCCGCTGTTATTTACATCAGGTGTTCTATAGTTTAAAAAAAAGTCTGATTAACCTGAAATCTTTACTTAAAACTGTGTTCTCTGTATCTTTCGTAACTAAAGTGAAGCTTATAACTGTAACAGATAATACAAAACATTAAGCCTAAAGGACCACACAAGTGGTAACATACTTTATGCATATAGAAAAACTGCAATCGTAATTTTCCCATGTTTTCAATAAATCAAATAAGTAATTTCCAACCACAGTATTTGAAAATGCTGTTTAAAATGATTGATTTATTAATTATGCAAAGGTATTCATTTGTAAAAACGATGAACTTCGTACCTTCACATCAAAAAACGAAATTTATTTCCTTTTTCTGAAGACTGTTACGTTCGTGTGTTTTAACAAAAAATTGCATTCTAATTTTTTTCATGAATAATTTAGTACCTGTGCGTTAACTGGAAACTTTATATATATATATATATATATATATATACTCTGAAGTCTCTGTGTAGGTCAACAGCACTCACCATCAAAAATAACATCCGGATTTTCAACTCCAATGTGAAGTCAGTCAGTGCTACTCACCATACGGATCAAAGACTTGGCCAGCGCGTCATAAAGAGCATCTCAAACAAACTACAGACCTTCATCAACAGCTAGCTGTCTTCGCTCAATACTACTCAAAATCAGATGGCCGGACAGAAAAGATCACCAACAGGGAGGGATCTCTGGCAATGAGCGAACCAACACAGCAGGAACCGATTGTGAAACAAATAGGCAGGAAGAAATGGAGATGGATTGGCTGGCCATACTCTGAGGAAACAAACCATCAAGTGAGTGACATCACTAGACAAGCCATCGCTCGAGTGGAACCCGAAAGGGAAGCGGGCGGCGAGTTGGTCGTCAGTGCTAGGGTGGGGTGACTTGGAGGAGGTCATGTGAAGATGAGGTGAAAGCATGTGGGCAGACTTGGAGCGGGGTGAAAAACTTGGCAGAGAACAGGGCGCATTGGAGACGTGCGGCTGAAGCCCTATGTTCCTCTTTGAATTAGAGGAAATAATAATATATACGGATTCGGTTCCAAATTAGTTGTAAGTGAGACTCCTATTTGAAGCACAGAAGCTTAAATTTACAATGCGATTGAAACACCAACTAAAATTTATCAACAGAGAAACATTTTCTAGTTGATTACAAAATTTGAACTAGATTTCTACACAACATGGGACCTAAAGATATGATACAGACTCTCTTTCGCTTGATATCTTTCAGAAAAGCTCCTTCACCACGAAATAGATCTTATCAAGCACCATCCGATTTCAGATGAAGAATTTACTTTTCAGTTTATCGTTTAGAATCTTAATTCTATCGATTCACAATGTAGTACTTCCCTAAATCCACTAGTGTCTTTTAGTGAAGTTCAGAACAGATTTGACTGAATTCACTGGCTGTAGTTTCTTGCTTGAGTGAAATATTTTAAATTGAAGTAAACTTGAAAAGCCTAACAAGTATAACATAAATTTGTTTATATATAAGACAGACATTTTTAGGTTACATTAATCACTGAGGGATGAAATATAGACAGCTTTTTGTACAACTCTTCTCATCTCCAAACAGTAAATAGAAACCCATTGGTTTCCGATGGTTTCCTAACTGATGTTAGGTCGACAGGGAAAGCCACTTGACTGAACAATGCATTTACTTAGTCACAGATTAGAAAATGGGCTGCATCTATTTCGTATATATATATATATTAGGTGTTTTATGGTCTTCTGAAAATTCGTTGATTAATATCACACTGAAAGATTAACGATCAGAACTGTGAAACAAAGCGAACCACGTAAAATGTATGAGATTAAATCTTCGGAAAATAAAAGACGACTAACTACAATAATTTGGTGATAAAACCAGCGTTAAATACACTGGAATCATAAACGAATGCCACTTATCTGACGGAAACAATGAATTAACAGTTAACATTTTAGTGGTTTAAAGCATAACGTAATTTGGTGGATAGTGATTAGCAGTGGAACCCAGGATTCGTATTTCATCCTATATTTTAGAGTCGTCAACTGAATATACCTGCATTCCCCAGTAGGCAGTGGTGTTTCCACTGAGTCTCCAACCCTGTACCCATCGTTTCAAAAGCCAGAGCGTTATTCACGAGTGGTGGCTCTCGTGACTCAAATGATTTAATGGATAATGCTTTGGGGTTCGAAACGATGGATACTGGGTTGCAGACTCAGTGGGAATGTAGGTACAACCAGTTGACAAGCCTTAAACAAGACGGAATGAGCATTCAGGATTCCACTGCTAGTCACCATCCACCAATCTACTTTATGTTAATCCTTAGATATCATCGAAGCATCCGCACAAAGAACCGACATGTCAAGAAAGGCCGAGGATTTCCGTCCAATCAATCAAAGGGAAAACCAAGATTTAATTAAATATAGGTATTTTTGTAAAAGCAATACATCAAATCAATTCGAATAATGGACGCTTTCTATTTATTGTTTTCTTTAGCTTTTATCAGAATTTGAATTGTGTAGTTTACCTCGGCTTACTTCACTGACTCTGTACTTGGGATTCACTTTGTAGGGGACTAATACTAAGGTTCACTAATATTACAAATATGAGAATAATAATCCAAGTCAATGAAATGTTAAATAACAATATATTACCAACAATACAGTGACGAGTTATATCAACAAAAAGGATTACTTGGATATAAAGTTTAAGTCCTCTACTACAAATTGTCTATATAATCCACAGGTACGTTAGTTGTTTGGGTTGCGTCTGCTGTAGCTGCTGTGTTCCGGTTGTAGAATCGTCTTCGGTTGAGGGTAGTAGACTCCTACAATAAATCCGAAGTATACAACACAGTATGAGTTGAGCAAGTAAGCAGAAATAACCAGAGAGAAAGTGAAGTCTCCAACAGCAAAGTGTATTTCCAATTGTACACGGAAGTTATATATATTTTAACAAGAAGCGTTTTAAACAAAACTCATGTACAATATCTCTAATTTCTACATATAACCAAAAAGTGTACAATCATATTGTTACGTACTCCACAACTTCAAACTACTGTTTCTCGGTTAATATTTGTTCGCAATGAGATTTATGCAGAGACACTAGAATTATTTGTTAGTTTTTATAAAGGTGAATAAATCACCGAACAACTGATCCATCATACCATGAGTGATATATTTTTTAAACCTTTTTTGAAGAGAGTAAATGATTTTTCGATAGAAGGTGAATAAAAGAGATCAGCCATAACGAGACTTTGTGGAAATTCACTACAAATAAGCGTTTAAATGCAGTTTTTGAATCATTAGGAATACTCCTTTTTCTTGTTACTTTAATTGGGATTCTCTTGATGAAGCGTGTGATGTGGTCATCACGTCTGGTGAAACAATAGTGACACGCTCTAATGTGCCTGATTTTTGTGTTAGGTAGTAGTATAACAACAGAAGACAAGGGCCTGCAACAGATCCTTTTATTACGGAAATCAGCACGTGTTCATATATATTTCATGTACATTATTATAGCTTATTCAAGTAGACAAACACAGTCTTCTGATTAGTTGTTTCTGGTTTCTCGGAAAGTAAAGCCATATATTTGCGAATCTTATTTTCCCCCGCGCTAATTCTGCTGTGATTGGTTGTTGAATCAGCCTTGTTCATATTTCTCACGGCCAATATTAGTGACCTAGACACTGACGTAAATTAATGTCTACCAATTGACTAGCAACCTACTCTCAGCACAGTAGGAGTTAAGCTACAGGAACTTCTGAATCCAGCTTTTATGTACCCTGCCACAGTGCTTGAGTTCTACTCCTATATTAAAGACACTTTTATTACCCTTTGATTTGGACTTGTACACGGTAACATTAACTAGCTTATTTGCTTTTATACTGTTCTTCATAGTAACTGTAGAACACAATGGCATTTTGTAGCAGAATATTTTATTTGACCGAATTATGTAAAGTAACAGCAAAATACAACAGCCTTACGCTCCAACTTCGATTCGCAAAAAGTATTTGTGTCCTGCTCCTTTTATTTCCTTTTCATAATATTTAAATTGGTTTACAATTGTCTTCACTTCTCTTGTTCACAACTTAATCCATCTCTCCATTATAGAAGAATTTTTCAGAATACCACACATATTGTACTACTTACAACTGCTTGTCAGTGACACATGCCACATTATCAACGTACCGCTCAAGTGTTAAACCTGAATAAAATTTCAAAAACCTTTCATTTCATACCTTCGGGAAATAATCGATACGGTAGGAGATAAAAATGCTGTCTCAACTATCATTTGCATATTTGTTTACAAATCTTTTCTGACTTTAAATCAACTGACCATTCACTTATCTGATCTATCATATAAAGACGTTATTGAATGCATTTTTGTACAACTGAGAGATTGATCGATATCTTTTTTGAGTAGGTCATTGGTGAGATTAAAAAACTTGTATTTTAATCCAGGTTTAAAGGGAAGGGTCAAAAATTCAGGAAATGCTAATAACAACCAACAACAATTTTACGTCCGATACAGGTTACTTATCTGTACCTTAGTTACTGAATTTTTCGATGGTTTAGTCGATCTTTAAACCTTAGTTCTTGTCAGTAGTCTAGGCGTTATGATTAAAAGAAAGAATGGTTTTTAGGATAGCTAATAAACAACCATAGATCTGTCACCAAAAACAGTTAACCCATTCATTGGAACATATTATAAGAAGTGGTGCAGTAGAAAATCTGCTTAGTAACAATAAAATCAATATAAATGAACGCTAAACCATGGACTAGCGCTGTTAAAAATGATGGTTAGTCAACTTTTACTGTCTCTTAGTAAAACGGCTTACATTTCTGTCTATGAATTTGTATATAACATTATACCCAATAACCCAATATACCCAATAGTTTTGAATTATACTATATTATATATATATATATATATATATATATATATATATTTACTACATTATACTATTATCACATATTCAGTTCGACTGCAGTTGACTGTATGTTCTGCATTCCTGGACGATCTTACGTGACATAATTTCACAAACCTATCAGCGTAATTTATTGAAAATAACCTTGAATTCAACACTTAAACTATATTTTAGAATCTAAATAACTGTTTTATGATCTGTACCACCATATAATGGTCATCAACTTATTCTTCTTACGCCATCACAACTGTAAGTCCATTAGTTTCGAAATAGCTACTCAGGTTATCAATATTGATCAATATGTTCCGATGTTTTTCTCGCAGTATAGTTTTACGGATTACTATCAAAGCGTAAATCTACATTTTATCTGCTGAGAAATGCAGATAAAGCAGTAACCGTCTTTCTACCTAAACATTTACCAGACTGTGTTTGTTCAATCGACGAGGCTATAAAGTTACATAGATTGAGATGGCTAGGTCACGTGCTGCGCATGCCTAACCATCGCCTCACCCCGCCGACGGGCATTACTAGCTGATATAGGTGCAGATTGGAAAAGATTAAGTGGTGGCCAAACAAAAGCATGGCATCAATCCATGAAATCCTTGAAAATTAAACTGAGTCAGTCAGGTAGGGAGATGCAGACTTCCGGGTTGTGGCCCTCGGGACTCTAAGAATCAATGACTGGAGACAATAGATGACATGGCTCAAAATCGTTGTCAATGGCCAGCGCAGATGTATTCAGTCTCTGTAATCTTTTATACTTCTTTATACCATTACCCATTCTGTTTCGCTCTTATATCTGACAAACTCTATTGATTCTCTTCACTCATCTTCTTGTCTATCTTTGAGTGCTATTTGGAACATGGCAACTCAAACTGCTGCACTTCGGTGCCAAGTTCTATGTTGAATCCAGACAGACAGACTTTGTTTGTCAATAGCATGTAAGAAAGTAAACTCAACACGGAGAAAATATGCTAAAAGTACTAGGCGATCTGAAGAAAAAGTTGTAGCGTTGAGAACTTCAGTAATAAATCCTTAATTCATTGTCTTAGTAGAAAGTATCCAAACGCTTTACTTTATAAAGGCTTAACAAAACAACTTTGTGTTTTATGTTTGTGTAACTCAACAAAGTCTACGGTCGTTACTCTTAAAATGACACTTATTCATCAGTTTTTGAGACAAACTAATCTTCTTGTTTTCGGGTTTTTAATGCATTATTTCCATAATCTTCGCCAATGCTCGCTTGAATTTGTGCATTTTGATCTCAGTTGTTTTAAAATCTTGTCATTTCGCCATCATTTACACTTGATTCTGTGATAACTCCGAACAAACAAAAAAATAATAATAGTCACTTCATTCCAAACAATAATATTTATACAGAGTGGAATTTTAACGTTTTTATGCATATTGCAACAATTTAGCTCCTTTTATAAATATGTACATACATAAGATTTAAAATGACAATATTTATAATAAAACCACTATAAACAGAAGAATGGTGGAAACATAATGAACTATAAATAGATAATAGATGTAATAATAATCTCAGCTTATACTCTGCAGTTCAGATTACTGATTTAAAAGGCTTATAAGTTGTTTTCTGACATCTGACTCTTCACACAAAATTCGTGCTAAATATGGTATGGTAGAATTTTTGTATTTAATTGTACGAGCGCAAATTCTTATGAAGTTTCTTTTGGTTTTACCCGAAAAGATACAAGGAGAAATTTAATTGAATTTCAGATTTTCCCGTCGATCGATTGGGCCAAAGTGCTCGGTCTCAGGTTGACATGTCGGCTTCTTGTGCAGATGCTTCGACGATGTCTGGGCTCTCGTGGCCCAAGTGGTCTAGTGGATAACGCTTTGGTGGTTGAAGCTATGAGCAATGGGTTCGAGCCTAGGTGGAAACATCATCACTCACTGGGAAATGCAGGTACATCCAGATGGCGGGTCCCAAATAGGACGAAATGCGCTTTATCCTGGATTCCACTGCTAGTCACCATCCACCAATTAAATTCTAATACAAGGAGAAAGTTGAGAATAACGAGGCTGTTCCGTATCGGACAAGATAACTTTGGCCAAATGCTTGTAAGAATCGAAGTGCCTATTGATAATAATGTCAGTTAGCTGAGACAAAGGGACAGTCTTCAGTGTTCTACGTAATATGACAAAGTCTTTTTTGGGAAGTCCAGGAAAGAATAATGGAGAAAAATACAGAAGAATGGGCAGAATACGTGAATTAACAAATCGTAAGAGAAGTGATTGAGTTATGCTAGCAGAAAGTCTCAAATTCCTTATGTGTTGATAAATTAAACGAAAATTTTTCCTGGAAATCAACAGGATGTGAGACAAACACAAAAACTTGGTTTTAATATCATGAATAGAGTTTTTAAGACAACTGGTCTTTTAAACTTTACTGGTTATACTTTTTGCGTTAAAAAAGTGGTTTATTTAACTTTATTAGGTGGTGAAGCTGAAGGCGAAGAAGAAGAAAAATTACCCACGTGTATGGATTATGTGATGCACTTTCTAACAGTTTTCTGGAAAGTTCTCTTCGCATTTGTCCCACCAACAGGTATGGTTTAAATGTATACATTATTAAAATGTTTATTTACATTTTCACATTGGAAAGGCGATTTCCGTTTAGTTATGATAACATTAAATACCAAATTGCGCTTATTTGATTTAATTTTAATTTTCGTTTAAGAATTCCGGTAATTTTAATATGTGCAGTATTAATACAATTTATCTTCAAGTGTATGAAATGTGTATCTAAACAATTTAATGAAATTATCCGTTTTCTGGTTTCATCTTTTAGCTGTTTTTTGTTGAGTGACACCATTAAAACTATTCTTTATTTTCAAGTATTGGTTTTGTAGGGATTTTGTTTGATTGGTTGGAGGATTTCATCATGAACTGACATCAGTGAGAGGACTTGTAAGAGTAGCACTGACCTAAGGTAGATCCCAATAATAAACGCTCTTACAAAAACTTCACCGTTTTACGCCCTTAGCTGTACTCCATCTAACGTTGTAAATATTGACGAACTAAATCGGAGTAAAAAGGCTTGATAAGATAAGTGTGTCTGGATAGAGTTATATTTTATACAAATGAGATATGAAACTTGATAAATAAGGAGTTTGTACAACTTATACAACTTACCACCTTGCTTGGCGGTAGGCTCGGAGAGTGCACTGAATGAAAGTACAACAGGAGAGCGAACCAAATGTGTCCAGCAGAGTTGAAACTCAAAAGATGCGGAAGTGCCAAACGAGTGGTTGAGTGAGTTCAAACAAAAGTTCAAGGGTTCAATGTGCACTACAAACTATTGGAAAATCTGGGAGTACTGGATAGCTGTTTCGTCTTTATTTGACTGTTGAGAGTTTTATGAAATCAACAATTTTAAAAAAATGTCTTCCAAAATATCTAGAAAAATATTCCCTAATATTTGTTTGAAGGGAATACTTCTGAAGCAAACGCATGCAGTACTCTGACTTGATGGCATGAATAACACAATACAGTACAACTTTGAGATTCATATGATAGAAACATCTAATGTACAGGAGTAATTTTCATGAGTCAATGGGTCATATAGTTCATTACTTCTCCCGGTTACCTGTAATATCATGGTTTATAGGATGAATATTTTATTATTTCTCAGTAAAATTTACCAGATTCCATGTAGGTGGAAAAATTTCTTTCAGATGTAAGTGTTATCACATGGTCAAATATCAAGATGTTTTGAAAAATCAACATGTTTAGTTAGGTATAGTTAATCGGATATATTAACCAGTTTGGCGTTGGACAAACGAAATAGATAGATACCATTCAAATCAGCTCAATCTATTTACGAATTTGATCACAGATTGATATCAGTTAGAGAACCATTGAAAACCAGGGAGTACTGGACAGCTGCTGTTTCATCCTAGTTTGGGAATCATCGGCAGTACGCACCCACTGGGATTCGAACCCGGGACCTTCCGGTTACAAGGCAAGCTCGTATACCATTTAGCCACTGGAACCCGATTCAATAGCTTATGAATTCTAACTTCAATCTTATTTAGAAAATCCAACTAATTTATATGAACAGTTATCAGGCAATAGCCCAAAATGCTCAGATTTAGGGTGAATTCCTAGAAATGTTACAAGTCATGCAAAATAACAGTATTTCTTTTGAAACGCACATATGTTTTACAATAAGTATCTGATTTTGCTTTGTTCTTGGATTGATGGTTCACAATTTCTTATAGACATTGGACATAAAAATCATCACTGTAATTATTCGACTCGTCAAAATTCTTATATTGCCTTAAATACAAAACTAACCAAGCCTGTAATTATTCCTATAGAATGAGATTTAGTTTTACATCAATAAATTATTGTTTAGGATATGAAGTCATCAATTATACTATTTTTCACCAACAGCTGTAAATTATGTCGAGTAATATAAATGAAAAATTACTAGGAAGTAGAGTTTTATGATTGTTTAACTATAGCGTAGTAACACTCATCGAATTCTTTATGTTCTTACCTAGCCTTGGCGTCAATGAAATATTGTACGAAGAAATGGTATATTCAGAAGTTGTAAAAACCTTTCAGAGATTTTCTAGATGAAAAAAGAAGAAAGCTAAAAACGACTATTTATTTTCACTTTACAAGTGTGTTCACTGAAAAGTATCCCATCACATTACCTAGCCTGTAACATTTATATTTCCTAACAAAAAGTTACGGATACTTTTGAGTGGATTTGTTTGAACCATCTTACATAAATGACAAGTAGAATACAACAAAAGGTTTCTCCCTCAGAATACGAAAATGAATCAGTGTTCAACCAGCAGTCTTTTAAAATCTCAAGTTCACCAATATATCAGCTTAACCTATAACCTATTACTTCAAAATATGAGTTTACTGTTTATATCTTCCACTACTGCTACCAAGGAACATTTTAATTTTTGAAGTGTGCCGAATTTCAAAGTTCATACTGCACAAAAAATATGTGGAATATAGTTATTGTGAAGTATGTGTAGGTAAGTGGAAAACGAGGAGACAGGGATATCCTGGACTGACGCGAAGAACCTAGAAGACCTGGATTTAGCGGATGATTTATGTCTGATGTCACACAAAATCGAAGACTTACAAGCGAAAACCGACAAACTGGTCGAAGAAGCAGCAAAGACAAGACGGAGGTTATGAAAATAACCAACCAACCAACAACAACAGCAACATCCAGTGCCAATCACCATCAACAGGAGGGATTTGAAAGAGGTTACTTCATTCACTTATCTAGGGAGCATTTTCTCAACTGCAGCCAGTCGGAACGGACGAAGATGTCAAACCGAGCGGGAATCGGGAAGGCGAGAAACACATTCATCAACCTGAAACCAATCTGGAAATCTTCGTCACTCAGCCAGCATCAACAACGAAATTCGATCGGATTTTTAATACAAACAACGTCAAGTCAGTCAGTACTTCTATACGGATCGGATCAGAAACTTGGCGGGCGGGTCACAAAGAATATTTCCAACAACCTGTTGCAGACGCTACCTTTATCAACCAACAACTGTCTTCCCTGGATCCATACTGAAGATCAGATGGCCGGGCCGGAAAGAATCACCAACAAGAAACTATGGGAACACACAAACAAAACAAGAACCAATCGCCAACCAACAAATATGCAGGAGAAGGTGGAGATGGATCGGACACTCACTGAGGAGACCGCTGGGTGACATCGCGCGCGTCAGGCCATTGCTCGAGTGGAACGCGAAAGGGAGGCGGCGAGCGGGACGTCAGTGGAAGGGTGACATGGAGGAGATGGTGTGAAGAGGAGTTGAGAGAGTATGCACTAACATGGATGCAGAAGACAGAAGCAAATGGAGACGTGCAGGTGAAGCCCTATTTTCCACTAGGAACCCAAGGGAACAATAATAATAATAAATGTGTAGGTAAGAAGAACAAAAGTGTTGTTAACTGCAATGCTTAAAAGCAGAAAATGTTTTCAGCTCTATCAGCTGTGATAAACAGAGAAGCACAAAATTCCAATACCATGTAGAAAATATTCAACATTTAATGAATTTACCTCTAAAAATATATATTACTTACTATTTTACTTATCATTTATTACTTTCGGTTATTTAATAATCTACTTATGAGTAGTATGAAAACTGAACTTTATATACATAAAAAATTAAGATTTCGTTGAAGTGCATTACATTTTAAGAACTATACGGTCGTGCTTACATACACATATGTGTTACGATAGATTATAGGCTATTCATTTGTTTGTACATATGTTGCACTTCTGACTTGCAATAATATTGATCAAAGTCATGCATGATTCATGGGTTCTAGCAGTGTAAGATAAGCCCATAAGTAAATTAATATGGTGCAATTTTAATTAAACTTTTTAGTCATAAAAAAAATCGTAAATGTGAATAAATGTCAGAAAAAGAAGAATGATTTCTTGCCATTTAGGTTGGAAATGTTATGTTGTGTGGAAAACAAAGTGTAGAATATAGTAGTATGCCTGACCAAGGGTAACGACGAAACCGACTGTATAGACTGTCTCCATACAGAAAAGTTCTGACTTCACACTATGCATTTCTCAGATTTGTGCAACTCAAAGTTGCAAGCGCTCACCTTTGGAATTACTCCAACTTAGTGAAAAACTATCGAGTTCTAACTTGGCAGTTACACTGGTTATGGTGAATTACATGTTTTAAATTAGATAAATTAGTAACTCTAACTTCTGTAATTATACAATTATACATCTCATCCAACAACTGTACGACAATGCTGCATGCCAAGTAATCCACAACGGGAGACTTACGGAATCCTTCGAAGTGAGGATGGGAGTGAGGTGAGGCTACTGTCTACTATCACCAATGATCTTCCTGAGTGCAGTAGATTGGATAATGAGACAGACAACCAGCAATGAGGAAACAAGCATAAAGTGGACTCACACAAAAAACGAGCTTGGAGGATCTGGAATTCGCCGATGATGACATATATCTGATTTCTCACAAACTGGAAGATATGCAAGTGAAAAGCAACAAGTTGGCAGAAGAAGCATCAAAGATAGGACCTCCTTCAGGTGAACAAAGAGAAAAAAGAGGTGATGAAGATTCCTGGCGAACACCACCAACAACAACAACATACAACAATCAGCCAGCCTGGGAAGCATCGTTTCAACTACAGGATGGTGTAACTGACGAGGATATCAAGGCCAGAATCGGGAAAGCAAGACAAGCTTTCATTACTCTCAAGTCTGTGTGGAGGTGAACAGCACTCAACATCAAAAATAACATCCGGATTTTCAACTCCAATGTGAAGTCAGTCAGTGCTACTCACCATACGGATCAGAGACTTGGCCAGCGCGTCATAAAGAGCATCTCAAACAAACTACAGACCTTCATCAACAGCTAGCTGTCTTCGCTCAATACTACTCAAAATCAGATGGCCGCACAGAAAAGATCACCAACAGGGAGGGATCTCTGGCAATGAGCGAACCAACACAGCAGGAACCGATTGTGAAACAAATAGGCAGGAAGAAATGGAGATGGATTGGCTGGCCATACTCTGAGGAAACAAACCATCAAGTGAGTGACATCACTAGACAAGCCATCGCTCGAGTGGAACCCGAAAGGGAAGCGGGCGGCGAGTTGGTCGTCAGTGCTAGGGTGGGGTGACTTAGAGGAAGTCGTGTGAAGATGAGATGACAGCGTGTGGGCAGACTTGGAGCGAGGTGAAAACGTTGGCAGAGAACCGAACGCCATGGAGACGCGCAGCTGAAGCCCTATGTTTCTCTAGGAATTGAAGGAAATAATAATAATAACTTGTCTAATCAATGAAGCTCAGATGTGGCTTCAAATGCAGCAGAAAATGTTTTTGTTGAACATCATAAGTATGTAGCTTCACGGTCGCCAGTGAATATAAACCTGTATCAAAATGAACACTTGGAGTAGCACTGCCTTAATGCTGACCAATGAACGATAAGTATAGTTTGTCCATAGAGTTGCGACATAAACTGTTATTCTTAGCGAACTCATCGAACAGATTTCATACATGTCATTCATTTTATACGCGCAAATTCTAAATTATCGTGTAATATATATATATATATATAAAGTAATAAGAATCTTATCTGTTTTTTCTCAATTATTTTTAGACTATGGTGGTGGTTGGTTTTGCTTTACTGTTTGCATATTAGTCATTGGTGTGTTAACAGCAGTCATAGGAGATATAGCATCTTCATTCGGCTGTTGCGTTGGACTGACTGACGCTGTGACCGCGATTACATTTGTTGCACTTGGTACTAGTTTACCAGGTGGGTAGATTAAATTCATTTGATATATTAAAACAGTTTTATTTTAATTTTCTTTTTAATGTAAACAAACACTTTTATGTAAGTATTTGATGTCAATCATTCATTATTGAACAACTTATACTGACTGATTCACGATTGGTTTTTTCCCATTACAAAGCTAAACAATATTAGAAGGGTAAATAATTCATCATCGATCTAGTAAGTGATATTTGAAAAGTAAAATGATCACCATCAATTATGTGATTCAATAACAGTTTAAAGTTGTTAGATAGATTATTGATTTTGTAAGTAATCACTTTTGAAAAACAATTACCTCTACGATTCAGAACAGTGTAAACACTGACAGTAGTATTGCTACTCCATTAGAAGCATACTGCTGATGTACAAACACAATGTAAGCAATGTTGAAGGATAATTTATGCTGTTTAGAATGCCATTCATTAATGCCATGTGTTGTACAAGTAACGTTAATCAATAGATATTATCATATTTCCCTGCAATGAACCATCCTCTCAATAAATCACAACTTAGTAGATTAAGTCAATCACATTATAATCTAACAGTGTACATCTCCCGGAGTTAGTTGTGCTCACCATTTATATATACAATAACTAAACAGTCACTGGCCAAATTAAGCTACTCTGTTCAAAACAATGATGAACAAGCTTATGTTTCTGTGTGTAATATACTTAGTTGTGGAGGTAATCAAAAAAGATTAATCAGCCTGTAACCCATATCTTCAACCACTAGTAGGCTAATTTCCAGACTTATGAGGAGTCACCTTTATTCGTATCCCGAATTTACATTGTCCCACAGTCTCAATTGTTGTTATTATTATTATTATTATTGAGGTCTTTTTTGACTGGACATGCTATACACAATGAGTATCATCAAGACTCTAGCTTCATTTATTCATGGTTTCTTTCCAATTAACACGTTCAATCATCAGCTAAATACAACATATCTTTGGTTTTCTCCTCTACATCTAGACACATTCGCAAGTAAAGTTGCTGCTGTCGGTGATCAGTATGCCGATTCATCTATTGGTAATGTAACAGGTAGTAATGCCGTCAATGTATTCTTGGGTATCGGCTTAGGCTGGAGCATAGCAGCTATCTATCATGCTATAAAAGGAACTCAATTTCTAGTTCAACCAGGATCATTAGGTTTCTCTGTAACAATATTTTGTATATTCGCGTTAGCTGCTATCGCGTTAATATTATTTCGGCGTAAAAAATCAATCGGTGGTGAACTGGGTGGTCCGAAAGTAGCTAAATACCTTTCAGCTACATTTTTATTCTTTTTATGGTTCGTTTACATTCTATTGGCTGGTCTGGAAAACTATTGTATCATTGAAGGCTTCTAAACAAACAAAAACAAAAAAGATACTAAACCATACAAATTCATCTTGATGATGGACAATAACAGGAGAAAGTAAAATGGACAAAACTGTCGTACGAATCTTTCTCCATGTTTTTAACTGTGAAATTAAACTGAAAAGAAATTAGATTACAAACCCAGCCCCCACCCCACTTTAATTTACTCTTTCCATGTTTCTGTGTATATGCTATTTAGAAAAAGATAACTAACTATATTCTCCATTCTGATTAGTAATATTTAAAGAAAATATAATTCTTCCTTTCTTAGTTTTTTATTACTGTTATTATGATTATTATTATTATTGTCATATGATAAATATCAGTTTTCGCAGAAGTAAAACGGATTATGTTAACCTCAACCAATAATAAAAACTGGATGTTGATAATCCCTCCATTGTATAACACATTACAGCTGTAAAACTAATGATATATATATATATATAACGCTTAAACAATTTGACCAACCTAAACACAAACACACCCGAATTGCTTACTTTTCAAAGATATTTCTTTTCATTGGTTTATTTGTATTATAAATCTGTCCATTAGCTGTACTGAAATGTATGCAGCATATGGGTGTAAAAAACAGAACACACTGTTACGTAACTTCTTGCGTACTCTTGTTAATTTTTTACTTACAGAAGCCTTACAGTTCTCACATAGATTAATCACTCTTAGTTTATATTTTTATAAGTAGTAAGTTAACCGTTACGGTATACACATATTTACGTATATGACTATGCATTCATAGATGAATATAACTCGGCATATATTCCACAATTTAAAAAAAAATACTCTCCATCTACACAGTTTTCTGGAATAATTTTTCCTAGTGAAGTGAAGAGTTAAATGTACACACATAGAGAACACACCTGAACGTAAATGTCCATTGTGACCGCCTTTTCCCATCATCTTAAAAGGCTTTATTACACACAATAGTGCTTAATATGATAACTGTCAGTTGTATTTCTATTCTTTCACCAACTATCGATTTCCTTTACAATATTAGGCACCAAATTCTTACTGTCCACTTTTATTTGGTCACACAACCTATAGATAATTTACGCATACACAAAAACTCATACACATACATCATGACATTTATTTAAAGTCTGATATAGCCACCCTGAAGGGAAATTTTCGTATATTCTTTTTCACACATTATACTGAGTGAAAAAAGAAGGCGAGTCTAAGTAAAGCAACCATTCAACCAACTAATAGTCATGTTTTATGAATACTACTAACGTGTATACGCACATCATTCCAAACATAAAACCAGTGAATCAAATGAAGCAGTATCCTTCTTGACCACTGCAATGTATCAAAATGAGTTAGAAAAACAAAACTGTCAAATCTCCTGCTCACATCAGAGAAGAGAAACACCAAGAGTAGTAGAGTGACTTGTGTATGCACAACTGTCACTACCTAAGAATACAAAGAGATGAGTTAATTAGAAACATTTTTATTCTGTTCAACGTTCAACAAAATGTTCATGTATAATACAGTGTGTGTGGTGACCAACATTTATTTGTACACAATTATATTTTTATTGTAAGTAACCCTAGCCTATATATATATATATATATATATATATATATATATATATATATATATATATATATATATATATATATATATATAAAGAGTGTATATTTATGTATAAACAGGAAGTGTTAAAATGACTCGCCTACAGCACTCATTGTGAACATAAATTTATTCATCAATACATTATTATTGTGTTGTTAAGAGCCTGTGTCACGTGAATCGGTTTATCCCCATCAATTTTCGGAATTTACAAATAGATAGATAAGTCTTTTATCGCAACTGATATATTGTTAGTATGATGATGATGATAAATTTTGCACAATTTTAACAAATGAAAATACTTTTAAACCACTGCAAAAAGTATCAACTGTTGTTGTTTTCTTTTTTTTGGGGGGGGAGAAGTACACCTACCTTAATAGTTTTTTTTTGCCTGTATAACATTTTTTTTAGTAACAATTTTTCAGGTTTTTGAATTTTAGTTTATTTTAATTAATACTAATAAATAAGTAGATATGAATGAATACTAATGTATGCATATATACTTTAGCTTAAATCAATCGTCTTCTGTATTCTCCTGTGTGGTGTTTTTCTTTTCTCTTCACCTTTATTTCGATATAACTATTTTCATTTAATATATTTCGGGGTTTACCATGTATCATTATTTCTTTTCTTGTTCAATTTTAACAAATAAAAACGATATTCCTAATAACAATAGTAACAGTTAAAACGATACTTAACATCCATTATATATATATATATATATATATATATATATATATCCTAACCAATTCACAATATATTTAAAAGCACCAAATACTAAAATCACATTTCCTTTGCTATATATTCTAGTACAGAGATTATTTAAATACAAAAAAACATGTATCCTGGCCTTTCTGTATTAGTTCTTACCCTTTTATTATCACTAATCATGAATTTCCCATCTTAGATTCAAAAATATTGAGATCTATCTAAGGCTGAATTAATGACGTGGAAAACATGATCTACTCAAAGATTTTTCGAACTAAGTAGATCTTTATCCTTACTGACACTTTGAAATCAATTTGACAGTGAAAGTAATCAGTTGATTACGACTCTGTATAATAGATACTAAGCTGTTTCATAACTGACAGTATATGGCCATTTTGGTTGTCCCAGTCTGAACATACTCAATCAGTTGTAGTTATGATATATCATTAGAGACTACAATTTTCAACCCTGTGACACACTTATTGAAATGTGGGCAGCTAGACAGCAACGATTGAACCTGTCTGTCTCTGTCTGGGTTCAACACAGAACTTGGCACCGAAGTGCAGCAGTTTGAGTTGCCATGTTCCAAATAGCACTCAAAGGTAGACAAGAAGATGAGTGAAGAGAATCAATACAGTCAGACAAGTATAAGAGTGAAACAGAATGGGTAATGGTAAAAAGGAATATCAAAGATTACAGAGACTGAATACATCTGCGCTGGCCATTGACAACGATTTTGAGCCATGTCATCTATTGTCTCCAGTCATTGATTCTTAGAGTCCCGAGGGCCACAACCCGGAAGTCTGCATCTCCCTACCTGACTGACTCAGTTTAATTTTCAAGGATTTCATGGATTGATGCCATGCTTTTGTTTGGCCACCACTTAATCTTTTCCAATCTGCACCTATATCAGCTAGTAATACCCGTCGGCGGGGTGAGGCGATGGTTAGGCATGCGCACCACCTGACCTAGCCATCTCAATCTATGTAACTTTATAGCCTCGTCGGTTGATTTTCCCTCTTCGCCCAACACTCTACGCCTAACGTCAACATTACTTACCTCATTAAACCACCTAACGTAAGAAAGAGATCGCAGACATCTATGATCAAAAACAGTCAACCTTTTCATGTCTTCAACTCGTATTGGCCATGTTTCAGAGCCATAGAGAAGGACGGAGCGAACTGCTGAGCAGTACACACGTCCCTTGGTTGATAGCCGGATGTCACGTCTACGCCAGAGATGGTGTAAGTCAGCGAAAGCAGCTCGAGCTTTTTGGATCCGTGCTGATATTTCGTCGCCAGTCAGTCCGTTGATGCTGATACAAAGATTGAACCTAACACTATGGCAGCTATATAAAAAGAAATTGGTTTTTTGATACACAAATTAGCTATCCAATAGTTTACACTGATGAAAACAGAAAAAACTCTCAGTAGATTTGATTAGCCTTTCTGAATACACTTAGGAACAACAGTATTACGTCATGATTGCCACCCAAGGAACAAACTTATAACTGAACCGTTTCTATTGATTACTACACCCATTTTTAATCTATTCAGGAAAAACTATAATATTATAAAAGTAAGAACCGCATCATTTACTGGGAGCACACAGTTGTTTCTCACTACAAATAGATAAATATATGTGGTTAGTTTTCAGAATGCTTTACTCGAACGATAAGCCCTAATGAATTGTTACCATAGTTATCTAGAATGTATATCATGCTTTTCGCACACTCTGTCAACACTGCAAACAAGGACAGTTTAACTTTAAATTCACTGGATTGATGATGACAACTGTAAAATATAGTCCCAGCTAAATGTTAGTAGTCAATATGACTGTTTTCTTGTCAATAGTATATTTTGTGACGTTTAGACAAGCAGTTACAATTATACATTTTAAATTAAGGGTGTTCTATCCTCCGAAATTCCTACTCCTATTTCCAGTATGAAAATGAGGTGTCTATGCCTCGCTAAACAAGCTTTTGAAATCCAACTGTATCATATTGATAAAACAATTTATTTTAGAGAATTACAAATGTTGCCTATTGAAGAAAATGAGGATTCAACTTACATCACTGCAAAATATAACCATATGATGAAAAATTATCGAAAATAAGAAGGACAGGTACTTACTTAAATTTATAAGAATAAATCTGTACAACTAGTTAATATTTCAACATTTGTACCAGGAAAAGAGAAATCATAAACTGAAAAAGCGATGGTAAACTTGACAAAGGGGGGATTTTGATTAGAAAGACAACAAGGACAAATCATTACAAAAATTAATTACAATTGAAAAAATATATAAATAAAATATATATAAAAATATATAAACAAATAATTAAGTGATTCTCAATAAGTATTACAGATGATTTCAAAAAGAAAAAGAAAAGGGAAGGAAAGCGGATTGAATTATTATCTATTGTAAATTAGTAGTAACATAACACGTGAGATTATTCATTAAATTGAGGTAAGCTTAATATCAGTTCAATAAAAGTGGATAGGTGATCCAAATTTTAATGAATTACATATGAAATGCACTTCCTTACCTTTTCAAAATGCACCACACACACACACACAAATAGGTCACAGGAGAGTGTACACTGCAAATATCAGTTAACTGTATAAACAGAAAACCAACTCTCAATCTAACGTTCTGCATAAAATGTTCTTGCTTTCAACAAAATATGCCTTACGTCAATATTTGAAGGATAATTCTATACAAAATAAAAAGAATAGATAAAGCGCTTATTATTAAAGCAAATTAAAATTGCATTATAATGTGGTTTGTAGCTCATTACTTACTGGTTAACTGGGATCTACCTAATCAACTAGAATTGCACAAGTCAAAAATATAACATCTGGTCTGACAATTCGGTTACCTTATTTATGTTTAACAGGTGAAACAGGTTTCAAATCTTGTCGTCAATCAACTACTAAAGCACCTAAATCACTGACCCATATATACATATATATATGTACTAGTGATGACAAACATGAAGTTCACACTTCATAGAAAACATAATTTTAAATGTTTCATGTATGCAGTATACACATAGTAATCAATTTATAGAATCTGGTGACATGCATTCATACAATGTAGAAAATCCAATTTGCTGAGAAACACGGTATGAATATAGTACATATAGGCTTAAAATGTGATCAATATGACAGCATGTCATATCAATTGTGAAAGATATCCAATTTGTGAAGAAAAAACGGAGAGATAACTATATCCTGCACAAATGTATACAACCTTCACAAAGTAAGCGAATTAAAGGAGAAAGATATAAAAGTGAGTAACTACATTAATGAGGGGAAGACACCACTCCTGCAACGTATTGCAAATCACGTCAACTGATGTTCATAAACAATAGATCCTAAAATATTCGCAGACCTAGATGAATAGTCTTTATTTCGCTGTGTAACCCGAAAAACAGTGAACGGCATTACGAAACAGTTTTACTCTTCCTCATTTCAATTCGATTATACAGTAGAATCATTTAGATTCCATCGTGTCGAATAGCGGTCAGACTTACAGACACGATATGAAGTAAATGACTTATCAGTTGACTTCTGAAATATAGCATCAAAGTAAAAGCACAAATCTCGGCAGACATTTAGATTTATTTGTTTAACTGAATGACTATTGTGGCCTGTGCTACTAACAAGATTTATCAGCAGTATATTAAGATACGTTCATCGGCATAAAAGCACCAAGTGTCAGGGGAAGAAAATTATACAGCATTACAGAGAAACCTAGGAGACGTCAAAGGAACACAATACAGAGGTCAGAAGTAGCACAACGCGGAAGATTTATGCAAATGGTGAGTTGAAGAAAAGGTTTACATAATTTCACTAATATGGAGATACCAAACTGCCAATAAACACTCGCTTTACCAAGTCTCTCGTCTTGTACCGTTACAACATGATGAAATTTTACTGGATAGATTTCCACTCGACAAACGACTAGACTAATTATCATAAAATACCCATTTCACATGGTTAAATAATTCCAGACAATTTTTTCCTGCCAATTTTTTTGTCACTTTGTTCGACTTTCCAATTACATATGATTTGTAACTAATTCAACCAAGCAATAGTGATTAATAATGTTCTATAAAACAAAAATGTAACAGAGATGAATATTTTCTTTTTTGAAGAATTCTTTCTAAATTCTGAACAATCGTATGTATATTTAGCGACAAATTCATCAATACTGATGAACAGATTTTAGTGTATTCTAAGCATTCTTTTACACAAACACGAAGAATAGATTAGAAGGGAATGGACAAGTGTCAATTAAGAAACAGAAGTTAGCAAGCACTACGTAATAAGTGTGAAAGTAATCCAACCAGCATAAACGCACAAAATGCACGTAGGAGTCGAAAAGACAGTTAAGTGTTTAACAAAAGTAACATGGGAAAAAAGGAATAAAAGCCAATTAGTCTAAAAAAGAAATAACTATGTAGAAAAAATTATAATGATCATCATAAGAGGAATGAGTGTATACGACATTGTTTTTGAATACAGAGATCAGGTTTACGGTTGAGAACTGGTAGTGATTCACCTCTATCTACAAACAGCAACCTCTAGTATGATAGTGAGGGAATCTACATATCAGTTGCAAAAATCATCCGAAACACAGGCCTCGTGGTGTAGCGGTTAGCTGAATCCAGCGAGCCAAGTTCGTGTCTCGGCGAGGTCTCCAGCTAAGCACTTTGGTGAGTCGATGGCATAGCGGTTAGGACGCTCGCCGACCATGCACATGGCCCGGGGTTCAGTCCAGTGCCGACGCACTCCTTTACCTCGCTAAGCCAAAAATAATGCTAGTAAAGAGGAAAGGTTGGGCATGAGGCCAGTAACCCCATCCTGTAAAATAAACCCTGCTACAGAAACCTCTAACTTGAAGCCCTATGTTCCATTGGGGAACGTGAAGGAAAAAATATGTGATCACTTTATTATGTTTCATTGTTTTCTCTTTCTTTTTTCCGCATGCATACTTTACTGTCTCTCCTACTCATGAGTTCATCTCTGTGCATCTAAACTAAGTCATTCTCACATCTGTTATGCAATATCCCTGCTCCTTCCTACTTCTCAGTTTGGACATGACGAGGGTTGTGGGATGATTCTAATGAACAAGAAAAAAGCGTTTCTCAGATGAACCTAGTATTGAAGACGATACTTCACAATTAAAAGTATTGCAATAAAGATTTGACAGATGGCAGATACATCATAATAGAGCTCAAGCAACTTATGAAAAAGCTGAATACCAATAATATATTTGATGGACTTCAGACCAAAAGGATTTCCCGCTTAATATTTTAATTGTGAACAATCATAAATGCATAAAGTCGACAGTTACTTTCCTTGCCGTAAACGTTTTTACCGGGTAGAACTGATTATGGAAAACTTAGGGAAACATGCTCTACACGTTCTGAAAGACTCCTTAGATCCCGACAAAAGAAAGGAATACTTGAATGTGACATAGTATGACTTGGAATTATTTATGAGCATTCATTTTCTAGAAGCTATATATATATATATATATATATATAATATTTTAATGCACAGAAGATATCTCATTACTGAGAACTGAAATAAAACGTCTCTTGAGTGTAGACAGAGTCGCAATGAGAAGTCCACGACATCCAATAACGACTGACATTTCTAGGCGCCATTCAGAAATTACTACTTTAACATCTGCAATCAATGCAGACGTTTACCCATATCTACTTTCGAATTAATTAATATTTTATGAATCCCTTTATTTAGCTGTCTCATTTTCTATGGATAACTCTTCCCGTGAATAAGTAATCACTTCTACTTATGTCTGATTTCATTTTTAAATTAGAAAATATAACTCTCATGAGAATGTCCCTAATTTGATTATAATTTTATCAATTCTGACTTCCTATATGGTGTGGATACCGTGTTTAATTTATGTTTTATCCTACCTAATTTCAACTGTAATGTGATATTTCACTAGATTAGAAATCTAAGGACACACCATGTAACAGAGAGGGAATAGTAAAACTAGTCACGATTAATACTAGTAATGTCAATAATTTCGACAGATATACTTACTTGTACAAGTTGTACAGCTACAGGAAAATCGGCTTTCAATAGCTGATCACGGACATTACTATAATTCGAAGAAAATAAAGATAAAAAGATTAGAGACACTTGAACAAGTTACATCATTTTAAAAATTACAAAGCAAAACAAACGATCATAAATTAGATACGACTTTTTCTCTACCTTCATTCTTCAAGAAAAACCGATTTTTCTTAAATTTAACGTTTGCTTTCCTCATTTATGCATGAAAGTAATGTACAATTTAATCTGATATTGAAATACCAAACAGATAAGTATGAACACTAGTGGGTATGGCATTCAGACAAAATTTTTAAAATTGACGCACCTCAGTCCTTCACATTAATCATTTAAAAAAGGACATTGAGGAAGGAAATAATATAGTCAAAAGCTACAAAATGTCTCACGACAAAGAGAAGCAGAAGAAATGTAACTTTACAGATAAGACAAAGACAAGGAATGAATAAGACCTACTACAAGTCATAGCGCCGGGAAATTGTAAAACAGATTTCTGCAGCCACACAAACTGTTAACGACAAAACCGTCGAAAAACCACAATTTCAGCCTAATAAATAAACGCATACAGATGATAACAGCCCTTGATAATTAATACCAAGCTACCAGTAAGAAATCGTGATCAGTGAGGTTTATCCGACCGGGAGTGAGGACAAATACTCGCCGATGATATTGTTTGGCAGTCGCGTTAAATTCACGAATTGGTAGAATTTAGAATTCACGGGTCATTGAGTCGGATGCGAGTGGCTGAATGGTCTACGAGGCTGCCTTGTAACCGGAAAGTGCTGGGTTTGTACCTCCGATGAGTTCCAAATTAGGACGAAACAGTTTCCCAGTACTCCCTGGTTTTCAATAGTTTTCTAACTGATATCAACCCACGGTTGGAATTGAAACACATCAGTTACATAGCTCAATGATTAAGAATTAACATGAGAATTTTATTATCTCATTGAGGCTATGTAAACATTTTCTTTCTTCCTAGCTGAATTAAAGGAGACGAAAGTCACAATTCTAGAAATCTCTGAAGAAGGATATCATATTTCATAGTCGATATAGTAAGGGTATATTTTTCTGTGCCAACTAGTAGCCTTGTTTCTTGAACAAAGAATAAATTGTAGGACAGTAAAAACCATAAGGATAAAACTTTGGTACTGTGGTAGCCTATAATTCCACTATGGATAAAATTTCACTTTGATTAAGTCACACAGTGTTATACAGTAATATTTACTGATGATAACATGTCGAGCACAGTTTATTGCTACTCATAACCATATCAAAGTACTCACATAACTTTCTTGCTTCGTTTATATACATGAGTAAAAATTGATTAGACATTTGAATAAAATCAATATAAGATAATGTACATTCGGATACAATATGACTGTTATCAATAAAATACAGTAAGATGGGAAATAAGATGTTTGATATTAAAAATAAGTCACTTGTTAGGATGTCATAATGTGAAGTGAAATACACTTTAACATTATTTATTAACCTCTGATTTAACTGGTAATAATACCTTCCATATATCCGGTATTTGCGTTGAATCATCCCTATTGCATATGTTGGGTGTAGACTCGATGAACTACGATTCAGAAATCAATCTCTCTCTCCACCTACCGATATTACTTTTTAGTATTTGAACCCTATCTCACCCTATTGTATGGCTGCATGCAGTTCTACTGCTGAGTTCTTTTCCAAATTACTTTGTGGGGTCAATCATTCTAATCTTAGCTAAATTCTTATGTTCTGATAATCTCACTACTCCGAATCTACTAGTTTGACCTATGTAGTTCCCCTAACTCACAGTCATTGCAAGGTATTTTGTAAATTATATTATTTTGTCTAAGTGGGTCAACCGGGTCTTTTAGCCTACAGAGTTTGTCTCTGAGTGAGTTTGTAAGTTTGAATGCCACCCTAATTGCTGCTTTATTAAGAATCCTAAGTAGGGTTTCAGATGTGGCCTCCTCATATGGTAAAACTGTAGATGCTTTATATTTTCTTATTTATATTGTCATTATTAGTTTCACCATTATTTTTACTTTTCCTTTGGCCTTTTTTCATCTTCTCAATGGATTTTATTGGATAGTTATTTAACACCAGCGCCTCTTCTTTCTGTTTCATTTCATCATTTAGGCTTTTTGTTGTACAACTTAGTGCTATTGCTCGGTCTGTTAGACACTTAACTAAGTCTGCCTTTACAGACAACGGATGAGATGAATTAAAGCCTAAATATCTGTTAGAATGAGTTAACTTTTTTATAAACGCTAGTGTGCAGTTTGCCTTATTCTATTCGCTTTATTTTACAATCTAACAAACACCATAGCTAATTCTCCTTGTTCATTTTCCAATTCAAATGTGAATTTTATTTCCTTTACTAGTGAGTGTATATTTCCCATCTTAGTTTATTTTATTGATAACAGTCATAGTATATCCGAATGTACATTATCTTATTTGATTTTTGAATTGAATTCTTGATTTTCCCGTCGATTGATTGGACCGAAGTGCTCGGTCTCAGGTTGACATGTCGGCTTCTTGTGCAGATGCTTCGACGATGTCTGGGGATTTGATTTGTATACAATTGGGCTGGATTCCACTGCTAGCCACCATCCACCAATTGTATACAAATTATATTGATTTTATTCAAATGTCTAATCAATTTTTACTCATGTATATAAACGAAGCAAGAAAGTTATGTGAGTACTTTGATATGATTATGAGTAGCAATAAATTGTGCTCGACATGTTGTCATCAGTAAATATTACTGTATAACACTGTGTGATTTTTGATTTGACACTAGTAACTAGTGTGATGCGTCTAGTCCTCTGACTGGTGTAGACTGAATTCTACCAGTCAGGTTGTAATGTGACCACCATTCTAGCTAGCTGGCAATCACGGTGCACATTGATTTGATGGTGTTAGATGGTTGGAGGCAATCGGCAGGAAGCCTTGGACCTAGGTTTCGTGCTAGTTGGCACTCGTCAGCAAGGCGTATCTGCAACCTTGAAGGAACTCATGTCCCTTCTGAGATTCGAACCCGCGTCACCCAGTGCTGAAGTCAGAGACGTTACCACTGAGCTATTCGGGCCCATCTAACCATCTAACACCATCAAACCAATGTGCACCGTGATGGCCAGCTAGCTAGAATGGTGGTCACATTACAACCTGACTGGTAGAATTCAGTCTACACCAATCAGAGGACTAGACGCATCACATTAGTTACTAGTGTCAAATCAAAATATCCACTACAGTCCTACAGGAGGTCAATCGCGAGCCCGAATAGCTCAGTGGTAACGTCTCTGACTTCAGCACTGGGTGACGTGGGTTCGAATCTCAGAAGGGACATGAGTTCCTTCAAGGTTGCAGATACGCCTTGCTGACGAGTGCCAACTAGCACGAAACCTAGGTCCAAGGCTTCCTGCCGATTGCCTCCAACCATCTAACACTGTGTGATTTTATCAATATAAAATCCTTTCTATAACAGTAAAAAGCAGTCAAAATGAGAAAATGACAAGAGGACATAAATGCTGTTGGAATCTAAATTGTGAGCTTAACCTGCTGGGATGTGGTTTTAAGATGAAATAAGTAGCTGGAAAAGTTTGAATGACTGCACTTGGAAATAGCTCCTTTTCTCTATACGACTAAAAGGTTACATGCTTAACTTCAAAAGATGTTCTGTAGTTTTCTAGATTGAACAAATAAAAACTGAAGCACAGTACTATTGAAAAGCTTCCTCCCAAAATTATGCTTAAAACAACTTACATTAACATTGAACAACAAACATATGGAAGTAAATCGAACCGGTGTTGATCTGAGAAGAGTGCATCCCACAGAAGAAGCACATCTACAACACGAAAATTTAAAAAAAGATAACTGAGCAAAGAATATTCTTTTTGATAATTTCCTCTTCTGGCCCTGCAATTATATATATGTAGGATATTCTAGAATAGCAGTCAATAACAATATTGGTGTTTTCTAAATAATATCGATTTGTTAAATAGGAACAGTTCATTAAAGATGTATAAATTATAATAATAAAAATAGAATAACAAACAGAATATCAAATAGAATTAAGGAAATTTCTACAAAAAATTGAGGATTATTAGAACCTAGATGGTCAAGGTAAGGACAATGTTTGAACCAGCTTCTTTTGGACACATAAATTAGGATTTTTACTGTGTATCCTGACGGTCTCAGCAAAATGTAGTAGATAAACTCTTAACGCGAAGTTAAGATTTATTGTTATGCGGCAAATGATTTTGAAAGCCTCGTTGACATCAGTCTTGTGATCTGCATCTACAAGATGAGACAGAATAATGCTGTGAACAGACTTTGTTTATACTTTACTTAACCACGCAAGGTGATGTTCGGAAACCCGAAGAGAAACACGCCTAATTGTTCGGCTTATGTAACTGGCCCCACAGAGGCAGTTAAATTGGTAGCTATAAATGGAAGAGGCAGAAATCAGGCAGTTTATCTTTTACTCCCAAACGCAAAACAGGGGTGGTTTTGAGGAAACAGCGTAATTCAGCAGCAGGGAATGATCTTTTTACCGCATTTGTAAGGCATTTTGTTAATAGCTTGCTGATGTTATCCCTGAAGAACTGAATTTGTAACAGTAAGGCCTTTTTAGGAACTGTTAGTACCTTGAGCTGCCTTGATTTTTGATTCATATTCTTACCAATGAATTTTTCTAGATAACAGCTTTCATTTAGCAACTGTTTAATAATACTAAGTTCTTCATTAAGACATTCACCAAAACAGATTGTTCTTGCTCTGTGGACAAAGCACTTTATTACATTGTGTTTGTATTTCAAGGGCATGAAGCTGACAAAATGAGTTTACTGACAGTCAGTTGATGTAGATTTTCTATATACACCTATTCTTATTGTGCCATCCTCTTTTCTGATCATTAGGACGTCTAGAAATGAAATACTATAATCTTTTTCTTCCTCATTAGTAAAATTTATTGCAGAATGAACTCGATAAATTTGTCCAGGATGTTCTTTGCTTTATCCTCATTTTTTATGATCAAAAATGTATCATCTATCTATGGATCGACAGTAGAATTCAAGTTCATCGATTACATCTTTCGAAGGCCCATTCTCTAGTTTCGCAAGGAAAATGTCGGCTAGAATGGGTTCTAGTGGTGACTCCATTGCCACACCATCGATTTGTCTGTATAGTTCCTTATTAAATAAAAAGTGAACATTCATTGTGCATTTCAAGAGAAGCTCCTTTATAAAAGATAACATCATGTAGAACTTTACACAAAAATGTGTTGCTTCAAGTTGCCACACTCTGGAAAATACAAAAAAAATTAGAGAAAATAAGTATAATGAAAATACAGCCGGTGAAGAAATACGATAGGGATTAAAAGAAGATTAGTGAAGATTTTCAGAAGCTGTCAGATGACAAGCAGCGAAAAAATTATGGTATTACAGACAATTTTGAACCACATCTCCAAGTCTTAAACAATTTATTTTTTCGTATTTCAAGGAACTCAGTCATATAGTCTACCCCATATTACACAGTTCAGATCATCAGTCAGTAACTTGATGGTTTAGTGCTACTTTTCAGTCTGGTGATCAGCGTTGACTCTCTTCTAACCTGACCGTACTTTAGCTGAAAGTACGCGAAGAAGAAGGATGTAATTTGGCATCAGTGACTCGAATATTAGCCATCTCAACTGATGGAGTTTAACGATCTCATTGTCTGGGCTGCATCCATTATTTAACACTACAGATAGCTTATCCTATTGCTCTATCTAACGTGGGTAAATGATTAAAGATACCTATATTCGAAAGCCTCTAATCTTTTCATATCTTCTATCATTTCTATGATGAAAACCGAACCGAATTTCAGCCTCCACCGACTCACCCATATTTCCGAACCCAATTTTAACCAATCTGTGATCATACAAGTTACACTGGCACAACAGAACTGTAACGCCTTAGTCCAACAACATAACTCCTGACAAGTGAGTGATATAGTTGGACTCTATAACTTACAACGGTAAGAACACGGGGTTTATAACCTAACACAAAGGCGTCTACGTGGTTGAAGCGTAATCCTCTTTCACCATTCTCGCGACAAAGACACGAGATAACTTGGACACTAGTGAAATGAATAAAATCTTTTTTGCACAGATAGCTTACTCAAGTGTTACAACTGATCAAAAATTATCTAAAAGATGAACAAATGAAAACAAGTATAACTTTTAAAAGCTTCAACTGAACTAACAAACCTGGAAGCATAAATTCTCGTGCCAAAAGTAAACTCAACCATCGAAATGCAAAGTGTTCTGGTACGAGGTCAATTTGTGCAAAATGCTTCGATAAATGGCTATCATATCTAGACAACAGATTTGACAAGATTTTCATTTGTCCACCTAATGCAGAAAGACAAATTCAATAAAAAAACAATTTAGTCATGAAGGGGGAAAATAAACAATTAAAACAGAACTATCTTGCTCGAAAAGTGTACTTTTTTCCTGGCAAACTTGCAGGTGAAAATCAACAAACTGGCAAAAGAAGCAGCAAAGACAGGAATTCAAGTGAAACATATGGAAGACAGAGGTGGTGAAGATAACCAAGGAACAGAAACAACGACCCGCACCAATCACCATCAACGGGAGACATTTGAAAGAGGTCACTACCTCCACTTATCTAGGAAGTATCGTTTCAACAGCAATCTGAACGGATGAGGATGTCAAAATCAGAATCGGCAAAGCTAGACAGACCTTTATCATTCTGAAATCAGTTTGCAGATATGCTGCACTTAGCATCAAGAACAAGATTCTGATTTTCAACACGAAGGTTAAGTTATTCCTTCTATATGGGTCAGGAACTCAGTGCGTCACGAAAGACATTTCCAACAAGCCATTTGAGACTTTAATCAGCAGCTTTCTTCGCTCCATACTGAAGATGGGATGTCCAGAAGGAATTGGCAACAAGAAACTATGGGAAGGAACCAATCAAGAAACTATTGCTCAAACAGTATTCCGAAGAAAACTGAGGTGAATCGGCTACACGCTGAGCAGACCATCCAAAGACATTGCGCGCCAGTTCATCACTACAGTTAAACGCGAATGAGAAATGACGAGTGGGTCGTCCTAGGGTGACATGGAGGAGGTCGTGGGAGGAGGGGATGAGAGACTATGGGTAATAGTGGGGTCAGCTAGAGAGGATGGCAGAAAATAGGACGAAGTGTAGATGTGTTGTTGAAACCCTATGTTCCACTCGGAACCAAAGAGAACAATAACATTATAACAGTGTGACGAACTAACAATATTAAGTTAACAGCTACGGAGTACATTTTGTATAGAAAAGATAATACCTATCAGTTGGAATGTTAGATAATGGTAAGTACAAAACTATAAATATGGTCAAAGGTTTAAAATTCTTACCTAGTCCCGCCTCACGACTACCATCCAGTTTTCTTATAAAGTTAGGATGAATTTCTGTCATTAGGTTGTTAAAACAGTAAAACGTGTCCATTTCAGCATACCCTATGTTCAAAAATGATGAAATAAGACCAGTTTATTAGTATCATAGTCATAACTAAAAGAAAGATGTCGACATATTAAGTCGCGGTAATATGAAATTCCGGTCTTTATACGAAAAAAGACATCAAAGTACACCTGTGCTTAATCATTTATTTTAAGGAGAAAAGCAGTGACTTGTAAAAGTACTATAAGCTGTTCGTAAACAGTAAAAATGATTGCACAACACCTACAACTAATTATTTCGAAATGAATCAAAAGAATTTATAAATAAAATCCAGCGTTCGTCTTATTGATAAGTAGTAACGAAATTCATGAAGCCTGTCGCACTTCCCGTCAGAACTACTGCGTGAGAGAATCTACTTTGTGATGAATATTAATGATCGCAGTAGGACTCAAATTAATCACTTACTTATGAAGCACATAAGTGTTATCGACCAAACTAATGAGCGACAACAGCTGTCGTCTGATATACTCCAGACGTTTTTCTCTCTTAAGGCAGTACTTTTCAAATCAAAATGACAATGACTACAATCGATATCCATTCGAAAATATTGTTCTACTAAGTACAGTAGAATTACATTTATGAACAAAAACGAAATGCAAATTAGTTTTTGCCTCCTTTTTAAAGCTGACACATTACTTATATAGTCTACAAATCCTACAACAATCACCTATTCAGGCCACTAATGGGAAACGAGAAATTAACACACTAAATTTGGAGGAAGATTGTAACTCTAAAATCAAAAACTCGGTGAGGAAAGTTTTCCAGCATAATACTTGGACTAACTGAAGTGTTACCTGAAAAGGAGAGATCAGACAAATTACTCATGACAACTATTAATGGATGTTCATAAGGGCTTTTCTACGCAAAACTTAATTCCTTCTACTACGAAAGGATGGTTTTCTAAGTATCTGAGTCTAAATTACCTAACGACTACTCCGCTTTAAAACAAAATATTCCTTTGCCAGACTGCAGATTTTCTCCCCTTGGTCAGTACTTTGCGAACCTAACAATGATGAAGACATGAGGAAAGCGTCTGTGATGTCCATAATACAAAAACATCCTGAAAATCAGCTTGGACTGTTATGTTCCTGGGTTGTATAATAATTTTACTAAAGTGTGTAAGTTAAACTTACTTCTCCAAGACTCATCTGGGTCAGTGGCAAAGACGTAGTAAATTGGAGCAATAATTTCGTTCATCCCCTGAACATAACCCTGAGACACATGAGTCTTATAATAGATATACAGGATTCTTTCTATCACCTCCCAGTGTGGTTCTTCATGTGGCGATGTTACACTGCATTCATTTTTTCGACTTCCTTTACTCCTTTGTAGGTTAGTTGCAAGTCCTGAGGACAGTCGATAACTCGATTGATAAGGACCAAAAGTGGACGTATGAATCATATTCATCGCACCAACAAGATTTTTATTTAATGATTGAGACTGCAGAACAAGAAAAATAAGAAACAATCTACATCAATAATATCCTAATCATGGTAGAAAAGTGTAACTAGTTAACAGCTGTACTACTAATTACTACTTAATACCAATCTAATCACCAGTGTAAATAATGTACAACTGGGTAATTTTTCATTATTTTTACTAATAATGTCATTAACTATGCTTAAAAGTAGTTCGGACTTCCAAGCCATTAACTGCAGGTTGCTTTACAATCTTAACAAGAGAGGTCTAACTAGTATTAGCCCTAAAGAAGAGTGTACCAAAACATTTGTAGGACGCTAATTCTAATTCGGAAAGAAATCTATAAACTACGATAAAATACTCAGCTGTAGAATATATCAATGAATGCATATAATATGGATTTATCTTGGGAGTGGTGAATAAATAAAGCAAATGGTAATTTTGATGCGTAAAATTACTATTTGCGAAATTTAAATAGATCGATGTACTACCTGGAGAGCACTATTTTCACCTCTTCTGCGTAATACTCCAATAGGAACATCTCCAAACAACGATGAACATGAAAATTCTGTAGGGCGTCGGAAAAAATCGAAATCCGGACACAGTCGCTGGCAATCTTTGTTTATTTGCAGTAGAACTTCGTTATCTCTGAAAAATGTAATCCAGCTTCCATCAGGCTCCAAATTCAGTGGCTTCGATTTATTGGAAATGATGCAACAAAAGAAACACGCTTACATGATCGGCAGGTGTAGAGTTTGCTGCACATGATTCAAATACGAACTCTTTTACGTAACCTTCATACTGCCGTCGATTGAAGGCAATCCGTTCTTCACGTTTGGCGGCACTACACGGGAGGTAATTCAAAAGAAACTGCAAAATATAACTAAGGTAGAATACTTTCCACACTCTGGAACGAGTACCATCTGAGTCAGGACAACCGTCAATAGACAGCTTCTTAAGCTCTTCAATATTGACATTCTCCCCATGAATAATATCCAGCATCTGCTTGTGTCTACAGAAATTAAAATATTCACAGGAACTACCTTAAGAGTCTCATATTCTTAGTTGGAAAGCAACTGACTGCTGACAGACTTTTTGCAGAGTGATGGCTTCAAATGAGAACTTCACAAAAGCTAAAGACTTTCGGGTTCATAATAAATGTGAGTGCCGCTACAATAATAAAGAGAGCAAATCTAAGAACTTTTATACATAAGCATCATTTAGTTCTTATATTAGATCTTTCTACCTCTTGTTAAAAGAATTCCGGAGGTCAACATTTTACAAGTACTTCAGCCTTGAGACTTAAAATCAGTAGACTATGCCGAACCACAGACGGCTCAGTTGCTAAAAGGATTAAAATGTAATTTAACTAAAATGTTTTACACCATAACTAAACAGTTATTCTTAACCCACAGTTAAGCAAAGAGCAAGAGCTACTGGAATGCTATTCATTTTTGAAATGCAAAGTAACCCAAATACTCACTGCAACGCCATATAGAAGTGGATAAATCCCTATAGCTTTGGCATATTTTGTGTAACAATAAGTTCTTATTCCAAAAAAGCACATACATACAAACGCAAAAAGTGTGTGGTTAAGACATACTCTGTGCAGACAGCTGTTTATTAACGCTAACTATTGTCATCGACACTCTATAGGCAACATCAACACCTTAGGGCAACAAGCGAAAAGTTGCTTGTCTGAAAGCCGAAGACGGAATGTGCTCTGATTCCTATTTTTTGGCTACTGAAACCCACTATCAACAGTAGTCGCCGTTGTACTATTAATGAAATTCTCCAAGTGCATACAACACAATTATACAGGAATGTATGCGTTAAATCTAACAAAATATCAACCGGATAAATAATCCTACGTAGCACTGTACAGTACCCAGCTAGCAATGATTTCGGGCGCACTGACGAATGGCCGAGGCAGGCTTAGAGGTCTTGTCCCACGTTAGTCTGTGCACTAGAAGTTTTTGGCCCCGACGATTCTGCAGTGAGCCCGAAAACAGTGTTTGCTGGAGTATACTCCAACAATTAGACCAGTATTGAGTTTAAATATCTCACCTACTCTACTTGCGGTTACAATCTTTTGCACCACTAAAATATACTATATATATATATATATATATATATATATATATATATATATATACCACCATAACGTGGAATCTTAACAAAATTTCGGTCAAATTAAAGACAGGATTTGGAAATAACGAAAATAGTAGAGATCGTGTCATATAACTACAATCCACCACTACATGCCTACTGTTCGACCATCATTCACCCGTATTTCATCATTTTTGTCCGACTGGTTTTCTCAATTGATAAACCCTTAAGGGTATGGAGGAAGCGTTAACGCAAAATGACCAAACGTAAACTCGCGAAAGAAGGAAAATGGTCACCTAAAAACTAAAATCCGGGAGCGAAACCAGTTTACAAGACCTTAAACATACAAGAGTGAAGTAATATTCAGAGAAATAATGAGTATTACACCACAAAACCTATTATATATTGTGTGAAAGAGTACCGATCCATAAGACATTTCGAAAAACAAATCGCTAATATAGCGTTCGTTACGGGTAATGATAAAATAGTAAGTGTAAGTTCTGCTAAATAAATACTAGGAACCGAGATTAGTGGACGTACTATTACCTGCAGCGCAGTAGATGAAAATTCCGCGACTATGAATGCCCGATAACTGATATTTTTCAACATCCAATAAACCCAGTCGGTGTGGAGCAAATTCAATTCTCCACACCTGCTTTCAAGTGACGAAGTGATTTCTTAGAATTTTCGGTAAATTTTTGCGTGTTTTTATTCGAAACATAAGGAGATAAAATATGGGTGCTGACATTAATACATGAGAAAAGAGAAGATCCAATATCCAATGTCGTTTTTACGAGCTAGTATAAACCAATTTGATTTCTTTGTGCTCGCTTCTTGATTGTGAGGTATAGGTTCTTGATCTTCGGTAAACTTCTGCGTAGCTTGTCCCGCCACTCGACTGTCGTAGCTTTGGTTGACTCCAAAGGGAGTAGTGCTGGGATTAATTATATGTGGTTTGTAGTATGAGGTATGTTAAGACTGTTACTACTGTGATTGGAGTTGATCCTTTCGCCAGTTAGTCCTTCGGTATTGTCGACAAGAGAAAAGAGATAGTAATAATAATAATAATAGTAATAATAATAGATATAATTAGTGAAGCTATTCAGACTAAGAGACAGAAACGAAAATAGGAAACGTAACAACAGTCAGCTCATTAAGTTTGAAGAATAATATATATCGGTAATAGTAATAATAATAATAGTAATTATAATATTAATAAGTTGTCAGGAGAGTAAGACGGGAGAGAATGTAAAGAAGTAAAATGACGAGTTTAATTATCTACCCTGATTGGTAAATGCGATTTTAAGGAGATAGGCCATTTGGATGCAGTCCTTGTATCGCTGCATGGTTGTCCAGCCTTCGCTTAAAGGCGTCCAAAGACGGTGCCATAGCTACATCTGCCGGTAAGGAATTCCAGGGACGACAAACCCGCAGTGAAAAGAAGTGGGAGCGCACCCGGGTCCTTGCCCTCTGGTGAGCTATCCTTCTGGGATTTCCACGTGGAAGCCTATACCTACTCAATGGCAGAACACCTTTGTTTGGGTGATTCTGGTCATTTGTTATTTTGTAGGCAGTAATCAAATCCCCCCTAAGCCTAAGTGTGAACAGGCCTAATTTCTTCAGCCTTTCATCATATGGTTTGTTTCGGAGACCAACCACTCCTTTTGTTGCCCGTCGTTGGACTCTTTCCAAGAGGTTGGCATCTCTTCTCAGCATTGGGGGTGCAATAATATTATGCACCTCAAGGTGTGGCCTGACGTATGTTTTGTACAACATTAGAAAGAGCTCAGGAGTGAGTGCACCTAACTGTCTATGCGTAAAGTGTATGACCGCATATGCCCTCGCTACATCCCCTGTGTAATTTACGCTTGTGTCCATTTTTTCCGTTAGAACTAGACCTAAGTCGCGTTCCGACGTTGTGCAGGACAAGCTTTCATTGCACAGGGTGTAACTTGCATTCTGCAGTCTACAGGTGCGCAACTTCACTACTTTGCACTTTTTCAAGTTGAAAGTCATGCCACTGGCCACCGCCCAGTCTTCCAGAAGGTTTAGGTCTTCCTGTAGCCTATCTGAGTCCTCCGGACACTTTATCGCCCTCCATATTTTTACGTCGTCAGCGTACAGGAGAGTCGGGCAGCTCAGACGGCGTGGTAGATCATTGATGAAAATCAAAAACATCAGTGGTCCTAGGATAGAACCCTGCGACACTCCTGATGACGATCTGTGCCAAGATGATCGGACTCGGTTAACCTTAGTGCAAAATTGCCTGTCGGCTAGGTAGTCCTTCAACCATGACAGAAGTGGCTCACCTATGCCTGCCTGGCTTATTTTATGTAGGAGAAGGTCATGGTGAACAGTGTCAAATGCCTTCTCAAAGTCTAGGAAGACCACATGGACTGGTACGTTCAAGTCCCAGCATGATGTCCAGTCGTCCCAAGCTGACAGTAGGTTAGTGACGCAGGATCTGCCTTTTCTGAAACCATGTTGGGCTTCATGCAGTATATTAGTCCTATCGAAATATTCCCTGATGTGGTCGTCAATAATACTTTCCAGTACTTTTGATACCACTGGGAGTAGAGCTACTGGTCTATAGCTAGCAGCGTTTTGCCTGTCCCCACCCTTGAAGATTGGAGAAAGGATGGCTCTTTTCCACTCCCTTGGCAGGGTCCCCGAATCCATTGAGTGTTGGAACAAGTCGCACAGGGGTCTACAGAGAGCCTCGGCGCACTGTTTCAGAACAGATGGCCTGATGTCATCACAACCTGGGGACTTCCCAGGTATGAGTCGCTGTAGCTTCCTTAGTACTATTGCGGGGTTTATTTGGGGAGTAGTCGCTAGGTCTTCCTCCTCTGAAATAGTGGTGCCACCATTTTGGTCCGTAACTGTAATATCCACATTGCTGTTTAGCTGTTTAGCGAAGGCTGAACTGAATGTTTCAGCCATCTCCAGACTAGTGAGATATTGACCGTTTGGGCCTACTAAGGCGCATGCCCCTTGGTTTGTCGGTTTTCTTTCCGACATGAATCGGTACAAGTTTTTAGGGTTTGATAGGAGTTTTTTAGCAAGGTTAGCCTGGAATGACCTTCTGTCCCTCCTGACTCTTGCATTACACCGGTTCCTGAGTTCGAGGTATGCATCATGGTCGGTCTGACTCTTAGATACACGCCACGTAAACCAAGCCTTCCGCTTTGCTTGCAGAATACGTTGCGTGCCTCTCTTCAACCATGACGTCTTTCTCTTGGGCTGTGTTGTGACTAAAGGGACGGTATCCGAGATTGCTGTATGAGACATTCATTGGGTCGAATATCAATAGCGGATTGATAGGATAGACATTGTGAAATTTTAGGAGTGAATTTACACCGGGATGAGTAAGGTCGGCTAACTTTCATGTGAAATTTTCTTCTGTCAACATAATGTGCAACCGCTTTATCCGGTGCGTTCCAGTTCGCTTCACTTAATAAACGTGACTGTAAATTACGTGATTTTTCTGTTTGTTTAGATACTATGGGTGGGTTTCTTTAAGAATCGTCGTTTGACATGGTTTCTATTTAGAGTGCAGTTTGTGCAGCGGCAAGCTTAAATCTATGTTCCATGCAACAATTATTTGATATACTGCGTATGTTTGCCGTACACTTGTGTGAATGGTTTAGAAATAGTTTCCTTGCAACTTGGTGTTAGTTGGCAAAACCAAGCTTTTCGATCAGCTGATTTCCGTAAGCTATTTCAAGTGCAATAACCCTAAAATACGATTGCTATCACATACCTGGATATTCAAAGTTGTCCATTCTCAGATTTGCATAGCGTTTCCTTTGATACAAACCAACGGAATCCATAGATATAAGCATATATAATGCTCGTATGTGAAAGCAATATAGTGTTCATAACGTTTCGAGAACACTTGGAATATCTGCTTCTTTCTCTCATACATATCAGCTGAGTTGAATGCAGACTAAGGCGATTTATTTAGATGTTTAAAAATCGTTGCAAACAGGTATTATGCGACACCCAGAGACTATGTCATTTTTTCAGTGTTATATGGTTTCATAAATCTCTAGCTTTTTAATACAACACGCATGGGTTTCGGAGAAAATGATTTGACCATATAACGTCTTCAAGATGAGTTCTGCTTGATGGTGACTTGCTTGAACTTTGTCACTGAATATACTACCACATCTCATTAGCAAATGCCGTCCTTCTCTTCAAACGGCGACTGATGACTGCACACTTACTACAACTTTCTTTTTGTTATTACCTACACGCTGTTTGACATCAGGTGTCACATATAAACATTACAACACTAACAGTGACAATCCTACACCACTTATCAACATATAGGCAATGGGTGTAACTACAACAAATTCCAATAGTAGGTCCCTAGAACCCTGAGTGAAGTTCATCAATAGAATGGAATGGTAATGCTTACACAAAGTACTATGTATAAAAATGCAAATTCCTATCCCTCAACTTCTGTAATATTTGATTTCCTTACACTCAACACAAATCAGGACACCGAATCGATCGTCCAAATAATGAGATATACTTCGTAAGCGAAATCGTAGTGCTATGATGACTGCTTGGCTAGGGATCGTCCACGAATTAGCGAACCTAGCACATAGCGTGCAAATGGCGTAAACACTTGACCATGGACATGCAGCTTAACGAGTCAACTGTAATGCTGAATGTCATCACCCAATACGGAGTTTTGAGGGTTTTGGGTGATAAATTCTGGGAGATTGCTTATCGTTACAAAGTTGTCGTGTCTCTTCAATCCATCATTTATGCAAATTTGGTTTCGTGGTACAAACTAGGAATGGCCAGAATTGCTGCGGAGACCTGATAAGCAATCGTAGTTAAGTTGCACTTCGACATATTGAAAATTACCATAATCAACCTAAATATCAAAGTAGCGTAGGGAACTGTTGAGTGCGTTATTTGACTGAACTGCCGTACACGTATATTCTAGTATTTCTTCGTTCTTATTAATGTGCGCAGACGTTGTGGCTACTCGACGCCCACGACGTAAATCAAAAGGCACTTGCGAAGATTGTAGCAGTAGTCAAATTCGAAATTGTGTCAAGGTAATATTCAACAGTAAAATGACAAATGTTTGCGAAGTACATATAAAATCGGTCTGTATACACATATAATACAAGTTTACAAATTAGATTGAAAAGCATGTTTACAGTTGGTATAGGGGTACTATATAATTCCCCCACCAGAACACTGAAATATATAAAAAAATACATTTAAGTGTTCGAAATTAACATGCATCAGCGTAATACGTAGCAGCGATAGTACACAGAAGGCGATTTATTAAGCTGAAAAATGAGCAGTTTAATGTGGTTAATAACGTCGACAATAAATGCGATAATCTAGGGAAAGTGGAATTCCTAATCATAATAAAATATATAAGGAACGATAAAACTGTCCGGGGATCTGTATATTAATCAGTTAAATGAGTAATCAAATGGCAATTACGAATAAAGATAATAAAAATGAAAATTCATAGTAAGTTATATTTCGATGACTTGCACGTAACGTTTAGGCCAATGGACTCGTCTACCAGATCGTGTTGTTTTCGCAGGCTTCTCTGTCGACGTTGAAGCTTGTATGGATGTAGGTGTTGGCACGTCGTTCAGCTGGTTCTTATCGTTGACTTCGAAATCGTCGAGGAACGCTGGTTTGACTCTGTCGATACTGATGGCTTCTGTTTTATTCAATCTTTCTATCGTGATAACTTTCGCGTTTCTGTTTAGAACTTTGAATGGGCCATCATAAGCGGGTTGAAGTGGTCGTTGTACACCTTCTCTCCTGACGAAGACGTGGGTGTAGTCTGTCAGTTGTGACGGGATGTATGACGCTCGTTCCTGCTGACGTGGAAGTGATATCTTTAGCTCGTTCATGTGTCGTTTTAGCTGGTGCACGTAACCAGTCATATCGTGTGGAACTTGTTACCCGGGGTGAAAAATTCTCCTGGTAATCGTAATGTTGTTCCATAGACTAGTTCGGAAACACAGCAGCCAATATCTTTCTTTATAGTAGCTCGTATACCAAGTAATACTAGTGGAAGTTTGGTTGACCAATCGTTTTGAGTCAAAGAAGCAGCGAGTGCAGCTTTGAGTTGTCGATGAAATCGTTCGACCATACCGTTGGAACTAGGATGATACGCTGTCGTTCGTATTCGTTTAATGCCTAGTAATTCAGTTAGTTGGTCAAAAAGTCGGCTTTCAAACTGGGCACCTCTGTCTGTAGTGATAATTGATGGGACACCAAAGTTGGCTATCCAGTTTTCGACTAAAGCTTTAGCTACCGTTTCAGCTGAGACGTCGATTAATGGAACTGCTATTGGCCAACGAGTAAATCTGTCAATGCAGGTTAGAATATAGTTGAAACCATTGGAAGGAGGCAGTGGACCAACTATGTCTACATGTACATGGTCAAATCTAGAGTCGGGGTTAGGGAAGCGACCAAGTGGTGCTTTGGTGTGCCGGTTGATTTTGACTCTTTGACAAGACAAGCAATTTCGTGTCCACTTCTTAACGTCGCTGTTAATGTTTGGCCAGATAAATCTTTCTCTTAGTAGCTTGGTAGTAGCGCTAACACCAGGATGCGACAAGTTATGTAACTTCTCGAATACTGTATGTCTCATAGCTATTGGAACGAAAGGTCGATATTTACCCGTAGAGGTGTCGCAGATAACTTTTGTCGTGCCGAAAGGAATTGCCTCGAGGTTTAGAGATGTTGTTTTAGAAGACATGATCTTTTTGAGTTCGGCGTCATCTCGTTGTAAGTTTGAGAGATGTTCGTAGTCGATGTCTGGGCATACAATGTTATCAATGTGCATACGTGATAAAGCGTCTGCCACTTCATTGTTTTTACCCTTTATGTGTCGCAGATCGGAGGTGAACTGGGATATAAACTCGAGATGTCGTAGTTCACGTGGAGAGTAGTTATCCTGTTTTGCTGATAAGGCTTTCGTTAGAGCCTTGTGGTCTGTAAAGACAGTAAAAGGTGTACCTTCCAGCATATGTCGAAAGTGCTTGATTGCTAAATAAACAGCTAATAACTCTCTACCAAAGGTGCTATATCGACATTGAGTAGGATTCAGTCGTTTCGAAAAGAATGCAAGGGGTTGCCATTCGCCATGTACCTGCTGTTGTAACACTGCCCCAATGGCGACATCTGAAGCATCTGTCATGAGAGACAGGGGGCGTCATTCTGGCGTCTGACTAAGAGCGTCTTGTCATTTAATGATTGTTTAACAGCTTCGAATGCTTTAACAGCTTCTGCAGGCAAATGGAATGAACGACTATGTCCACGTAAGCAGTCGGTCAACGGTTGCAAAACTCTAGCACAGTTCGGGATAAAACGCCGGTAAAAATTGACTAGACCCAAAAATCGCCGTAATTTCTTGAAAGAATCTGGTAATGGATAGTCTTTGATAGCTTGTACATCGTCGGGGACTGGTCTAATTCCTTGACTGTCAATCAAGTGACCGAGGAATTTCAGTGATTTCTTACCAAATTCGCATTTATCTAAATTGATAGTCATGCCGTATTTGTGAAGTCTTTCGAACACCGTCCTCACATGTTTCACATGCTCGGTTTCGTCTGCACTTGCAATTAGTAAGTCGTCAATGTATGCGTAGACGAAGGGCAGGCCGCGGAGTACTTGGTCGATGAGACGTTGAAATGTCTGAGCGGCGTTCATCAGCCCGAATGGCGTGGTGATAGCAGTTTTGGAACGTCATCCGGGTGGATGGGAATATGATGGTACGCTCTGACAAGGTCGATTTTGGAGAAAATTTTAACCTCTGGCAAGTTGCTGGCGAAATCGTGAATATGCGGTATGGGGTATCGGTCAGGTACCGTTTGCTTGTTTAAAGCTCGATAATCCCCGCATGGCCGTATCTCACCAGAAGACTTTTTGGGTACCATGTGCAGCGGTGAAGACCAAGAGCTGTTGGATGGTCGAATAATGCCGAGCTCTAACATTTTATCGAACTCTGTTTTTGCGATTTTAAGTCGATGTGGGTCAAGGCGTCGAGGACGTGCAAAAACTGGTGGTCCAGTGGTTTTAATGTGATGAACCACTTGATGCTTTAGTTCTGTTGCTCGGAAAGAGGGTTGTAGAAGGTCAGGGAACTGATTTACTAAGTCAGTATATGGAGATGCTGGTGTGCGTGTGACCATCAAGTTCAGCGATGATGCACGGCTAATCGTACCAGCGATGTACCTTTTATTGAGCGAGTCTATAAGCTTAGGGCTAACCGGATCAACTAGCAGTTTGTGTTGCTGTAGAAAATCTATACCAAGGATTGGGGATGGAACGTCTGCGATGATGAAAGACCAATTGTAGGTATTCTGCAGACCAAAATCTAAAGTCATTCGTTTACTACCATATGTAACAATATTAGACTTATTAACTGCTTGGAGCGTAACTGCAGGGTCAGGATGTTGACGTTCCTGCGTAGACGGAGGGAGAACACTAACCTCTGCTCCTGTGTCGACTAAAAACGTAGTACCGGTATTTCTATCTGTTACATAAAACAAACGACTGCTAGATCGTAGATTGCCGACAGTAGAAGTTTTCATACATGACGATATATCTTTTGGTTTAGCCTGAAAGTTGCAAGGTGAACGACACCGTCGTGCATTGACTCCGTAACTACGGTGGTACCAGCAAATAGTATCGTGATGTCGTGACGTGCTGGGTGACCGAGAAAGACGTCGACGAGACGAGCTTCTAGAACGGCTTGGTCGTGTGTGTGTGGTCAGTGCTGCTAACTGACTCAGTAAGGTGTCGACTTTGTGTTCTAGAGTCTGTATCCTGTCGTGAGTGTCTGGTATTCTGCTAGTGGAAGCAATAGATTGAGGTGTTGACCTCTCGTACATGCGATCCGCAATTTTGGCGAGCTTTTCCATGTCAATGTCGTCGTCTCCGAAAGCAAGAACTTGCTGAATGTTTGCAGGAAGTCGTCGCAACCAGATTTGGTAAAAGAGACGTTTGTCGATATCTCTTCCTGCTACTAGGCTTTGCATGTGCCTCATGAGTTGTGATGGGGTTTTATCCCCTAGCTCTACATTGCTTAACAAACGATCGAGTGCTTGCCTATCTGAAAGTGAAGTGCATCGAAGTACATCTTCCTTTAACTTGTCGTAAGGAGCGTCTGTGCTGGGTTGAACTATGTATTGTCGAACCTGTTCGGCGATTTCGTCTGGTAGTACTGTACTCAATATGCCGAATTTAGCCGTCTGTGATGTCAGCTTATTGGCAGTGAAATAATGTTCCAGTCGTGCAAACCAAAGATGGGGGTCTTTGGGCTTTAAAACTGGTACAGTAAGAGAAATGGTACTAACAGATCCCAGCTCCAAGTTATTAGAGGTATTGGAAGACATGATACAATTCGTAGGAAAATGGTTTAACAGTAACAAAATGGCAAAAATTATGCACACCAAGAATATGGTAAAACAGAAAACATGCAATGCAGATGCTTACCACAGATTACTGCAAGTTGTGCGATGAGAAAGCACAAGAATGAGCTCGAAATGTCTATTATATGTATATATATCCGATAAAGTTAGAGTTTAAATAATCCAGCAAGTGTAATGATGCGTCGTGGTGAACAAGTTGTCGTCGGAGTCAACAAGTTATCGTCGCAGTGAACGAGTTATCGTCGAGGTGAAAAAGTTGTCGTCGCGATGGTCAATTTGTCGTCGGGGTGAACCAGTTATCGTCAAGGTCACCAATTTGTCGTCGCTGTCGAAATATGACGTCGGGCTCACCAATTTTGTTGCGTGCGTTATTTGACTGAACTGCCGTACACGTATATTCTAGTATTTCTTCGTTCTTATTAATGTGCGCAGACGTTGTGGCTACTCGACGCCCACGACGTAAATCAAAAGGCACTTGCGAAGATTGTAGCAGTAGTCAAATTCGAAATTGTGTCAAGGTAATATTCAACAGTAAAATGACAAATGTTTGCGAAGTACATATAAAATCGGTCTGTATACACATATAATACAAGTTTACAAATTAGATTGAAAAGCATGTTTACAGTTGGTATAGGGGTACTACAGAACCACTTTTGAGTTGAGAAGAATAACTTTTTAATCTCAGGTAAATTTTCTTCTGGGCAGCATATATCGAGTTAGATATTTTGTGTGGTAGAACCCTTGCGGTAAACAAGCCCCAGTTTCTATCTTATAACATGCAATTGATATTCGATTTTTGTACTGAAAGTAATATCTATCTGAGTTTTCCCATACAGATGTGAAAAGGCAATTTTGTGTGACTTCCCATATATTTTCGTGAATGTTCTTTCATTACAGTGATCTCGAATTCTTGATGGGGTTCTCCTGAGAGCTCTGTACATGTTAGTAATATGTAGTCACATGATGTGTGTTTTGTTTTTGACCGTCTGATATATTTTGCTGTGTGTATATTGATCGATATTCCATTATAACTGACAATATGCCTTGTCTGTCTATAAACTAAATAAACAATGTATGACCTCTTTGTCACATGACATTACAACCAATCAGAATCCAATGGTGGCAAGCAAAACTAGTGTCTGTCTTATTGGTTCATGTATATTAGTCATTTTCATATATACTCTGCATTGTACACTTTTATATACACACTTTTCGTACACTACGTACCCTTCCACTCACACACTTGTGAGACAGTCAATTTCCTTTGTTGGAAAATACACATATCATCGTGAACGTGGTGGCCTTCTGATTTTCCCCTTTTGGCGTCAGGACAATTAACTACTCAGCAGTACATAACAGTAAATTGGCGACGGAACGTAACAGTCAGTCATCTTGAAACGCCGCATCCAGCGTGCTGTCAAGTCCACTTGAGAAGTTGGTAATATTTTCACGATCTAGTGGCGTGACGGGACTCCAGTCACAGGGACCGGAATCTCCTATTATTACTGACAAAGAATTACTAGAGAAGGAAGATGCAAAGACAGCGAATTCATTAGCAGAATATAGGTAGTTCTGAGAGATGATAAACAGATGTGATATACATGTTTCATGTTTAAATGTAGTTGTACTTAGTGTTTCGGTTGATCGACTTCGTCATTTGAGCATCTTAAAGCATAAGTTATTGGAAATAGACCACCGAGGGTCTATCTATTAGTTTCTGCTTAAGCTACGCCTATCTTGTCATACTGAACTTGAATCATTTAGACAGACAAGATTAGCATCATATAGGTCACGAAGTCAAGTTCCTTGAAGAGTCTCAATCTACATATTGTGATATACGGGAATTAATCTCATTAAACTGGAAGCAATAGCTTCTACTCACACACACATATATTCGGAGCATACGGTCACCTGATTAGAACTATTTGTGGGCATTAGACTGAAAACTGAGAAGTACAGGAATTTAGAAATTAAGTGATACCAAAGATAAGCGCTAACACACAAGCAGCAGACAACGACTTTCAGTTAATGAATGTCGAAGAAGCATATCCACAGGCCAGTTATTAGAGGTAATTGAAGTACAACAACAATACGGTCCAAAAATTATGCACCAATAGCTATCTAGAATGTTAGATGTTCATGCACGTCGTGTCTAACTGCGGTATATGGTTACCAAGTTTTTTATTAACCTAATGAGTACACACGAAAGGGCATCACTACGACATGTGTTTAATTACATGGTGTTAAAGGAATACTGGGTCTATATCTACGCTCATTGAGAACATTGGGAAGAAAGGAGTGGCTACATCTTTGATAACTTCGATACAAATGCCCAAAATCCCATAGGGCAGTATGTCTGGGAAGAAAATTTTACGTGGGAAAATCTGTTATCATCTTCGGTGCTGTGAGACTGTTTATAATGGTTCAATATGGGCAAGAACTAATATATCATTTATATCAGGCTGAAACTGTTCTCAGAAAGGTAGATACATTTCTATATGTGATGAATAGCAGTCGAACCAAATTAGTCTCACAACTTTACAGCAAGGACCCCACTGAGTTGAGATGGCAAGAATCTATTAATTGACCTGGTGAAGAACAATCATTGCTGAAATTTTGTGGAAGCTACTTCAATTTACTTTAAGACTTATGTTGGCTAATACATCAAAAACATAACCCAATGAAAACTCAGGAGCCAGAATCGTTTACTCTATAACTATTCTTCCGCTCATCCAGGAAAGCTTCAATCAGCAGATATGTGCTAACAGTGGTCAGTAAAAGCTGGAAATACAATGTCGAAGTAGATTTACGTATTATAAACTGCTGAAAAGACAAGTGAATTTTGGTAGACTAAGCTGATGTTAATTGTATAAGGTGAGTCATATAGAAATAAACAAAATCCCACCAAATGAAATAATCACTCAATGTATCTAAATTAATTTGCATTTTCATCTTTTTGGCTATAATCCCTTAGACGGTAAAAAATGAGCCGAGATCGACCTTCACACGGTAAACAATACTCCGTATGTGGAAAATGTGTAACTTTCAGGTTTACCAAATATTTGAGTGGATACTTAACTACAAACAAGGATCTATCTTCACAGCAGAAAAAGATACAGCTTCTGTTAGCTGTGTCCTTCCATGAGGTTTTGTAAAATAATTGGAATCTGCATTGTGAAACTACTTTTCTCCCATTGAAATGAATACCTGCACTCATTTGTGATTGAATTAACAAGTTGCAAGGTTGAGATGCAGGGGAACTGCAGTCAGAGGGATTGAAATGTCTGGTCACTATTGACAAAGAGTAACTGAAGAAGCAATCACCAGGCGTAGTGGACTTATCACCAAATATAGATGGCGTTGAGTGTGTGTGACAAGTGTTCGAAGTTTAGATTTAGTTTTCCTTCACGTTTCGGGATGAATTCAACAGCAATGCAATCGATTTAGTCACTTAAGAATCTAAAGAAAAGTCGCTGAATGTAGACTAGCGAAAACTGATAGAGTTCGCAAAGCCAACGCCACATTTCTTACTACAGCTACACAACAGTTGGTCTAAGCCACGTAGAAAGGTGTAGACTTCCAGGCTGGGGTCCTCGGGACGGTAAAAATCTATGGTTGGAAACAATTGGTGACATGGCTCAAAATCGTTCTCAGTGGCGCAGATGCATCCACTCCCTGTGACTTATGATCTTCAATGAAACTGTTTTGTATTTCTTTATTACTCCTTTGTCTCACACCTCTGCTCACTGTTTCTATTATGCTTTTCTTGTACTTTCTTCTCTTGCTTCGCGTGCTACACGGAATGTGGCGACTTGAACTTCCGCACATTTGTGCAAAGTTCTATGTCGAAAACAGACAGACAGACAGACAGCTACGCCAATCTTGTCACAGCGACCTGAAATCATTTAGACAGACAAGACTATCATCATATAGGTCACGAAGCCAAGTTTCTTGAAGAGTCTCTGTCCACATACTGCGATATACGGGAGTTAATCTCACTAATCTGTGAGCATCAGCTTATACTCAATCTCAGGAACAGACGTTTGGTGATTGGAATACGTTTTGAAGCACGTCACCAACCACCATGATGCTTCTGCTTGTGTTTGGCGAATACTTGCTAATCAAAAGTATTGCGACAGCAAACAATGCGACTAAAGGTTATATTTTAACAGATTAAAACAAGGATAAACACAGCAAATTAGGTGCAACACAGTGATGGAATATTTTGTTAACCCAAGGTTTAAGCAGGCCACCTGAAATACTGTCTTCGACATGTGTTACGAATGTCATTCCAGTGGATTTCAAACCGTTACCTATTTGCTGTTTGAGAAATAAGCATTTGCACTCAGAAATGATATTTGTCACCACACTGTCTTCTCCTTGAATTGGTTACAAGAAATCATGCAACTTAGCCCATTAAGTTCCTATTACATATTGGGTTCAGATGTGTAAACACTTCTCACTATTTTTCTGACGGTAACGTGAATCACTGACAGCCCATTTACAAGATACTAATAACTGCAGTTGCATGTTTTCAATCAGTTTTCTGTCAAATATTTCGTATTTCCATACATTCTCTTATCATTTTGATTGGTGAACTTATTCAAGTCTGTTGTACATTCAAATATATAAATGATACTCTCTAGAAGTACAGGCTCCCTCTAACTAAAACTGTGATTTACTGTCATTCGTTACAGTTTGACTTCGAAATTTTTCCCATCATTTTTTATAGAACGTAAACGTTGATTGAAACACCTAGACCTAAGCAAAATGACTATCTCCTACTGCGTCCGAATTCGAAATCCAGGTACCCTTACAAAATATCATGAAAATGGCGAGAAGAAATGTTTAGTCTTCGAAGCACGTCCCACTAAAAACCACCGAGTTTCTGTGACCTATCTGAAACTTCTCGACGTCAATTCCAATAAGAAACGAGTGCAATAAAGCGTATGAACCGGCAACTGAACTTTTGTATGCCACTCAAGCCACTGGAAGGCTGAGTGCAAGTCAGATGCCATATCTATTAACAGCCTAAAAAGACGTTAGCTCGCAAAGCACCTAGGAAAACAGCTTGGTTGGCCGAAAGCACCTGCATTCAGTATAAAGTTGATGCTAATGTCGATGCATAGGTTCGGAACGACCTAAAAACACTCATTATAGACAAGATTTTATTTTGATAAATTACAGTGTCATAGAGTAATATTAACTGATGACGTTACGAGCATAAAATGTTGCTCATAATCAAGTCACTCACACAACTTTTTACTTCATTTGTATACATAAGTGAAACTGATTAGACATTTGAATAAAAATCAATACAGGATAGTGTACATTCAGAATTAATACTATTAGAGTTATTGATCAAATACAATCGGATGGGGAAATAAGATGTTTTTATAGTCAAAATGCTCATATGTGACATGTCACCAAGCTCAGACAACCTACCCTTGGTCTAATCTAAAGGTGGTGGTTGACTATAATTATTTTTCTAGCTAGCCTGAGTAGGAAATTATGGGAACTTCCAATGACCATGGAACCAAGCTATCAAATCACATATTAAGCCCATTCAGATCTTTTACTCTTCATACGCAAGACTTCAGTTTCTTTCAAAAAATTAATAGCACTTGTTGAAAGTTAGTGATCACTATTTAGTTACTCATGATCTGATTGACAAACCCATAGCCACACACATCAAATAGACTGTTCGCAATTGTATCCATGACATTGTAGTCCCATTTAGTTTTTAGTGTCTACGCAGGTTTCATTGCTTTAGTCTATACTAAGTCAAAATTTAATAAGCCAAGTTTCAAAATCCCACCTAAAACTAGTTCAGGCAACCTACCGGTATTATAAGACTTTCTGCCTAAGTGCGAAAATAAGATTGATATCCTGCACTTAAATGATGTAAACTGGTAAACTTTCCAAGATCATCGACAGATACTACTAAGTCCCGGAATATCAGAATAGTTAGATAGCAACTGGAATGATGACGAATACATACTCAATGTGAATTGCAAACCCAATTAGCATTAAAGCAGCAGAAGTGAGCAACAGTTAACCTGGTTGAAAGGATACGTCCGTTATTGCTCAGTTAATGTCCGTAACATTTCGGACAGTTAGATGAGAAAGAGAACAGCAACTAGCACGAAATATGTCTGCAGCGATGGAACTACCGGTACAATGAACCCAGATTGGTTTCCCTTAGAAATTTGCGTGCATATATTATTACTTTACAGCTGTCACTCCATGACAACTAGTAAAATACTTCATTGACCAACGAGAATTATCCAATGAATGAAACAAAAATCAAGGGAGAAGTGAACTTTACAACCAGTGTAGGAGTGTTTGTTTTCAGGACTGATTTACCACTATTGCAGATTTACTGTCAACACTGACTACATTTATTTATAAAGACGTTCACATTTGACGTCTAAATTCATTAATACTGTTGAGAAACAATCTAAGTTCATATTGGGAGGTAACGAATACAATAGGTGGAGACAAAATAATTTCTGACAGGTAGGTTAGATAAAAATGACATTGGAAACCAAATAGAGAGGGAAAAGCAGAATCAAATTACACGACACAGAACTCACCCCCCCCGCCTACAGTACTTCTTAAATTCCGTAATAACACCTTAAGACCTCATCATTACAATAGAGATGAAAAAGGAGTATAAAACAATATTTAGTACATCTTTCTAAAATAAACAATCATACGCACAACTACCATGTAACTATAATCCGGGTAGATTTTCCGAAGTCGAGGCAATCAGAGCGCGTCAGTTCTTCAGACTCATAAAACATCGAAAATCGAGAATGCAGATGACATTAGGAGCATATTATAATTTTGAAGTTGAACGAGAGATCAATGCTCGTAGATAGTGTTTTATTGTAAAGAAAGTACAGTGGATATGAAGAATAAATTTCGCATGATGAAAAAAAAGGCAAACCAACACAGTACGAGAACTAACGAATGGTCATAAAAGCCTTGCCTTCACGACTCACAAACGGAGCTAAGGTTTCCAGACCATGACATTCTACAGGGCTATGAAGCCGAATGGAACGAAGATGAGTGTCGCGTCCATTTTGATGATTAGCCAGTATAGCGATTTGTAATAAAAATGTGCGTAGAGGAGATCCATCAGGCCAAGTTAACGGGATTACTGACCATCCAGTTGGTTCTTGAAGTTCAACCTCGAGGAGTTCCAAAAGATCATGAATAGTATTCCCAACTCGGATGGCCAGCCTTCAAAACAAAACAAAAAAATGCAAAAATAGATCTTATTGAAATACTTTACTGGAAAACAAGAATGGGATTTCATGAGACGAAATATGAGTTTTTACTACATACCATGACATTGGGTGAAGACAGACGCCAATTAGGTTTACTAAACCGTCAAGAAAATTTCATTCGAAATAAAAAACAAGACTAAACAGAAACATTGAAACTACCGCGTCAATAATGTTAGGCGGTATGCTAATAGACAAGAACTCAAGAGTTTTGATGATAGGGGTAACCATTAATTTAAGTGGTTATAATATTACTACTACTGTGGAGAGAGCAGGCTGCTAGCCGATTGGTTGACACTAATCTACGTTAATGTCTAGGTCACTAATATGGGCCGTAAGAAAATATGAACAAGGCTGTTTCAACAACCAATCACAGCAAACTTAAACGTGGACAAATATGATTCGCAGATAGATGGCTCTACTTTCCGAGAAATATCGAAAACAACCAATCATAAGACTGTGTTTGTCTGCTTAACTTCCGAGAAACAACCAATCAGAAGACTGCCTTTTTCTGCTTGCATAAGCCTTATTAATGTACATAAAATATATATAAATACGTGTTGATTTTCGTAATAAAACGATCTGTTGCCAGCCCTTGTCTTCTGTTGTTACACTACTACTAATAATAATAATAGTAATATGCTTTCATATACTTATGGTAAAAGAAGTATCAATTCACATTTCCAAACTCACCTACTAGGGGTATAGCTTTCATCCACTTTGTAATCCGTATACAAACATAATTTAGACAGCACCGTTTTTCGCGGGAATTGAATATTTACACAGTGTGGTTGAGGACCATCTGATTGCCAAAATGTGTCTGTAGATTCATTTAACAACTGATCAATGCCGTGACCTGGTTTACACGATGAAAGACTCCAAACAGCATGTTCACATACATCACGAACCTTATGAAGTTTTTTGGATTTACCAAAAGTAAGAATAATTAAAGTGAAACACTCATTCACATAACTGATTTTAACAATAAAATCAAGTTTTTAAGATAAATGAATTGAAGCAGACAAAATCAAAAAAAGTATCTACAAGCCAAATGTTGTGCTGCAGTGCAAAACAAATCACAGGACAATCGAACAAAAAACATGTTCTCAGAAAGTTAAACTTTCTGCGTAGTTACAATGCATCTGATTTTGTTAATCACCGAAATATTATATTTCATCTCTACAGATAATAAAAACATATCTCTTATACTTGCTTTTTTAGTTAGGTTGAATCAATCAACTTAAATCATTCACTAACATGCAACTCCTAGTGACCAGTATAGATACTATGGAGCGATCAGGTGAACAGTTATGAAACATCTGATTGGTTAAAAGTACAGTGAATGGCATTTTTATCCAGAAAAAGCGACTTGGAGGTGTAACAACACACTGGAAAGCGTAACCAGTCAAGAAACCACTAAACTACAAAGTACTAAACAGATTTCCTACTTAGCCCCTGAAACTTATCAATCCTAGAAACATTCAGAAGTTTGCAGTAATAAACTTGGTTGCTACAACAGCTTTCCATGTCTAGATATGAGTCACATTTAATACCACTCCAAGAGATGTTGCTGGCTTTAAACGCTGAGTGGATAAATCTATGGCACAAAAAATTTGTAATAATGTTTACACATATCAAATTATAACAGATAGCTAACAACAGCTTACGGTTATAATGTTTTAATGGCGTAGGCATTTCATTATTAAACACTAACTAGGTTGAATGTAATCAGTAGACAGGAAAGCAGCTGAAATGAAGTCCCCAAAATCCTCTGAATGTATATACGGAATGGACGTCAAAACAGAACAGAAATTTACGTATGCCTAGGTGAATACATCTTATTTAGTTTATATTTTAAAAGGGCTGAGTTTTAACAGAAAACATTTTTATACTACATGAAATAATAAAACATGAAACATATTAAGTGCTTGCACGGAGAATTGACCGGTGATTAATTTCCTTTAAGAGGATAGAATGCGAATTTTTGCAGTTCCACATCAGACTTCACAATTATATAAGACAAATGTTCAGCACAATTATTAGATACAAATATTACTAATAGGATTATTATTAATTAATTTTTATACCTGAACCTTAATTCCACTGACAAAATTGGTATCAAACGTCTATGCTTAATAATTTTCATATGTAATTCTAAAGCCTGATGAAAAATTACTAAAAATGCGTATTCGCTTATAGTGTGTCCTATAATTATCCTAAGATAAATATTGAAATTAATTTCTTACAATAGTAGACGTTACAGCTCAGTTAAATGCAGTATAAGTAATTATGCTACACGAAAGTACTAATAGACAAGCACTCACCTTTCCATCACGTTCATCTTTTGTTACATCGAAGTTGGTTATAGCTTTAAGCTTATAAGGCATTCATAAATTCTATAAGAGGAAAACAGTGGAATTTTCTGTATGTTGAACGATATTTGTGTCAGTCTTCCTTGTAAACAAAAGTCGAGTGTGAAATATCAATATATTTAGATAGATATATACATATGTACATCTTGATATAAGTATAAAACTTGGGTACTGTGGTAGAGCATAACTCCACTTGATATGATTATGAGCAATAGTTGATGCTCGAAACGTCATCTGTTAATATTACTGTACAACACTGTGTGATTGATCAAAATAAAATCTTATCCGTAATGGATTTAAATGTACATCTGTAGGAATATAGGTGGGTAAATAATGATGTAAACAAAAACCGCTCTACTGGTTTCTTGTTGTTACACTACCGTCTGCAGAATCATTTCCTGACGACTGACGGTATTCATCACGTGACACAGAACTGGTTGGAGAAGCAACCTAAAAATTCAAAAAGAAAAACAAAATGCTTATTTAAGTAGCTCAGAACTAATTTCCGCGACACCCAGGTTGTGATTAGTTGCTCTCAGTGTATGATTCTATAAAGATCATGTAATACTCTACTTCCCTAATCAATGTTATTTAGATGAACTCAATTACAAAACAGTCAGCCAATATATGCTGCGAAAACAATTATATTGTCATGTAAAGCAGTACAATTTAAACAGATAATGAAGGTGTCATAATTACATAGCAACACGGGAACTGGGTTAACCAAGTATACTTTTACAGGATTTGCAGTATCGCTTTCATTAAAACCGTTCACATCGTCGCACGGACCACATAATGTTGAAAATCATGTCCCCACATACACTACCACGATAATTTAATGATGAACCAAGTGAATCTAATTCCTGCCTACAACTCCAATCAACAGAAGTATTCAGAATGAATGACAAATCCGATAAAATAACACAAAATCTAACGATAAAATTAACTTTAAACAGGCAATTCGACGTAGAGAAGATATGAGAAACTGTCAATTACCTCAATATGCTATTGCGATTCGCCATCTTAATTTGCATAGTCACTTTCCTACATATAACAAACAATATGATAACACAGACGAAGAATTTAATTGGTGACTCTTAGACTGAATTAATCAATAATGAAAGTAATTCTGCAATAAAGGGCGAAACCAAAGTCTCGCACTAATTAGTAAGAAATGACTGATTGTGCAAGAGTCTTATGTACAACCTTTCACTGACTATTGATTTACCGTTAAGCTGTCAAACATAAAATTTTGCAATAAGGCATAATAATAATAATAATGAACTTATCAATAATAAGGATGAAAAAGTGAAGCAATCTGTGATAAAACGAATGATGAAAAAAGCATGATTAAACAAACCAATGTTCAGGTAGATGTAGTCGATGAAGGCTAGTAAAAACAAATGAACCGATTAAATAATGCAAGGTTGTAAGGGAAGTAAATGAGAAACGTTTTTAATGAAGATGTGATAAGATTAAGGGATGATAAGAAAGGGGTTGAGAATATAAACAAGGGGTGGTGTAAAAGTCATTAGTTGGTTAATTCTTAATAGGCCAAGGAAGGGATAATGGCTGTACAAACTTCTTTTGAATGCATAGTTTAGGTTTAATAGTTCGAATGCCTATCGCCTCAGCTGTGTGCAGTAGATGAATACGAAGTCTATTGCAAAGATTCGGTGGGATACGGTGAATTACTTTGAAGGCTCTCGTTTTCTCCACTACATGACCACTATCAAATAAATGTGACAAAATTGAGCTACGGTTTGTTTTTGTCTGTCCTTTGCCGTGTTATCACAGATTGCCTCACTTTTTCATCCTTATTATTGATAAAACCATTATCATTACTATTATTATTATTATTATTATTATTATTATTATTATTATTATTATGACTAATTGCACAATTTATATTCACCATCTTATTATCCTATAGACAAAACACCATGATTGGTTTATATTTGAAATTTATTTGTAAACTTATATATATTAGAGTTAAGCCTAATGAGATCTAATTGAAAACAATATTGTTCGCTTAAGTGTGTTGTTCTAAATTTTACTATGGGAATAATTACTTTATTAAAAATAAAATTACCTAGGTTACATTTTTCTGCGTAGAGGAGTAAGCAATTTACTACAGAAAATTCATCAATAATTCGAAGGAGAATCACGTGAATAATTCTACAGAACATTAACAAGCGAATAACCATGTCAGTCTAAATTAGTCTAGTTACCTCTTACATTGAATAACCAGCTTCTAATGTCAGAATCAGAAGTCTTATCAGGCTATCACAAATTTATACGGATATTCAGGCGACGAGATTAGTGAATTTATGTCTAACCATAGATAGATTTTCATCAACGCACTTAGGGTCAGGTGGCTTTATCAGTTACCACTCAACGATCATTTACGACTTGTGGTAATTGAAATGTAGTCAGACAAAGACAAATCACATGTTACATGATCAGGGTGAGATGAAGATTGAAGTAAGTCGCTTATAGTCTCCCCGACCGAAAGCTGCTACCTTGACGTGGTGGTTGGGCTTGAACACCGCAACGACCTAATCAAGCTATACTGACTGAGACTTATGTCTCTTGAGGTCCTACCATGCCAGGCAGGTTGTTTGGATAGCGATTAAACAAAAAGCAGCTACCCAATCCAGCACTATGATACATAAGTAATCACAAAATATCATGCCGGATCGACCGGGGCCCGGATTAACAACGACCGCGCTCCCTGCTGCCGTGTCACAGGGCAGGAGTGATAAATATGCTACTGAGACACATAAAACAATAAAGAACAAACAAAAGCAGGCCGCGGGTGACCGGCCTCAAGCTGTTGTCCCCTGGGCTCTGCGGTCACACAACCAACTTCCATGGTGTGGGCAGCCGGGAAGTAACAATCGCCCTAACAATCCGAAATGCACGCGAAACCTCTCTATTACTCACTCATCTTTTTCTTCATCTTCATCTCTATCATCTTGCCTTCCTTCCACTGATGCAACTCCTCGGCTCATCACTTCCTCTCCCCTCTGCGTCCACTAAAAACGATGGAAGCCAAAAAACCACCACCGACAGCCTCTTAAAGCCGCGCCACCAATTTCATATAGGAGCATTTAATGTTAGGACACTTTGCCAAATAGGACAACAAGCATCACTAGCCAAGACCCTGGCATCACGAGCCATTGATGTATGTTGTGTTTCAGAAACACGCATACAAGACCCAAGTGTGGTTATTCACCTAACCCCACCTGGCCAACAGGTTGAATCTGCAAAATTCACCTTGAGGGTGTCAGGAGATGCCACAGCTAGTTCACGAGGATTAGCTGGCGTAGGGATAGCTTTGAGTACTAGGGCAGAAAAGACATTGCTTGACTGGATCCCGGTAGATAGCCGAATGTGTGCTGTCCGCCTGAACGGATCAGTAAGAAGGAGGAAGGACTGCACTACTCGCCGATGCCTTTTCGTAATCTCCGCCTACGCCCCCACTGACTGCAGTTCAGATGAAACGAAGGATGAGTTCTACCAAAAGCTGTCTGGTTTGGTGAAAGGCTAAACGCTCAGACATAGTCGTTCTAGCTGGTGACTTTAACGCTCAAGTAGGGAAATTGTGTCAATCTGAGAAGGATGTCGGTGGCACCTATGGAGTTCCGTGCCAGCGAACCGACAACGGTGACCGTCTCCTACAGTTCTGCTCTGATAATCATTTGTTTCTTGTAAGCACTAACTTCAAACACAAGGAGAGACACTGTTTGACTTGGAGACCCCCTTCATCAAACCAACGCTGGACACAAATAGACCACATAGCAATAAGCTATCGTTGGCGTGGGTCGGTAGGAGATTGTCGCTCCTTCTGGAACACGTGCGTAGATACCGACCATGCACTGGTCCGCGCTCGGGTGTGCTTACGACTGAACGGACGTAGGAAACAGCTGGCGGTAAAACCATCACGTCCCCAGCTCGATCAGGAAACTAAATCCGTATTTCAGGAAGAACTAGCTAAACACATATCTGAGTTCGACAGCTGTGCTCACCCTGAAGAAGCTTGGAAAAATATCCAGGCAGCCATAGATACAGCTGTAAAAGCTGTGAATAAGGTAAACCCAAAGGTGAGTAAAAACCACTGGATCTCCACCGCCTCATCCGAACTGATAGATGCTAGAAGACTTATTCCGGCGAGCTCCGAATTCAATGAGGAGCGAAAGCTGCACAAGAGGAAACTTACGAAAAGTCTCCGCAAGGACCGTGAACAGTGGTGGGCGACAAAAGCCAAAGAGATGGAGAAAGCTTCGAGGATAGGAAACACCAGGCAACTCTTTAGACTCATCAGGGAAACGGGTGGGAGAAGACAAATCATTAGTGAGACAATCTCGGAGAAAAATGGCACTATAATTAGCTCCCAGGATAGACGACTGGATCGTTGGAAAGAGCATTATGAGGAGCAGTTTAATTTGCCCACAGCCACGCTCAACCTTCCGAGCATCCAACACCTCCCTGAATGGGATATTTCTTGACCTAAAGGCAGCATTCGACTCTGTCGATCGGGAAGTTCTCTGGAGATGCTTGGCTGTCAAGGGAATTCCGAGAAAATATATTGCACTGATTAAGGCACTCTATTCGTACTCATACAGCCAGGTGAGGGCTTACGGCGAGCTGTCATCTGAACTGGTGACGACCAGTGGTGTCCGTCAAGGATGCCCATTATCTCCTTTTCTATTCAACTTCATCATAGATGTGTTAATGGACTTAACCCTAGGTGACTTCAGCGATTCAGGGATTGACTTGCTACCTGGGAATAATCTCGTTGACTTGGAATATGCAGACGATATAGTCCTTCTAGGCGAAGACGCTGACGAAATGCAGAGTCTTCTAAACACCTTGAACAGCAATCTACGAATGTTTGGCATGCGATTCGCTCCCGCCAAATGCAAGATGATGTTACAGGACTGGACTACGCTGGCTCCTAGTTTAGAAATAGGAAGTGAAGTGGTAGAGCACGTTGACCGCTTCACTTATTTGGGAAGTACCATCAGCCCCAACGGGCTGATCTCTGACGAAATCTCAGCACGAATACAGGGGGCTCGTTTCGCATTTGTTAGTTTACGCCGACTCTGGCGTAGACGAGATGTTCGACTATCGACCAAAGGGCGGGTGTACTGCTCATCAGTCCGCTCCGTCCTCCTTTATGGTTGTGAGACCTGGCCACTCAGAGTGGAAGACATGAAAAGACTAGCTGTCTTTGATCATAGGTGCCTGCGTTCTATATCCCGTGTAAAGTGGCATAATAAGGTGAGCAACATGGAGGTTAGGCGTAGAGTCCTAGGTAAACAGGGGAAATCAATCGACGAAGTCGTGAAGCTACATCGACTGAGATGGTTAGGACATGTGTTACGTATGCCAAGCCATCGCCCCCCTCGACGAGCAATGTTAGCGGATATAGGGTCAGGCTGGAAAAAAGCTAGCGGCGGTCAAACAAAAACTTGGCATCAGTCAATGAAATCCACAACAGTTGGTCTTAGCCACGTAGGAAGGTGTAGACTTCCAGGCTGGGGTCCTCGGGACGGCAAAAATCTATGGTTGGAAACAATTGGTGACATGGCTCAAAATCGTTCTCAGTGGCGCAGATGCATCCACTCCCTGTGACTTATGATCTCCAATGAAACTGTTTTGTATTTCTTTATTACTCCTTTGTCTCACACCTCTGCTCACTGTTTCTATTTGCTTTTCTTGTACTTTCTTCTCTTGCTTCGCGTGCTACACGGAATGTGGCGACTTGAACTTCCGCACATTTGTGCAAAGTTCTATGTCGAAAACAGACAGACAGACAGAATGGGATATAGGCACAGGTCCTTCATCCCTAACCGAGGTTACTGAAGCTGTCACCAATCTGAAACTAGGCAAAGCAGCGGGACCTGATGGAATGACTCCAGAGGTATTTAAGTACGGTGGAGACAGCTTTCTGTCTGCATCAACTGAGGTACTAGGCAGCGTCTGGGGATCAGAAGAAGTCCCATCGGGTTGGTGTAAGCCACTGATTATCCCGATTTACAAGAAGGGAGACAAGTCTTCGTGTGATAATCACAGAGGGATTAGCTTGACTAATGTGGCATCTAAAGTCCTAGGCTCAATAATCATGCGTAGACTAAGTGGTACTCGGGAAGCACAAACACGAGAGAGCCAGGCAGGCTTTAGACCAAGAAGAGGGTGTATTAATCATATCTTCACCCTCCGACAGATTCTAGAACATAGGAATTCCTACCGGCGTCCAACAGTCATTATATTGCTTGACCTAAAGACGGCAGTCGACTCTGTCGACCGAGAAGTTCTCTGGAGATGCTTGGCTGGAATCCCGAGAAAATATATTGCACTGATCAAGGCACTCTACACGTACTCATGCAGCCAGGTGAGGGCTTACGGCGAGTTGTCATCTGAACTGATGACCACTAGCGGTGTCCGTCAAGGATGCCCATTATCCCCTTTTCTATTCAACTTCATCATAGATGTCCTAATGGACTTAACCCCAAGTGACTTCAGCGACTCTTAAAAATAGGAAGTGAAGTGGTAGAGCACGTTGACCGCTTCACTTATTTGGGAAGTACCATCAGCCCCAACGGGCTGATCTCTGACGAAATCTCAGCACGAATACAGGGGGCTCGTTTCGCCTATACCAGTTTACACCGTCTCTGGCGTAGACGAGATATTCGACTATCGACCAAAGGGCGGGTGTACTGCTCATCAGTCCGCTCCGTTCTCCTTTATAGCTGTGAGACCTGGCCACTGAGATTGGAGGACATTAAAAATATTAGCTGTCTTTGATCATAGGTGCCTGCGCTCTATTTCCCGTGTAAAGTGGCATAATACGGTGAGTAATATTGAGGTTAGGCGTCGAGTGCTAGGTAAACAGAGGAAATCAATCGAAGTTGTGAAGTTACAAAGACTGAAATGGTTAGGACATGTGTTACGTATGCCAAGTCATCGCCTCCCTCGACGAGCAATGTTAGAGGATATAGGGTCAAGCTGGAAAAGAGCTAGCGGAGGTCAAACAAAAACATGGCACCAATCAATGAAATCTACAACAGTTAGTTTAAGCCACGTAGGAAGGTGTAGACTTCCTGGCTGGGGTCCTCGGGACGGTAAAAACCAATGGTTGGAAACAATTGGTGACATGGCTCAAAATCGTTCTCAGTAGCGCAGAGGCATCCACTCCTTGTGACTTATGATTTCCAATTTGTTCTTCGTTATTACTCTTCCTTTGTCTCACACCTCTGCTTACTGTCTCTATTATGCTTTTCCTGTGCTTTCTTCTTTTGCTTCGTGTGCTACATGGAGTGTGGCGACGTACAGTGGGCTGATGGATAAGGGTGTTAGCGTAGTCAAGATGTATTCGCCATCAGCGCGTCTAAGTCCGACATCGAAGTCCCTACTCTGTTTCAATCCTAGTACTACTATGCAATACAGTGGCTACATTCATGACAGTAATATAACGAAAAATATCAATTATCAAATTTCTTCATTACCTCAGGAGTAGGATGTTCAAGTTGTTTGGCATTTGGAACAGTGCACTGCTTGCTGCCGCCTGATTCCTCTTCCTTGAGGACGACTGAAGCAGAATAAGAAGGACTAGCGTCTGCTGAACTCGGCGTCTGATGTACTACTGTTCTAGGTGGCTTTTTGAGATCTGAGGTGATATCAGGAAGACTTGGGAAGCCTGGAATGTTTTCAGCCATGACTGACCAGGGAAGTTGAAGCTGCCAAATATCGAAAATAGAATTCTGTCAAAAATCTACTTGAGTAACGAAATGACGAGTGAAATCAATCGAAATCAGTCGATCAAGAAAGCTGACCGACAATCAGCAAAGTGTATTTGTAAAAGTAAGTCTCATTATTAAACTGTATTAATTCCAGAGTGAAAATTATGCTGAACTAAATGGAGACCACCCATGTCATCACAAAGTGATCGTTGTGTCCCATATTTTGCTTGCTTTATTGGTGGTATTTAGTGTTAAGGAGACCACTTACTATGATCTGAATATTTCAAGTTCCTAAAGGAAGTTGTAGACAAATTTTACTACTAACAATAATGAACTCCACAGGAAACATTTACACTCAATGCAAAACGAGGAAACAATAAAAATCATTCCAGTGATTTTGAAATGATCACTTTGTGAAGAGAATGGTGTTTTAGGAAATCTTGTGCATAGTTAATTGTTAATGCGTGTTATATATTAGAGACTCTAAATCTGCACTTCTTAAGCTGGAAAATCTGGTGCATTTGAGATTTACTAATTCATAGTGTCAACACGAAGTTAGAGTAAAACAAGTGAAGGACCATTATTATAGTTTAAGAATAAACTATGTGAAAATTTAAATGAATATCAATTGGGAACATAATACAATGCACAAAAACAAAGCTTTAGACAGTATTGGATAGGTATATGAAACTATCCTGGCAAAGCCTGATCTATTACTTCCCTTTACTTTTTGCATTTGCAACATTTTACAATGAATAACAATTTAGTAATTTGTCTTTGTTGAATTGCGGATAAATTCAAAACTTACTTCACTAATCATATCATGGTACATTTCCCCAGCCATTCGATGGACTTCATGGTTTTGGCTGTTGTACATTCTTGCATTCGCAATCATCAACAAAAGATCTCGTATGAAATGTTTTGCAACATCTATAATAACTTGAAAAAACGAAACAGGTAAATTTGAAGCTGTACACAGTTGAGCACCAATCAAACAACTGAGTGATGACTCCATGCGGCGCCGAATAGAAGTTAAGTCCACTGGTTCATAAACAACCGTATTATATCCTGGAGCGATATCTTCAGTTACAGGATGCATGAACACATAAGCATGACGATGACTGCATACTGTGGAGAGTGCTGATAATAGAGATCGGCGCCACCGGCGGACAATAGTATGTATCGACTGGATTGTATCTGTACATTCTTCGTTAGCCAAGTTAGTTGATACTGCTGGACTGAGAGCTACATGATATGTAGTAAGGAAGTAAATGTTCATGGTAAACAGTGGGGAAAATAAGCGGCTAGCAAAAACGAATTATAATAAAAACTCATAATCTTCCCAAGTTATTGGCAGTAAGACGAAGAGCAAGTAAATTATTTTGCCATACACCACTACCGTGAGATACACCTAACAAAGTTGAGAAGTATATATATATATATATATATATATATATATATATATGCTTACGCCAATGAGCCAAATCTCCACAAATGAAGAGGTAAATCCCACGTTTCATCTTCAGATGGTTATGAACTGGTGCTAACGTGCACAATAATTTTAAAGTTACGCCCACAACAAACTACGCAAAACATGTAATTTCAGATTTCTGTATGTGGAGACTTCAAGGAGACAATATTGATCATGTAGAGGCTTCAACTGTCCACTGATGAACTATTACTGGGAGAAAATATTTAAGATATTAAGACAAAATTAAGTGGACAAAATATAGTCGTCCCACTTTCATATCTATCCTAATTCCCTTAGTGCTTTTTGATTTTCTTTTCGATATGTGTTTTCACAGTTGACAAATGAAACTCATGCATTTGTGTGTTTACATATTTATAAAAACGACTATATCACAGGGGTTAGGACTCTCGACGACCATGCACATGATCCGGGGTTCGACCAACCGCCGACGCACACCTGATATCTATGACCGGCCTGCAAAATCTGGTCTATCGATACCACATGCTGAAAATTTCATACTTTTACCAATAATACGATGTGGAATCAAGCTGTAATCAAAGTAAAATAAAAATAAAAACCACGATTCACATCTCGGTTAGAAGTTCTGGGTGAGCAGACGTAAAAAGATAAAATTATCGATAGAACCAATGACTGTCAAACACAAAAACGAAGCTCAAGCGCAGTTAAACAGAATTTCTTTAAGGTATCAAACATTTCCATACCATGTGTTTAAAAATACACGAGTCAGCAAAGAGACTTCTTTTCATAACTCCACTTCAGAGTTGTACAGTTATTTACGAGGTTCATACATGCAGTGTTAATTGACAGCAGAGTTTAGAGGTTATTGTCAGTTGGTAACAAAGTAAATCAGTGTATGAGTAATAAAAATGCGTGAAGAAATTGAGAATAGTCTCGCGTAGTCAAGAGGGTCGACAACTAATTACTTAAATGATGAATAACCATTTGGAGATAACCGGTAAAAAACAGTAAAACAAAGGACTGAAGATGGGTTGCAAAACATAAGAGTAATAAAAGTACTACATAGAGTTTATTACACAGCTACTCAGGGAAACAAGAACAAAAGTTTGCACTGGGGGTACGGTAATAGGAGAGGCTGCATAAAACCTTTCTGAACACAGAATTCACTCTCTTGTTAACCAAAATATCAAAGACAAGATCCCACTGTCGGCAACTTCAATATGCATTTACCGATTCACTTGATACTGTGGAGCTAACCACACAGATCATACCAGCAGGAAATTGTCCAAAGGCGCCCATGAACATTACCAGCATGGCTGTCAAGAGGACAACGCGGAATGGTCAGCATCTCAATTCCCAAGCACATTATAACTTTTGGTCACACAGCATCAGCAAAGACTTCTTTCAGTCATATATATATATATATATTACCTCGAAGCCGTTCGAAAGGATTTCGTCTACACCTTCATGCAGCCGAAGCGTTAGCAATTCATAAGGAGAAAACTAAATAGTGTTTAGAAAGGCCTCATCCAGCCGCTTTTACTACTGAGGAGTTTTGCAAAGGGATCTCTTTGCTGACTTGTGTATTCTTAAACACACGATACAGGAATTTTTCATACCGTGCATTAGAAAAAGTTTCAGATTCCAATTTATTGAGATAGTAACATGGTCAATGTGTCCTCCCGAAAAGTCACAGATTCGGGTATTGTTGCAGTGAGTAATTAACCAGCTCTTGTCTACTTATCAGAGTTAAATGCTGGATGAAAAAGTAAAACTTTTCGCGGAATGAATCAACATTTAACGAAGACAATACATAGGTGCTGATGATAGATGCCACTTATTACAAATACAAATGAACTTGTCAGCACAAAATCAAAAGTCCTGTCTTATTTAGGAAAGCTCTTCAGGCAAAACTGATTATGCTCTATGAAATCCGAAATGCAAGAGGAAATAAGCTTTATAACCAAAAATAAGATAAGACAATACCTGAAGTGAATTCTGGTTCTTGATTTTCACACACGAGTGGAGCAGTAGTAGTTGAAGCACTTGTAGGTAGGTCTTTCCGTTTTGTTGGTGAACGCTTTCGGTTACGATTGGCATTTTTCAAATATGGGGACTGTACTTCGATGTTGCTTAGTGAAGGACTTGAATTAAGACTTTGAGTAAAATGTGGAGAAGCCAGTGTTTCAGAATCACTTACTATTGTCGGACTATTAGGTGTGATTGGTTCAGCGTGGACCTCTAAACACTTGGAGGGACCTCCTTGTAACTCGGTTTCACTAGAACCATGGTCAAAATGTGTAAGAGGTTCACATGGTCGTGGTGGGTCTTCGGTTCTGACTTCTTGATTATGAATACTTGCAACCTAAGGTAGGAGATATGGAAAGGAAAGTGGAGCAATAGAAAGTATCATTTGGGAACATCAGCTAACTTCCACAGCAACAAAATCGTTTACTAAAAATTCTGTGTACACAAATGTTCCACTTACGAGCTCAAACCTTGGATTTCTGAAATAAACAATTCCTACCACTTGAATGTCTTCACTCACTGAATAGTCACCGATCACATTCAGTTATTCCACAAAATCAGTTCGCAGGAAATCTAGGCTCAGGGGCTGAGAATACTTCCCAAGAAACCTTTAGCTTTTCAATGTTTCCCGATAAACTTATCACCTGTAAACCAAATAACAGTAGATTTTTTTACTCTTGATAAGAAGTGAAATTAGTGGAGAATGTTATGTGGCGCAAGGTCAGGTTAAACTCTCTTAGTGGATGTACTACCAAAAAAGCATCACCACGTGTTTATAAAGAAACAAAAGCAAAATAAACATACTTCTGAATGAGTTTGAACCGATGATGTTGTATCCAGACTTGATATGTCATCATTTCGTCCTTCCAAACCAAGTCGTTGGGAAATGACACCTGGAAAGATTGAAAGTTATTTCATTTTCAAACAATTCACTGACTTTGTTCATGAAAACATTAACACATATCATTGTTCCGAACATAAGTCATGTCAAATAGTGACTGAATGATCATTGCAGAATTTCATGCCAATTGAGTCTGAGTTTCATAGGGGGAATCAGTACATTTATGGTTGCAGATAATAACACTAAGGCTTTTGAGCAAGGCTGTTCAGAAAACTACATTTTCTCACCGTTTTTACCTAAATGAACTATATCGTCCACGTATTCTTGAGCAACGAGACTTCTTTCGTGTGGCAAATCAATCCATTCAACATCGACGTTGACCATCGACACATTCATTAGTACCTAAATAATGAAACTGAAAGAAAATAGTAACAATGGCCATCCTATAAGAACACCACTGCCAGTCTTCACTTCAAATAACAGCTCTCCATGAGCCCTTACACGACTGTATTACTTCGAGTAAAGCCTTGATTAGTACAACATACTCTTAGTAATCCCTTCACGGTAATATTTTGCCACACCATCTCTCGATCGAAGCAGTTAACACCACCTTCACACCCGGAAAGAAGCTAAACATTTGACGCCGATGATTTTGTTAATGCTCCACAACCTCCCGAAAATTAAATATATGATGAACATACCTTTATCTTATTTTGAAGCCTACCAGGCTTTCTAGAGTTTGTTTTTCCTGAGACCTACTTAGTTTTCGTCGAATCATGGAATCTACAATCTTAGTAGAGTTGACTGCCCTGTGATCATCACAGGAACATTTGTGCTTTTTCTTATCAATGAGGATGATCAATATAGATTACGCACTCATTAATCTAGTTGGTAATCTATCATTGACACCCTCGAGACACATGGAGTGATACCACCATGTCCTGCAATTTCGCCAAGCATCAGGTTAGAGAGACTGTCACCCAAGCTGAAACATGGTTGCTAAAGACCAGATACGCTGTTGCAGCAAGCATACTGCTGGTCTATTCTTAGATTATCGAATTTCTATCCTGATGCTTTTTAGAAACCGACCCCTACTCAGCATAAACAATTCATGAGCATTACGCACCACTACACTCTTCCTACTTCTCAAACTTTTCACAGTCGTTGTCAACACTTTTTGTCATCTTGTGTGTGAATTAGTATGACAAAAGTATGGTTGAAACAACTTTGAAGGCTCCAATCATAAAAACCAGCTTCCTCGTACAATTTCATTATTTTGATGCTACAACTTCCATAAAATAAATTAGATTACGTGCGGCTCTATCATAGGTACGTACAAGTGAGTTTCGTTACCACCCGAAAAGCCCTCTCTTCCATGTTATTTCTGATTAGCAGGTCAAAAAACATGTAGAACCCCAATCGCCCTATTCAACGGATGATTACACAAATCTGAGTCTTGCACGATCTCGACTTTCAGTACAGGAAATCACACGAAAAAACAATACATTATAAGTTGTACATATATTAATCAATGCCTAGTGTAAGCGGGCATATCTTACTCTAAACTCGCCAAGAATTTCAGAACTGATGCATAGGGGTAGGAGCAACGGTTAGGCATATTTTTCACTACCAAACCTGTCATATGAGAAAATTCCAGTAATATATTATGTGCAAAGAACATGCCACTTAGAACAAAGCCTCGTTTCCGTGCTGTTGAAGATGCTATGCAGTTTGCATTTAATTACGGTTTACATAAATTAGACCCCAAGGCTCGAATTATGAATGTGTGTATGAACAAAACTGAATTTGACGGTCAGACTTACTTTGTTCTCGCACGAATTTCGTAGTGCGATCATGGTGGTCATCTAATTGGTTTTCCTTGAACAAATCGGAAATACACGATGACCTTACAGGAAGCCAAATACCACCATCTTTGTCCACCACTTCTTTAGCCATTTCTGTTTTTGGACGTTTTGGTGAAGCAGGGAACCCCTCGGATACCTTATTCTCCTTCTCAGGAACAGGAGAAAGAGGCCCCAGATTCAGACATTGACCTATTTTATCAGGTATCCCAAGCGTACGACATCTCTTCCTGTAACTGTGACAATATAGAGTATAGCATCACATACATTATCAGTCGGTCCGAGGGAATTTCAGAGTACTCGGCCTGTCGCAACTTCTCTGCATCTTCTTCTGCAATCCTACAAGTAAGCCGTAAAGTGACTTCCTTACTTTAAAGTTCTTAAAATCTCTAACCTAACGGCATGTAGCTGCTCACGCCGCAATGTGGTGTAGCGATCAAGCGCAATAGTCAGCAGCTGATTCTCGGTGAGGTCACCAGGGTTTCTGCAAAAACTTGTTAAAGGAAAGATGTAACTACTTTTGACGGGTGGAGGCTATGATGTAGTTGTATTGTAGTGAACAACTCTAACACTAAATAACACCCAAAAATTATGTCTGATTACCTGTTTCGAGAGGCCCTGTAGATTTTCCTTCTTCAGAAACGTTTTAGAAAGAGCTTTCAAAGAGCTGCAGACAATATCCCAATCCTTTCCGTGTATTTGAACAGCTCGCAGTAAATAATAATTAGGTCCGACTGCCCAATCCATTGATAGTACCCAACAGCGCGCCTTTGCCGCAACGACCCTGAGTTTTGAGAATTTGGTGCTTGAACCAACTTACTGCTAAGACACTAATGTAAACAAAATGCATACCTCTGAAATGTTTAATGCACTATATGCGTGGCACTGAGGTCTTTTACGGACTTCAATATTTACAGTGCAGACACATGCTATTGTTTTAAAACTAAGATGGAGATTGCTGAAATGTGAAAACCCTAAATCATTGAATGTTGAAAGAGGCTTGATCGGTGGCTCCTCATTTAGATAGGCTGGTATAAACCACACTAGTGAAGACAGTAGCGCTTCATTAGTAGGACAAATATACTAACAGGATATCGTGAAAATGGGAAAATATAGGATTAACTTTTGAACTTACCGCCCTCTTTTCTGCGATTATATTGCTCACATCTCAGTATCATGCGACATTTCCTAACACAAGTCCGGAGAAACTAACACACTTCAAGTGCGCCGTGCCACCAACATTATATACGCCATGAAGTTCTTGATGCAGGATTTCATTTAAAAATCACTTGAAAGGTAATTTGTCAGTGAGTCATCGTGACAACGGACTACGACGCTACGACTAGCTTCGGTTTGCTACACAACCACTTGGTAAACTTATACTTTCCAAACCTAAGCAAGTTTTGAGTCTCACCGAGAGAACCGCCCTCGTTGGCTTGCATTCCTCGTGCTTTTAATAATGGTCGAACGTCGCTTTCCCAGTTTTCCTCAAAGTTATCGATCCCTACCCAGGAAAACAGTCGTGATCTTATTTACCGTCGGAATTCTTCGAATGGAATCAATGCTAAAGCTCCTTCCATTTCTTCTTCTATACTTTGTAGCGGTAAATAATTCCCCAAAATTATTGACCACAGCAATCACTCACCATTGGATGCTGACCACCACTGTTTAAGTCGACTTGTTTAGCTGAAGGCTTCCTGTCAAGCATCCCCGCCATTTGTTACCCCGTCGTGTCACGTGCACGATCACTAGCTAGCTAAGCTTTCGTCTGAAGGCTTGTTTTGGTCCCGAAAACGGCTATCATTACGCCTTTCGGACTTTTTGAATTTCTGCGTATGCCATTCGGTCCCTGGAATGCAGCCCAAACATTCCAACGCTTCATTGATGAAGTATTTCGCGGTCTCGACTTTGTATACGCATACTTAGACGACTGCCTCATTGCCAGTCCAGACAAGGAAACTCACCTTAGACATTTGGACTTGGCATTTGAAAGGTTACGCCAACATGGTGTTACCATTAATATTCAAAAGTGTCAAATCGGTGTTGACTCACTCGACTTTCTGGATCACACTACTGACTGGGAGGGCATTCGCTCACTGGCTACTAAGGTCGAGGCTATACTGAAACCGGCTTACTTGGAGGCTAATCCTATTAGCATAGAGATCAACGTACCCCAAAATCCACAAGTAACAGAAGATCGTTTAGACCTCGATGAAGTCACTAGCACAGCGACAGCTACCGAACCTTCTATCGAGCCTCCCAAGAAAACCCGTTCTGGACGCACCGTAAGGTTCCCAGAATATCTGCACACTTATTTCACTTAATGAAGTCGTGTGATTCACGCAACTCATTCGTTTGTGGTACTAATTACTTTTTTTGACGTATCAATTTTTTTATATACAGTACCACCGAACACAAAAATTTTTTTTCAACAGTTCATGTAACATACACAAAAAAATTAATTAGATGTATTTTTTTCGACGTTCTGTATTTAGCATTATTTTACTGTGTAGTAAATGCACATCATTTTTTTAACAAAAAACGCTGATTTGGTACATTTTCCTCGACATGGTTCTTAGCGTTCTTGTTTTCTTTTCCAGGTGCGACGGGCACTGGACAGGAAACAAACGAAGCACGGGATCCAACAAACAACAACAAGGAAGCTATGTACAGACACCCTATTAGCATAGGCAGACAAACCAGTAGGCATACGACCAAGCCGCTCGGAAGATTTTTTCACCCGGAAGGGAACCATCGAGTTTTTTTACTTCCGGCTGGTTCTGTCTTAGGGTCCTCACGACCCCACTAGGGGGGGAGTGAGCTGTAGCGGTAAATAATTCCCCGAAATTATTGACCACAGCAATCACTCACCATTGGATGCTGACCACCACTGTTTAAGTCGACTTGTTTAGCTGAAGGCTTCCGGTCAAGTATCCCCGCCATTTGTTACCCCGTCGTGTCACGTGCACGATCACTAGCTAGCTAAGCTTTCGTCTGAAGGCTTGTTTTGGTCCCGAAATATATCACTTAGTTTGGACGATCAAATATTGGCTTTTGCTTTGTTGTTGGTACGCGAGAACTAAAAAATTAGAGGCGGTGTAAGAGAATTCCGTCAACCCCCTAAAACTTTATTGTGATACTATTTACGAAAATATTTCTGAAACCCTACCGAATTCGGACTGTGTGTGATGCGTCATGTCATCTTTGTTTATGCTGAACGGATCCTGTCCTCTAATAGTTTTTTATTACACAATATCTCTAACCTCGTTCCGCGAAACCGACTAGACATCTCACGTCTCCAAGCCTGTGGTATTTCTTCTGATGATTGTCAGCTAAGCAGGATTCCAAAACACCCCATATATACATGTGCCACTTGTGATTCAATTTGGCAGTTTTGGCAATTTGAGGAAGTTTCGAAACTCATAGTACAATAAAAGTTGCTCATGGGTTAACCCCTTGTTGGGGAATTAACCATGCATCATCATCCACCATTCTAAAGCATGCCTAGCTTCAGAACCTCCCATAACATTTTTCAGTCGCTTGACTGCTAGTGAACAGTTGCAAACGGATATATATGAGAATGAGTTACATAAACCCCGTTTGAATAAAGCAAACAGAGAAGCAGCTTCAGTAATTGACTTAGATGTATCACTTGCATAAAGCACTACTACAACAACCTGTCAACCTAGACCAAAACCTCTAAACTATTAAATATTTTTGTGTAGCGAACCAGTTAAAATTCTTCAGTGACTCCGAATTCGTTCCCGACCGGCTTCAAATAGAAATAGTGTTCACAACTGTTGTATGGCCACATATACTGCCATGCCTGGACTTTCTCCACACCGCCTGGTTGCTATTAACACTGCCCTAACTGGACAGGAGAAAATATCACCCTCAAGGCTTTTCAGGCCTTCATTTGCTAACAATTGTGTGGAGGAAGTAGAGGGGTATACAGTCACCATGCGCTCTTGTTCCTTGAAAACCCAACTGTTTGCTATTCTATCCAGTCAGAAGAGACAAGCGAGTTGACCAATGGAAGTGAAACGACTGGGATTCAGATGCTTCGACGAAATTCTTTGTTCTCCTATACTGGAAAGGTTCACCTTGATTCTGTTCCAGACAGCAAAGTATCCTTATTCTGACACACAGATGCCCCCACATCTTCCAGAGAAATTTTCAGCCATTTTGGCGCTTAGAAGTTTATTTTTGGAAGCACGGTAGTAGGCAAGTTTATCGAGTGGACCTAGTACAACTCATGGAAAGATATTCTTGAATTAAGCGAGAACAACATTGATTTGTGCAGAATAACATGGTACCATCATTTATTTCGTTGGCTTCTCGTCAGCTGCTTACAGCCTAAATAAATTTTCAGGTTTAAGTACAGAAAAGTTTTAACATACTTGCAAATTTTACATGTTGTCAGATGGCAGAAAGTTTCACAATTAGTAAACAGTGCTCAGAAAATTGCGCTTATATAGTTTTTACACAGGCAGTTCAAGTTAAAAAAATAATAATAATAAATAAATGTATGCATATAATAAAGATGGGATGTGCGTTGGATGTAGTGACTAATAAGTTAGGTAACAATGCACTGAGTTGAACTCAAATCATAGAAACAAGAGACAAACAAAATTACAGAATATAAAAGAGGGTGAGGTTAGAGACAAAGATTACGCAATCAGATGGGAGAAAAAAGACATTCAGTTATCAAGGCAAGGAAAGACTAATAACTGATTCTTTCTGAACACATAGATCTGGTTTCAAGCGTTTGATAGAAATTGCTTCGGCAAGCTTGAGGAGAATGGAGCTCCTTTGTCTATTGATAATTTTGAAGGATTTCTCGATTTCCACCTCATGACCTGTGTCGAGGAGATGTCTGGTAATAGCGCTGCTATAAGAGTTTGTTCCCTTGAGACGTAGGCTTTTCGGCACATGTTCAGAAAATCGGAGGTGTGCCCTTCTTTCTGTTCTCCCAATGTAACTGCTCCCGCAGATACACGTAAATTTGTATACACAGTTGGAGTTAACATGAGAAGGGTATCTATCGACTTTTGACTGCACCAAAGAGCATGTTGTTCGATGGACGGGAACCAACTTAGCTGCAGGATAGGCTCTGGCTAGTGACGTCCTCAGTCTTCTGTTGACCATTTCTGCAATGTCTTCACCTTTAAAGTCTAGTTGAATGAAGACAGGCTTTTTTCGACTGTGATTTGTTTGGTATTTGGGCCTTCACATCTTCCATATTTGTTAATGAATTTTTGAGTATAGCCGTTGTTTTTCAGCACCTTTTCGAGATTCGTGAATTCTTCCTCTAGTTTCTCTGCAGAGCATATTCTCCTCGCTCTATAGTACAGAGTCTTGACTAGTGCTCGTTTATAGCTATTTGGACAAAAACTATTAAAATGTAAGTATTGTCCATTCCATGTGGGCTTTCGGTAGATTGACCCCTGGAGGCTACCATCTTCTAGGCGTTTTATGGCGACGTCAAGGAAATGGAACTGTCCATCATTTTCATGTTCCATAGTAAATACAATATTTGTATGTGCGTTGTTGAATAGTCTGAGTAGGTAGGAGGCATGACTTTCGTTGTTGCATACTACAAATGTGTCATCGACATATCGACAATAGGAAGTTGTTTGATCAATTGCATGCTTCAGCTTTGTTTTCTCAAGGTTTGACATAAAGATATCTGCTAAAACAGGGCTAAGTGGACTGCCCATAGCTACACCATCTATTTGTCGGTAAAGAGTGTTGTCAAACTGGAATTGTACACCCATGGTACACATTAGCAGTAGGCGTTTGAATTCCGGCTCTGGTAGTGGGAGAAGATCAGACTGTTGACAAATGATCTCAATGGTTTCACTGATTGGGATCATTGTGAACAAGGAGGTTGCATCAAATGAAGCCATGAACTTATTTGAAACGTTCATGTGATTCACGCTTTCAGCAAAATGAAATGAGTCCTTTATGGTGTGCGCGGCCAGCCTTTGGCGAATGGGTTCCAACTTCTCCGCGAGCCAACGGGCAACCTTATGTTGGGGAGAGTTGATCATCGAAAGTATAGGTCTCAGAGGGACTTCTTTCTTATGTGTCTTTGGAAGGCCATACATATATGGCAAGCGGGACCCTCGGGGTTTCAATTCATTGTACGTGTTGTTGTCAATCAAATTCTTCTTTAGAAGATCTCTCAATACGTTTGTGATGCGTTTTTCGGTTGCATCTGTCTTGTCTTTCTGGCAGTCGTCGACTTTGAACCTCAACGGATCATTGAGAACAGTTTTCATCCTTGCGATATAGTCATCTTTGTCCATCACTACCACTCCTGAGCCTTTGTCAGGTCGCAGTATGACAATTTTGTCATTATTTCTGAGAGCTTTCAATGCTTTTTGATGCTCTTCAGAGAGGAATTTTGAATATGACGTTGGTGAGATGAGGTATTGATTTGCAACGTCGACCAGCTTAGATTTGAACCAGCTCTTCTTGTCCTCATCAACTGGGGTAAGATCATTGAGCTGATAGAATAGGTTTTTGAATTGAGCTGCGACGTCGGTTCTATTGACAAAGTTATTCGGGATATGGAAGTTAAATCCGAGGGAAAGCACTTCCATTTCTATGCGGCTTAAATTCAGACTCTACAGATTATATACAAAATCCTCAGGGTTTTCTGGGAAGACTTCATATATTTTTTCCTTTGTCAGGGATTTCGTCAGGGTTTTATAAAAATTTGCACAGGTTTTCTGTTGAAGCTCTTGAATGAAATTGATGAATTTGATCCGGCAAACTATGTTCAAACTATTGACGACACCGTCAAAGGATCTGGCTTCATTTCTCAATTTTGCAATCAGAGATTCTGTTGATTCAATATGCGATTTCGTAATGCGTTGGAGGTTTTTGAGAGAGGGTGGCAATTTGCAACTACGGAGTGACTTCATGAGATGCCGAGGAAAGCAGTGGGACTGCAAGCATTCATTGTAAAACTTTATTCGAGTAACTTCTCTGGATATTCTGCAACGAATTGTCACCAAGCGATCCAGTGACTTGAAAGATTCCGCGGGGAGGCGACTTTTGAGAAACTTCATGCATTCATCCCCCTTGCATAACTTGAATAAAGCGAGAACAACATTGATTTGTGCAGAATAACATGGTACCATCATTTATTTCGTTGGCTTCTCGTCAGCTGCTTACAGCCTAAATAAATTTTCAGGTTTAAGTACAGAAACGTGTTGACATACTTGCAAATTTTACATTTTGTCAGTTGGCGGAAAGTTTCACAATTAGTAAACAGTACTCAGAAAATTGCGCTGTCAAAAAATTTATTCAGGCTGTAAGCAGCTGCCGAGAAGCCAACGAAATAAATGATGTTATCATGTTATTCTGCACAAATCAATGTTGTTCTCGCTTTATTCAAGTTTATCAAGGGGAATAAATGCACGAAGGAAAGATATTCATCATCCGATATCTTTCGGTATATAAATAGGGCCTTCCCAATCGTAATTGAGATATAGCTACTACTTGGTGACTCATTCCCCCGAATACCTGGATCGCTCACTACATCTGAGTGACTATAGAGTCCTGTGTTTTAGGGACTCTACAACTACACTTCTTATGCAGCTCATCCCTTGTAATAATTGCTGAAGCATGGTGTATCTAACCGATTTGTAATAAGGTTGTTTTCGTTGATGACTACTGCCTATTTAAGAGTGACAGACATCATGACATATGTCAATGGAGTTGAAGATTGAACGATCAATTCTTGGTTGTTTGCTCAAAATCAACTTCCTCGATTTTCGCGGAGGCATCAATACGACAGTCATCGTCTCATCGGTCGCTGTTCAGAAAGAAGAGTTAAACATCGTCAGAAGTAACATAACGATTTATTATTGTAATATTTGTTTACAGACCTTAGTTTTCTTAGTTTGCTTAGTGATACTTGATTTATATGCTGGTGTAACAATACATAATACTCAAGTCAACAATTGGTGTTCTGGTTTTTTCGTCCGTTGTTACTAAGCGTTTCTCAGAAATCTTCGAAGAACAGCGTGGGCCCGAGCGTAGCGAGAGCTGGGCATTAACGGTTTATGAGACTTTGCTGACAGTTTCTGACGATGGAAACAGATCTGGCGGATTGAAACAGTTGGTGAAAGTTTGGATAGTCGCCGTTCATTTTTCCTGGTGCCGGTCAAGTCCTCTTTGAACAAGCAATATCTGGAACGTTTTTGGAATTGGGTCAAGTTCAACAATGCCTGGGTCAAAGAAGGGACAGAGTGTCTTGGATGCAAACAGGAAAGTAAGTCATGGTGACTTGTCTGTTAATTGTAACGATGTGTCTGATGTTAAGCATGATATGGTTGATGTTACTGTTTCGCCGTTCAGGGATAATAGGAACATCAAACTCCCTAAATTAGAACCACGATGTTTTGATGGAAACCCGGCTGATTATTTACAATTTGTAAAGGAGTTTGAGATCATGTTGAGTGGTTTTTTATTAAGTGATGAATTGAAGTTAATGTATTTGATGAGATATTGCACTGGAGATGCTGCAAGAGCTATACAGTGTTGTAAGTTTATGAAGCCAAAAGAGGGCTACGATGAGGCTATGAGCATATTACGTCAAAGGTTTGGAAGACCTTCGATGATTGCAGGGAAATTATTCGAGGCTGTTGAGGGTAATGGTGGTCAGTTACAGGATGACTCCCAGGCACTCACTGAGTTTTTGGATAATTTGCTAATTTACAAGAATGGTATGATTTCGATGAATCGAATGAGTGATCTCAACTCGAGTTTTATACTAGAAGTAATTGCGAGACGCCTACCTACTCGACTGCAAAGGAAGTGGGTGAAGATAAGCTCCCGTATGGAGGATGAGGGTATCGAGCCAAAGTTTGATGATATCCTGAAACTGGTAAATACTAGTGTCAATCAATCTATGAGCAAGTTCGCCAGTCTGTTAGATCTCACCCATAGAATAGAGCAGTCTGAAGGTAAAACGCACTCATTGATGACGAGTAGGCCTCAGAGAGGTGGATATCGAGAAGGCTCCATGATGTCTAGTAATGCATATAGACCTAGTGAGTGTAACAGGTTTCGTAGTACATCCTCAACAGATAAGTTACAAGATGCAAGACAAACACGGCTTTGTTTTACACGCTTGCAAGAGGTGCATACAAAGGTGAACTGTGAACCAGTGAGCAAGTTCAGTGATAAGCTAAATGTAAACTCCAGGTCTGACTCCGAATTGTGTGACGATAACGGTGTTGTGAAGAAGTCTGTAGTTGCAACTGGTAAGCCGTTGTTGAATAAAGTGTCACAGAATAGAGTTACTGCTTCAGAGTGGAGTTCTGACTCCACAAGTTTACAAAGTATATCTAGTCAGAGTGAATTTATAAAACCTTTAATGATTTTTGAGGAGGAACCAAAATTGTCTACTTCTGTTATTAAAGAGTTTGAAAATGATGAACTTGACGGTAAATTGAATATTTGTGATAATGATCATGATAGTGCAGATTTGTCTTTGGTTGATCATGATGAAATGAGGGATATGCCTACTACTGCTAAGTTAAATAAAGGTTCTGTACAACTACAACGTGAAGTAGAATTGAACGCAGATGCAGTTCCAGAAGGTGTGCATACTTGTGAGACAGTCAGTGTAATTGATCAGCGTGTAGCCCACCTATCATCAGATGATAGTGCTAAACCCGAACTAGTAGTGAAAGACAGCAGTGGTGGTAATCTTGCAGTTGGACAACTATCTGAAAGCCGAAAAAGAACAGCTTCTGATCCACCGCTAAGTTCATCACCTTGTGTCACTCAGTCATCGTTGGTGTTTTCATCCACAATGAAACAGATGCCCATCAACTCAAGTATCTTCTGCAATGACTATGGTAGTATCAGTTCGTTTGAAAGGACGAATATCAATGGTCAGTTTAGTGTGGATAAGCCAAGTGTAAAGGAGAGAGTTATTGTTAAATTGACTTGCACGAATAAAGGCATTTCTAGTTTCAAGTTACTATTTGAATGTTATTATCTTTGGTGTAAATTACTCTGTTTCTATACTTGGTTGATGAGATATGTCGTGTGTTTGTTGGTCATCTATATTCTACGATACAATGACATGGGCGTGTTGCCGTTCAGATTTGAGGATATAGCTGATAGAAGGAAGTTAGCAAATGAACTCTGCGACGATTTTCCAACCTAGGGCGTCAACCTGAGAAGGGTTGTAGGCGTACTGCTGTAAGTCCTACAGTTCTTCAAGGGTAGTTTGTCGTGTCAGAATCCACAACATTTGATGTGTTGATTGTACATATGTTTGTGTTAAATAGTTGTGTGAGTTCCAATTGATGTAATTGTTGGTTAATCTTGTTTGTGTCTGGACATTCCACAACTTACAATCGTCAACCTGTGAAGGGTTGTAGGGGTACTGGTGTAAGTCCTGCAATTCTTCAAGGGTATTCCATCAAGACATGAAATGCAGGTTTGTGTGTACTGTTTGTATATACGTGTGGTGTGTCATATCAATTGGTGTTATTTGAATTCATTGTGTTTACTCGTTGTTTTCGTGTCTTGTTGTTATTGCATAATTTTGTTAAAATTTTCGTCGTGATTACTTCTGAAGTTGTTTCGAGTCTTCTACATCCATGAATGAATTGATTGATGTTAAAAACAGCAGATGGGGCGTATACGCCGGGGAGGCTAGGCTATTGCTGAGAATGAAATGCACACGGAGATAATTGTTAGCTGCGGTCCGACACGCCGGGGAGAAAGAGTGTACACGACTGAGGCTCGCATGCGTCACCGCTACTAGAACTGAGGCAGAATGAGTGACAAGCGATTGCAGTGGTAATTGGTAATGAGTAGATAAGAGGATGTGCGTAGAGTATCGTGAGGTGCTGCCATGGTCACTTTGCATTCTGCAAGAGTCATTCTAGCAAGTGGCGATTGTGTTGCAAGATGTCAAGAGGAGGTCTCTATCTGGAGGCGCAGGTCGTCATTGATGTGTGAGATTGTGCTGTGGGTATGCTTGTGGTGTGTTGGCTTTTCTGTTTGTTTTCCATTTCAGCTCTGTCCGTGTGACCCAGGTTCTCACAATGGCATCCAAGTCAACGTGCATTAGTCGTGAAGGAAAAAAGGGTTGGATCCCTTTTTTGCCGGGGAGTGTCAATGGAGTTGAAGATTGAACGATCAATTCTTGGTTGTTTGCTCAAAATCAACTTCCTCGATTTTCGCGGAGGCATCAATACGACAGTCATCGTCTCATCGGTCGCTGTTCAGAAAGAAGAGTTAAACATCGTCAGAAGTAACATAACGATTTATTATTGTAATATTTGTTTACAGACCTTAGTTTTCTTAGTCTGCTTAGTGATACTTGATTTATATGCTGGTGTAACAATACATAATACTCAAGTCAACAATTGGTGTTCTGGTTTTTTCGTCCGTTGTTACTAAGCGTTTCTCAGAAATCTTCGAAGAACAGCGTGGACCCGAGCGTAGCGAGAGCTGGGCATTAACGGTTTATGAGACTTTGCTGACAACATATGTGGAGAATGCGTCATCTACACCACGTTTGTTATTGATGCCTACATAATGTTCTTGTTTGCAATCCGTCTAAGTAAACAACTCAGTATAGACTGCTGTGAGAAGCTCTCATTTTACCTCCTATCTCACGGGTTACATTTGTATCCCCATTCATTCGTCTATTGAAAGTGATATGAAGTTGGCAGAATTGTTACCCTATGCTCCCTTATTGCTTTAAAAAGCCAGAAAAGTGCGCAGAATTCAACATTCGCGAAGTAATTTTGCATGGATTATACTTATAAAAACATTCTGAAAAATTTAAGAATACCCTAGGGGCAAATGATTAAGACACAAAATGTCCTACCGTGTCATCGAATGTCTTCGCCAGATGTCAGTGGAAGTGGATATTAAAAAAAATAATACATATTTCCTGTCTATGCGGGAACATACCAGTTGTACAGGCATGGATAGGTTATTATATAAATTACACATAATTTAATGTATGATGAATTTACAGTTTGGTTGTTCTTTCTGACAGTCGGAACAGTCTGCTACATAGTCTGTTTGTGTAGCACATAAAGAGATATAGAAATATTGTCTTCACATTAACAAAAATCCCAGACATCAGATGAATGTAATACAGATATCTGGGAAAAATACAGCTTGAAGTCAATTCCCCTATATAACTTTGTTGTGAACAGCACCCTTGGCTTAACGTTTATTGATGTATTATGTTGAGGTCAGTGATATATTTATTCTATTTTTTCAGCAGTCTTATCATAGTTTTATAACAGGAAAGAAATTTGATCGTGGATACGAAAACTAGATAAGGTCAGGTTTGGTTGTTTTACTGCATCAAATGGTGCCGAGGTCGATTCCAGAATTCTCCGTTTGCTCCATTTGTGTCTGCATGGCGGACTGTGCACGTAAGTTGAGTAAATGTTGAAAACTGTTTGAAAACCAGTTGCTTCTTCATTTCAGGTCATGAATACTCATTTACAGCATGTTCGCCAGCGTCTTCAAACGGTAGAATTGGATCGTTCATGGAATCTGAGTGATTATGAGATAGACGGTTTGGAATTAATCCTCATTTCGGTTTAGGTGCAGGGTTGTTCGACCTCGACCAGAAGATGAATAGGAGCAGCAGAATACCAGAAAGAGAAAGTATGTGAACATGATAAGGACATTTAATATTTCATGCACATATAAATGTTTATGTCAATTGCATATTATACTTTAGTAAATACTTGTCTATATTGTAGTTGTGTTTTCACGTATTTATGCGAAGTCGTAGAGTTTATTTATTGTCATAATGTGTATTAATGAGTGAGCGTTTTAGTGTTCTAATGACTGATGCGTTTTAGAAATAAGTGATGGGTTCTGGTAGGGATAGTCATTGAGGTAAAGGCTTATATAGCAAGCGTTTGAAGGTTACAATAGAGTGACACGTCCTATTTCTAAGGATAAACTAATCCTGTATGTTCCGTACTAAGCCTTTATGCATCCATGCTGCAAGTTTATTTATAGTTTTTAGATTACTTAGAGTGTTGAAATGCGTCTTTTAGGTGCTGTAGTAGATTAGTAGTTGATTCGTTCTAGGAGTAAATAGTTTATTAATATAATCTGTAGAGTGCAACAGTCTGTATAGAGAGCGTTTGAAGCTTGTAACCGAATAGCAAGTTCTGATATCTAAGGGTAGGCTATTCCATATTTTAGAATACATGACTGTGAAGAAGTTTTCACGGAGTGTTGACTTAAAAGAATGAGTTGTCACTGTGGAAGTTTGGTTACGCAGATCGTAAGAGCCTTCCTGTGCGAATTGTATGTCCCTGTTGTCTGAGAATGATATTTTGTGAAGGACCTTGAAGAAGAATATTAGGTTTATAATAAGTCGTCTTATCAAAAGTGAGTCAAGTTTTAAGATCATGCACCGTGAAATATAGTCTTTCTTGCAATCGTAACCAAGTAGTTTTGAGGTAAAATATCGTTGGATACTTTCCATCCTTAGCTTATCATGTGTGCCAGTGTTGCTTATAATAAATGGACAGTATTCTAGTAGTGGTCTGATACATGTTTTGTACAGAATTAGCTTGGCTTTATTGTCGTGAAAGTTCCTGAGCATGCATCCTAAGAGCATCCTCGATTTTCTAGTCTGTGATGCTACTTGCTCAGAGAATGTCAAGTCACTAGAGTATCTCAGGCCTAGGTCAACGACACTTCGGAGTCTTGTTAGGTTAGCACGTGCGTCGGTGGCACAGTGGTTAGGACTCTCGCCGACCATGCACATGGTCCGGGGTTCAAGCCCACGCCGGCGCACACCTTGATATCTATGGTCGGCCTGCAAAATTTGGGCTACCGATATCCATGCTGAAAATTCCATACTAGTACCAAAAATACAGTGTGGAATCAAGCTGTAAATCAAAAAAAAATTAGCAGATTGAAGCGTTAATTTCAGGTCAATTGAGGGTTCGCCGAAGCAGATATAGCCACATTTGTTCAGATTAAATTGGAGGTTCCATATAGACGACCAAGCAGTCACTTTAATTCCTTCTGCACTACATTCTCGAAGTACCCTAGGTCATCACATTGGAATGTATAAGCTAATTTTGGGTCATCTGCAAAGATGAATGGTTTCACGTGCGTGAAGCAAGCGCATATGTCATTTATGTACAGCGTAAATAGGAGGGATCCAATGACACTACCTTGTACTACACCAGAAGTGATAGGGCTAGGTTTGGAGGTTGCAGACCCGAGTTTAACTATTTGGGACCTGTTGTTAAGGAATGATTTAAGCCATCCTAATAGTGGGTCACGTATTCCTAAGGAGTTCAGTTTATTTGCTAGCAGTAAATGGTCAACACGGTCAAATGCCTTAGAAATGTCAAAGTAGATGACAAGTACTAGTTGCCGTCTGTCACAACTGCTGGTTACAAAATTGAAGAAGTCTAGGTGACATGTTAAACTTGATCTGGATTTTAGGAATCCATGTTGGTTCGGACTTATGATGTTGCAGCTAAGCATATGTTTGATTAAGTTATCTTTGACTAGTCTCTCCATGATTCTAGATGCTTTAGGTGTGATATTGATCGGCCTGTAGTCACTGACTTTTGCTTTCGAGCCATATTTATGTTTAGGCATAATAAATTTTGTTTTCTTTATGCCAGGGTAAGTTTGGTTTTCTAAGGACATTGTGAATATTTAGGCAGTAGTGGAGGAATGTCAGGGCCGCCATATTTATAGAAGTAAGATGATATATCGTCGGTACCGAAACCTTTTGAACTTTTGAGGGTTCTTATAGTTTGGTTAATATTAGCGTAAGTGAACTGAACAGTGCTGATTTGGTTTGGTGTGAGTGGAGATGGAGTTTGTGCCATATAGGTAGCAGGGTGTATATCGAGTATCTGGACTGAGTGCTTAAGGTAGTTATCTGCAAACGTTTTGTTGAATAGTTCACATATGTCTGCAGAGTTAGTGCATAGCCTACCTTTGTCTATAAGGAGAAAAATGCTGTGATTTTTGGTATTCATTCGCTTCCTTAAGATTTCTGTGAGTGCATACACTCTAGCAGGACTGGCTACTGCGATGCGTTCTTCCTTTCTCATACGGAAATCTCGAGCTTGTGAGACGGAGCTAAGGATGTTAAGTATTAGACCTAGAGTGCCAAAGTCGTGGTATATGAAGTAATTTGTTGAGAGTTTCTTCAGTTTCTTACGATCCTTTGGTTTTATGTATGACTTTCTGTGTGGGGAAACCTTTAGTGTGTGGAGTGGGATGATAGCATATAAGCAAGTGTTTCTATAATGGTAGAAGATGTTTAGAGCTCTCGAGAGGTTATCAGTAGTGAGCTATTCATCCCATTCTGAGGATCTTAGCATTGATTCTACTGAGGCCCAGTTTGCCTTACTATAGTTCCTATATATTATTTGTTGTGAAGTGGGGGTATGGGCTGCATTGCAACTCAACGGAAGTGGAAGTGCACATATAACTGTTTTGTGGTCATTACTTGAAAACTCAGAGCCTAATAATAATAATACATTCTCATTTTGTACATGGGGACGCCAGTTTACAGGCATCATCAATATGATAAATTACATATACGATTAGAAATCCTACTTAACAATAATGTTTCAATAAAATACATATTTCTTCCTACCTGTGTAGGACATATCAAATGTACAGGCATGGATCATTATTATTTAATTTACATAAATTTGGTTTATGGTTAAATTACAAGGTTGCTGACGATTTTGTCTTTGGTTTGTGGGAACAATATGATAACTAGTCATTCAATGGAGCACATCAAGAAATATAGAAATATTGTCTTCTCATTAACAAAAAACCCCAAGTGTGTTTTGGATCGATTACAAATACTTGGAAAAAAATAAAGCTTGAAGTAATTCCCCAATATGACTTAGATGTGTACAAAACCGAATCTTATTCTTGATTTATAATTAAGTTTGGTAATATTTTGACTTGACACTAAAAACTAGTGTGATGCGTCTAGTCCTCCGGTTGGTGTAGACTGAATTCTATCAGTCAGGTTGTAATGTGAACACCAAGGCTTCCTGCCGATTGCCTCCAACCATCTAATAAGTTTGGTAATAATTAAAATAAGTGATACACTTGTATAGTTTTGTCAGGATTTTCATCGTAACATCACGAGTGAATTATACTCAATGTAGAATAACAATAATGATAGTATATATTTTCTTATGAGTGTTTTCATGAATTGAAAGCTATTTTTACAGACACGATCAGTTATGTTATAAGTTATAATCGTGAAGCTGTATTACAAATTAATACTTTTTCATTGGTATAAGAGTATATTCAACAACTGTAATCCAGATTGCGTCGTGGGGTAAGGTAATGCGTAATTGACGTTGAAATTGTAAGATACGGGACCAATAATGTTTGCAGATCATTTGTCATTGTAATTGGTCAAATATCCACATTATTCATTCTCATTCAAAAAGTCCAATGGAAGCTAAAATGGTAAGAGAAAAAAGAAGACAAACAACAGCAACGCAAAAGAAAGCAACGGGAGTCCTTAAGGAGTGATTAATAAATATATACATATATATTCTGTTTTGTAACTATGGTTATTTTTGTGCACTAACTAACTAGTCCCGTTATGCTAACTTTTATATTATGTGTAAACTAATATTACTGTCCTGTGTAGAAATGTTTATCATCTAGTTCCAATAATATTAAAATTTATAATTGCAGTTGGTTGTAACTACACGTTTAAAGAACTTAAAATATCTATGTAGGGTGAAAAAGAAGGTGTAAGAGTCAGGCGCAAAAGTGCATTGTCATCTTTGAGCAGTCTGATGACAGAGGAGATGAACACTGGAAGTGTGTTTGCATTACGCACATTAGCTGGTAGTCTATTACAATTGGCTGAAAACTTATTTAAGAAGAAGTTGTACCGCACGTAAGTCTAACAATGCTCTATAGCAGCTAGGTTGTGATGATTTCTAAGATTGTAACTAATGACAGCGGCAGGTTTAGTTATTGGCTCGGAGGAGTGCAAGAGAAGATTAGTTAGCTTATAGTAAAAGATAAGGTTTAGCTTAAGGCGTCTTTTCCAGAGGGGTTCTAATCTTAGTCTTACGCATCGCTCATGGTATTCCAGACCACTTTCTAAACCAAGAGTTCTTGAGGTAAACTGCCGTTGGACTCCCTCTAATTTAAGCTTGTCATTTCGTCTCAGTCCTCCAAGAATAAACGGGCAGTATTCTAAGATAGGTCGGGCAAATTCTTTGTGTAATAAAACCCTAGTTTTACAACAAAAGAAATTGCGTGTTATGCATCCTATCAGCCTTCGTGTTTTACGCCTGGCATAATCAGTCTGTTCAGCAAACGTTAAGTTACTAGAGTATCTGATGCCAAGATCTACGACTGAGTTGAGCCTGGCTAAGTTTCGTCCATTTATTTCAAGAGTTAGGTGAAGGTTACTGTTGTCGATACAAATCCAGTCGCATTTGTCAATGTTAAAATTTAGACAGGATTCAGCACACCATGTTGCGAGACAACTTAGTTCAAGATGTATTTTAGTAACCATATTGCTTAATTCATGAGTGTAGCAGGAGTAGACGACTTTGAGGTCATCAGCATATAGAAATGGTTTACCCGAGGTGGAGCAGCTGCAAATTCTGTTAATGTAGACTGTAAACAAAAGTGGCCCTAGAATACTACCCTGCAAAACTTTACTTGAGATCTGCCTGGGTTAAGACAATACGGATCCGACTTTGGTTATTTGTACCCTGTTGCTTGGAAACGATATTAACCAGTTCAGTAATGGGTTGCGAATTCCACAAGAGTACAGCTTCTCAAAGAGAATACTGTGCGATATTATGTCAAATGCCCTAGATGTATCGAAGTAGAGAACAACGACTAGCTCACGTACCTCGCGATTACTAGTGATGCAGTTGAAACAGTCGAAGTGGCAAGTAACGCAGGATCTATTTTTGAGAAATCCGTGTTGAGACCTTGTAACAAGATCTTCCCTAATTAGGTAGTCTGACAATTGATCTTTTACAACTTTCTCCATGATTCGTGAGATAACTGGGGTTATATTGATGGATCTGTAATTGCGGATGTTTGCCTTATCACCAGATTTGTAGTGTGGAATTATGAAGCTAGTTTTCCGCTCATTAGGGTAGGTGCTAGTGTGCATACATATTGAAAAGAATTTAAGAAGTAATAGGGGTATATCGCACCCACTGTTTTTGAAAATTATTGAAGCAGGGCCATCTGGTTCCGTACTAGTTGTAGTTTAAAGGCTTTTAACTGCTTGTTCTATCAGTTGATTGGTGAACACAATGCTTTCGAGGGAAGAGCAAGTAAGGGGGTGGTTTCACCAGGCGTACGTGTTTCTAGACTAAAGTTTGCAAACCAATCACTGAAAAGTTCACAGATGGTGTCAATGGAGTTGAAGATTGAACGATCAATTCTTGGTTGTTAGCTTAAAATCAACTTCCCCAATTTTCGCGGAGGCATCAATACGACAGTCATCGTCTCATCGGTCGCTGTCCAGAAAGAAGAGTGAAACATCGTCAGAAACCTTAGTTCGCTTATTCCTTTTATATGTTGGTGTAACAATAAACAAATATCAAGCGGCAGATCGGTGTTTTGGTTTTTGCGTCCGTTATAACTAAGCGTTTCCGAAATCTTCGAAGAACAGCGTGGGCCCGAGCGTAGCGAGAGCTAGGCATTAACGGTTTATGAGACGTGATTGACAGTTTCTGACGATAGAAACAGATCTGGCGGATTGAAACAGTTGGTGAATGTTTGGATAGTCGCCGTTCATTTTTCCTGGTGCCGGTCAAGTCCTCTATGATCAAGCAATATCTGGAACGTTTTTGAAATTGGGTCAATTTCAACAATGCCTGGGTCAAAGAAGGGACAGAGTGTCTTGGATGCAAACAGGAAAGTAAGTCATGGTGACTTGTCTGTTAATTGTAACGATGTGTCTGATGTTAAGCATGATATGGTTGATGTTACTGTTTCGCCGTTCAGGGATAATAGGAACATCAAACTCCCTAAGTTTGAACCACGGTGTTTTGATGGAAACCCGACCGATTATTTACAATTTGTAAAGGAGTTTGATATCATGTTGAGTGGTTTTTTATTAAATGATGAGTTGAAGTTAATGTATTTGATGAGATATTGCACTGGAGATGCTTCAAGAGCTATACAGTGCTGTAAGATTATGAAGCCGAAAGAGGGCTACTACGAGGCTATGAGCATATTACGTCAAAGGTTTGGAAGAACTTCGATGATTGCAGGGAAATTATTCGAGGCGGTTAAGGGTAATAGTAATAATAATAATAATATATATTCTCATATAAACATATAAATTTACATGAAAATGCATGCCATTTTTACAGGCACGATCAAGTATGATATAATATCAAATCGTAGATTGTCTACAAGTTAATAATGTTTCAACAGTTAAATATTTGATATATATATAAATACACATTGTCTGAACTAGGCTGTATAGTTATTGAATTGTACAATTGTCCTCCAGGTTGAGCGGGAAAATCGACTTCGTTTCGTTTTCATCCCGTGGTTGTCGGCATACGATAACCAACCAATATTGAGGTAAGTACAACGTTTACAACGGATTGAAAGCTGTTTTTAGAAAAGTAAAAGTGCTAAGGTGAATCAATAAAGTGTAATGAAATGGGTAAGTGCAAGTATCACTAATAAATGCATTAATAAAGAAAACTCCCTAGGCTGACAACGTTCATTTGCAATGTATAATGCTACCTGTACAGTTTGTACTATCATGATGTCCACTTTTGGTTTTAATACATTTTTTCCTTATGTCTGTTTTTTTATTTTTATGCTTTTTGTGCATTTGGTGCACAACCGTACCTCACAGAGAATAGGAATAGAATAAGTCGAATCAAATTCATAAAGAGCTATAAAATGTTAGGTTTAATGGGATATAATGAGGATTAAGTAAAGACGTTATTAGAAAATGAATGAGATAAGACATTGTGAAGTGGTATTTAAAGATCCGACAATGGACAGCAAGTTGATTTATAAGATGCCCCATAAATCTGTGCAGATCCCACATGGTCGCATCTCAACAATAGGCTGAGCGAATGGTATATATTTAAAGGTAGAAGCATGATCTGTCAAGGCGTTCATTATTATCTTTTTCAAGATAAAGATCTAAGCCCTCATAAAAATCAGAAATATCTCGAGCCTTTAATTTGTATATTGCTGTTCCTGCAGAATGGGGCGATTCACCTTAGTGACCCCACCATATCTACTGATCAGCTAACGCCACCCTCCCTCCTTTTTTGATGTTAAGCTCTGAGAATATGATTATTATGGCTACCGCAAATATACTGCTTGGTACCAGACATGTTCGTACCCCATATTCCATCTCCCTAGCTTTCTTAATGAGTGCTTCCAATAGGTCTCCACATACATCTTTATGAACATTATATATGTATGCATGCGTCCTAATGAACAGATTACTTTACAAGAAGTTAAAACCTTAAAGAATAAAAAGAATAGGTTTTGTGAATAGTGAAGCAAGATTCAGCAGAACAATATAGTTAGGGATCAATGTAGGTAGTATGAACTGAAGGTAAGGTCGGTTGGCAGGACTTAGTGTACTAAATTATCATGACAGTCTTGTATATAGTAGACATCTGACATTGCAAAGTAACGTGTCTAAACATATTATAAAAGATATTAACAGAAATACTACATAGCTTTAACATTATGAATTTTAGAAAATTATATGAGAATGGGTAACTGTTGACTGAAGATAATCAATTCAACTCAAAAATAGTGCAGTGTATTATGCTAATAATATAAGTATATTCGTAAAATATTAAAAGATATGGTTGCTAATGTAATGGTTTTCGGAAATAATTATACTGACGAACTTATTGAAGATTACAGTGAAGAGGAAACCAGTGAGTTAGTTAAATGGCTACTGTGCAGTTAGTAGTTAAAACGTCTTTTTTAAAAAGTAAAGGGTAGAAGAGTTTTGAGCACCGGAGCAAATTAAGTCATATTCTACTGAGTAGAGTGTAGTGAGTAGTGGTACGATTAGGGATAAGGGTAGGTTGAATGAACTTGGGGAAAATGGTTGGTTGGTTGAGTTTGTTATTGCTAGGTATTCCTGGCCACTTTTCATATGGCATGCTTTAGACATTACAAAGTACCAGTTTGCTTATATTATGGGAGAACTATCACAACTAATTTGGGATTATACATCCAGGAGAGTCTAATGAGTTTATAAACCCGATTGAAGAAATATCGATAGGATCTCTAGTAAGCTGAATAACCGGACCTTAGGTAAAGGCATGTGGGAGAGATTAGGTTGGTTTTATCACGTTATAGATGAGGTACGGTTGCCGGGGCAAATGAGTTTCCTCAAATTGGGGGTATTGCACTGGGGTCTGTAGTACTAAAGCTAGTTGAGCGGCCCATATGGATAAAGTATGGATAAGTAGACCGAAGCTCTTTTGTTGATAGGAACTCGTTAAGTAGACGCTGGAATTCAGTAGGAGATCGGCAACTACGTACAGTAAGTGGAAGTTCGTTCCATAATGCACTGTACTGTATTTTAAAGAAACGTGATCGCAGTTTTGTCCGGAACCGGCTTATGGATAGAGTATTTTCATGATTCCTAAGAGTATATATGGGTAAATTATTGAAAGCTATTGGATTACTGCTTTTGGTGTAGCCGTGTAAAAGGCGAAAGAGGAATGTAAGGTTGAGTTTCAGGCGCCTTAACCAAAGTGGCTGAAGTCCATACATTTTGCACCTATCAGCGTAAGTCAGTCCTTCATGTTTGTATAATAGGCGTCGAGTAAAACTTCGCTGAATATTTTCAATACGAACCCTGTCATACCCATGCATGAAACCGAAGACAATTGTGCAGTATTCAAGTACTGGACGAACCATGACTTTGTATAAAAGGACTTTAGCCTCATTTGTGTACATTTTTCGATGTAACAAGCCTGTGAGTCTTCGGCATTTAGAAACAAGTGCTTTTGCGTACTGACTGAATGTTAAGTTTTGTGAGTAGGTAACTCCCAGGTCTTTTATGGAACTGAGGGTTTGGAGAAAAGAGTTACCTAGGTGTAACCTGAAATTCGGATGGGAGTTATTGAAATATAGGACACCACATTTATCAGAATTGAATGGCAGTTGCCAGTCATTGCTCCAGTTATGTAACCTATCCAGATCATCTTGAATATGTGTGAATCCTTCGTTTAGTGTAGAATGGGGGAAGCTGTATACAATCTTTAAGTCGTCAGCAAAGAGGTATGGGGTACCATGCTTGATTACGCTGCAGATGTCGTTAATGTAGATTACGAAAAGCAGTGGACCTAGTACACTACCCTGAATCACTCCACTTCTTATAGGTCTGGGTGACGAGTAATTATTTGCAAATTTCACAACTTGGGAACGATCTTCCAAGAAAGAAATGAGCCAGGATAACAAGGGGTCTTGGAACCCGTACGACTTTAGCTTAAGGATTAGTCTCTTGTGTGGGACTTTATCAAAGGCTTTTTTGAAGTCAAAGAAGAGAGTTGTGACATACAAACCATGATCACGCTTAGCGGTAACATCATCAAAGTAGTCAAGTAGGCAGGTGGAGCATGATCGATTTTTCAAGAAGCCGTGTTGTGCTGGAGTAAACACTTTGTGAAGGTGGAGGTATGAAGCAATATCTTGCCCTATAACCTTTTCCATAACCCTGGAAACTACTGACGTGATATTAATCGGTCGGTAGTTTTCGATGTTAGAAGTTGGTCCTTGTTTGTGCCTAGGGGTTATAAACGACAGTTTCCAGCATTCTGGGTAACTGCCATTATTTAAGGACAGAATGAAAAACTTTAGTAGGATAATGGGTATATCCTCACCACCTCTTTTCAACAAGATAGATGGAATTCCATCGGGCCCAGCGTTATATGATGTCCGGAGGGATGCTATAGCGGAGGAAATCTTTTGTTGGGTGAATGTTATATTACCCAAAAAGTGATTTGGTATTGTCGGAACTTCAAGACTATCTACTGTTTCTTCGATAGTATAGTAGCTAGAAAAGTGGGAGCTGAATAACTCACATATCTCCTGCGGGTCTTCGTGTAGTTTTTCTCCATCTAGTAATAAGTTAGGGATACTTATTCTGTTGTTGTTGATTCGTGACTTAATTAGTTTAACTAATGCCTCTGTATTATCAGGTCGTGAGTGGAGGATGCGTTCTAGTTTGATGGACTCAGATAACTGATTAGATTTGTATGAATCATAAGTTTGCTTGAGTGTAATGAGTGATGAAAAGTCATTATATCTGTAGAATTGCCTAGCATGCTTACGCAGTCGGTTTCGAATCTTTACGGGGATGAAGTCGGGCTGTTTAGGCCTCGTTTTCACAAGTCTTACTGGAGCGATGAAGTCATGTGCAAATCCTAGGTTCTCATAGAGTAATTTGTTTGTCTCTATAGCCGAGCTGCACGTAAAGTATGGCTCCCAGTCTAGGGTGCGTATGTATGGTTTCAGTTCATCCCACTGAGCATGTCTGTAACCCCTGAGTAATACTTTGTTGGCGTTTATTGTCGAACTCATGCTAGTGCAAATATTAAATGTACCGAATACTACTCTGTGGTCGCTGCCAGGAAACTCTTTACCTACTCGAAGGGTAGTGGGGATGATACCATTAGTGAAAACTAGATCTAAAATCTTAGATAGCCTGGTAGGATACTGTACGTGTTGTTGCCATTCTTTTGTTTCTATTATGTTGATAAATTCATTGTACCGTTTTGGTGAGGAAAGTGGTTGCCAGACTACATCGGGCATATTAAAGTCCCCACATATAATTTTAGCCGTGTGAGGTAGTGAAGTGGCGTAAGCGAACGTGCTAGCAAGCTTCATATTACCTTCAACGGTTGAGCACGGGGGGTGATAGATGCAACCTATAAGATAGGAACTGGAGTGAGACAGTCTTAGAATAGCCCACACTGAATCGTTATCTGTGATGAGCTCTGGGTAGAAGCACTGTGTGGCCTTAATATCAGACCTGATATACATAGCACATCCTCCTCCTCTACCATAGTTTCTGTCGCCTCTGAATACATAATAGTTATCAATAGAAATATCTTTATCGCAAATCTGAGGAGTGCACCATGTCTCAGTAATCATTATGAGAGACGGATTGCAAATTAGGGATAATGTCGTGAAGTCGAACATTTTGTTGAGTAAGGAGCGAGCATTGATAAGACAGAATGAGAGAGAGTTAGGGGTGACGGTGAAATCGCATATATCTTTAAAAATATTCTCTCCAAGGTTTATGGCGTCTAGAACAGATTGTTTGATGGGTGCTAACTCAGATGGTGGCCACTTACTAGCAGTGCTGGAAAAGTGCCCTACACCAGTATCAGCACAGAGAGATGTGCCATCGTTTGTTACCCCGGCGGGTGTGAGGTGTTCATAATACCGTGCCTCCAATGCATCGCCCTCCCATCCGGTGATAAGTGGCTTGACAGTATGTGTGCTATTTGCGTCAATATTGAGGCTGAAATTTCGTGTTGGCTGAGAAAATTTAGATTGGATGGGGGGAGGTAGGTATTCCTTGTGGATAGTATGCTGGGGTAGAGTTACGTGTATCGCAGTTATGACTAATATTTTGTGTGTTTAAGTTATTTTCGTAAATATTAGTCCATTGACGGTCTTGGGTGGTCTGTATGCGATGGTTTTCGGGGATGTGGTGAGTCAAAAGGCCACCTTTAGGAAACATGCCTAGCGCACTTGTTCCTTGTTGTAGAGGTCCCTGGATCAAACTTTTGTCTATAGTAGCCATAGATTGGAAAGTTGTGTCGGGGTAGGTGTATGCCTGCCCGTCGGGCTTCGACTTATTTTTAGGGTGCCCAGACATATAGCGTCTGTTGTGTCTATCGGACGAAGACTTGTTTGATGTTGGATGAATCGGCGGGTTACCTCTCTTTTCATTGACGTTAGATTTATGGCGGTATGAGGGCTTATTCTGCTTCCCTGGTTTAGTGGTATGATTGGGGTCGCTTAAGTTAATGTTATCTGGTTCGCTGCTGAGAAACCTATCAGTGATGTGTTTGAGTACAGGTATTCTGGATGGCAGGGTTATTTTACTTCGTTTTGTATGCTCACTAATCTGAGTGCTGCTCGGGGAGGATATGCTTAATGCTACATGCTCGAGCTTAGTCTTTTGCTTAACGTTGGTAGTGGTATTAGCGGCTGATGGTGATGTGGCTAGCGAGCATAACTCTGAAGATGCATCTAAGTCTATGACCGTAGTTGCTTCATCGTTGAGTTTACTAGGTAAATTTTTATTATTTAAGAGTATTTCATGTATGTCTGTACCATTAGGTTTACTCAAGTTTAAGGCGACAGAGTCTTCTATAGGACATTCTGCTGTTACGTAAGTTTTTGCGACACTTGGTACACTTGCGCGGCTACGTCTTTGACATGGCGTTAGGTCATGGGCAAGTTTAATATTACCATAAGGTGTGGATGAACTAATTAACTTATTTGACGACTGAAATTTCCTAGCACCATATTAGTTTGTTTATTAACTGTATCACACAGTGAAACAGTATTTATACTGGATGACGTTTCGAACACAATTTATTGTTCATAATCATATCAATTTTGATCACACGACTTTGAAATTTTAGTTTTATAGTTTTCTTTATCTTCTCCTATTTGTCGTAATGGTAGTAGAATTTTCCCTATATCTGGGACAGGTGTTGAATCATTTCTATTACGTGTATTTGCAGTTGATTCGATAAACAAAGCTTCTGTTATCAATCTCTGCATATACTCTAATTTCATACAAGGAAGGAACCTTGGAAGCCTTACGCAGAATTCTTAACAAGGCAGGAATAAAAGTAGCACTCAAACCCACAAACTCAACTAGAAACAAGCTTTATCGGTTAAAGGATCCTGTGGAGCCTCTAAAACAAAACAATCTAATTTATCTAATACCCTGACTGCAATGATTTTCAGGTCAAATACATAGGTCAAACTAGTAGAACAGGGGCAGTCAGACTAGCTGAACATAAAAACCTAGCAAAATCTAGATTGGTTGACCCAGATAAGATAAGAAATCTAGAGCATAGTTCAGATATAGCACTACATGCAGTCGCACACAACCACACAATAGGATGGCACAGGATGATAGTTTTAAAATCTAATGTCACAGGGTATAAAACTAAAATTTCAAAGTCGTGTGATCAAAATTGATATGATTATGAACAATAAATTTTGTTCGAAACGTCATCCAGTATGACGAGCTACCCTTGAGGAACTGTAGGATTTACAGTAGTGCGCCTACATTCCTCCTCAGGTTGACGATCCAAGTAGAAGACTTCTTGACACAAAGAAAATTAACCAACGGATGGATGAGAGATGATACCAAGTCGATATATACAACATGAACATATGTACAAAATCACACACCAAGTACGATGGACTGCGCTTCGACGTACTACCCTCAAAGAATTGTAGGACTTACAGCAGTACGCCTAAAACCCTTCTCAGGTTGACGCCCTAGGTTGGAAAATCGACGCAGAGTTCATTTGCTGACCTCCTTCTGTCATCTACATCCTCAACTCTGAACGGAAACAGGCCCATGTCATTTTATCGTTGAATGTAGGTGACTAACAAGCACACAACGTATCTGACCAACCAGGCGTAGGCACAGAGTAATTTACACCAAAGCTGATAACATTCAAATAGTAACTTGTAGCTTGAAAGGCCTTTATTTGTGCAAGTCAGTTTAACGATTACACTCTCATATTTAGTTGGCTTATCCTCATTAATATGACCATTGACATTCGTCCTTTCAAACGGACCGATGCTAGCATAGTCACAGCACAAGACACATGACTTCATGGACGTCACCTTCAGTATGGATGACAACACCAAAGGTGAATGACTGATACCAGTCGATGAATTTAGTGGTGCATCAGAAGCTTTCGCTATTCGACCTTGAGTAGGTTGTCTAAGTGCAAGATCACTACCACTATTTTCTTTTATGGTTAGCTCCGGTTTAGCACTGGTATCTGTTGATAGGTGGGCTACACGCCGATCATTTTCACTGACGGCCTCACGAGTATCCATACCTTCTGCCACCGCATCTGCTCTTAATTCTACTTCACGTTCAACTTGTACAGAACCTTTGTTCAACTCAGCAGTAGTTGGCATTCCCCTAATCTCATCATGATCAACCACAGACAAAAGTGCACTATCATGATCATTATCACAAATATTCACTTTACCGTCGTCTATCTGTCGACTTCATCATTTTCAAACTCTTTAATAACAGAAGTGGATGATTTGGGTTCTCCCTCACAGATCCTTAAAGGTTTTATACCTTAACCCTGACTACTGATAACTTGAAAACTTGTGGAGTCAGAACTAGACTCTGAAACTATAACTCTCTTCTTCTGCGCAAACATAGAGTGTCGTTTGTGACACTCTATTCAACAATGGCTTACTGAATTCATCAAATTTCGGTAGAACTCGTCAGCTGAATACTCTACATACACGGATATATATACTTTTGAAATTACATTGGGAGATATAAGGCTGATAAGTAAAAAACTACATAGAATTAATCATGCAGAAAGACACGTGCGAATGTTTTCCAGGTCATGTTCAAATAGATAAGGGGAGAGAGAGTATGAGAGATCAAAATTAAGATAAATGGCATTACGCTTCAATTGCATCACTTAGATAAACAATTAGTCACTAGGGAATATAAGGAGAATTGCAAACAGACTAATATCAATAGTAATAGTTATAATAACAGTTTTAATAGTGTTGAAGTGAGTTAAGATATTCTTACTGATAAAGCATAGTTTTAGATGAATCAAGAATAATAATAATAATGGTAATAATAATAACAATAATAGTAAGAAGAAGAGGTAGAATAATAACAAGTAGAGAATAAAACGTATTACCATGGTAGATTAAGAGTTACGACCATCTCCTTTTGTATACAGAGAGCTGGTTTATAAATTCGAATTGCACAAGCCTCTGCAATTGCAAGCATCTTCTTGTTTCTTTGTTTGCTGACAATGGTACATGACCTGGAAAACATTCGCACGTGTCTTTCTGCATGATTAATTCTATGTAGTTTTTTACTTATCAGCCTTATATCTCCCAATGTAATTTCAAAAGTATATATATCCGTGTATGTAGAGTATTCAGCTGACGAGTTCTACCGAAATTTGATGAATTCATTAAATCCTACTTTATTAACCTTTATTGCTTGTTTTAAATTCGTATTGGGAAATAAATGTTTTCAATGGCTCACTGGTTGCAACTACAGGCTTCTTCACTGCACCATTATCGTCACACAATTAGTAGTCAGAACTTGATGATGCTGATTTCACATTTAGCTTACGACTAAACTTGCTCACTGCTTCACAGTTCGCTTCCGTATACATTTCTTGCAAACGTGTAAAACACAACAGTGTTTGTCTCGCAACTTGTAACCTATCTGTTGGGGATGTCCCACGAAAGCTGTTACACTCACTAAACTTATATGGATTACTAGACACCGGAGAGTTTTCTCGATATCCACTTCGCTGAGACTCTTTCGTCATAAATGACTGCGTTTTGCTCTCAAACTGCTCTATTCTAGGGGTGGGATGCAATATACTGGCAAACTTGCTCATAGATTGATTCACACTATCTTTTGCCAGTTTCAGAATATCATCGAACTCTGGCTCGATACCCTCATCCTCTATACCAGAGCTTATCTTCACCCACTTCCTTTGCAGTCGAATAGGTAGGCGTCTCGCTATTACCTCTAGGAAGGAACTTGAGTTCATCGAAATCAACGCATTCTTGTAAGTCAACAGATTATCCAAAAACTCAGTGAGTGCCTTGGAGTCATCTTGTAATTGATTATCACTACCTTTAACAGCCTTGAATACGTTCCTCACGATCATCGAAGTTCTTCCGAATCTTTCAAGCAGGATGCGCATAGCCTCATTATATCCTCCGTTTGGCTTCATAAACTTACAGCACTGTTTAGTTCTTGCAGCAACACCAGTGCAGTACCTCAACAAATACACTAACTTCATTTCATCACCTAATAAAAAACCACTGAACATGATTTCAAACTCCTTTACAAGCTCTGGATAGTCGGTTAGGTTTCCGTGAAAACTAATTTAGAAACATTAAAATTTCTTTTATCCCTAGACGGCGAAACATGGACATCAATCTCATCATGCATAGCATCACATGCACCAATACATATAACAGACAACTCAGCATTACTTACTTTCCTGTTTGCTTCCAAGACGCTTCGTCTTTTCATTGACTCAGGCATTCTTGAACTTGAGTGAAAGATCCAGAAAAGTTTCAAATAATAAAAAGACGGACAGACGTGAGGAAAGACGAACTGGCATCAAATAAGACGGATAATTCCAGGAGAACTATCAGAAACTGTCAGTGTCACGATCTAACTACTCTGGACCACACACTGTCCTTGGAAGTCTTTCAAGAGCTATGCTCAATAAGCAACGTGAAAACCAGAACACAAATCGGTCACTCAAGAACCCTTTATTCTTGCATCATTACAGAGCCAACCATTAGGTTATTCTACACAAAGTATAAAAATTAATGTCATAACAATAAATCACGATAATACTTCTGATAGTTTTCCGTCTTCTACTGAACAGCGAACGATGAAATGACTGCAGTATCGATGACTCTTGCCAAAATATAGAGTTGGGTTTGAGCAAACAACCATGAATTGATCGTTCAATCTTCAACTACAGTGACACATGTTTAGATCAAATATCATAAGTATCAACAGAAATTTTAAATGAATGGTACGATGTAAAACTAAACACATGGCTTCTTCAAAATGAGAATAAACAAAAACTAAAAAAAAAACTAAAAATAAAAAAAAATAATGAAAAAAGAAATATTAGTTGAAAATTGCCTAGAGCCGAAGTTTAGACGCAAACGTCCGAATGAAAGTAAATGGTATGAGTCCGCTACTTCAGAAGGACACCGAACTGTATACTTCAGAAAAACATACATTACTAGGCCCTCGCTTTTCTTTTACATAGCTCACGCACTCTGACTTCTGTGTTTTACTCCTTTAAACCTCGTAAGTAGGTGAGATTACCACCTGTCTTTCACTTTAAACTAATTGTTCGCAGAAAAGACTGTAAAATATCGGAAAAATAATATTTCCTGAATAAAAAACAATAAAAAAACGATGAACCCCATGCCTGTTATATATTTCGAGTTATTAACACCTTTTAAATACTGAAGGTGCAGATCTGCACCTGTCTGCTGGTTTTCTTGTGTCTTCTTCTCATTTCAAACATACTGCTTTCAACGAAGGTACGGCGCTGCAATTCTCTACTTATTCGTGATATTGCTAGCTCATCTGGTGAATAACGGGATCATCGGTATTATAAAATCTGCTGACAAGTTCAAAGTGGGTCTCATAAACAACTGGAAATGTCACAAATATGATGTACTTACGGGTAAATTTAAAGTTTAATAGACTTTAAAACTCTTTCTGAATGATTTACTGATAGTTATTGTTTATTCTGCATCTTTTATGTAATACGTCAGCACCTGTACAGAAATGCCACTTACCTTCCTCAACTAACGCAACCATTTATGGTTCCGGCGTGAAATTGACATGTATTTTTTTTTCAATCACAGTTTAGATTTGACGCTATATCTATTTCCTTATTTGTACACTTCATTTTAAATGTTTCTCTCACATTTAGCAGTATTCAACTTATTTCTAAATTAACAAATCATATTATATATTCTATAAGTTTACATAAATGTACATATGTTCATGCCTGTAAAAATGGCTGGTTTCTGTTACAGAAATGAAAATTATTATTATGATTATTAAGTGAATACTAAAGAGGTACAAAAACTAACCGTAGTGACAGTAAACCCGCCTAAACCCAGAACCGACGAGAATAAAAGCAAAATCAAAACAGGAAGCATGTCAATCACGTCTCAAAACCGTTAATACCCAGCTCTTGCTATGCCGGGCCTCTCGCTGTCACTCGAAGCCTTTCAGAAACGCTTAGTGCTAACGGATGCAAAAACCAAAACACCGATTGGCGACTCAAGAATCGTTTATTCTAACACTAACATATGACCAGTATAATAACTAAGGTCTATGAACAAATATTACAATAATAAATCACGATATTACTTCTGACGGTTTTTTACGTTCTTTTTGAACAGCGACTGATGAGACGATGACTCGTGGATTGATGCCTCCACGAAAATATAGGGAAGTTGGGTTTGAGCAAACAACCATGAATTGATCGTTCCATCTTCAACCACACTGACAAAACATCAACCAAAAACACTATTAACAAAAGGATAAAATATGAATATCGCAAGTAAACCTATACTCAAAAGTACGAGTCTAGGTAGGACCCCATAGGAAACTAATGAATTCTGGATCATATCCAAACAAGGGACCAGTTGCCACTCGAAAAGTGTCGAATAACTAACCACCTGAATAGCAGTGTAGCGGTTAATAATTCCCCAAAATTATTGACCACAGCAATCATCACTCAACATTGGATGCTGACCAACACTGTTTAAGTCGACTTGTTTAGCTGAAGGCTTTCGATCAAGCATCCCCGCCATTTGGTAATCCGTCGTGTCACCTGCGGCAAGATCACTAGCCAGCTAAGCGTTCGTCTAACAACTCGTTTTGGTCCTGAAATATATCTCGTAATTTGGACGATCAAATACTGTCTTTAACTTTGCTTTTTGTACGCGAGAATTAATAAGTTAGAAGTTGATGTATAAGAGCTTGCGTTAATATACCCGATACTGTGCGCGAACGTCTATACCGTCAATCTCTGAAGCAGTAACATGTGGTCACGGTGTTTGATCTGGTCCCTTGACAGCACTTACAGTGGGGTGCTACGTGACTGCGTCTATGCCATAGCAAAGCCAACTACACCAAAATGTGAGCACTTTTGCCTGACACAGGATGGACTGAGGACTTAGCTTGGCTATCATCAGAAGAACTTCATGTAATGGTGAAAAGGATTACTCATGCTGCAATCTCAGACACCGTCCTTCCACTCACACTTAAGCCTAGGAAGCATGAAGCAATATTCATGGCTGAAAGAAGGTACACAGCGGATTATGCAGGTAAAGAGGAAACCTCGATTTACCTGGCAACTCTCCAAGGGTACCAGTGACCATGAGGTTTACCTGGAATCCAAAAACCGATGCCACGGAGGGACCAGGGGTGCCAGAAGGTTATTTCAGGCAAATCTTGTTGGAAAACTCTCGGCTTGTGCTGATTCATATCAGAAAAAACCTAAAAACCAAATAGAGTGCTCCTTATAAATGCCCAAAACACTCAGTTTGGCCGCTGACAGACAGCTAAATAGCGCTATGGATAATAAATCTATAGGCCACACTGCGCTGCTAACTTTCCAGGAGAAAGTCCGATAGGTACTGGGAAGATTGAAAAGACGCACATCTGGTAACTCTCCAGGTTTTGTTGACATTCGGTCATCTGTCTCGAAACAGTGAGCGACAGCTTTCTGCAGGCCTTCCTCTGGCAGGTTCCGATACGCCATGAGTTCAGGAGAACTGTCAAAGGAAGAGACGTCCCTTCTCCCATCTCGAAGGGTGGGGAACGGTGAAACTCCACAAGTTAAAGAACAGTTGCGATTCACCCAGCGATGTCGAAGATACTTGACGGACTGGTTGATGATCAAATCAAGCAACAGCTTGAAAGGACTAACATACTCCATGAAGCACAACATGGTTTCAGGTGTGCTAGATCTTTAGGGGATCAAAGAAGCTCGCGCATTCGACTGGATTTCAGCTATTTCATTTGCAGAGGTCAATTTTGTTTATCTGTAGTGACTAGACCAGATTGGGGAACAAGAGAGTGATTGTGCATTTTGCTGTAGCTACATTTCTCTGTACTCTCTTCATACCACAGTAAATAAATGCATACTTGAACAGATGTAGGGGCCATGTCCTCCTTTCTCTAGTTGGAGCGATGTCAAGTGCATCCCGTTCACCAGATTAGGTGAGCCAGTTTAAAGCATCAGCGCGGAATGATTCTGAATTTTAGGAGCAGCAGTAAAAGTACCATAGCTCATTTTTTCTGGACCATTTTTTAGGCGTAAACATATGTACATTAATTATAACTTACACTGTGTATGATATGCCCTGTTAATATATATATATATATGTAAATTGAACATGGGTTCATGAGAGTGAATTATCGAAAAAAGGGCCATGATCAGGTAAATTATTTTTGAAATTTTTTCAGATCAGTACCGTACACAGTAAAATTGATTGACTTCAAGCTTGACTTTTTTCCAAGTATTCGCAATTCATCCAAAACATACTTGAATTTTTTGTTAATGCGAAGCCAATGTTCCTATACCTCTTAATGTGCCGCATCTGATGACAAGTTAGGAGATGGTTCCAACAAACTGAAGTCAAAATAACACCAGCAGTGTCAATTCACTGTGAACAAAATTTATGTATTTTGAATAATACTTATCCATGCCTGTACATCTGGTGTGTTCCTACATAGGTAGGCACAATTATATACTATATTATTACTGTGTTTGAGGAATGTAATGTCATGATTGAAACGTTCATTTTTAATCAGAAAATTTTGTACATGATTCACAATGACCTAAAAGCAATGAAAAACGAACCAGATGTATGAGGACCAGTCATGAAATTATAAATCCATATTTAAATGCTCTTAGAGAGCAGCATAATGTTACTTCGTGCATTAAAGCTTCCAACGACACCGTAGTTTCATTGAATTGGCGATTGGAGACGCCCTTACAAATTTATGAGGAAGGTTCATAGTTCCTAAAGCGTTATGAAGATCCACGATAAGAACCGCTGGTATACCGTCGATGGACAGCTGTAAATAAAAGCTAGGAAACCATGCAGACCGATCTCAGACGTTACTCCGATGAGTCGATTAAGGTATGAAGTCTCCACATATTTTATTTTAACACTCCAATTCAGTTTAAGATTAATATTTTGTAGCCTCATTCAGATAATGGTGCTTTATATTAAGAGTTTGCTCCACGCAAAATCAGTAACAACAAGGGCGTTTGTCAGTGTAAATAAAGATTCAAAGATCAATTCACGGTTGTTTGCTCAAATCCAGCTCCTCCATATTTTTCGCGGGAGTCATCAATCCAGCATTCGCCGTCTCATCGTTCGCTGTCCAATGGAAGACAGGAAACTATCAGAAGTATTATCGTGATTTATTGTTATAACATTTATTCTTACACATTGTGTGTAATAACCTTATTGTTGGTTACATGTTGGCGTAAGAATAAAGGATTCTCGAGTCGCCAACCTGTCCTCTGTTTTTTGAGCGTTGGTTAATACAAACTGTTTCTGAAAATCTTTGAGGGACAGAGTGAGGTCCAGCGTAGTGAGAGCTGGACGTTGACAGATTCTGAGAGTTGGCTGACAGTTTCTGAGAGATTATGTTCGTCTTTCCCGGTGCCTGCAAGTCTTATTCGAACAAGCATTATCTGGAACTTTTCTGGAATTATTGGCCAAGTTCAATGATGCCTGTGGCAATGAAGGGACGAAGCGTCTTGGAAGCAAACAGGAAAGTAAGTAATGCTGAGTTGTCTGTTATATGTATTGGTGCATGTGATGCTATGCATGATGAGATTGATGTCCATGTTTCGCCGTCTAGGGATAAAAGAAATTTTAATGTTTCTAAATTAGTTTTCACGGAAACCTAACCGACTATCCAGAGCTTGTAAAGGAGTTTGAAATCATGTTCAGTGGTTTTTTATTAGGTGATGAAATGAAGTTAGTGTATTTGTTGAGGTACTGCACTGGTGTTGCTGCAAGTGCTATCCAGTGCTTAACGTTTATGATTTTAAAACTGTCATCCTGTGCCATCCTATTGTGTGGTTGTGTGCAACTGCATGTAGTGCTATATCTGAACTATGCTCTAGATTTCTTATCTTATCTGGGTCAACCAATCTAGATTTTGCTAGGTTTTTATGTTCAGCTAGTCTGACTGCCCCTGTTCTACTAGTTTGACCTATGTATTTGACCTGAAAATCATTGCAGTCAGGGTATTAGATAAATTAGATTGTTTTGTTTTAGAGGCTCCACAGGATCCTTTAACCGATAAAGCTTGTTTCTAGTTGAGTTTGTGGGTTTGAGTGCTACTTTTATTCCTGCCTTGTTAAGAATTCTGCGTAAGGCTTCCAAGGTTCCTTCCTTGTATGAAATTAGAGTATATGCAGAGATTGATAACAGAAGCTTTGTTTATCGAATCAACTGCAAATACACGTAATAGAAATGATTCAACACCTGTCCCAGATATAGGGAAAATTCTACTACCATTACGACAAATAGGAGAAGATAAAGAAAACTATAAAACTAAAATTTCAAAGTCGTGTGATCAAAATTGATATGATTATGAACAATAAATTGTGTTCGAAACGTCATCCAGTATATAATACTGTTTCACTGTGTGATACAGTTAATAAACAAACTAATATGGAATTACTTACTACCACAGCGCCCAAGTTTTACACATATATTGATTCGTGTTAAGTAATTGAATGGTTTCCAATTCATCCAATTGTTGGTTAATTTATATTTGTCACATTGTGTGAATCAGCCTGTAATTTTATTGTAAGTACTTCTGAAGTAGTTTCTAGTCTTCTAAACTTGTGAACAAATCGAGTAGTGTTACAGTCAGTGTTTGCGTTTGGATAAGCCGTGGAGGGGATTTCGCAACCAACACTCCATGAACCAAATCAGTGGTGGTACTGCCTACAGAGAGCGTAGATTCCGCGCACCGAGGAGAGCGTGCCGGTGTGATGTGGTATACTTGTGGTGTTTGGCTATTTCGTCTTGCTTTTCCATTTCACCTTATTCTTGGTTGTCGCAGGCTCCCGCGTTGGCAGTTTAGTTCGAGGTTATCATCACTATGGAAAAGGGATGGACTCCTTTTCCCGGGGAGTGTCAATTAAGGTGAACATTGAACGTTTGTTTTTTGAACTGGTAGCCAATGGTGGGCAACTCGAAGGCGTCAATGATTCGATCGTGTACAAGTTCGACGAGGACGAACAAAAACGAATAAAAGTACATAATAATTTCGTATGACACATTTGTTTATAGACTTTTACTGTTCTCCGCTCTAATTGCCAAACAATATAACTTCCTTCTTACAATACTGGTGTTTTGGAGTTAAAGTCGAAGAAAGTACATCGTATATATCAGTGCGGAGCGACTTTGTAACAATGGGAACTTAGAAATAATTTGCCTGACAATATAACTACCCTCTCAACCTTAAAGCTTCAAAACCTCCAAAGTCTTGCAACCAAAGCACCTCTCCTCGCAATTTCCTAAAGTTATAAAAACGAAGTGAAGATGTACACCAGTGTGACGAATAGCACGTGGATTGGTAGACCTTCTGATTCTATGCTCTTTAACGGGCACCCCAGTCTCATACCTCTCCATTAATGGAACTTACGGAGAATGGGTGTGATTATGCTGCGGATATGCCTGTTGTGTGTTGGTGTCGTTTGTTTTCCATTTCAGCTTTGTCCGTTTGACCGAGGTGCTGGCAATGGCATGCAAGCCAACGTGTATTTGTCGTGATGGAAGGAAGGAATGGATCCATTTTTTGCCGGGTAGTGTCAATGTTGTTGAATGCGGAACGATTAATTCACGGTTGTTTGCTCAAATCCAGCTCCTCCATATTTTTCGCGGGAGTCATCAATCCAGCATTCGCCGTCTCATCGTTCGCTGTCCAATGGAAGACAGGAAACTATCAGAAGTATTATCGTGATTTATTGTTATAACATTTATTCTTACACATTGTGTGTAATAACCTTATTGTTGGTTACATGTTGGCGTAAGAATAAAGGATTCTCGAGTCGCCAACCTGTCCTCTGTTTTTTGAGCGTTGGTTAATACAAACTGTTTCTGAAAATCTTTGAGGGACAGAGTGAGGTCCAGCGTAGTGAGAGCTGGACGTTGACAGATTCTGAGTGTTGGCTGACAGATATTTATAATTAAAGTCTTTGAACAGTGAGATACCTTTTATGGAACACAATGGCGCATGGCTGCCAGCCAATAAAATGTATGTCGTTATTAGATTATTAGAAGCAACCATAGAAATATTTTGACTTAAGTTCCGTACTTGTTGAATCTCACCCTCAAGGCCTATCTGTAATCTCAAAGTAACTCATGTCACTTCTGAAATTCTAACTCATCACCCATTGAGTGCCCTATCAACAAACGGATATTGTACATGCCTATAAATTTCAAAGTTCTTTAATCAAGACACTGTAAATAATCATCAATTAAAGCATCATGGCATATCTGGAAAACAGCAGCTTGTTATCTAAAGCACAGCATGGCTTCAGAAGGAACCTATCATGCCTGTCAAATCTCCTTGCTGCAAGAAAAAGCTAGGTCAAATCAAAGGACGAAAGAAGACCCGTTGACGTCGTCTTCGTAGACTTTAACAAAACCTTTGATAATGTGCCTCACCAAAGACTACTCATGAAGTTGGAAAGTCTTGGTGTTAGAGGCACATTACAAATCTGGCTCAGGGAATTCCTCATAGATAGGAAGCAGAGGGTTAGGATAAACTCGAAACTCTCCTCTTGGACAGCAGTACGTAGCGGAGTGCCACAAGGCACGGTACTTGGACCTCTACTACTTATTCTGTATATCAATAAGTTATCTCTGCCCACCGAATCCCCTATGGTCCTATACGCAGATGACTTAAAAATTTGGAGAGAGCTGAAGGGCAACAGTGATACGTTCACGTTGCAAGAGGACCTCAACAGACTGTCAGGGTGGTCCATGGAATGGATGCTACCGATCAATGTGGGAAAATGTGAAACCATGCGCCTTGAACAAGCAAGCACAAGCTCCTACGAACTAGAGGAAATAACCCTCCCGTCACTTCAGACTCATTTAGACCTAGGTGTCATTGTTAGCCACGACTTAAAAATACAGCACACTGTCGGGCGGTGGCTGCACTTAGTCTCAGGTCCTTATGGACAATTCGCAGAGCCTTTACTAGAATCACCGGGGATATGTTCACCTCCTTATATACATCTCTGGTGAGGTCAAGACTGGAAAACTGCATCCAGGCCGCCAGTCTTTTTCTAAAAGGGGACTCACACATTCTAGGAAAGGTTCAAAGGAAGGCAACACGTTTGGTTCATGGCATAGCTAACTTATGATACGAGGAAAGACTAGACAGTTTGAATCTCTTCTCACTGTCATACCGTAGGCAGAGAGGAGACTTAATCAAAATGTTTAAAATTTTAAATAATGACTACGGACCTTACCTATTCTCCCTTTTCCTCCCCACCAGGGCATAGCAGGAGAGTCCAAAAGCCAAGAAGAAATCATATTGCTGCTGAGTACTGGTTCTCACTCCGAATCATAAACCCTTGGAACCGACTCCCAAAAGAAGTGGTGTCTGCAACCTCAACTGATTCGTTCAAGAAGGGTTTGGACAACCACAGAAATTTACTAGAAAAAGAATTAACATAGGCTCCAAGCCACCTATCCTCGACCAATAAATCTGAAATCTCGTACCTTGAAGAGTTGATAATATGCGGGGTGTGTTGGGTTTTTGACTTGGTTGGTTACATGACGTGGGCAGCCTGTGAACGGTTGTAGGTCATTTGATCAGCTGATGGATACTGGCCTTATTTATTAAAAACCTCAAAGTTAGGTCATTTTTCATTGTTTTACACACTTCTACACTTTTATTCATGCTAAGGGTTGATGGAATACGTCGTTTTTAGCATAAACAGCTAATTATGGTGTCCTTATCCGGCCGCAAGTTACGGCCAATTTACAAATTGTTGAATTACGTACTTTTCCGTTCAAAAAATGTCGAATTACTTGAAGACACATGTTATAATGACTTTTAGTCACGTCTTTTTGCGGTGCAAATGATAATACGCAGACAGGATGAGGTAGACTAGTTAGTTTTGTTAGCCATTTTCACTCACTTTGTTGTGTACCTTAGGTGATGGTTTCAAAGGTCCTTCACAAGTATTTATTTAAAGGAAGTTCACAAAAATACTCGAGAATTATTTTCACATGTTATTTACTTCTTATACTGCACAGATTTGGCTTTTACAGGCAGATGCAATGTCCATATTGTCTGCTTGAAAAATATTGAATGATGTAAGCATACACAATTTAACGCATTATTTAGTACTTTCTATCACTTAAATTTTGTACTTATAGAGGTAACAATTTTTGCATCTTTTGATTGCCTAATTTCTTTTTCAGGTGATGGCTACTTCGGGGAATTCATGGAGTCAGGTGCTAAAGAAGATTTCTGCAGTGTCATTGATTTTGTGTTACATGTTAGTTCACCAATAAATCTATTCCTCGTTATTCGTCTGTATATTCTACTTAATAATAAGACCGAATATTAGCCCTTGCGTAATTTGCGAGTTATAAAGTATATGAGGCTATCTTAGAAATACTAAGTAGGAGCACATATTCTGAGAAGCCTACTGGTAAAGAGATTATGTTGTAGTCAAATAAAGTAAATATGACCAGGTCTCAGAGGAGGTATTGCGATTATAAAGTGTTTCGAGTTATCTGTCGTATTAGCAGGATGCATAAACTGATTCGCGATTCATAGTCACAAAGTGAAAATAAATCTACCTGAGATAGTGTGCCTGTGATTTCTACATGTTGCAATGTACCATAAGGATAGACTTTACGTATACTGTTAGATTTACAACTCAGTGCAGCTACGGCTAACGTAATAATTAAAAACAGAATGCCTACTGTTCTCGGCCACAGAATACGATACGTTGCTATCTGTTCATCGAATCGTGTAAACAAAAGTTTCCCAAACGCCGCATTCACTCCTAACAGTCTGCCCTGAATTCCAAACTTAGTACGTGTTACTTATGTTACCGGAAGACAATCGCATTACAACAGAAGGAATAGCAACGCGCGCGATTCTGATAGGACGTTACAATCTCTCCCCATAACGTGGATGTATTTTTGTCGATTTCTGGAATATTGTAGTGGATATTATACCACTGCTCAACTATAACTTGGGTGACTCTAAAGAATAGCGGCCCAAACCGAAACGACCTTTTAACGCAAAAATGACCTTGACAGGGACAACTTCGGCCAATGGGAAGGCTCAAAAAGAAAGGCGCATAATTGTAAAAAACGGTTTATATAGAAGTAATGCAATCATAATAAACAGTTACAATGAATGGCGTTCGCGTATATGTTGTAAGAAAACCTCCCAGTTTCTCATGGAAGTCTTCATAGTCATATGAAACCAGTTTCGGTACATAAATTCATCCAGGTAACTGTGAATCATGGGATTTCTCGATCCATTAACCGCTCTTATACGTCTTTCTAGACGACTCCAAAATCTTTCACTGGAACTGGTGTGGGTTCCATCCAAAGGATTCCGGAAACCGTCCGTATGATTAACAACATGATGAATGTACTCATGATTCGATAATTGACGGTATCCGCTCCATTCATCCGTATGAATGGTCGTCCCCGGCAACACCAAACGCTTATTAATAGGCACTAATACTGCTACACTGCGATTGGGAATTGCTTCCATATACCCTTTGCGCGGTGTCGTGTCGTAGATACCCAGTATCCACTGCTGGTTTGCTTGTAATCTCCCGCGGTTGTATTTCCTTTTTATAAGTACAGTCTCATGAATATGGACTATGCTGCCGACTCCCCCGAGAACTTGAGTCAGTGTGTTCATTTTCCAGGAGGAAACATCTCTGCAGTAGTTGTACCATTGCACTGCTGACACCTCTGAATTTTCTGTTTCATAAGCTGTACCTGTGACTGCTCTTTTCAGGACCCAGAAGTTACAGATCATTAAAATTTTCGCCAAAGGTAGTTTAGACCTTGCGAGTAAAGTTCATAGGGGATCTGTAAACTCAAAAACAACGACAAACCATCTCGAACCGATTTCCTCCCCCGGCACTCAATACATCTGTATACAAAGCCATCAATGGCCTCTGCTTAAATTTGTATATGCATAACTCCTCCGCACTGGCAAATTTTCGACAAAGCTATGAGTCCGTTATCCAAACAGTAATCGAAAACATCCATGATTACTTCCGAAAATGATACAGTCAGTTGATTCCTTGCTCAAGGTCACTTTTTTGTTTGAAGGTCGTTTCGGTTTGGGCCGCTATTCTTTGGAGTCAGCTATAACTTGTATTGGCTGCTACACTAGCTTCCAATTCTGCAGATATATCACCGCCAGTTATCAAGTTTGGATCCACTCTTTCGCAGGGCTCATCCTTATTGTAACTTTAGAACAACGTCACAGAAAAGAAAACTGTAGAGAAGTTCATCATTTTGTGGTTTACATACCAGGATCAATTTACAGGATAATTGGTTTCTATTTACTCTGTATTTTACTTTTTAGTACTTTGTAAATTTATTGTTTATTTATAAGCAATAAAATTCCATACGGTATCCATAGTAGTACTTAATCTGTATATCCACTCGATATACTATTTTTCCATATACCCATTTTCGATTTAGCTCGGCTTTAACTTTAAACCATATTGATTAGTTTTCAGCAATGGCACAACGTAATAAACGAGTACTTTCCATACGTAAGAATAGTGTGGGTCACTCAGCTAAGAAGATACGTACATCACTGTGCGTTCCGCGTAGCCTCAACAATGTCCCCGAAGTCATTGTTCCCGACTTGTTGTCAGAGGTATATGCAACTGCTGAACAAAATAAGTTGGACCTTATATCTCTAGGAAACTCTGTGACCGAATTAAATGGGAATATAAACACCATTAAGCCACTACTGCTTCTTTGTAACCCAACTGTTAATGGAGTTGAAGATTGAACGATCAATTCTTGGTTGTTTGCTCAAAATCAACTTCCTCGATTTTCGCGGAGGCATCAATACGACAGTCATCGTCTCATCGGTCGCTGTTCAGAAAGAAGACTGAAACATCGTCAGAAGTAACAACGATTTATTATTGTAATATTTGTTTACAGACCTTAGTTTGCTTAGTGATACTTGATTTATATGCTGGTGTAACAATACATAATACTCAAGTCAACAATTGGTGTTTTGGTTTTTTCGTCCGTTGTTACTAAGCGTTTCTGAGAAATCTTCTAAGAACAGCGTGGGCCCGAGCGTAGCGAGAGCTGGGCATTAACGGTTTATGAGACTTTGCTGACACCAACTCATGATGCTAATCCGGAAAGTCTGCTGAAATCTGAGCGTATGTTAGACTTTATAGCCAGTGAAGTTACTAAACGAATCATGTCCTCGTACAACGTTCTCGCTTACAATCTGCCTGATCGGACGCCTCTGGACAAAATCAAAGTGACATGTCTCCAAGCGTGTGGCATGCCATCAGCGAATTGCCACCTAATCAGACTCAGGAAAAAATCAGGAAAGTATACTTGCCCTGTGCTGTTTAAATTCAGTAGTCCTAATGATGCTAGGAAATTTCAGTCGTCAAATAAGTTAATTAGTTCATCCACACCTTATGGTAATATTAAACTTGCCCATGACCTAACGCCATGTCAAAGACGTAGCCGCGCAAGTGTACCAAGTGTCGCAAAAACTTACGTAACAGCAGAATGTCCTATAGAAGACTCTGTCGCCTTAAACTTGAGTAAACCTAATGGTACAGACATACATGAAATACTCTTAAATAATAAAAATTTACCTAGTAAACTCAACGATGAAGCAACTACGGTCATAGACTTAGATGCATCTTCAGAGTTATGCTCGCTAGCCACATCACCATCAGCCGCTAATACCACTACCAACGTTAAGCAAAAGACTAAGCTCGAGCATGTAGCATTAAGCATATCCTCCCCGAGCAGCACTCAGATTAGTGAGCATACAAAACGAAGTAAAATAACCCTGCCATCCAGAATACCTGTACTCAAACACATCACTGATAGGTTTCTCAGCAGCGAACCAGATAACATTAACTTAAGCGACCCCAATCATACCACTAAACCAGGGAAGCAGAATAAGCCCTCATACCGCCATAAATCTAACGTCAATGAAAAGAGAGGTAACCCGCCGATTCATCCAACATCAAACAAGTCTTCGTCCGATAGACACAACAGACGCTATATGTCTGGGCACCCTAAAAATAAGTCGAAGCCCGACGGGCAGGCATACACCTACCCCGACACAACTTTCCAATCTATGGCTACTATAGACAAAAGTTTGATCCAGGGACCTCTACAACAAGGAACAAGTGCGCTAGGCATGTTTCCTAAAGGTGGCCTTTTGACTCACCACATCCCCGAAAACCATCGCATACAGACCACCCAAGACCGTCAATGGACTAATATTTACGAAAATAACTTAAACACACAAAATATTAGTCATAACTGCGATACACGTAACTCTACCCCAGCATACTATCCACAAGGAATACCTACCTCCCCCCATCCAATCTAAATTTTCTCAGCCAACACGAAATTTCAGCCTCAATATTGACGCAAATAGCACACATACTGTCAAGCCACTTATCACCGGATGGGAGGGCGATGCATTGGAGGCACGGTATTATGAACACCTCACACCCGCCGGGGTAACAAACGATGGCACATCTCTCTGTGCTGATACTGGTGTAGGGCACTTTTCCAGCACTGCTAGTAAGTGGCCACCATCTGAGTTAGCACCCATCAAACAATCTGTTCTAGACGCCATAAACCTTGGAGAGAATATTTTTAAAGATATATGCGATTTCACCGTCACCCCTAACTCTCTCTCATTCTGTCTTATCAATGCTCGCTCCTTACTCAACAAAATGTTCGACTTCACGACATTATCCCTAATTTGCAATCCGTCTCTCATAATGATTACTGAGACATGGTGCACTCCTCAGATTTGCGATAAAGATATTTCTATTGATAACTATTATGTATTCAGAGGCGACAGAAACTATGGTAGAGGAGGAGGATGTGCTATGTATATCAGGTCTGATATTAAGGCCACACAGTGCTTCTACCCAGAGCTCATCACAGATAACGATTCAGTGTGGGCTATTCTAAGACTGTCTCACTCCAGTTCCTATCTTATAGGTTGCATCTATCACCCCCCGTGCTCAACCGTTGAAGGTAATATGAAGCTTGCTAGCACGTTCGCTTACGCCACTTCACTACCTCACACGGCTAAAATTATATGTGGGGACTTTAATATGCCCGATGTAGTCTGGCAACCACTTTCCTCACCAAAACGGTACAATGAATTTATCAACATAATAGAAACAAAAGAATGGCAACAACACGTACAGTATCCTACCAGGCTATCTAAGATTTTAGATCTAGTTTTCACTAATGGTATCATCCCCACTACCCTTCGAGTAGGTAAAGAGTTTCCTGGCAGCGACCACAGAGTAGTATTCGGTACATTTAATATTTGCACTAGCATGAGTTCGACAATAAACGCCAACAAAGTATTACTCAGGGGTTACAGACATGCTCAGTGGGATGAACTGAAACCATACATACGCACCCTAGACTGGGAGCCATACTTTACGTGCAGCTCGGCTATAGAGACAAACAAATTACTCTATGAGAACCTAGGATTTGCACATGACTTCATCGCTCCAGTAAGACTTGTGAAAACGAGGCCTAAACAGCCCGACTTCATCCCCGTAAAGATTCGAAACCGACTGCGTAAGCATGCTAGGCAATTCTACAGATATAATGACTTTTCATCACTCATTACACTCAAGCAAACTTATGATTCATACAAATCTAATCAGTTATCTGAGTCCATCAAACTAGAACGCATCCTCCACTCACGACCTGATAATACAGAGGCATTAGTTAAACTAATTAAGTCACGAATCAACAACAACAGAATAAGTATCCCTAACTTATTACTAGATGGAGAAAAACTACACGAAGACCCGCAGGAGATATGTGAGTTATTCAGCTCCCACTTTTCTAGCTACTATACTATCGAAGAAACAGTAGATAGTCTTGAAGTTCCGACAATACCAAATCACTTTTTGGGTAATATAACATTCACCCAACAAAAGATTTCCTCCGCTATAGCATCCCTCCGGACATCATATAACGCTGGGCCCGATGGAATTCCATCTATCTTGTTGAAAAGAGGTGGTGAGGATATACCCATTATCCTACTAAAGTTTTTCATTCTGTCCTTAAATAATGGCAGTTACCCAGAATGCTGGAAACTGTCGTTTATAACCCCTAGGCACAAACAAGGACCAACTTCTAACATCGAAAACTACCGACCGATTAATATCACGTCAGTAGTTTCCAGGGTTATGGAAAAGGTTATAGGGCAAGATATTGCTTCATACCTCCACCTTCACAAAGTGTTTACTCCAGCACAACACGGCTTCTTGAAAAATCGATCATGCTCCACCTGCCTACTTGACTACTTTGATGATGTTACCGCTAAGCGTGATCATGGTTTGTATGTCACAACTCTCTTCTTTGACTTCAAAAAAGCCTTTGATAAAGTCCCACACAAGAGACTAATCCTTAAGCTAAAGTCGTACGGGTTCCAAGACCCCTTGTTATCCTGGCTCATTTCTTTCTTGGAAGATCGTTCCCAAGTTGTGAAATTTGCAAATAATTACTCGTCACCCAGACCTATAAGAAGTGGAGTGATTCAGGGTAGTGTACTAGGTCCACTGCTTTTCGTAATCTACATTAACGACATCTGCAGCGTAATCAAGCATGGTACCCCATACCTCTTTGCTGACGACTTAAAGATTGTATACAGCTTCCCCCATTCTACACTAAACGAAGGATTCACACATATTCAAGATGATCTGGATAGGTTACATAACTGGAGCAATGACTGGCAACTGCCATTCAATTCTGATAAATGTGGTGTCCTATATTTCAATAACTCCCATCCGAATTTCAGGTTACACCTAGGTAACTCTTTTCTCCAAACCCTCAGTTCCATAAAAGACCTGGGAGTTACCTACTCACAAAACTTAACATTCAGTCAGTACGCAAAAGCACTTGTTTCTAAATGCCGAAGACTCACAGGCTTGTTACATCGAAAAATGTACACAAATGAGGCTAAAGTCCTTTTATACAAAGTCATGGTTCGTCCAGTACTTGAATACTGCACAATTGTCTTCGGTTTCATGCATGGGTATGACAGGGTTCGTATTGAAAATATTCAGCGAAGTTTTACTCGACGCCTATTATACAAACATGAAGGACTGACTTACGCTGATAGGTGCAAAATGTATGGACTTCAGCCACTTTGGTTAAGGCGCCTGAAACTCAACCTTACATTCCTCTTTCGCCTTTTACACGGCTACACCAAAAGCAGTAATCCAATAGCTTTCAACAATTTACCCATATATACTCTTAGGAATCATGAAAATACTCTATCCATAAGCCGGTTCCGGACAAAACTGCGATCACGTTTGTATACAATTGGTGGATGGTGGCTAGCAGTGGAATCCAGGATGCGCATTTCGTCCTATTTGGGACTCGTCAGCTGGATGTACCTGCATTTCTCAGTGAGTGATGATGTTCCCACCGAGGCTCGAACCCAGTGTCCATAGTTTCAAACGCCAAAGCGTTATCCACTAGATCACGTTTCTTTAAAATACAGTACAGTGCATTATGGAACGAACTTGCACTTACTGTACGTAGTTGCCGATCTCCTACTGAATTCCAGCGTCTACTTAACGAGTTCCTATCAACAAAAGAGCTTCGGTCTACTTGTCCATACTTTATCCATATGGGCCGCTCAACTAACTTTAGTACTGCAGACCCCAGTGCAATACCCCCAATTTGAGGAAACTCATTTGCCCCGGCAACCGTACCGCATCTATAACGTGATAAGACCAACCTAATCTCTCCCACATGCCTTTACCTAAGGTTCGATTACTCAGCTTACTAGAGATCCTATCGACATTTCTTCAGTCGGGTTTATAAACTCATCAGACTTTATAATTTTCCTGGATGTGTAATCCCAAATCAGTTGTGATAGTTCTCCCATAATATAAGCAAACTGGTACTTTGTAATGTCTAAAGCATGCCATATGAAAATTGGCCAGGAATACCTAGCAATAACAAACTCAACCAACCAACCATTTTCCCCATGTTCATTCAACCTACCCTTATCCCTAATCGTGCCACTATTTACCACACTCTACTCAGTAGAATATGACTTAATTTGCTCCGGTACTCAAAACTCTTCTACCTTTTACTTTTCAAAAGAGACGTTTTAACTACTAACTGCACAGTAGCCGTTTAACTAACTCACTGGTTTCCTTTTCACTGTAATCTTCAATAAGTTCGTCAGTATAATTATTTCCGAAAACCATTACATTAGCAACCATATCTTTTAATATTTTACGAATATACTTATATTATTAGCATAATACACTGCACTGTTTTTGAGTTGAATTGACTACCTTCAGTCAACAGTTACCCATTCTCATATAATTTTCTAAAATTCATAATGTTAAAGCTATGTAGTATTTCTGTTAATATCTTTTATAATATGTTTAGACACGTTACTTTGCAATGTCAGATGTCTACTATATACAAGACTGTCATGATAATTTAGTACACTAAGTCCTGCCAACCGACCTTACCTTCAGTTCTTACTACCTACATTGAATCCTAACTATATTGTTCTGCTGAATCTTGCTCCACTATTCACGAAACCTATTCTTTTTACTCTTTAAGTTTTTAACTTACTGTAAAGTAATCTGTTCATTGGGACGCATGCATACATATATAATATGTTCATAAAGATGTATGTGGAGACCTATTGGAAGCACTCATTAGGAAGGCTAGGGAGATGGAATATGAGGTACGAACATGTCTGGTACCAAGCAATATATCTGCGGTAGCCATAATAATCATAGTCTCAGAGCCTAACATCAAAAAAGGAGGGAGGGTGGTGCTAGCTGATCAGTAGATATGGTGGCGGTCACTAAGGTGAATCGCCCCATTCTGCAGGAACAGCAATATACAAATTAAAGGCTCGAGATATTTCTGATTTTTGTGAGGGCTTAGATTTTTTCTTGAAGAAGATAATAATGAACGCCTTGACAGATCATGCTTCTACCTCTAAATATATACCATTCGCCCAGCCTATTGTTGAGATGCGACCATGTGGGATCTGCACAGATTTATGGGGCATCTTATAAACTAACTTGCTGTCCATTGTCGGATCTTTAAATACCACTTCACAATATCTTGTCTCATTTATTTTCTAATAACGTCTTTACGTGATCCTTATTTTACTTCATTAAAACTAACATTTTACAGCTATTTATGACTTATTATATTCCTACTCTCTGAGGGGTACGGTTGTACACTAAATGCACAAAAAGGTATAAAACAAAAACAACTGGCACAACTGAGGATAAATGTATTAAAACCAAAAGTGGACATCATGATAGTACGAGATATACGTGTAGCATTATGCATTGCTAATGAACGTTGTCAGCCTCGGGAGTTTCCTTTATAAATGCATATATTAATGATACTTGCACTTACCTATTTCATTACAATTTAATTATTCACCTCAGCACTTTAATTTTTCTAAAACAGACTTCAATCCCTTGTAAAAGTTGTACTTACCTCAATATTGGTTGGTTATCGTATGCCTACAACCCCGGGATGAAAACGAAACGAAGTCGATTTTCCCGCTCAACCTGGAGGACAACTGTACAATTCAATAACTATACGGCCTAGTTCAGAAAATGAGTGTATTATATGTTTCAAATATTTAACGGCTGAAATATGATTAACTTGTAGACAATCTGAGATTTGAGACTATATCTTACTTGATCGTGCCTGTAAAAAAGGCATGCATTTTCATGTAAACTTGTAAATTTCTTTGAACAGATTCATTGAAAAATTGTTTATTAAACAAAATCTAGATTTCAAATTTGCAGATAATTCAGATTAGTCCTCCATTACTGACAGCAAGCTCCATCTGCGTACACGGCACATATATGTTTTTCCACAAGTCCGAAAAGGTTAAAGAAAAGCATTATTAATTTGGGTATTACGTGTGGGATCTAAATAAAAAATTCCTGATAAGCATCTTCAAGTGATCACTTTACAAACAGCATACTTAAGTAGCTAATTAGTTTTCACTAAACTTAAGGGATTTCGTAATTTATCGTCGGTTGACCTCTGGTAGGTCCATCAAAGCATCATGAAATGATAAAATTATTTAACGACAATTTATGCGGTAGCTTCCAAAGCCTGTACAAAGATTTTATCAAAAATGACAACGGCTTTATGACAAATAATAGGTCTTGACAGCAATGAACAGCAGTTCATGTTCATAGTGAATATAAAAACAATAACAGGTATTATTATCGCAACGAATTCATCATTAACTTAGATAGACAACTGATAACTGTACAATCATATCAAATAAATTTATGAACTCATCTTACTTTCACTGTATTCTGTCAATACTGATGTGCTCAACCAGCTTATTCCAAATAAACTCAAGATAAATTCTGAATGTGAATGTTGATCCAGTTTACGTCAAATAAAAACATGTAGCTTGCATGTATTACTGCTTACTGAGACATTTGATACCCGCTTTCCGATCTTCGTGACAAGAACACAGTATATCTAGGTGTACCTACATACACATAAGTATACATAAACGCCGCATCAACCATGCCGTTTTAATCATGATTAATCAGACGATTGTGTATATTTTACTAATTTAGGGTCTCCGAAAAAAATGGTATCAATGCAGTTGAAGATTGAACGATCAATTCATGGTTGTTTGCTCAAACCAACTTCCCCAATTTTCGCGGAGGCATCAATACGACAGTCATCGTCTCATCGGTCGCTGTTCAGAAAGAAGTTAGGAGAAAACCATCAGAAGTATTTTTGTGATTTATTAATGTAATATTTGTTCACAGACCCTAGTAAAAACATTATTTTTATATGTTGGTGTAACAATAAAGAATTCTCGAGTGACCAACCGGTCTTTTGGTTTTTTCGTCCGTTATTACTAAGCGTTTCTGAAAAACTGCAAGGAACAGCGTGGGCCCGAGCGTAGCAAGAGCTGGGCATTAACGGTTTATGAGACGTGGCTGACAAATGGTTAGGCGACAAATGAAGCTGCTTGAATTCATTACCTCCTCAGGACATTGTTTGCATTCTCGGCACTCCTGAGAAGTCATTATATCTTGATATGACATGAATCCGTTAAATTCAGCAGATAAATCCACTGGTGTATCATTTCTCTCCTGAGCAGTAGTAGGCAAAGTTCTACAATAGTGTCTCAAGGGATGCGAAAGCACGAGTGAACTTCAGCCGACCAATCAGAAAACAGGGGGATTTTTGCATAAAATTTCACGTATATTTACACATAACATCGAGTGACCTTGGCGGCCTGTTTGAATATTTTTGGGCTACCACATTCCATGTACACTTTGCATCTATTTACTCGCATTTTATTGGTATTTACATATCACATTATGCATTCTAATCGTATTATCCACTCCCGGGATTTTATAAAACGTTTTAAACCCAATAACCTTCATATTCGCAACAAACTCAAGAAAAAGCACCATGGAGGTTGGCAGCATACCTTAAAATCTACATCCATACATCACACCACTGTTCCAGTTATCATTAGTACCAACTGCCGGTCCCTGCTTAATACAATTCTGGATTTTCACTCTCTGTTGTCTTCTAGTACCTACCACAATACTGGTGTTGTCACTCTACAAGAAACCTGGCTCCATGACTCATACGATGACAATATTGTGTCTCTAAACAATTTCAATGTTTTTCGACAAGACCGTGTTTGTTCCAAGAAAAAATGTGGCGGAGTTGTTGCAACTTTTATTCACTCAAAATGGTCCATTTCTAACAAAGTTTGTTTCAAATTCTCGAATGACTTCATTGATTGCATCACTGTGAGATGTCGCCCGAAACACCTGTCAAAATACAAATTCATTTATATTTCTAATGTTCATGTCTCTCCTGGCTGTACCATATTGGATTTATCTATGTTCGCCGATGAATTCACCGCGTTTGCTGCAGCTTGTTTCGAGAACTCTTTATCAATAGTAACTGGCGACTTCAATGGAAGCGATTGCTCCTTCCTTATATCACTTGATCATGACAATATTGTTAACTTTGCCACCCGTCTTGGTAAAATCTGGATCTAGTATTCATTAATGATGCTGGCATATATGAAACTCGCAAACGTGCTCCTCTACTGAATTCTGACCACTGCATCATACGTGTACTGCCTAAAATATATTCCAAATCACACAACGGTGTCTTCTCTCACATCTACACTAAAGTTCAACGGAGATGCTACTCAAAAGACGACCTAGACAAGCTCAGATGCATATTGAAAGACACTAACTGGGACTTATTTACAGAACAAACATTAGATGAAACAATCACAAACACTACCGATTATCTTAAATTCTGTTTCGAAATATGTTGTCCTAAAGAAACATTATTCATTCGATTTGATCGCTTATCTTCCCCATATCTCAAAAAGCTACGTAGAAATAAAGAACTGTTGTTCAAAACTAATGATAAGCCTGGTGTAAAAAAGTTAAATACTCTGATAAAACTCGAAATGAAAAGACTAGATGTTTTGTATAATCAAAGATTTTTGTCATGTAAAACCCCTTCTAATTTATGGAAACTTTTCAAAGAAATTACTAATGGTAAGCGATGTATTTCTGTTCCATCTCTTAATGTTGACACTCTTAATAAATCTTTCATAAGCTCTTCTGTTGATACCCTTCCAAATGATACAAATCATATAGACAATAATTTTAGTGGTTTTAATACCCTTGATGTGCTTAAATGTCTCCGGTCTCTTAAGCCTTCTCAAAGCCTTGGTCCTGACGGCATACCTGCCATTGTCCTCAGGAATTGTGCTGATATTTTGTGTTATCCTCTTACTAAAATTTTAATGCCTCTATTTCCGGTAACGTTCTACCTTTTGCATGGAAACACATTAAAATTATCCTTATACCAAAACCATCTTCTGGTTCTGATATTAAATTTAGGCCTATTGCAATTACTTCCCCCTTTTTAAAATTGATGGAAAAATTACTTTTACTTCGTTTTGAACCCGCTTTGAAACCTTTTAATGATCCTAAACAATTTGCATACAAACATGGTAGAAGTACCTTGGATGCTGCGGTTGCCTTATATCACAATGTTGTCTCTTGTTTGGACAAAGGTGCTAAATATGTTCGTGGTGCTTTCTTAGACTACACATCTGCTTTTGACTCTGTACCTAGGGGCTTTTTGTTAAATAAGCTATCGTTGACACAAACAGGATCCTGGGCTAAGAGTTGGTTGCATTCCTATTTTTCTGATAGAATGCAGTATACTGTATATAACGGCAAATCTTCTTCTACCTCGCTTACAAAATTCGGTGTTCCACAGGGTGCTGTCCTCTCTCCTTTTCTTTTTTCTTTCTTCCTACATGACCTGCCTCATTCAAACGAAACTAACTTTGTCAAATATGCAGATGATCTGACTGTATCACTGCCTATCACTTCCGAGTCTGACTGCCCCAAACGTAATAGCTTTCTGTTGGACATAAACAAGTGGTCCAAGTCAAATGGTCTTATATTAAATCCTTCCAAATGTCAGGCGCTTGACTTTACTTTCAAGCATCGACGTGACTTACTTGAACTAGTTAACTCGCATGATCCCTGTAGCATAAATGGCACGGAAATTGAAACCAAATCAAGCATTAAATACCTTGGATTAGTTCTTTCCTCTGACCTTTCATGGTCATCCCATATCTTATCTATCTCTAAGAAAATGTTTCGTCTTACCTTCTACATTAAAAAGTTAAGACAATCAGGTATAAACCAACCTTTAGTTTTGCAATTTTTAAACTCCTATATTTTACCTACTGTACTCTATTGCTCTCCATTAATCTTTCCTGGGCTTCTCAAAAAAGATTATATCATATTACGAAGAGTATTAAAGGCTGTGAGTAGAGCTTGTGGTCTGCCACTGCATGAGCTCGCTAATACTATAGTCGAGAGGCATATAAATTCCTGTACGAAATGGGCAAAGGCTATAATGTCAGACCCACTGCACCCCCTTTATTCACACCTGTCCCCTTGTATCTCATCAGGTAGGACGAGAAATCAATATAAAAAGATATATGCTCGTACTACTAAGTATATAAATTCTACAACACCTTATTTAGCGCGTACTTTATGTGACGAAGACTCTGTTAGACGTGAAACTTACAAGTTACTATGTAATTAGCACAGTGAATCTACCCTTTTATCGTTCATCTTTCTGTATTTTATGGTGTCATACTTTCTATCGTTTAAATCGTTACTCTGCTATTTTATTTTTAGTTGGCATTACTATTATTACTACAATTTTGTACTTTATACATATTTTTCTCCGTATGGCACACAGTATTTTGCTACGTAGCTGCTATAACAATCGTTTTATTACTATTATGTAATGTGTATTTTTAATTTTTTTGTCGTCTTTGAGTAAATTAGATGCATTATTGTACTGAAATGCTGAAAATTCCTTGCTGTATCATGAGTACTGCTTTTTGGAATAAAGCTATTATTATTATTAAAAAAAGCATTAAAAACATTATACAGGGTATTTTTGTCTAATATAAATAAAAAGATCTCCCAATTATATTGAGGAGTTTCAGTTTTTTAATTAAGCCAATTTCTATGCATATATTCGTCCAGCTGACTAAAAGTAACTTGGTTCTGAAAGCCGTTTATAGCTCTGATTCTATTTTTTAGTCTTCACCAGAAACCTTCGATTGAATAAGTATGATTACCGGTTCTGGGGTCGACGAAGTCATCCGAATGTTTTACTCGATGGTGTATAAATCCCAAAGCCGATGGTCGATTATATTCTGCACATTCATCCTTATGAATGGTAGTGCCTGGCGAGATCAGCCTTTAAATAACAGGGGGATTGTATCAGCACTCCTATCTGGAATAAGTTCGATAAATCATTTCCGAATCTAGGTGTCGTAAATACTTAGAACCCAAATGTTATTTGCCCTAGCACGTCCTCGATTGTACTTCTTCTTTATTAGCACCGTTTCATTGATATGAACTACGACTATGACTCCTCCCAACACTTGTGTAATACTTTTCATTTTCCATGATGCTAAATCTCGACAAAATTGGAACCATTTCAGGCGAAGTTCAACAATAGCGTCCCAGGATTGTGAACGCTACAGTGACCCTGAACGCATGCTAGTCGTTGGCTAATGGCATCTGTCATTATCATAGCTGAAATATCAACGCTATTCAACAACTTTGGAGCAAACTTCACCCAGATCACTTTTCAAAGTATTGTTAGGACAATGTGCCAATAGCTCGTTGGGGTTAGGATTAGGGCTAAGGTAAGTATTGTGGTCAGAAATAGGATAAGGGTTATAATTGGCATTAGGTTTAGAACTACGCTTTGGATGAGGGTTATGATTAGGAACAGGATTAAGCTTATGCTTACGATTAGGGGGAGATTTATAGTTCATGTCATTTATTGTAATTTGTATTATTATCCACGTCTTCCTGGTTAGTAGTCGTTTATCCTCTTGCTGGAAACCATAACAGTTCAACCGAGGGCCTTTTGTTGAAGACTGGAAGCAGGATGAGAGAGATAAACGATTCACAAAAAGTTTATCTGTAGTCATCTAGATAAATACATGTACAGAAACTAGTCAATCTTAGCAGCTGATACTCCTCGTTACAACTAGGACGTAATTTCTAAGCCATGTCAGAGTAAGATAACCTATTAAATGCGTTTTCAAGCGTTTTATTGTCAATATACATCATTTTTCGAGCCAAAATTCCTCGGCAACTTTAAGAATAGCACCTTAAAGCATAACGACCTACAAACGCACAAGTGACTTTGGCAAGGACAACTTCGACCAGTCAGAAGATTAAAAAACGACGCATAATCGTAAACAATAGTTTACATATAAGTAATGCAATGTTAAAAAACAGTTACAAAGGATAAAGTTCTCGTATATGTTGCAAAAAAGCTCCCAGTTTCACACAGGAGTCTCGATACTTTGGGGGTAGACGGAATTCACTTACAAGGCCTCTAAATTATTCTCGCTTACCAACAACAAAGCAAAAGTCAAAATTTGATCGTCCAAACTAAGTGATATATTTCGGGACCAAAACAAGCCGTCAGACGAACGCTTAGCTAGTTAGTGATCGTGCACGTGACACGACGGGGTACCAAATGGCGGGGATGCTTGACCGGAAGCCTTCAGCTAAACAAGTCGACTTAAACAGTGGTGGTCAGCATCCAATGGTGAGTGATTGCTGTGGTCAATAATTTTGGGGAATTATTTACCGCTACAGCTCACTCCCCCCTAGTGGGGTCGTGAGGACCCTAAGACAGAACCAGCCGGAAGTAAAAAAACTCGATGGTTCCCTTTCGGGTGAAAAAATCTTCCGAGCGGCTTGGTCGTATGCCTACTGGTTTGTCTGCCTATGCTAATAGGGTGTTTGTACATAGCTTCCTTGTTGTTGTTCGTTGGATTCCGTGCTTCGTTTGTTTCCTGTCCAGTGCCCGTCGCACCTGGAAAAGAAAACAAGAACGCTAAGAACCATGTCGAGGAAAATGTACCAAATCAGCTTTTTTGTTAAAAAAAATGATGTGCATTTACTATACAGTAAAATAATGCTAAGTTCAGAACATCGAAAAAAATACATCTAATTAATTTTTTTGTGTATGTTACATGAACTGTTGAAAAAAAATTTTTTGTGTTCGGTGGTACTGTATATAAAAAAATTGATACGTCAAAAAAAGTAATTAGTACCACAAACGAATGAGTTGCGTGAATCACACGACTTCGTTAAGTCAAATAAGTGTGCAGATATTCTGGGAACCTTACGGTGCGTCCAGAACGGGTTTTCTTGGGAGGCTCGATAGAAGGTTCGGTAGCTGTCGCTGTGCTAGTGACTTCATCGATGTCTAAACGATCTTCTGTTACTTGTGGATTTTGGGGTACGTTGAGCTCTATGCTAATAGGATTACCCTCCAAGTAAGCCGGTTTCAGACGGTCAATGCTGACGGTGTCCTCGCGGCCGTTTTTGTCCAAGACAAAGAATTTATCAGAACGTTTAATTACCTTATAAGGTCCGTCATATGGGGGTTCCAGGGGTCTGCGCACAGAGTCGCGACGAACAAATACATGTGAAGAAGTTTTCAAACACGGATGAACGAAAACATCAATGGACTGTGGACGAAGGGGAGCAGGTTTAACTGAACGCATTGCGTTTGTAAGCCTGCTGACGTATGAAGCGTGATCTACCACTGGTGGGAAGCTCGAGGGAGAAACAAATTCACCAGGCAGTCGTAGTGTCGTGCCATATACTAGCTCGGCGCTAGTACAACCAGCATCGGTTTTCAAGGCGTTTCGTATCCCTAGGAGAACTAACGGAAGGGATTCAGTCCAATGGGTGTTGTTTGCAGCTGACAGACCAGCTTTCAGCTGTCTGTGTAGACGTTCTACCATACCATTAGCTTGAGGATGGTAGGCTGTTGTTCGAAAACGCATGCAACCTATGATTTTAGTCAGGGCGAAGAATAAGCCACTTTCGAATTGCCGCCCGCGATCAGTTGTTATGGAAGATGGGCATCCAAAGTTAGCGATCCATCTTTCTACGAAGACGCGTGCGACTGTTTCAGCAGATACATCCTTGATGGGTACTGCTTCCGGCCATCGTGTGAATCGATCGATGCAAGTTAAAATATAGGCATATCCATGTGATTCAGGAAGGGGTCCAACCAAATCTATATGGACGTGTTCGAAACGAGCGTCAGGGAGAAGAAAGGTGCCAAGTGGGCTTTTGGTGTGTCTTATCACCTTGCACTTTTGACAAGCTAAGCACGTGTGTGCCCATTCCCTTACTTCTTTATTAATGCCAGGCCAACAAAACCGACTAGTTACGAGCTTGACAGTAGTTCGAATACCTGGGTGAGATAAGCCATGCAACGTATTGAAGACGTTACGGCGATAACTTTTAGGCACGATGGGGCGAGGAGTACTCGTGGAAATGTCGCATAGAATAGTATCTCTTCCCATACCTAAGGGTTTCTCAGCTAATTGTAGAGTTGTTTTCGACAACTCATGTTGAAGCTCGGTATCTTCTTTTTGAAGACGAGCCAGTTTTACAAGGTCTATGCCGTCGATTTGGGTGAGGGAACAAACGCGCGACAAGGCATCTGCCACAGTGTTGTTTACTCCGGATACATGGCGAATATCTGATGTAAACTGTGAAACGTAATCCAGTTGTCGTGATTCCCTGGGTGAATACTTATCTGAAGGTGAGTTCAGAGAGTACGTCAGAGGTTTGTGATCCGTAAAAATTATGAATTCACGACCCTCTACCGAATGTCTAAAATGTCGTATAGCACAGTACATAGCCAGAAGTTCTCTGCCGAATGTGCTGTACTTCGTTTCAGCTAATTGAAGGCGCCTGAGAAAAAGGCGAGTGGTTGCCACTCATTGTCAACTAGCTGTTGTAGAACTGCGCCGATTGCAGTGTTTGATGCATCAACCGAGATACTTAACGGTGCCGTTGGATCCTGATACATCAGAAGTGTGGCATTCGCAATAGCTTTTTTAATCTGGGTAAAAGCATTTCGAGCAGACGCGTCAAGTTCTATGGACTTGTTATTCCCTCGAAGGAGGTCTGTCAATGGCTGAATCAAAGAGGCACAGTTGGGAATAAAGCGTCGATAATAACTTACTAAGCCGTTAAAAGTGCGGAGACTTTTCACCGTCTGTGGCTCTGGAAAGTTCAGTATAGCCTCGACCTTAGTAGCCAGTGGGCGAATGCCCTTGCAGTCAATAGTGTGACCCAGAAAGTCGAGTGAGTCAACACCGATTTGACACTTTTGAATATTAATGGTAACACCATGTTGGCGTAACCTGTCAAATGCCAAGTCCAAGTGCCTAAGGTGAGTTTCCTTGTCTGGACTGGCAATGAGGCAGTCGTCTAAGTATGCGTATACAAAGTCGAGACCGCGAAATACTTCGTCAATGAAGCGTTGGAATGTTTGGGCTGCATTCCGGAGACCGAATGGCATACGTAGAAATTCAAAAAGTCCGAAAGGCGTAATGATAGCCGTTTTCGGGATATCTTCTGTTGCCATCGGGATTTGGTTATACGCTTTAACCAAGTCGATTTTGGAGAATATAGTCGCGCCGGATAAGGTTGCCGTCAAGTCGTGTATATGAGGCAACGGGTAGCAATCAGGGGTTGTTTTGGCATTCACTCGCCGGTAATCACCGGTGGGTCGCCAATCGTTGCTATCCTTTTTCGGAACCATATGAAGTGGGGATGCCCATGGGCTATTCGAAGGTCGAATGATGCCAAGGGTAAGCATATGGTCAAATTCATTCCTGGCGATTCTCAGTTTGTCAGGAGCTAATCGTCGTGCTTTAGATGTCACAGGTTGTCCTGTGGTAATGATGTGGTGCATAACATTGCTGGTTATGCACGGTAGGTCGTTCGACGGGCAATTAAGTTCCGGATACTTGTCAACCATAGGTTGAAAAGTTGGATCAAGGATTGCCTTTATCTTAACGGGTGACAAACTAGGGCCTATGTAGCTGATGCCTTTGATAGACAGACTAGTAGTATTGTCAATCAGTCGTTTTCGGCGGACGTCTACGAGTAAATCATGATGATTAAGTAGGTCCGTGCCAATGATGGGCATTGTAACGTCAGCGAGAAGGAAAATCCACCGAATAGGTTTGCGTAAACCTACGTTCAGATAGACGTATTTCCTACCAAAGGTTGCGATTGGTTTTCCATTTGCAGCCTGTAAGTTGAAGGTAGGTTCCTTCTGTCGATCTGCTGCTGTAGCAGGAAGGACGCTGACTTCGGCGCCTGTGTCGACTAAGTATCGAGTCTGGCTTATCACATCATGGATGTAAAGTAGGCGGCTAGTGCCACCGGCGACGGTTGCCGCTAACGCGTGCCGGCGGGATAGTTTCCCGCAGACTTTGAGACATTTCCGAAGTTACAAGGCTTACGGCAACACTTCGCTTCTTGGCCATAGGTGTTGTGGTACCAGCACCAGTCAGGGTTTTTCAGTGAACGTGGTTTGGACTTAGATCGACCACGTGAGTTCCTGCGTTGAGGAGATTTAGGACGACGGTCGGAGGAGTTAGAATGCATGTTCGACCTAAACATCTGCTGGATGGAGTTGCATAACTCTATCATTGCAGGATCCTTACTCGAAGTCTGCTTAGTCATCGAGCATATTTCGGGAACTGACCGTTTAGTTATTTCTAGAATCCTATCTGCAGTAATAGCTAAGTCCTCTATTACAGTACCCTGAAGTGTCACAAGTACGGTCTGTACAGACTGTGGCAGCTTGGTTAAGAAGAGTTCTCTAAACAGTCCTTCGTCGAACTGACTTTGGCCGACGACTTGTTTCATTCTTGTCAGCATGCTCACGGCTGACTGATCTCCTAACTCGATGTTGCGAAATAATTCATCTAGACGTTGTCTGTCCGTGAGAACGTTTCTCCTGAGGAGGGATGCTTTCAGCAACTCGTACGAGTTACTTACCTCGGGACTGAACATCTGTGATGTTACGTACTTGCTGAATTCCCGCGGTAGGGCGTGAATAACTGCAAGTAACTGTGAACGTTGATCGGTTATCCCATGCTCACAAAAATCTGCTTCAGCTAGCAGAAACCACGTTTCAGCATTATCTGGCCAGTATGGTACGAGCTGAATGGTTTTAGGAGTTGAGCGGATACGAATGACCTTGGGACTAAGATCACTCATGACGAAAATTATGTCGAATAATATATGGTACAAGAACAAATACAAAATGGAACGAACTCACCGGGGTTATCTGCGGATTTATCGTGGATGAAGTTCGCGGTTGGGCTCACCAATTTAGGGGTTGACGGAATTATCTTACACAGCCTCTAAATTATTCTCGCTTACCAACAACAAAGCAAAAGTCAAAATTTGATCGTCCAAACTAAGTGATATATTTCGGGACCAAAACAAGCCGTCAGACGAACGCTTAGCTAGTTAGTGATCGTGCACGTGACACGACGGGGTACCAAATGGCGGGGATGCTTGACCGGAAGCCTTCAGCTAAACAAGTCGACTTAAACAGTGGTGGTCAGCATCCAATGGTGAGTGATTGCTGTGGTCAATAATTTCGGGGAATTATTTACCGCTACAATACTCATGCTAAACCAAGTCCTGTAGATGAACTCATCGAGGTAACTGTACATCATTGCATTTCTTGATCCATTCACAAATCTGATACGTTCTTTTAGGTGACTCCAGAAACTTTCGATGGAACTAGTGTGAGTTCCATCAAAAGTATTGAGAAAACGATTAGTATGGTTGACTTCTCCATGAATACGGCCCGGATTCGATAACTGACTGTAACTATTCCATTCATGTGTATGAATAGTTGTCCCAGGCAGCACTAAGGACTGGATAATAGGCAATAATACACATGCACTGCGATTAGGGATCGCCTCAATATGTCCTTTCTGGAGACTAGTGTCATATATTTCCAATACCTATTGCTGATTCGCTCTCACTCTCCCTCGATTATATTTTCTTTTTATCGAAAGTACCTAAGGAATCTGAAAATTAAAAACGAACAATATAAGTTGTCGAACTGATTTTCTGGTTTGGCACTCATTTCACCAACATATAAACTCATCGATGCACCAAATGTATCTTAGCATATGAATGACACCTCCACATTAGCAATTTTTTAAACCTTCTTATCATTCCGTTCTCCAAACAGTAATCAAAACAAGATCTGGAGCGAATTTGCATCAGAAAAGGTGTACAGCACCCATAAGTGTGTCTGGATAAAAGAGTCACCTGATTGGTTGCTCGAGGTCATTGGTCCGTTGGCTAGGTCGTTTCAGTTTGTGCTGTTATTCTTTAGAGTTGCCCATTCCTCATTTTTACGATTGGTCAGCGGAAGGTCGCTCGTGCGTTCGCACTCCTGGGACGCTATTGTTGAACTTTGCCCCATTGGGCAATCTGCACAGTTTGTATTGTCAGTTATCCATCCGACTTGATAAAACGCTCCTGGAAATTGCTAACACCTAAATGATGTTTGAAATTACCTCAATTCGAATGACAAACTGGCCAATCACAAGCAAATAAATCATTTGTTTATCACACTCGCGGGTACTCAAAATCACGGCCGTCGACAGGCTGCCCAGGGCATGTCTGTTAAACGAAGAGCAGATGTTTTGGATCCGGATTTCGCTGTTATCCGTCAACAGATTTCTAAACTTTTGCAGCAAAGTCTTAACGACTGCAAAAGTTTCCTGCTGATGGTGAAGTCGCTATATCCAAGTTCTATAAAGTTGGAAGTAACTCATAGTTAATCTTACCAGGCTAGATGATTGAGTATGAACTTTTTCAAGAATATGGAGATAGCACCCAAGCCGCTGAGATATTATGTCGCCTGTAATCGCACTTTATACACTAATGGTCTACCTAGCAGACATGAAAATCAGAAGCATCTTGATGTATCACAAGTTGATCTTCTCGGCAAAATAATTCAAAACCCCACTGATAAAGTGTGTTGTGGTAAGGCCAAATACTCACTTAATTTTCAGAAATTTTTTCGAAGCTAACTCCGTTCCTGCAGAAACATCTAGCACAATTTTATATGAAACAAATAACCAATGACCTAATCAGAGCAGACAGCATTATATATTTGCTTAACTCGAAAGATGTAGTTTTGCACCCTCAAACTCTACCCATGTTACTTTCAATGGCAAACCAAAGTCTTATGGAAGGTGAAAACACTTTACGTAAAAACATGGATGTGAAAAATCATTCAGCAACTGTCTGTGGTCGTGAATCAATCGTAAAGTAATTCATTTGATGAAAAATATAATCATTAGGATGGAAAACATAGATGAAGGCGAAGAAGGAGAAGTAATGGGAGGCGATGACGAAGATGAGTTCGTAGATGATCTTGATACATGCAGTGCTGAGGCTGACGACAATGCATGGAGTGGTATTCCAGTCTCAGTGTTAAACATATTTCGTTTCAAAATAACCTACGAGTTGCTCCCAGCGGCATACAAGGTAACTCGGAACAGACATATAACCCTTCTCAGGCTGTTAGTGTTGCCAAACTGGACAAAAATCTCATATATAGGATGTCAGTTACATCACTCAACTTCCTATTAACGTACATAGCTCACATTCCGAAAAATCCACGTATCGACGGGCTGGAAGATGATGTGTTTTCAACGAAAAAAGCCCCGAAAATGTACATAGCAGACTGTTTGAAAATGGTAGGACACATGTTACAGTGGCCTGTTAACAATACTTTTGACTTCACTTCTAGTAGAAGCCCGTCTGCCCTTGTACAGCTTACTAAGGATTTGTTTCGGGAGACCATGTCTTCATGCGAAAGTTCACCTACAAAGAAGGATACACGTGATAAAATGCCTCGTCCGTCTGGTCAAAGTCTAAGTCATAAATTTCATCCTTTAGCTTTCCAGACGCTCAGCGTATTTTGGTACACACTTATTGATATAGGTGTATCATACCTGAACAAGTTCCGCCACGGAATCTTCGAAAACAAGTTGAGAAAATCCTCTGCAAACAGGATATTTTACTTCCCACTAAATCTAGATGCTATTTTTAATCTAATATCTAATAAGGGTTCTTCTCTAGAGGATGAAGATACAGTACTCTTGAAATATATTCATGAAATCTGGAGTTTTCGTAAGTATAGTTCCAATTCATACTCTTTTGCTGTTCGAGTGCTGGATACATTGGAAGAGGATATTCGTCCACGTTCCTATGGATTATGTGATTGTAGTTACGAAACACATTTTGAACAAATCATTCGTTTAGATTTTGCTCTGAGTGGTTTGAGTAACAATCACCAAGAAATATTATGGGCTTGTAAATTCATGAATAAATACCGCAGCAGTATGTACCGTGACCCAGAAGGCACTTTTATATATAGGTTTCTTCAGATGCTCATTGTATCACTATGGCCTAAAGAAAGTTGTATTGCAGTCAGACGGGAAGCTTGTCATGGACTATGGGGAGATTTCGTAAAAGAATTTAGATCAGTCTTCTCTCTTCTTGATCACAACAAAGAAGAAAAGATACATCTTCGGAGTATTTGTCATCTTGTACCACTTACGCGTACCATCGCGGCGTTCATTGTATCCAAAGCTTTGGCAAGCAATTTATGTCATGTGTCTCGGGAAACAAAAGATGCTGTTATTGCTGTTAAATCTGCTTGTTTGGCATGCGTATTATGTCAGGCTGACGCAATGTCGAATGTCGTATTTTATTCAGAGCCTGGGTGGCCGCCTTCATTTCCGTTTATTTCGGAAATAATGCATAGTCATTGGAATAGTATGCGAAATCAGTTCCTGGAGTGGTTGTTATCTCCGACCGCATATATTTTCGATGTGTGTTTGTTGAATGCAATGTTTCAATTGGAGTGCACTGTTGGAGTAGCAGCTGAGTGGTACGTTCTATGTAACTCATGATTATTGCTTTTAGGATTTTTTATGTTACAATATTTATAATTTAAAATGAGTTTACTACTAAGTGCTGCCACGTCTTCCTCACAGTACCTCTTGGGTTTTAATTTATCCTAGTCCACATCTGTCTATCTCATGGTGTACAACATGGTTTTTAGCTTGACAAGTTTTCAACCCAAACGATGCAGAAAACACCAATATTTTGATTATGTTAAGTCTATTATCATGTTATATGCTTAATTGTACAATGAGTACCTGTCGATGATCACTGGTTACAATATAAATTGTGAATACTATCTGCTCGGCCAGTCACTGTCTTCCTTGTAGTCATATCACTTCCTGCATTACTAATAGAATGTCTTAGTCTTGTAACGGCTTTGTAGAAATGACATTCTTTATTAAGTCACATTATTAATTAGTAAAATTGACACTGTTTATTGTTGGCCAGTTTCGTGAGATTTGTAAGGATAAATAAGGCAAATACCACTGTGTATTTTGTGTTGATCCTCATCACAAAGTCTAAGTTACATTAGAATGTCATATGTCTACTCTGTTGTTACCACCATTGTAATGTCGGGATTTCTGTGATCAATAATTCATGGTTCTAAGATTTCATGTTATAAGCAGTGATATAAACCAGTTAGAATGAAAACCTAAACCAGAAGTAGACTTGTAATTACGGATATAACCGAAGAAACTAGATTGTTTGAGATATTAAGTTGATTCCGATTTGTGCTCTTGACCGACATTTGAAATTATTTTGTTTATTACCTAGTCTGTCATTTGGTAAAACTTGTGAACTACTGGAGTATAAATAATCAATAACTTGTGTTTGGATTTACCGTTCATCCCTTACTCTGAGAAATACACAGGATTAAAAACAATTCGCCTTATTGATAGATTTGAACAAAGCAAAAGCAAGAGTTCATTTTCATTATTTCCTGGATTCTTTTCAACATACTACAACCTAAACAGTACCTAAATAAATCAAATACAAAACATTCGAACATGCTTTCATCACGTTGACAAATTATTAACCTACACTATAAGTAGCTAAATTTTTAAAAGGTTAGATTATATATAGGATCATTAGGTGAATATTCTTGAAAAGAACTAGAGGGAACAGAGTTCGAGAATTTGGATAAAAAAGCGTTAAAAGAAAGCATTTTATTACAATAGGTTGGTAATCACAAGACTGATGAACAGTAGCAAGAACAATAAGGTGAATAATGTGCAGTTGGAAAAGCAGAACAAGTAATACTGGATGATACATAACATAAGAGCTGTGTATCTGCTTTATGAGTATAACCGCTGCAGCAATGCCAAATACACCACTGCCTTTTTATGTACATAAAAATGTGCTCTGCACTTGTTGGTAGTGATTGTTTCGGCTAAACGTAAACGATTGGGTTTATGTAGCCTGGCGAATATTTTGAACTCCTCTAGACTGTCCATCAGATAGCCCTAAATCACCGTTCAGTGCCTGTATATCCCTAATTGTCAGATTTTCTTGTACTTGTTCAAAAGAGCGGATAGCAACCTTTTTCTCGTGTAAATTGGTGGATACAGTTAAAGGTAACATACTTTTAATGATCTAAAATAGCCGTTCGTCTGATACAAGCGTACGATTTTAACAATAGGATGTTCTTTTTTGGTGCAATATTCGGTACCTGGTTTATGGCCGTGGCCCGGATTAACAACGACCGCGCTTCCTGCTGCCGTGTCACAGGGCGGGAGTGATAAATCTGCTACTGAGACACACCAAACAAAAAGAACGAACAAAAACAGGCCGCGTGTGACCGGCCTCAAGCAGTTGTCCCCTGGGCTCTGCGGTCACGCAACCAACTTCCACGGTGTGGGCAGCCGGGAAGTAACAATCGCCCTCACAATCCGAAATGCACGCGAAACCTCTCTATTACTCACTCATCTTTGTCTTCATCTTCATCTCTATCATCTTGCCTTCCTTCCACTGATGCAACTCCTCGACTTGATAGCTCTCCACTTCCTCTCCACTCTGCGTCCACTAAAAACGATGGAAGCCAAAAAACCACCACCGACAGCCTCTTAAAGCCGCGCCACCAATTTCATATAGGAGCTCTTAATGTTAGGACACTTTGCCAAATAGGACAACAAGCATCACTAGCCAAGACCCTGGCATCACGAGCCATTGATGTATGCTGTGTTTCAGAAACACGCATACAAGACCCAAGTGTGGTTATTCACCTAACCCCACCTGGCCAACAGGTTGAATCTGCAAAATTCACCTTGAGGGTGTCAGGAGATGCCACAGCTAGTTCACGAGGATTAGCTGGCGTAGGGATAGCTTTGAGTACTAGGGCAGAAAAGACATTGCTTGACTGGATCCCGGTAGATAGCCGAATGTGTGCTGTCCGCCTGAACGGATCAGTAAGAAGGAGGAAGGACTGCACTACTCGCCGATGCCTTTTCGTAATCTCCGCCTACGCCCCCACTGACTGCAGTTCAGATGAAACGAAGGATGAGTTCTACCAAAAGCTGTCTAGTTTGGTGCGAAAGGCTAAACGCTCAGACATAGTCGTTCTAGCTGGTGACTTTAACGCTCAAGTAGGGAAATTGTGTCAATCTGAGAAGGATGTCGGTGGCACCTATGGAGTTCCGTGCCAGCGAACCGACAACGGTGACCGTCTCCTACAGTTCTGCTCTGATAATCATTTGTTTCTTGTAAGCACTAACTTCAAACACAAGGAGAGACACTGTTTGACTTGGAGACCCCCTTCATCAAACCAACGCTGGACACAAATAGACCACATAGCAATAAGCTATCGTTGGCGTGGGTCGGTAGGAGATTGTCGCTCCTTCTGGAACACGTGCGTAGATACCGACCATGCACTGGTCCGCGCTCGGGTGTGCTTACGACTGAACGGACGTAGGAAACAGCTGGCGGTAAAACCATCACGTCCCCAGCTCGATCAGGAAACTAAATCCGTATTTCAGGAAGAACTAGCTAAACACATATCTGTGTTCGACAGCTGTGCTCACCCTGAAGAAGCTTGGAAAAATATCCAGGCAGCCATAGATACAGCTGTAAAAGCTGTGAATAAGGTAAACCCAAAGGTGAGTAAAAACCACTGGATCTCCACCGCCTCATCCGAACTGATAGATGCTAGAAGACTTATTCCGGCGAGCTCCGAATTCAATGAGGAGCGAAAGCTGCACAAGAGGAAACTTACGAAAAGTCTCCGCAAGGACCGTGAACAGTGGTGGGCGACAAAAGCCAAAGAGATGGAGAAAGCTTCGAGGATAGGCAACACCAGGCAACTCTTTGGACTCATCAGGGAAACGGGTGGGAGAAGACAAATCATTAGTGAGACAATCTCGGAAAAAAATGGCACTATAATTAGCTCCCAGGATAGACGACTGGATCGTTGGAAAGAGCATTATGAGGAGCAGTTTAATTTGCCCACAGCCACGCTCAACCTTCCGAGCATCCAACACCTCCCTGAATGGGATATAAACACAGGTCCTCCGTCACTAACTGAGGTTACTAAAGCTGTCACCAATCTGAAACTAGGCAAAGCAGCGGGACCTGATGGAATGACGCCAGAGGTATTTAAGTACGGTGGAGACAGCTTACTGTCCGGATTAACTGAGGTACTAGGCAGCGTCTGGGAATCAGAAGAAGTCCCATCGGGTTGGTGTAAGTCACTGATTATCCCCATATACAAGAAGGGAGACAAGTCTTCCTGTGATAATCACAGAGGGATTAGCTTGACTAATATAGTATCTAAAGTCTTAGGCTCAATAATCATGCGTAGACTGAGTGGTGCTCGGGAAGCACAAACACGAGAGAGCCAGGCAGGCTTTAGACCAGGAAGAGGGTGTATTGATCATATCTTCACCCTCCGACAGATTCTAGAACATAGGCATTCCTACCGGCGTCCAACAGTCATTATATTTCTTGACCTAAAGGCAGCATTCGACTCTGTCGATCGGGAAGTTCTCTGGAGATGCTTGGCTGTAAAGGGAATTCCAAGAAAATATATTGCACTGATTAAGGCACTCTACTCGTACTCATACAGCCAGGTGAGGGCTTACGGCGAGCTGTCATCTGAACTGATGACGACCAGTGGTGTCCGTCAAGGATGCCCATTATCTCCTTTTCTATTCAACTTCATCATAGATGTGTTAATGGACTTAACCCTAGGTGACTTCAGCGACTCAGGAATTGACTTGCTACCGGGGAATAATCTCGTTGACTTGGAATATGCAGACGATATAGTCCTTCTAGGCGAAGACGCTGACGAAATGCAGAGTCTTCTAAACACCTTGAGCCGCAATCTACGAATGTTTGGCATGCGATTCGCTCCCGCCAAATGCAAGATGATGTTACAGGACTGGACTACATCGACGCCTAGTTTAAAAATAGGAAGTGAAGTGGTAGAGCACGTTGACCGCTTCACTTATTTGGGAAGTACCATCAGCCCCAACGGGCTGATCTCTGACGAAATCTCAGCACGAATACAAGGGGCTCGTTTCGCATTTGTTAGTTTACGCCGACTCTGGCGTAGACGAGATGTTCGACTATCGACCAAAGGGCGGGTGTACTGCTCATCAGTCCGCTCCGTCCTCCTTTATGGTTGTGAGACCTGGCCACTGAGAGTGGAAGACATGAAAAGACTAGCTGTCTTTGATCATAGGTGCCTGCGTTCTATTTCCCGTGTAAAGTGGCATAATAAGGTGAGCAACATGGAGGTTAGGCGTAGAGTTCTAGGTAAACAGGGGAAATCAATCGACGAAGTCGTGAAGCTACAAAGACTGAGATGGTTAGGACATGTGTTACGTATGCCAAGCCATCGCCTCCCTCGACGAGCAATGTTAGCGGATATAGGGTCAGGCTGGAAAAAAGCTAGCGGCGGTCAAACAAAAACTTGGCATCAGTCAATGAAATCCACAACAGTTGGTCTAAGCCACGTAGAAAGGTGTAGACTTCCAGGCTGGGGTCCTCGGGACGGTAAAAATCTATGGTTGGAAACAATTGGTGACATGGCTCAAAATCGTTCTCAGTGGCGCAGATGCATCCACTCCCTGTGACTTATGATCTTCAATGAAACTGTTTTGTTTTTCTTTATTACTCCTTTGTCTCACACCTCTGCTCACTGTTTCTATTATGCTTTTCTTGTACTTTCTTCTCTTGCTTCGCGTGCTACACGGAATGTGGCGACTTGAACTTCCGCACATTTGTGCAAAGTTCTATGTCGAAAACAGACAAACAGACAGAAGGTCTACCTAGCTTTTCCGATTCTGATTTCGATATCCTCATCCGTTCAGGCTGTAGTTGAAACGATGCTTCCTGGATAAGTGGACGTAGTGACCTCTTTCGAATTTCTCCCGTTGGCGGTGATTGGTGCTGATCGTTGTTTCTATTCCTTGGTTATCTTCACCACCTCCGTCTTCCCTATTTTCACCTGGAGTCCTATCTTCGCCTATTCTTCAACCAGCTTGTTGGTTTTCGCATATAGGTCTTCAAGTTTGTGGGACATTAAACATAAATCATCCGCAAAGTTGAGATCTTTTAGATTCTTATCGGCCCAGCGCACTCCTGTCTCCTCGCTCCTCACATACGGTGTGCCGCGAAATCCAGTCCACCACAGTTAGGAACATCGTCGGTTATCATAGGCAGTGTTGTCGAATTCCTGTATTCACTTCAAACGCTTTTTTGGGTTTTCTGATCTAGATCACCTGACTTGTGACACTGTCATATAGCCGTTGAATAAGGTTGATAAAGAATTTGGTACTACACGCTGTAGTGTTGAAGTCGTTTCCAAATAATTTCGCGATCAACGCTGTCAAAGGCCTTCTCGAAGTCGATGAAATCGAGGTGATGGTTTGACTGCTGTTCTATGCTCTGTTCAATGATGGTTTCTTAGGTTGCTTTCTGGTCCGCACACAATTAGCTTCACCTGAACTCGACTTGTTCTGGTTAGAAATATGCATCTAGTGCATCTTTTATTCTCTTCATGATGACGCTACTTAGTATTTTGCATGCCGTTGACAAGAGCATACTTCTCCGCCAGTTTTTGCAGAGGCCCAAGACAACATTTCTTCTGACTTGTAAGCACCTTTCTTTCCTTCCAAATTCTTTGCAGCTCTTGCAATAATGACGTCAGTATATCTGTTGCAGTCTCAAAGTCCTTTTTCAATGCTTCAGGGGGAATTCTGTCTCGTCCTTCGTGGATTTCATTAGCTTTGATAGCATTGAAGTCTTCTCTCTTTTGGAAGATTGGTTGTTGTTGGGTGAGTTGCAGGTGACTGCCGGTTCAAGAGTCCTTTGCAGTGATCAGCCTATTGTTTTCTTTGTTCCTCCTCTCTGATAATTAGGTCCCTTCAACCGCAAATCATTGGCTTTCTCCGAGTTGATCTCTTGTCTCATAAAGACCTGATTATCTGATGTAATGTTCTGAGGTTTACTTCACCTGCAGCCTGCCTGTTCTGCTTCAGTTGCTGGCCAGCGTGTCATAGAATTGCCTTTTGTTCTCCCTAGCACTCTTTTTTATTCCGTGCAGTGTACATAAAACTCAGCTTCTTCTGTTTTTTATCTTTGCATTGGTCCGTCTTCCATTTCACTGTCCTTCTTTCTTCCCAAAACGGCTGTACGCGTTTCCTTGAACATGACTTTTAGAGATTTCCAAAGTTCTTCCACACAGGTCTCAGTGATGCTACATAATGTCTCTGACTTTGCTCTGGTTGTTGTTGTGAAGGTGTGTTTTGTAGTTTTTCCCTTCAGTTCCTGAGTGTTGAACTTGAATTGTGATCTAACTTCATCTGTTTTGAAAGCTTTGAACTTTACCTTAAAGGTTCCTTGTGTTCATGCAATCCATTATTGTTTGAGGTTGATAATAGAAATATGCCTTCTCTTCAACATTGTCTATAGGCTCGTGGCAGTGATTAATTGTGACCTTCCTCCCTTTTGATTTGAATCCTGTCAAAATTTTAGAGGAGGTTGGTTTCCACTGCATAAGAACCTTGGCTTATTTTGGTAACATCATGATATCTACTTCCTCAGTGTGTTTGACTGCCTTCTGGATGACTGGAGTAGGTTATTGACTCTCTAGTTAACAATTTGGATAGTCCACATCCATTCCACCTTCTCTTACAGATTCCTAAAAATCCCATTCCGTATCTTCTCATTTCTTTAGCTACCTGGACAGTCTTCTGGGTTTCTTGGTCAGATATAATTCACGCTATTCATCTTAAATCTTATTTCTCAATTATCATAAAATAATGCAGCATGTTTTACATATCTTGCTTCTGAATTTCCTGTCAGGTTCTGATGGTAACAGTCATTAAAATAATTGGCGTTTATTCATCACCAGTAGAAAATGTACACCAATTAGTCAGTTGATCGCTAACTGTTATACTCACTTGAAATTCTCCGTTATCATGCCTTTGTGATCAACGAGATCCTAATAAGTATAGAGACCTATTTCATGTCTTCTACAAAGTAAACATGTACATACTATGGGTTTGTTGCTAAGGTCAACTGTGTTTTGTGTTGTACTCATTCTTAAAACAGAAGTGTTCAAGCTTTAGACTGAGATTAATCCATCACTCACAGCACAGTAGAAGTCAGGCAGCGTTTAAACTCATACAGTTGATGTGGTCGTACGGATGTATAGTCTGATGTGGCAAGTCAAACAAGTCAAAGGAACACCCATGGGATCGCCAATATCAGGTTTGATTGCAGAAGCAGTGATGCAAAGACTCGAAAACATAATTCTACCAAAGATCAAACCCAAGATTTGGATACGCTACGTCGACGACACATTTGTAATAATCAAAAGAAACGAATTAGACAAAACCCACGACTTAATAAACAACGTCTTCAACGACATCAAATTCACAAGAGAAGAGGAATCCGAGAACAAAATACCATTTTTGGACGTCTTAGTCAGGCGAACAACTACAGGAGAATTAGAAACTCAAGTTTATAGGAAATCAACTCACACAGACCAAATACTGAATTACAACAGCAACAACCCAATAGCACACAAAAGGAACTGCATACAAACACTATTCAAGAGAGCAAGGACTCACTGCAGCACTCCCACCTTAAGAAAAATTGAAGAAAAGTATCTCATGGACGTCTTCCAAAAGAATGAATATCCCCGGAATTTCATCAAGAGACATATACCCCCAAGCCAACCTACCAAAACAAAAGCCACCAAGGAAAACACAAAGAAAATCGCCTTACCATATATAAAGGATATCTCAGAAATCACTAAAAGACTCTTCAAACCTTTAGGAATTGACGTCGTACACAAACCAACAAAGTCGCTGCACTCAATTCTATGTCAACCAAAAGACTCAACAGCAAAAGAAGACAAAACCAACATCATCTACAAAATAAACTGTAACAACTGTGAAAAACACTACATCGGCCAAAGTGGACGTCCCCTTCGTCTTCGTATCCACGAACATAAGCTAGCCGTCAAAAGACATGATATACACTCCCTCATTTCACTACACACAGACAACCACGGACATCAGTTCGACTGGGACAACGTTCAAATATTAGACAAAGGAAATAACAAGAATGCTAGAGAATTTTTAGAAGCTTGGCATTCCAGTGAATCATCAATCAATAGACACATCGAGATAGACAAAATTTATCAACCAATAAGAAAGAAACTTCACACACGATTGGCCAAAGTTCAAGTCACAGAAACAATCAGTTCCAACACAAGTAACCTAGAAGGTGTGAAAACATACATAGACAACCAATCACGTCCAAGGTCACCAGGAGGAATGATTAATAAACTCGTGGAGAAACCTAAAAGCTCACTTCAATTTGAAGTATGCGCTGAAGATGTCACCCAGTAAGGTGATGAAAGCTTCGCAAACTAACTATCCAGCTCAGAGGACAAAACCACATCATATTACTGTTTGCCTGATCGGTCACTAAACAGATACCTTGTTGACTTATTTTGGCTTACATAACAAACAGTTATTATGCCAAATACGTATTTGCAGTAGATACAATTTGGTCATGTGGTTTTGTCCAAAGCTTTGCTTTTTTCTCAATAAAATTCACTGTGCTGTATACTGTGTTGGACGGTAAAAATCTATGGTTGGAAACAATTGGTGACATGGCTCAAAATCGTTCTCAGTGGCGCAGATGCATCCACTCCTTGTGACTTATGATTTCCAATGAAACTGTTTTATTCTTCGTTATTACTCCTTTGTCTCACACCTCTGTTTACTGTCTCTATTATGCTTTTCTTGTACTTTCTTCTCTTGCTTCGCGTGCCACACGGAGTATGGCGACTTGAACTTCCGCACATTTGTGCAAAGTTCTATGTCGAGAAACAGACAAACAGACAGAAGGTCTACCTAGCTTTTCCGATTCTGATTTCGATATCCTCATCCGTTCAGGCTGTAGTTGAAACGATGCTTCCTGGATAAGTGGACGTAGTGACCTCTTTCGAATTTCTCCCGTTGGCGGTGATTGGTGCTGATCGTTGTTTCTATTCCTTGGTTATCTTCACCACCTCCGTCTTCCCTATTTTCACCTGGAGTCCTATCTTCGCCTATTCTTCAACCAGCTTGTTGGTTTTCGCATATAGGTCTTCAAGTTTGTGGGACATTAAACATAAATCATCCGCAAAGTTGAGATCTTTTAGATTCTTATCGGCCCAGCGCACTCCTGTCTCCTCGCTCCTCACATACGGTGTGCCGCGAAATCCAGTCCACCACAGTTAGGAACATCGTCGGTTATCATAGGCAGTGTTGTCGAATTCCTGTATTCACTTCAAACGCTTTTTTGGGTTTTCTGATCTAGATCACCTGACTTGTGACACTGTCATATAGCCGTTGAATAAGGTTGATAAAGAATTTGGTACTACACGCTGTAGTGTTGAAGTCGTTTCCAAATAATTTCGCGATCAACGCTGTCAAAGGCCTTCTCGAAGTCGATGAAATCGAGGTGATGGTTTGACTGCTGTTCTATGCTCTGTTCAATGATGGTTTCTTAGGTTGCTTTCTGGTCCGCACACAATTAGCTTCACCTGAACTCGACTTGTTCTGGTTAGAAATATGCATCTAGTGCATCTTTTATTCTCTTCATGATGACGCTACTTAGTATTTTGCATGCCGTTGACAAGAGCATACTTCTCCGCCAGTTTTTGCAGAGGCCCAAGACAACATTTCTTCTGACTTGTAAGCACCTTTCTTTCCTTCCAAATTCTTTGCAGCTCTTGCAATAATGACGTCAGTATATCTGTTGCAGTCTCAAAGTCCTTTTTCAATGCTTCAGGGGGAATTCTGTCTCGTCCTTCGTGGATTTCATTAGCTTTGATAGCATTGAAGTCTTCTCTCTTTTGGAAGATTGGTTGTTGTTGGGTGAGTTGCAGGTGACTGCCGGTTCAAGAGTCCTTTGCAGTGATCAGCCTATTGTTTTCTTTGTTCCTCCTCTCTGATAATTAGGTCCCTTCAACCGCAAATCATTGGCTTTCTCCGAGTTGATCTCTTGTCTCATAAAGACCTGATTATCTGATGTAATGTTCTGAGGTTTACTTCACCTGCAGCCTGCCTGTTCTGCTTCAGTTGCTGGCCAGCGTGTCATAGAATTGCCTTTTGTTCTCCCTAGCACTCTTTTTTATTCCGTGCAGTGTACATAAAACTCAGCTTCTTCTGTTTTTTATCTTTGCATTGGTCCGTCTTCCATTTCACTGTCCTTCTTTCTTCCCAAAACGGCTGTACGCGTTTCCTTGAACATGACTTTTAGAGATTTCCAAAGTTCTTCCACACAGGTCTCAGTGATGCTACATAATGTCTCTGACTTTGCTCTGGTTGTTGTTGTGAAGGTGTGTTTTGTAGTTTTTCCCTTCAGTTCCTGAGTGTTGAACTTGAATTGTGATCTAACTTCATCTGTTTTGAAAGCTTTGAACTTTACCTTAAAGGTTCCTTGTGTTCATGCAATCCATTATTGTTTGAGGTTGATAATAGAAATATGCCTTCTCTTCAACATTGTCTATAGGCTCGTGGCAGTGATTAATTGTGACCTTCCTCCCTTTTGATTTGAATCCTGTCAAAATTTTAGAGGAGGTTGGTTTCCACTGCATAAGAACCTTGGCTTATTTTGGTAACATCATGATATCTACTTCCTCAGTGTGTTTGACTGCCTTCTGGATGACTGGAGTAGGTTATTGACTCTCTAGTTAACAATTTGGATAGTCCACATCCATTCCACCTTCTCTTACAGATTCCTAAAAATCCCATTCCGTATCTTCTCATTTCTTTAGCTACCTGGACAGTCTTCTGGGTTTCTTGGTCAGATATAATTCACGCTATTCATCTTAAATCTTATTTCTCAATTATCATAAAATAATGCAGCATGTTTTACATATCTTGCTTCTGAATTTCCTGTCAGGTTCTGATGGTAACAGTCATTAAAATAATTGGCGTTTATTCATCACCAGTAGAAAATGTACACCAATTAGTCAGTTGATCGCTAACTGTTATACTCACTTGAAATTCTCCGTTATCATGCCTTTGTGATCAACGAGATCCTAATAAGTATAGAGACCTATTTCATGTCTTCTACAAAGTAAACATGTACATACTATGGGTTTGTTGCTAAGGTCAACTGTGTTTTGTGTTGTACTCATTCTTAAAACAGAAGTGTTCAAGCTTTAGACTGAGACTAATCCATCACTCACAGCACAGTAGAAGTCAGGCAGCGTTTAAACTCATACAGTTGATGTGGTCGTACGGATGTATAGTCTGATGTGGCAAGTCAAACAAGTCAAAGGAACACCCATGGGATCGCCAATATCAGGTTTGATTGCAGAAGCAGTGATGCAAAGACTCGAAAACATAATTCTACCAAAGATCAAACCCAAGATTTGGATACGCTACGTCGACGACACATTTGTAATAATCAAAAGAAACGAATTAGACAAAACCCACGACTTAATAAACAACGTCTTCAACGACATCAAATTCACAAGAGAAGAGGAATCCGAGAACAAAATACCATTTTTGGACGTCTTAGTCAGGCGAACAACTACAGGAGAATTAGAAACTCAAGTTTATAGGAAATCAACTCACACAGACCAAATACTGAATTACAACAGCAACAACCCAATAGCACACAAAAGGAACTGCATACAAACACTATTCAAGAGAGCAAGGACTCACTGCAGCACTCCCACCTTAAGAAAAATTGAAGAAAAGTATCTCATGGACGTCTTCCAAAAGAATGGATATCCCCGGAATTTCATCAAGAGACATATACCCCCAAGCCAACCTACCAAAACAAAAGCCACCAAGGAAAACACAAAGAAAATCGCCTTACCATATATAAAGGATATCTCAGAAATCACTAAAAGACTCTTCAAACCTTTAGGAATTGACGTCGTACACAAACCAACAAAGTCGCTGCACTCAATTCTATGTCAACCAAAAGACTCAACAGCAAAAGAAGACAAAACCAACATCATCTACAAAATAAACTGTAACAACTGTGAAAAACACTACATCGGCCAAAGTGGACGTCCCCTTCGTCTTCGTATCCACGAACATAAGCTAGCCGTCAAAAGACATGATATACACTCCCTCATTTCACTACACACAGACAACCACGGACATCAGTTCGACTGGGACAACGTTCAAATATTAGACAAAGGAAATAACAAGAATGCTAGAGAATTTTTAGAAGCTTGGCATTCCAGTGAATCATCAATCAATAGACACATCGAGATAGACAAAATTTATCAACCAATAAGAAAGAAACTTCACACACGATTGGCCAAAGTTCAAGTCACAGAAACAATCAGTTCCAACACAAGTAACCTAGAAGGTGTGAAAACATACATAAACAACCAATCACGTCCAAGGTCACCAGGAGGAATGATTAATAAACTCGTGGAGAAACCTAAAAGCTCACTTCAATTTGAAGTATGCGCTGAAGATGTCACCCAGTAAGGTGATGAAAGCTTCGCAAACTAACTATCCAGCTCAGAGGACAAAACCACATCATATTACTGTTTGCCTGATCGGTCACTAAACAGATACCTTGTTGACTTATTTTGGCTTACATAACAAACAGTTATTATGCCAAATACGTATTTGCAGTAGATACAATTTGGTCATGTGGTTTTGTCCAAAGCTTTGCTTTTTTCTCAATAAAATTCACTGTGCTGTATACTGTGTTGGACGGTAAAAATCTATGGTTGGAAACAATTGGTGACATGGCTCAAAATCGTTCTCAGTGGCGCAGATGCATCCACTCCTTGTGACTTATGATTTCCAATGAAACTGTTTTATTCTTCGTTATTACTCCTTTGTCTCACACCTCTGTTTACTGTCTCTATTATGCTTTTCTTGTACTTTCTTCTCTTGCTTCGCGTGCCACACGGAGTATGGCGACTTGAACTTCCGCACATTTGTGCAAAGTTCTATGTCGAGAAACAGACAAACAGACAGAAGGTCTACCTAGCTTTTCCGATTCTGATTTCGATATCCTCATCCGTTCAGGCTGTAGTTGAAACGATGCTTCCTGGATAAGTGGACGTAGTGACCTCTTTCGAATTTCTCCCGTTGGCGGTGATTGGTGCTGATCGTTGTTTCTATTCCTTGGTTATCTTCACCACCTCCGTCTTCCCTATTTTCACCTGGAGTCCTATCTTCGCCTATTCTTCAACCAGCTTGTTGGTTTTCGCATATAGGTCTTCAAGTTTGTGGGACATTAAACATAAATCATCCGCAAAGTTGAGATCTTTTAGATTCTTATCGGCCCAGCGCACTCCTGTCTCCTCGCTCCTCACATACGGTGTGCCGCGAAATCCAGTCCACCACAGTTAGGAACATCGTCGGTTATCATAGGCAGTGTTGTCGAATTCCTGTATTCACTTCAAACGCTTTTTTGGGTTTTCTGATCTAGATCACCTGACTTGTGACACTGTCATATAGCCGTTGAATAAGGTTGATAAAGAATTTGGTACTACACGCTGTAGTGTTGAAGTCGTTTCCAAATAATTTCGCGATCAACGCTGTCAAAGGCCTTCTCGAAGTCGATGAAATCGAGGTGATGGTTTGACTGCTGTTCTATGCTCTGTTCAATGATGGTTTCTTAGGTTGCTTTCTGGTCCGCACACAATTAGCTTCACCTGAACTCGACTTGTTCTGGTTAGAAATATGCATCTAGTGCATCTTTTATTCTCTTCATGATGACGCTACTTAGTATTTTGCATGCCGTTGACAAGAGCATACTTCTCCGCCAGTTTTTGCAGAGGCCCAAGACAACATTTCTTCTGACTTGTAAGCACCTTTCTTTCCTTCCAAATTCTTTGCAGCTCTTGCAATAATGACGTCAGTATATCTGTTGCAGTCTCAAAGTCCTTTTTCAATGCTTCAGGGGGAATTCTGTCTCGTCCTTCGTGGATTTCATTAGCTTTGATAGCATTGAAGTCTTCTCTCTTTTGGAAGATTGGTTGTTGTTGGGTGAGTTGCAGGTGACTGCCGGTTCAAGAGTCCTTTGCAGTGATCAGCCTATTGTTTTCTTTGTTCCTCCTCTCTGATAATTAGGTCCCTTCAACCGCAAATCATTGGCTTTCTCCGAGTTGATCTCTTGTCTCATAAAGACCTGATTATCTGATGTAATGTTCTGAGGTTTACTTCACCTGCAGCCTGCCTGTTCTGCTTCAGTTGCTGGCCAGCGTGTCATAGAATTGCCTTTTGTTCTCCCTAGCACTCTTTTTTATTCCGTGCAGTGTACATAAAACTCAGCTTCTTCTGTTTTTTATCTTTGCATTGGTCCGTCTTCCATTTCACTGTCCTTCTTTCTTCCCAAAACGGCTGTACGCGTTTCCTTGAACATGACTTTTAGAGATTTCCAAAGTTCTTCCACACAGGTCTCAGTGATGCTACATAATGTCTCTGACTTTGCTCTGGTTGTTGTTGTGAAGGTGTGTTTTGTAGTTTTTCCCTTCAGTTCCTGAGTGTTGAACTTGAATTGTGATCTAACTTCATCTGTTTTGAAAGCTTTGAACTTTACCTTAAAGGTTCCTTGTGTTCATGCAATCCATTATTGTTTGAGGTTGATAATAGAAATATGCCTTCTCTTCAACATTGTCTATAGGCTCGTGGCAGTGATTAATTGTGACCTTCCTCCCTTTTGATTTGAATCCTGTCAAAATTTTAGAGGAGGTTGGTTTCCACTGCATAAGAACTGTGGCTTATTTTGGTAACATCATGATATCTACTTCCTCAGTGTGTTTGACTGCCTTCTGGATGACTGGAGTAGGTTATTGACTCTCTAGTTAACAATTTGGATAGTCCACATCCATTCCACCTTCTCTTACAGATTCCTAAAAATCCCATTCCGTATCTTCTCATTTCTTTAGCTACCTGGACAGTCTTCTGGGTTTCTTGGTCAGATATAATTCACGCTATTCATCTTAAATCTTATTTCTCAATTATCATAAAATAATGCAGCATGTTTTACATATCTTGCTTCTGAATTTCCTGTCAGGTTCTGATGATAACAGTCATTAAAATAATTGGCGTTTATTCATCACCAGTAGAAAATGTACACCAATTAGTCAGTTGATCGCTAACTGTTATACTCACTTGAAATTCTCCGTTATCATGCCTTTGTGATCAACGAGATCCTAATAAGTATAGAGACCTATTTCATGTCTTCTACAGAGTAAACATGTACATACTATGGGTTTGTTGTTAAGGTCAACTGTGTTTTGTGTTGTACTCATTCTTAAAACAGAAGTGTTCAAGCTTTAGACTGAGACTAATCCATCACTCACAGCACAGTAGAATTCAGGCAGCGTTTAAACTCATACAGTTGATGTGGTCGTACGGATGTATAGTCTGATGTGGCTATTACATTATACATGTTTTTATACGCCCTTGTAACTGAATTCATATGTATGAGACTCGGTCGAAGTTGTATGAAGATGTTCTGTCAATCTTTATTCTCTCTGTGTTTCATTAGCTTCATTGTATTTATAGTGCTTTTGTCATCGTTTGGTCACATACATTTGCGCCTAAATCTGACGTTTGACAGAGAGGCTGATTACACAGCAATGCTAAGTCATACTACTGTTTGCCTGATCGGTCACTAAACAGATACCTTGTTGACTTATTTTGGCTTACATAACAAACAGTTATTATGCCAAATACGTATTTGCAGTAGATACAATTTGGTCATGTGGTTTTGTCCAAAGCTTTGCGTTTTTCTCAATAAAATTCACTGTGCTGTATACTGTGTTGGACGGTAAAAATCTATGGTTGGAAACAATTGGTGACATGGCTCAAAATCGTTCTCAGTGGCGCAGATGCATCCACTCCTTGTGACTTATGATTTCCAATGAAACTGTTTTATTCTTCGTTATTACTCCTTTGTCTCACACCTCTGTTTACTGTCTCTATTATGCTTTTCTTGTACTTTCTTCTCTTGCTTCGCGTGCCACACGAAGTATGGCGACTTGAACTTCCGCACATTTGTGCAAAGTTCTATGTCGAAAACAGACAGACAGTGTTGGTCATACTAAACGAATGTAAATATTTGAAATGTAAACAGACCTATAACTTCACTAACAATATTGTGAAGCCGCAACTGTGTTTGAATACGATCTTAGATAGGTTTCATTTCGACCTGTCTAACCAGGTAGTTGTATTTACCATCATATCAATCATACAACTTTCTTCAAACAGTTCATGACCACATTCTTCATAAATTAAATGACATCAGATTTTGACCAGTGGTCTAGAGTAAAGTTTTCCAACCACTAGGTAAACCTTCCTTTTCCATTAGTTCAGTCGATTGCCGGACATTCGCCTATGTTATTTTTCGTCCTCCCCAGCAGTTTTTGTTTTGAACTATTCTTTACCATTACTTTGTATAAAGTGTGTATTTCTACAGGTTCAATATTCCGTCTTTTACTTGGTCAGAATTTTAATCAAATTTTAATTTTTATATTAAGGTCTGATCGTGAAACATTCTTATCTCATTGTGTTCACTTGGTCCAGTGTAAATCACCTGATAATGTGGATTCTATTCTCGAGGAGTTTATACATATCGAATCTTCTAATATTTCATCGTGCTTGATGTCGATTGAAAAGTGATTGAAAAAAAACACTGTCAACGTTATTTTCCGTATGCTTAAAGAAATGTTAGAAAAGTAAGAAGTTTATTCGTGCACTTCAGGATTTCTTGTACAGTCTGTATTTCACTGCTATGTGTTACACTATCGTAATAAAGTCATCCGATAATTATTTAATCAAAATAGTACTTATTTTCATTCAATTTTTAATTAGTAATTAGATACAGCTTTTACTGAGGGAGAATTTCTTTTCAATTACATTGTGATAAAATCTGCACAATCCTACGTCTTATAAAACAATAAGAAAGGCTATCGTAAGCGTGCTTAAGTTTGTATTCGTGTAGATGAAGTTGAATAGTGATTGCATCTATCATGTGTGGAAAACCTGAGGATCAATATAATTATTAGGTCAGTAAGATGTGATACTAAAAGTAATCAAATGAAAATACCGATGTAGTTGTGTCCTCTGAGCTGAATGATTTAATTACTAAGCTTTAATTGTCCCTCTAGATATCATCTTCAGGAGTAACTTCAAGACGAATTCAGCTTTTAGAATTCCTCATTGACTGTAATGACCGGGAACATGATTGGATATCTTTTCATGTTCATCGGTACTGATTCTTGTACTTCCTTTTCATTACTCGGTAGATTTGATATGTAGCAATAAATATGCTTTTAGTTTGAGTTCCAGGCTCCTAGGAATTCTTAGAAAATTGTTAACTAAGATCTAATATAATGGTCTTTTAGGAGTAGTGACTATCAACAGCGGAACTTTCCATTGATGTAAGTAAGTCTGTCTGTTGTCTGATTTGTGTCACTGTGCGAGGATCGTAGATGGCAAGCGAAGAGGAAACATGTAGTATCAGAACGGTCATCTTAAACATCGTGCTGGAGGCCAGCTATGTGAAAGTAACTTATCAACTACTCGAAACCGTACCGACAGACTGGAATTTCAAACAGTAACGAACCACAGACAAAGACAGAGTTACTAACAAGCGTGAAGTTGGTAAAAATCAAACAATAGAGTTCAGTAGTGAAAATGAAGATATAATGATAATGTATTGAATAACCATACACGATTGACTGAGTTGCGGGTAGGGCACGCCTCTTACTGTCTCCAGTTTATACATATTAGATTTTCGTATTTGTGTCATTCCCTTCCAATGCATTCAGACAGTAAAATCATTTCTTTTGAAGATGACTAAGTGGGCGAAAGTAAGTAGTATAAGTAGTTACTCGACAATCTTATATATTTGGGTCTGGACGTCTTTCTACATACACTTATTGTAGTCATTAAAGGATGTTTCATGCGTCGAACAAGTCATATTTTATGATTTTATTGATTTATAGAGTCGATCTTGTTGAACTCTCAAGCTGGGCTGTGTTCTGCATAGTAACTAATACTCTGTGGTTTTTAATTTTTAAATAGTAGGATAATAACTAATTTCTACAGAATGGGATGATGTTATTTTGCAACGAAGAAACGGAGATGAAGGATGTCGATGAATAACCAAATGTAACACGACAGCTTGCCAAAGTTTAGTTTATGCCAGCATCATTGGTTCACTTGAACAGTGAAGGCCAGCACCAAAATGCTCAGGGATGCAAGCTGTATATATGTTCATTTTGATAGCATTATTAGAAGACGGAGATTATCTGAAAAATGTGATGTATTTGCGCTATACATTTCGAACAATCTGATCACACATTTACTCGTCAAGTCAATATATATGGAAAAGTTAAATTAAACAAAGTGAGAAAAAAGGATTTAAGAATGATTAACACGTTTGGTAATCCAATCAAATAAGGATTACCAAGGTAGGTTAAGAGTAATAACAAACTGTTTTTGAATACACAAGGGGGGCTTGAGTTTACCAATTGCTATAGCCTCAGCGTATTTCAGTAAGCGCCCTTGACCGTTTTTATAGATGACCTTAGGGGCTGAGTTAACATTAATCTTATGATTCATCTCGATTAGATGTTTAGCTATAGACGAGGTTGGTAGTTTGGCACCTGCATCTATTGGTTTTTCACAATTCATTTGGTTTTCTAACCATTTTGGGATATGCTCTCCCACCCTCACATGCAAAGCGCGATTACTCCTCTCTATGTATATGTGTCCACATACACGAAAATTGGTAAATTGTGTGGAATGTGATATAATCACTTGTGCACTTTTGAGGTTTGCAGTGGAGCATATTTTTAGCTTTCTCGACAATTACAAGCTGGGCTGCATAATAGGTTCTACGGATGACCGAATTCAACCTTTGTCTCAAAATCCTACTGTTTATTTCTTCGTTATAAGGTAATTTGATGAAAACCTTTTTCTTGGGGGCAGTATGGATTGTAGGTTTAGAGAGTAGTTGACTTCCATAGCTGTTTAAAAATTTTAAAGGATATCCGTTTTCAACAAGAGTATCCATTAATATTTCACTTTCTTTGTCTATAACATCAGCCGTGCAAATACGCTGAGTCCTCTTAAATAGACACTTCACCAAGCCTCTCTTATACTGTAATGGATGGAAGCTGTGAAAATTAAGGTATTACCCTGTCCAAGTGAGCTATCTGTAGATAGACCGTCTTATTGAGCCATCATCTCTGACTCAAAAGTATGTCTAAAAATGCAAGCTGGTTGCTACTTTCTTCCTCCCATGTAAGACTAACATGATTCTGTACAGAGTTAAGTCTGTCTAAAAGACGACTCGCATCTTCATGATCGTCGCATATCAAAATGATATCATCTACATATCTCCTATAGAAGGGCAATTTAGAAATTCAATCAAAGGATAAGTTTTCAACATAAGACATGTTAACGTCCGCTAACAAAGGTCCTAATGGACTCCGCATAGCAACGCGACCCACTTGTCGAAAATGTCCGCCTTCAAACGTGAAATGGACGGTGTCAGTACATAATAATAATAAATCTTTCAAATAAGTTAAAGGGAATGGAAAACAACTAGTCACAAAGAATATCAACAGTCTTAATCAGTGGTACATTAGTAAACAAAGAATTAACATCAAATGAATACACTTTCCTATCTTTTATGTTCATATCTACATGACAGTCAACAAGTTCAAATGTATCTTTCAAAGTAAACTTACATAATTCATTGTGTACTGGACTTAAAATATCAGCTAACCATTTTGCTAGTTTATGTGTAAGAGAGTTACACATTGAAAGAATTGGACGTAATGGATTATCAACCGTATGAATTTTGGGTAATCCATAGAGGTTTGGAAAGTCAGATCCCATGGGTTTCAAGGAATTAAACTCCTGTTTATCGATAACGCCCATGCCACGAAGTTTTACTAAATGAGAAGTTACTTTTCCTCCCAATTTTCTGATATCATCCGAAGGAACATCCGCTATGAATTTGATTTTGTCATTAAGGATGGATAACATTTTTGTTTTGTAATCGCTTCTGTTCATTACAACACCAGATCCTTTGTCAGGTTTCAGAATAACTAAATCGGATCTATTACGTAATTCCTTTAGGACTTTAAAATGAGTTGATGTTAAAGTGCTTCCTTGTTTCCGACTATCAAAATTTATAAAAGGGACTAATTGTTTTAAATTTTTTAAAAGAAGACTCCCTCCATGCACTATCAAACGGTTAGATGAACTTCTTGACCTGAAGTGTAAAGTAGCATCTGAAAAGGTGAAGTTGGATTTTTATAAATCTTGTCTCAACTCACACAAAAAAGTGATCATAAATGATAACGAATCACATATGTAATAATCAGTGATTATCTGTCCAATGTTTGAAGTAAATTTCAACACCAATAAGGAGGATTCGATTAGTGGTATGTTCAGGGCAATATAACTGGATGATGAATTGGATAGACACTGTTAGTCTGCGAAAATTTTGTGTAATTCATTATCATTAATTTGAATAAATCTTTCTGAGATATTGGTAACAGCATGAATTCACCATATAGAATTTGATGAGTACATGGATGATGGCGAGTTCAGTTGACTGTCTGTTGGATGTACATCAACTACTGGGAAACAGATTATCTGCATTGACGAATGCAAATCTGCGCCTGTGTATTTATCGATTTGTGCATTGAACGCCGAAGATCTGTGTGTCAACCTTCGCTAATTGCGTCTGAGTGTGTCGGCTGCGTGACACTGTTCTGGCAGGTGTATGAGCGTAGGTGAATGTGGTGTGTCTGTTTACGGTGTGGTTGATGGTGTTGAGTGGACTGAAATCCGCTGCTCTACTTCTGGCTTACGATACCAGTGTTCTACTACTGAGCTATAAAAACAGCTCGTGATGAACGTAGTGTGTTGTACGTTTGTGGTTCGGTGACAGAATACTTGCTAGCCGTATACGAGGTTCAGGTTTCTACTCCCGGTCTGCGCCTCTTGCATGGGGGTGTAAGCCCGACAGGGAGGGAAGGTTGAGCGTGAAACCAGCAACCCCACCTCGTAAAAGCTGAATATCATTGCTACTGGAACTTCAGAGTTCAGTCTTGAAGCCCTAAGTTCCACTCGGTACTCAGACGAATCAAATGATTATAATCCCTAAGGTATTTGCTGTGGACTATTGAGTCATATTATTTTAGAAATGTACATTTTACCTGTGTTGTCATGACAATTAACGATTCACATACACCTTTTGTATTAAACTCACAATTCTATCTTAATGATCCAATATTTGTTACAGTTTAGTGATAGTTAAAAATTAAAGGCCCAGCTCATTATGTATTCAATGGTTTAGTGAAAAATTGTGTACTCCTACTGTCATGTGATTTTCTCGAAGCATACAACAGGTGCTGCTAGCTTTCGAAGACGATGGAATGAAAACAGGTAAACTGGCTGATATCGCTGACAGCATGTTTGAGAAAATTGTCTCCACAGATTTCACGTGTAAATCAACCGCCACACGGATGCGTGTCTGCTCATAAACACAAAACAGATAAAATGGCGTGTCAGTTCATGGCTCCAAGCTTAGACAAACGGAAAATAGATATAGGCAGATTTTGATTGGCTTTTGGTTAGCTGACTTCCTATTGGTCTAAAATATAAGTTAAAGCGGTAAATCTTTTTATTTTGACACGGAAATTTACAGTCAGTATGATTTAGGGCTTACCTTACCATAATATAATGGCGTGTTAATTTTTTTGGTATGAATGTAGTGGGGTAGTCACACGTTATTTGGATGCATTGGTGGTGTTTAAAGTACATTAAGATGTATCAGAATGTCTAGTAACTGAATATAAATCAACAATAATTTCGATGCATTTATTTTAAGTCCAAAATAGGATGTATGCATTTTTGATTAACAGGCGAATAAAATTTAACTACGATTCCCAAAATTTTAATGTATCCTTAATTAGTACATATAGATAAATGTATGTATTAACTAATCTACTTTTTTAAGTTGTCAATTCAATGACCTTTGGGATTTGTGCATACTAGGTCAGCATAAATCAAGTAAATTTCCCTTCAAACGGCTGAGAGTGACAGTTTAAAGCATACTCTGGTCGATTATTTCGTGATGAAAGCAATTTGGAGTCAGTTATAAATTACACCGATCTGTGTCTTATTCATACGTTTTTTCAGCTGAGGATTTCCGGTTCATAGCATATCCTGAATAACGGTGATTAATACGATTTATCACTTAGACCGCAGCACCACCAAGCTTAGAACAATTCTAAATTTATTCTAACTTATTCCTCGATAATGCCTTTTTATGGTAACTGAAGAACATATTTACCCACTATGTTCTGAAATGACACAGGTCGTGCTTAAAAAGACAGCTACGTGCTGAATCAAAACTTTCCGCTCTAGAGTATCGCTAGTCCATGCTTAATATGTCCTGTGAGGGCTAGAACAATGTTGATAAGCAAACCCAGTAGGTTCGATTTAGTGCCACTCATGCTGAAAAATCAGCGCACAGTTTCACTGTCAAACAATGGCAAAACAGTAAGGGAGTTTAATGTCACTATTATTAGCATAGTCTATGTTACTATATTAGCATAGTATACGTTAATTAGCTCAATGATTGCAGGTTTACAATAATCTTTGACTACCAACATAACTGTGAACTTTAGGCTAAAAATAAGCTAAATAGTAGCACCCAGTGAAAAAAACTGACCTACACACTGCAAAATGAGCAAAACATCCAGAAAAACCTTTAAAATGCAATGGAAAACGAATTCACGAAAACATAACTAGCCGGAGCAGGAACTCATCATGACCTAGGAACTGACTGTAGCCTCTTTCAGACAAACGACGTCGGACATCTTACAACGTATGTCTGACAGCGCACAGTGGGTGCACACCGAAAGCATATATGCTGCTGTCTTCAGAGAGTTATTAATCAGACGCGACATTCTTTACTATCATGTAATTTCCAATGGCACATACTTCTGAGGAAAGAGAAGGATGCCGTTCAGTGAGAAATGCCGTTACCGGCCAACAATAGTGCTGTAGTTATCTACACGGAGTTACCAATAAAACGTCTGACACCTAATTCCTGGTTGATATTGTATTATAGGTAGAAAAATAGAGGTAATTTCACTCATATCAAACGAAAGGAAACACGTCAATACTACGACAGTTCTTCAAGCTGTAAATACGTCAGCTATTAACATATACGATACTAGGATGTTAAACCTAGATTTCGGCCTTCACGATACAGTGCAGGGGGTATTCGGGATTACCGATGTCTCCTTCCCTATCGCCGGTGTATATTTTCTGCAGCACTTCAGATTACTGGTTAACGCAACACAGACTAAATTCTCAGTATTGACTCAAGCTGATTGGCGTCGCGTATTCTCACCACCTGTATCTGTATGAATCCCATTACCACATCAGCACATATCCTCTATACCTTTTTAGAGGTTGACGGATATTAAAGGTTTGACGTGATATCTCGTTCAACAACTTCTAATTAATTTATTCTCGCGTACCAAAGACAAAGCAAAAGCCAACAATTGATCGTCCAAACCAAGATATATATTTAGTAACCAAAACCAGCCGTTAGACGAACGCTTAGCTAGCTAGTGATCGTGCACGTTACACGACGGGGTACCAAATGGCGGGGATGCTTGACCGGAAGCCTTCAGCTAAACAAGTCGACTTAAACAGTGGTGGTCAGCATCCAATGAGTGATTGCTGTGGTCAATAATTTTGGGGAATTATTTACCGCTACAGCTCACTCCCCCCTAGTGGGGTCGTGAGGACCCTAAGACAGAACCAGCCGGAAGTAAAAAAACTCGATGGTTCCCTTTCGGGTGAAAAAAATCTTCCGAGCGGCTTGGTCGTATGCCTACTGGTTTGTCTGCCTATGCTAATAGGGTGTTTGTACATAGCTTCCTGGTTGTTGTTCGTTGGATTCCGTGCTTCGTTTGTTTCCTGTCCAGTGCCCGTCGCACCTGGAAAAGAAAACAAGAACGCTAAGAACCATGTCGAGGAAAATGTACGAAATGAGCTTTTTGGTTAAAAAAAATTGTGTGCATTTACTATACAGTAAAATAATGCTAAGTTCAGAACATCGAAAAAAAATACATCTAATTAATTTTTTTGTGTATGTTACATGAACTGTTGAGAAAAAACTTTTTTGTTTTCGGTGGTACTGTATATAAAAAAAATTTTACGTCAAAAAAAATAGTTAGTACCACAAACGAGTGAGTTGCGTGAATCACACGACTTCGTTAAGTCAAATAAGTGTGCAAATGTTCTGGGAACCTTACGGTGCGTCCAGAACGGTTTTTCTTAGGAGGCTCAACCTTAGTAGCCAGTGGGCGAATGCCCTTGCAGTCAATAGTGTGACCCAGGAAGTCGAGTGAGTCAACACCGATTTGACACTTTTGAATATTGATGGTAACACCATGTTGGCGTAACCTGTCAAATGCCAAGTCCAAGTGCCTAAGGTGAGTTTCCTTGTCTGGACTGGCAATGAGGCAGTCGTCTAAGTATGCGTATACAAAGTCGAGACCGCGAAATACTTCGTCAATGAAGCGTTGGAATGTTTGGGCTGCATTCCGAGACCGAATGGCATACGTAGAAATTCAAAAAGTCCGAAAGGCGTAATGATAGCCGTTTTCGGGATATCTTCTGTTGCCATCGGGATTTGGTTATACGCTTTAACCAAGTCGATTTTGGAGAATATAGTCGCGCCGGATAAGGTTGCCGTCAAGTCGTGTATATGAGGCAACGGGTAGCAATCAGGGGTTGTTTTGGCATTCACTCGCCGGTAATCACCGGTGGGTCGCCAATCGTTGCTATCCTTTTTCGGAACCATATGAAGTGGGGATGCCCATGGGCTATTCGAAGGTCGAATGATGCCAAGGCTAAGCATATGGTCAAATTCATTCCTGGCGATTCTCAGTTTGTCAGGAGCTAATCGTCGTGCTTTAGATGTCACAGGTTGTCCTGTGGTAATGATGTGGTGCATAACATTGCTGGTTATGCACGGTAGGTCGTTCGACGGGCAGTTAAGTTCCGGATACTTGTCAACGATAGGTTGAAAAGTTGGATCAAGAATTGCCTTTATCTTAACGGGTGACAAGCTAGGGCCTATGTAGCTGATGCCTTTGATAGACAGACTAGTAGTATTGTCAATCAGTCGTTTTCGGCGGACGTCTACGAGTAAATCATGATGATTAAGTAGGTCCGTGCCAATGATGGGCATTGTAACGTCAGCGAGAAGGAAAATCCACCGAATAGGTTTGCGTAAACCTACGTTCAGATAGACGTATTTCCTACCAAAGGTTGCGATTGGTTTTCCATTTGCAGCCTGTAAGTTGAAGGTAGGTTCCTTCTGTCGATCTGCTGCTGTAGCAGGAAGGACGCTGACTTCGGCGCCTGTGTCGACTAAGTATCGAGTCTGGCTTATCACATCATGGATGTAAAGTAGGCGGCTAGTGCCACCGGCGACGGTTGCCGCTAACGCGTGCCGGCGGGATAGTTTCCCGCAGACTTTGAGACATTTCCGAAGTTACAAGGCTTACGGCAACACTTCGCTTCTTGGCCATAGGTGTTGTGGTACCAGCACCAGTCAGGGTTTTTCAGTGAACGTGGTTTGGACTTAGATCGACCACGTGAGTTCCTGCGTTGAGGAGATTTAGGACGACGGTCGGAGGAGTTAGAAGGCATGTTTGACCTAAACATCTGCTGGATGGAGTTGCATAACTCTATCATTGCAGGATCCTTACTCGAAGTCTGCTTAGTCATCGAGCATATTTCGGGAACAGACCGTTTAGTTATTTCTAGAATCCTATCTGCAGTAATAGCTAAGTCCTCTATTACAGTACCCTGAAGTGTCACAAGTACGGTCTGTACAGACTGTGGCAACTTGGTTAAGAAGAGTTCTCTAAACAGTCCTTCGTCGAACTGACTTTGGCCGACGACTTCTTTCATTCTTGTCAGCATGCTCACGGCTGACTGATCTCCTAACTCGATGTTACGAAATAATTCATCTAGACGTTGTCGGTCCGTGAGAACGTTTCTCCTGAGGAGGGATGCTTTGAGCAACTCGTACGAGTTACTTACCTCGGGACTCAACATCTGTGATGTTACGTACTTGCTGAATTCCCGCGGTAGGGCGTGAATAACTGCAAGTAACTGTGAACGTTGATCGGTTATCCCATGCTCACAAAAATCTGCTTCAGCTAGCAGAAACCACGTTTCAGCATTATCTGGCCAGTATGGTACGAGCTGAATGGTTTTAGGAGTTGAGCGGATACGGATGACCTTGGGACTAAGATCACTCATGACGAAAATTATGTCGAATAATATATGGTACAAGAACAAATACAAAATGGAACGAACTCACCGGGGTTATCTGCGGATTTTTCGTGGATGAAGTTCGCGGTTGGGCTCACCAGTTTAAAGGTGGGGGATATTAAAGGTTTGACGTGATATCTCGTTCAACAACTTCTAATTAATTTATTCTCGCGTACCAAAGACAAAGCAAAAGCCAATAATTGATCGTCCAAACCAAGATATATATTTAGGAACCAAAACCAGCCGTTAGACGAACGCTTAGCTAGCTAGTGATCGTGCACGTTACACGACGGGGTACCAAATGGCGGGGATGCTTGACCGGAAGCCTTCAGCTAAACAAGTCGACTTAAACAGTGGTGGTCAGCATCCAATGAGTGATTGCTGTGGTCAATAATTTTGGGGAATTATTTACCGCTACACCTTAAATTATTAGAATCCTTTCCAAAGTTAACACATGACACACTTGTAGAAAGTGAACCGAAACATTGTATCACCCATCACATTGTGAAGATAGGTTCACCAGTCGGCGTAAAACCGCATTTAGGCCCTAGAAGCGCTAATAACCGAAGCAGGTTTCAATAGAATATTGAACCATCGGATAGTCCGTTTATAGTTATCACTGCTTCACATGATCCAAAGGATCTATTCAGGTTCAGGACCGTGGGAGGATTATTGGGCTTTAAAAAAGCAGAAAATCCTTGATGAATATCCATTGTCCCACATGCAACACCTCCCTGGTAATCTACCTGACGTTATTATTTCTCATAAACTGACCTTGTGAGAGCTTACTACTATATTCCTATTCATTCTGATGATAACATGAATGTCTCCTGAGACTCAAGAACGTCGCTCAGGCATTTCAAAGACTAATCAACAAAGTCTTTCGATCATAAATGCAGATGGTGACGACCCAATGACTGTCATTTCGGATGAGACTGATTATCTGCGACATACGAAAGCCAATTTCAAGGGACTTGAAAAGTATGGTATGACAATTAACTTTGACAAATTACAGACTGAAAAACGTCATATATGTCCCTAGGATATCTGACTGATAACCAAAGATTTTGATAAATTCTTGCAGAGATACAAATTATTACAAACGATACATTTTGTGACTTAGTTAAGAAATTACTCCGCTTTAGAGTCAAAATAACTTTTATCGTCACTTTGTATTCAGTTGTGCTGCGGTTTTGCAACCGTCATCCGATTGTTCCTTCCTTTTATGACAAACACTTCCGAATGTCACTGTCAGGACAGTTCTACAGCAACAAGAACACGGTGAGTGACAGCCTCTTGCTTTCTTTTCGAACCGATTGAATTCATGTGTATGTCTTTACAATACTTTTGGTAGACAGTTACTAGCCGTTAACCTTGTAGACGTCTTCCAGCAGGTGTGGTGCTTCCCACATTTACAGATCACAAACCACAAAGTAAAGCCTTCTAAGCCACGCAGAATAACCACTCTCCACGTGAAAAATAATAGCCTCTGTTTATATATCAATTTGACTCCTCTATTGTGTGCAATAATGCGTAACTTAAATGCCACTTGACTGTTAACTAATTCTTTCCAAATTCCTTTAAGTGTCCACGCTACACAAGCTGTATGGCGTCTAGTGGAAAAGGTCTTACCGTATCTACGTTTAAATTCTCGAAATTAGTGGTTGAAGTCAACTACGAAGTTATCATTCATACTTTGTCTGACATTTTTCACCTCGAGTAATCACTCTACTATCCATCTTACCTGCAATCAAGCTTTTGTCACCCCACAATGCCATTGAAACCTACATTCATCTTCTCTGTCCTTGCAGATGTGTCATAATTACATCAGTTAACGGAAATATTCTTGTTAACTCTTCGTATAGTGAAGCCGTTACTTAAAAAGTCTTCAAGCTGTATAATTGAATAAGTAAACGTGTCACTTAAGCTTCAATATCTACCTGCAATCCCCTCCCCCACGCCTCAAATAAATACTTATAACGACAAAATGAAGGGTTTTAACTCCACTTAATATTGGCCATTACCGTTGATTTGGAGGTCGTTTCTTGAGCTATTTCTGGCGTAAGATGTTGAGCACAGCATTGGCATCATCTAATGAGATATTATTGAAAAGTATTATCTGAAGTAACTTGTCAGTAATTTTTGACGTTTGGACCCATTTCCTTACACATTGCCGAAGGACGTGCAGCAATAATAGGGCTGCTGCTACAAGAATTTGTTTGAATTTCTGCGATATAGCCTTTAAAAGGTTCCGAAGTTCCAGAATAGATATTGGGGAAGTTATCTTTACTGAAAATATCAGTCGTCAACTCCCAACTGATACGTTTATGTCACCAATCAAAAATTTGACGATCGCAGTTAAGGTGCATATCAAGTTCACATAATCTTTTCAGATATAACTAGGTATCTTGGCAGTAAGCTTAATAAAATGTGATTAAGCATATACGCGAACCACCTACCTGCACGACATAGCGTTCAAGAAAGTATGACAGACAAATCATCTGTGCAATAAAGAAAAATGCATCAAGATTGCAGCTGACTCGATTTCTTTGTCACATTTCATAGTACTAACTTCCGTAGACACTAGGTAATTTAACTGATAGACATAATGTTGTAAGACATTTCAAACTTCAGTACTAATGAGAAACTATACGGATGTTTATGAATTCATTTATGTTATGAAGTATGCTATTATAGTATTATAAATAGCTATTATAAATTTTACTTCGTTCTGGAGAGATGCACAATACCAAAAATATTTGTTCAAATAACCTCACTCCCGATAAAAGTGCTTAATTAATTCTTTTCTGATACTTACTGAGGTTTATATTCATGTGGATGCCAAGAAAATTATTGGAAGCATGTAAAAAGAAGGTTCTAATTACCAATCGACTAATGTAATATATATTTGAAAACGTTTACTGGTTAGTCGTATTACATGCAATAATTTATGCGGACTTTAATTGATGCTCGGCACATAAGCTACTGACAATATTTAAGTAGTATGACGTCGCAGTATGCATTTTTCTCGTTTCTCCCTTTTCGTACTCGCTTTCTTTGATAATTTTTGCTCGACTTAATTCGGAAAGTCACACCAGTTTTGTACTGACAAAACTGCATCAGGTAATTTTAATATTCAAATCGCAAATTAAAAATGACGGATGGTTTCAAAAATATGGTATTTTTGGATCAAGCCGTCATTCTCACAAATGATATGAACGTCTGCAGCATTTATGACCCCGCACAGGAATTCTAGTGCAAACTAGGCATGCATTTGGAAACAACACTTAAAATCACGAAATATTACACAAAATATCTGAAAAAGCTTACAGAAACGAAAAGTGACTTCCCCACAAATCTTCAAGGAGTGAAAAATAGTTTTCCATATTTTGACACTAATTTTTTACATTGAGTGATACTTAACAGGTGGTTACATGGATGAACATTCAAGAAGCCATTAATTTGGCAAGGAATTTCAACTTATTTAGCTCATAGATTACCAAAACGACAAGCGTGTCTCAGATGAAACAAGTTATAGTGGGTGCGTATGTTCACATTGAATTCTCAACAATTGAAGGTGTTTTCAAGCATTTACTTTAATCTCTCTCCCATCTCTCAAGCATTATATTCACCACTGGATGTCAGGAGAATTATATCAGCATGACCATTCGCTACTCTTGCCTAACACTTGGTGACATAAAGTGTCCCATGTTAATGGAGATTGTAAGATAAAAATTTTTTCACTGTATTTAAAGTGTTCCCAATTTACTTTCAGTGTCTTGTACATATAGACACCAGTTCCCGGCTATAATATATAGAGTCCTGAACTATAAATCTGTGAAATGTTTGCTAAGTGGCAAAAATGAACACATTTCACACAGGTTTCATTTAATCGACTTCTTTATCATATATATATATATATATATATATATATATATATGGTGTTCTAATGAAATATAATCGTACTGTCTGTCCCTTCGTCTTCTCACTGGTTCATACTGTCTCTCGCTTCGCTAATACCCGTGTTGTATTCCTTGAAATTTGCAGTAACCTCTCATCCTCGTCTGAAGAATATTCAACTATCGGTAAACAACTTCTACTGGTGGACACGACCCCAGCAGTGAAACAGACTTGTGGACTATATTTTTAATTTTTAGCACTCGACTATAACTGTATTTTCAAGTAACCATTAACGTTTATAATTCCTTATCTGTATATCTATAACATACTGACTCAATAATCTTTCATTAATTTGGATTTTTATTCTGATATTTCGTACCGTTGTTATCGGGCTCATTATTAGGTCCGCTACAAACATTTGCTGTAGGATACAATACACCATGGTGACATATATTCCTAGCTAACTAACACCCAACTTTAAAAAACACAAATACAGTTATTCTTAAACGATGTTGACAATTCTGATAAACATCTTCTTCAAAGTTAAAAGCAGTTTATACGTCCAAAACACTTTGTCGTTATTTTTATCATTTCGAAACTATAATCCTGTAGAGCTCAGATTGATAATTTTGTACACCTTTTGTTGAATAAAAAAAATGACATTTGGTATATCTTTTGGTTTAACTGACGTCTTTAATGGAATTATAACTTTTTCACAAGATTAAAATCTACACACGTCTTCTTCGTTTGCTTCATTTTCTCACTCTACGCAACTTTTCACTAGCCAATAGTAATTCTTGACTTCAAAAATTGAAATTTACAGGAACCTGTGATCCTAATCCAAAGAGTATTTTGCAACCGATTGGCAACATCCACAGTGACAAAAATACCATAGAAAAATACACATTAAACTGTACCTTTGGATTATATTATTTAAATTGTGGAAGTTGAACTAAAACCTAATTGCAGGTACTTCTATTCCTATATAGCTCATTTACATTAACAACTGTAATATACTGTTTGGATATCTTAACTAACTTGCGCTTTTTATTTTGATATTTTGCCTGATAACTGAGTCTAGTGTTTACTCCACTACAATCCTTTTTATTACAGCTCAGTAAACCACATTTATGATGTGATGCTAAAAGAAGCAAATAATTACTAATCACCGCATAAAAAGACAGAAACTACAATAGATCGTGACCATCTGGTTAATCCACCTGTGGTAACTGTGTACAGAAAGGATGAAGTGTACTATCTGAACCTGCTTGTATTTTTTACCTCGGGTATGACATCTACGAGCTACCATTTATGCCATTTTGGATATATATTGCTTATTCTGGAGTATATTTTGGCACTAAAATGAAGACCCAACAAGAACCTGTCAAAAAAACTAAACATTTTGTTACGAGTACATCTGCAGCCAACATATGTAATATTTAGAGGATCAAGTACATCTCTGTTGAATGAGAAAGTAACAACTAAAGCTGAAAATCTAACAGCATCCTTATTTATGAAGAGTTTTGCTGAATCAGAACATGAAAGTGGGAAGTGTCTGGATTTTACTGTGACGATAGAAGACAGGAGACTTGGTAAACTGGTCCGAACAAAACCTTGGAATTATTCATTTCAGTTCCACTGAGATCTTGCAAATATAATTTTTAGATATTAAGAACACAATTTTCAGCGAAGAGACTCTTTTCAACGAATTTATTATCAAGCTGTACAATCGTATATATATGGTTTTATAAAGTAATTATATCCGGTGAGGGAATTAGGTCAAAGGTGTAAATACATGAAATACTAATAGTATGAAATAAATTTAAAATATTTGTGATTAGGTTCATAGTTTAAGTCAAGTGGAACAATAATTAATGTCATATATAAGATAATACATCAGGTGTATAGATTTTGGGGAGAGGCATATAATTGTAAGATTAATAGACGAATGTAAAATGTTACGTAACATGGTGTGAAATTTGATAACATAGAATTTAATATTGTAAAAATAAAGATAAAAAGTATACACATGAATAATTTTTGGTTTAAAATGTCAAGTAGATCAAGTGGAAAAGATTCAGAATGAGAGTCGTAATAATAATAATAATGATAATAATAATAATCTAAGTAATAAGGGAAAAGTACATAGAATAATAAAATAAATAAATGTCTATCCCTCTACGGCCAAGGCAGCAGTAGGGATTGTACATACTTCTTTTGTACACAAAGGTCTGGCTTAAAGTCATGAATTGCCAAGGCCTCAGCTGTCTTTAGAAGTCTGTAACGAAGAAAACGCGGGAAGTTGGCATGAATTCTATATAAGACCTTGAAATCATGGTCAGGGTTGACCGCGTGACAGGAGTCGATGAGGTGTTCTAAGATAGAGCTTCGCACACATTTCCTTTCTCCCTTGTAAAACCAAGCTGGAATATGTTCTCGTAAGAAAGGAAATGTGTGCGAAGCTCTATCTTAGAACACCTCATCGACTCCTGTCACGCGGTCAACCCTGACCATGATTTCAAGGTCTTATATAGAATTCATGCCAACTTCCCGCGTTTTCTTCGTTACAGACTTCTAAAGACAGCTGAGGCCTTGGCAATTCATGACTTTAAGCCAGACCTTTGTGTACAAAAGAAGTATGTACAATCCCTACTGCTGCCTTGGCCGTAGAGGGATAGACATTTATTTATTTTATTATTCTATGTACTTTTCCCTTATTACTTAGATTATTATTATTATCATTATTATTATTATTACGACTCTCATTCTGAATCTTTTCCACTTGATCTACTTGACATTTTAAACCAAAAATTATTCATGTGTATACTTTTTATCTTTATTTTTACAATATTAAATTCTATGTTATCAAATTTCACACCATGTTACGTAACATTTTACATTCGTCTATTAATCTTACAATTATATGCCTCTCCCCAAAATCTATACACCTGATGTATTATCTTATATATGACATTAATTATTGTTCCACTTGACTTAAACTATGAACCTAATCACAAATATTTTAAATTTATTTCATACTATTAGTATTTCATGTATTTACACCTTTGACCTAATTCCCTCACCGGATATAATTACTTTATAAAACCATATATATACGATTGTACAGCTTGATAATAAATTCGTTGAAAAGAGTCTCTTCGCTGAAAATTGTGTTCTTAATGCTACAATGGGAATTATTAAATAATTTTTAGATATGTCTACTTCTCATTCACTGGGCTCTGAGAGAGACTATTCTGTCAAAGCTTGATCATAGTTCATATGTTTGGGAAAAGAAATTTTATTTGGAGTTTGGTTTTGCTTTAGGGCGAAATTATCTACACCTTATCTTCAAATCACCATCTGCACAGATCTTCGTGTTATGTCACTTTTATCCTTCATAGTGTGTTTCTTCGTGTTCCCCTCACATATCCCATGTTTCTTCGCAACTTTGAATCATTTGCTTGCTCTATCTACCTGCTAATGATATTTTTTTAAGCCGACAAACCTCTTTTTGTATACTACTGATAAATCTTATCAGTAGCACATGCTACATTACTAATATAACTGAATGTCTCTTCCGAATTATCAGCAACTTTTTTTAGGAAGAAGTTGACCATCAGATTGGTTAGACAGAGTTCAATAGCAGCTAAATTCTTGTAATTTTTGTAGTTATAGGGAAGTTATGAGGTAGATTTTATTTTTTATCCTGAGGAATGAATAAGCCAATCAGCAATGATGATACACCAAATAAACTATAAATATTGTAATGTTTTCAATGATTATAGAAACATACTAACTATTGTACTACCTAATTTATCAACCTTCTAATAACCTGTATACCTAGAACAGACACCATCTTACAACTGCTCTTTGCATGGAAATCCATTCTAACATTAGCTCTGATAAATCTTCTCTTGCTAAAATACACAGCATATCTGTCGAGACTTTTAGATGCAAATAACTACTTTGAATAAAACTTATATGAGATGGAAATTTTTCAGTATGGTGTTTTTAACGTAATTACCTAATGTAGTGAAATACATATTTTAGTTTGTTGTTTATTGACCACTGTCTAAACAGATGGCCTATTCTAGACTCTTTGAATGGTCTAATTAATTTACAAATCCAAATGGAAAAATAAAATACCTAGTCAGCTAACAGGATGCACAAGATGTAGCTTCTATGGGAAAGTATGTATGTTTCACAGTCTTATCACGCCCATAATCAAATAATTATTTCTCAAGCTGTAGATCGTATAAAATTCATCTTCAACCAGCGTTTAGCTAACAATTATCAGTGAGTGACTGATATTGGGTATTTAAATAATTAGTCCCATTGATAAATCTAAATAAAGCATCCAGAATACAATTACCCTAAAACTAACACGGTTGGCTACGATAGTTATTAGTTGTTCTACTAATTGCTAACCATTTTAGGATTTAGAGGCACGTAAAAATTAAGATCACGCTGATCGAAGGCATTGCACTTGTATTTTCTTCATTCAGAGGAAGCTGTTTCCCTCTATGAGGTCAAACATGAGCTTTATGTCCAGAAACGTTTCATTCAGCTTCTTTTAATACCATGACAGTTGGGTGGTGATATCTTCTGGAAGAAAGCATTTGTTTCTATTGACATAACAAACACTGAAAATATATGACTGGCACTTTTTCACAGGTATTGTTTTCAACAACGGCTTCAGGAGTATCACAGGTTGATATGTCATTTATCTATCACTTCAAACCTTATTTCTTATGTTGTATCATATCCCATGCGCTCTTCATATCGCTAAGGCCAGGTGGTGAGAAGAGAATGAAAACAGTGGAGATTATCAGTTGACCTTTCAACAATTGTTGCGTGTTATGCAAAACTATGGAAACTGAAGTAAGAAAAATTAGTTTATTGAATAGTTGCAAACTTTAATGTTAGGTGTAAATCGTCACTGTAAAATAATATTTTGACTTTAGCCGTCATTTATTGAAGGATTTAAACCTCCTGTGCAGCTGAAATCAAATTTCCCTTTACCACGATAATTTCCACCTGATAATATAGCTTGTAACTGTTCACTATGCTGTTTATATTGACCTATGTTTCTATAGTTACATATATATCACGCAACAGTTGGTGCAAGGTCAAGTGATGATCTCCATTGTTTCCTCACCTGCTGGGCTTACCGATATAAAGAGCATATGGCATATGAATTAGCATATGAGAAATAATCTCTGAAATCGCAGGTACGTCCACGGACATACAGTGAAATTATTTATAGCATGTGAATTCGGTCGCTCCCACTGTCCCAGCATGATTTGGTTTCAGATTTTGATATTTGCAGTTTACTTACAAAAGTCATTGAACTGTGAATGTTTCACCCTACTCAAAGAGAAAGCATTATACCTAGGATGCTCAAAGAATTTAGCAAAGTGGGAAACATGGAGTCCGGATAAAAATTATCCATGGACAAATGTTTTTATCCAAACAGTGACAAACTTAGAAGAGTGCAAGTCATTTTGTTTACTTCACGAAAGTTGTTCATCAGTTTTCCTGTACATGGTATGTTAAATCATCATTCTTTCTCTGAATAACTCACTGTTAAACAAGTGAGCTCTAAAGTACATTGCATTGTTGATGGGTTACTCATCATTTCTTGATATATATGTTTGTAGAGCCAGAACATGATTATTAGTCTGACTACACATGAGTGTGCAGTACTCCAGTTTCTTTTCAGTGCATAAAGTCACCTGGCCTGAGTCTAGGCACTCACTAGCATCCTATTTCAGAAGCAGTCGATTTCAGACGCTGGCTGAGCATAATTGTTGTCAGCAATAAATTGTACTCGAAAAGTCATCAGTAAATATTATTGTATAACACAGTGAGCCTTTATGAAAATAAATTTTATCCCCAACGGAATTATACTCTACTACAGTGCACAAGTTCTATTCTTATATCAATTATTACGATCAATGTTGTTCACTTCACTCTGATTGGCAAACGTTTGTTGGATGAGGCAAGAGTCAGAGAGAGAGAGAGAGAGAGGACTTTTACTAGGATTATATTGGTTACATTGTTAAATAGACGATTTCCTCTAAAGTTCACACATATTCTTGCCCTTATTTTGTTTTAGTTCCTTTGTATTGGATCTAGTTTGGCTCAGTATTCGGCACAATCGGTGAGTGGAAATAACTTGGGCTACAACCTTGTCTGTTGTGGTAAGTTTGAATATTTTTCACCAAATGAAATTATATACATATATGTATATATAAACGTTTTACTCTGAAAATACCAGATTAACCACACTAATCAAATAAAATAGTTGTGCATCGAAAGATTTGATGGGTTTCTGTTACCGAAGTCATATGTATTACAGGTGTTAGTTGAAAGCCAGTGAAGGGCTTGAAATAAGGTGTGTGTTCAACATGTTAGTTTGGATGAAATTGTAGGAGGTAGGGAGTTCAACAAATAATGTTGTGCTCAACTGTGACGAATTTAGATGTCATCATGTCAATAAATTTCAAACTTATATTGAGGTTGATTTGAAAACGGTATGTGAAATAAAAGAGTGTGGAATAAATGTATGCTTTTGATTCATATACAAATATCGTATAAACTAACCCGGATGAAATTAATGTATTACGACCTGATTCTGAATAAATGAGTCATCACCATTTTACTTTCTAGCTTGTAGGCGAAAGGGATTCCCAGTAATTGACAGAATATTCAAATACTTAATTTACATTAGTAACTGTGTTTATCCTCTCGTACACCACTTTCTTTCTTAACACTTTATCCCTTATTGAAAGATTTGTATCACATGATGCATTTTATGTAACTAACTTTGAGAACGAATTCTGTAAACTCTGTACGTAATGTATAAAAACTACTTTTGAGAAAACTTTTGTTTTTTTCTGCTATGTGAAGTCTTTTCAAAGAGATTAACGGTAACAGCTAGTTACGCGTAGATTCATTGATGATGTAAATAACCTTCTTAATATTGATAGTGTTGTATGTGTTGCGGACTAAGCGGTTAAGCTCGATTGATTAGTATAAGCTAATTTCAGTCAGTGTCATCTGCGACAGACCACTGCTCATTCATTAAAGCTTTTGAATATTAGATCAGAATTCAGACAATTGCGCCATCTACTGTTTGTTATTGATTTCCTCCTCAATCTGATTTATGGTGTGAAGTGATGGCTGATCGTTTCTTGCTGTAACTTTAAGTCTACTGGATACTTTTAGGTACCACACACCACTGCAAGCTTTTTTGGATTTCAATGGTTGTTTGTGTTTTTCTACAATTTTTTGGCTGATGCTGTTGTTCCTCTAAATGTCGCTCGTGCAAGACCTTTTCTCACCAGACCAATAACTTTACTAACCACTGTCAATACAAATTCCAGCTATCAGTTACCTCGATTATTCAACCTTGACTTCTTATTTCATACATTTATTCCCGTTAGTGAATTTGAATAAAGCAAAAATAATTGTATCTGTTTATTAGTACTTGTCACTTCTGAGATAATCATGAACCCAGCCCTATATTCACATAAGTAATGGGAACGTCTAAAGTCAAATGCTTTTAAGTTAATTTTCATAGTAAGTATGTGAAATAAATTTATCTTAGGAATCTCAGTTTGAATGGTTAAGAGGTGGTATCACCCTAAATTTTAGTGGCCTTTGAAACTTCAGGGGGAAATATTTCCATTCATGCTACATACTGTATTTTGTTTACGGGTGATAACATAGTGGCAAATCCCATAGTTTGCTTACATGAAGTCTATAATGAAGGAAATTCGTAGTTTACCCTTCGACTTATGCACATAGCTGTGCGTGGTTCATGAACAAACTGAGATAGCCCATGACCACGTGGTGAAAGCCGAGCTAATGAAATGCTTTGAATAGCCTCAGCTGAATATGGTATTCCATGTAGCTAAACTGTGTTGATGAATGTGATATACCAGCTGTGCACAATAACTGCAAAAGTCTTCTAGAAAACTGGCTTCAGTCCAGTTGGCGTATATTCTTTCACTCATTGGACTATTTGACAGAAATTTCATTCAAATTCAGAGTCATATTACCACAGCATTAAACAAAACCCACTGTCAGAGAAATGAGCAGTGAGGAATCAAACCCGTCAGGCTATTGAATCGAAACTCATCGGGTGCGATTTATGTAGAGGGACTCCAAGCAGTGGTGGCAAAATCGGCATATATCAGTTATACCTCGGACAAAACGACATGAAACAGATTTTTATGCCAGCAACCATACTCATTCAGCTGTATATGGAGATATCAAAATATCAAACATAGGTAACGATTAAAACAATTAGTCCCTTTGATAAATTTGAAGAAGGCATTAAGAAGACAAATTTCGCGAGATGATATCATTTCGTAGTTTCCTTACAACCGTTTTACAACTAACATGGTTAACAATAATAAAATAAAGTTCATGAAAATTACTCAGTTAAATTAAAACAACATGACCTATCTAAATATGATTGGTCATTAGTATGCACTTTTGTTTTTATTTAACTGAGTAATTGTCATGAACTTTATTTGATTATTGTTAACCATGTTAGTTGTAAAGCGTTGTAAAGAAACTATGATATGATATCATCTCGAGAAATTTGTCTTCTTAATGCCTTATTCAAATAGGTAACGATTGTTTAAGACCTTACTGTATATACGTAATGACTACTTCAATGAAAAATTAATCTAAGTCGCCTTGAGCGAGAAGGCCCATGTTGGGCAAGTGACCCGAAATGAATGCATATAGGTGACAAATACAAGCATATGTGATGTAAGTGTTAGCACAAAATTTCTTTTGAATGTGTGTTACCAAACCTAGTAGGACCGCCTTCGAAACAAATTCATTCACCATTTTTACGGATAGTATTTTGAACACTCTGATGATAAACCGGTTACAAAACCCTGACAGTCCATATTACATCTGTGCCCATATTGGCAACAGGTTTTCCCCTAGAAAGCATAGAATGGTACTTTTCTGTCTACCCATTCATTCTATCGTTAAAGACTGGAAACAGAGATTCTTCATGAAATACAAAATATCACAGTTCTATCAATACAAACTATGGAAGACCATTAAGAAATCTGTGGCGGACTAAACTGCTTAGCTCGTTCATATGCGAAGAAAACGGACAAAACAAGTACAAACATTTGTGAGAGAGGAATTCAGTCCATGTATGTATAATATGCTCATTTGGTGAGTACAGAATTGTAGTGATGATGTAGTCCTTTTTGGTCTGCAGCTGCTCACTGCACGTAAGAGTATGCTAACAGCCTGAGGGTACTTTCGGAGAGAAAAAGAGATTGAAGGAAAGGATCCGAAAATGGATACACGGATCAGCTATGGGCCAGAGATGACCGGCAAAAGTGGAAAGCAGTAAGCTGGAGAAGGGAAGTTGTGTCGTCCACACTGTCCGGTGAACCAGGTGGTGTCCTTATTCAATCTCAGTTAACAACCATGATGTACAGTGAATTCATTATTTTTACTATTTTACAATAAACATATATTATGATATTTTTCGGCCTCCACAATATGTGTCAAATTGGCTTGGTCGTGAAGTAGTTTGACCATTGTTATTTATTCGTGCATGCAGATTCCTTACGCAGAAGTTCGCCGAACTCAATTGATAGGATTTCATTTCGATGCAATGTACTTTAGTGAATATCACATCGTCATGCTATTCAGGGTGGAATTTATCACTGACTTTATTAAGAGAACCATTAAAAACAAATAAGCATTAGGCAGCCATTTTCTCCCAGTGTTGTATTTATACAAGCCACAAAATGTTATTAAAGCAGAATTAAATGAATTCATCATATTTCAGTAGGACTCTTCAGTCGAATACTCTACATACAGTGATATATATGATTGGAAATACACTGGGAGATATAAGACTGATAAGCAAATAAACTACATTGAGTTAATCATGCAAAACGAAACGTGTGAATATTTTTCAGGTCCTGTTCAAATAGATAAGGGGAGAGGGAGTATGAGAGAATGGAATTAGGATAAGATGCATTACGCTCCAATTACACCACTTAGATAAACAATTAGTCATTAGAGAATATATCAAGAATTGCAAACAGAGTAATATCAATAGTAATAGTTATAACAATGATAATAATAATAATAGTGCTGAAGTGAGTTAAGATAATGCTACTGATGAAAGATACTTTTAAATGAATCATGAACACTAAGAGGTAGAATAAAGTATTGATAACATTAACAATAATACCAGTTAATAAGTAAAACGTATTTCCATCGTAGATTTGGGGCAACTATCATCTTTTTTTGTATACAGAGACCTGGTTTATCAACTCGAGTTGCAGGTATCTTCCTGTTTCTTTGTTTTTTGGCAATAGTGAATGACTTGACAGCGCTGATACCATGTCCGTAGTCCACAACTTGCCTTGTTATTGAGCTTTTCGCCACTGTGAATTCATCTGTTTTCAACCACTTTGGCTTATGCTCCGTCCTGTGAGTAAACAATCGCCTTTTTGTATGTATTTGCTTCTACAAGCACACTTAAACTGATATACAAAGTTTGAAGCGTCGAGGATTGGCGACTGGTATTTCCCAGAATATTGAAGCGCTCTTGGTGGTGTTAAGGAAGACAAGTTTTGCGGCATAATAAGTTCTCTTGATAGTTTATCGAGTCTTCGTTTTACTATCTCTTGTATATCATCTCCTTTGAATAGTAAACTGATGTAGACAGATTTCTTCGGAACTGTTTGGATAGTTTTGCAGGGGCTCATCTCTTTAGAGTATTTAATAATGAACTTCTCAAGACATTTTTAGTACATCGCACTAAAAAGGAGAGGCATGTACAAACGATTAAGCAAGTAAAGGATCTCTTTTGTAGGTTGAGCATAATGCTCGATAAATACAGCTAGTTAGAATTTGATGTCCTTCCCCGTATAATATGACCCACAGTGAATCATGTTCCACACTCAGTATTTTATTTTCGACCATACTAACTGCAACTGAGTTATGTATTCATATGAGGTATTCTCAACCACGCTGGCAGTATCTGTTTGCACGGTGCAGAGTGTAATCGTCTGTGCCTAAATACACACCAAAGATAGACGACCAGCACCATTATTTAGTTATCAGTAGTACAGTATGCCTGAAAGCTAAAATCAGTGTCCTTAGTTCACGTATTCTGTTGACTGAGGAACAGGCGTTATTAGAAATATCGTGACTAGGTTTTAGAAAACGATTTGTCTATCAAAATAATTATTCAGGTTATGACCTACAACTCACAGTAATTTAGAAGACTAGTGGTGTTTATGAACATTTATTTCCGAAAGCACAGTAGAAGACAAGTGAAATAGGGAAAACCTAGTCAAACAAATGTGACGGCGTCTATCCCTCAGTAGATAAAGAAAACCTTACAAATCATTAGGAAGATATAGTTGCTACTTAGTTTCTGGTTCCGTCGTTCTGAGTTTCTCAATCGCTTACAAAATCTGAGTGACCACATAATACCGTGTTCTAGAGGCCACAAATCAGCCTCCCCCTAGAAACGACTCTACTGGGAACGTCCGTTGGATTAGCATATCTTTCGGAGTTGTACATAGGATTTTCCAAAGACTACGTCCGGGAACTGAGATATCAGCCAACGAATCGTTTGTTTGAATCTCCCAAAGGTAGATATGCCAAGTATACGTAGCACATTTACTTGAAATAGGTAAAAATTTCTCATCCAGTATTTAATGAAATGTAATGATGCCATTCGTCTCCTTAGACTAATGATAACCATTCCCATTGAAACTGCTATACCACATTGTCAGCAGTTGCCTCATACTTTTGATCATAGTCTGGTGCCACACATTACTGAACATACGGAAACTAATTTTTGGAAATGAAGCAGCAGATATGTAGCACATATGAATGATATTGAATCGGTTATGTTCTCTGAGATGATTGATTTAGTTGCGAAGCTTTTGTCATCCTTCTAGACAATATATTCAGAAGAAGATTTGTAGCTCAGTTGGATAATATTAAATTATCTGTGTTCTCTGAGCTGAACTGAACCTCAGTACTGCTGACGCTTCGAAAACAGATTTATGTGCTTCCTTAGAATCAGAACTCACTTCGTTAAAATTAAATGAGGAATTACAACAAGAATTATGTCAATGAATCTTACCCAAAATCAAACAGAAAAAACAAAGTACGCAACTTGAAACTCAACGGTATAATGCGTAGAAGAAACTGAAGTATAGAAGATACGTAGTTATACTGACAGATGAAGAACAACAGAAATCGTGGATACAGAAAAATACATAAGAAAAGCAGCTGATTTACTCAAACATAATAATGTATATCAGGAGTTGACTAAAACCCTATACTAACATTATCCAAGCAAATTAAAATAACATTAATTAAACTGAAGAAATTGCGGAATAAGATCAGTGGCGAAAAAAATCTAACGGACTTGTTTACCTCAATTTTACGGTAGACCGAAACTGAGCAAACTAAATATTCCTTTTACGACTAATCGTTTCCCTAAATGGAAACCCAAATAAGGTCCATCTAAAGAAGTTTTCAGAAAGTATACAATTGGTGGATGGTGGCTAGCAGTGGAATCCAGGATGCGCATTTCGTCCTATTTGGGACTCGTCAGCTGGATGTACCTGCATTTCTCAGTGAGTGATGATGTTCCCACTGAGGCTCGAACCCAGTGCCCATAGTTTCAAACGCCAAAGCGTTATCCACTAGACCACTTGGGCCACGAGAGCCACCTCTTGTGCGACGGGTCATATTAATTATTGAATTGAATTTTTGATTTTCCCGTCGATTGATTGGACCGAAGTGCTCGGTCTCAGGTTGATATGTCGGCTTCTTGTGCAGATGCTTCGACGATGTCTGGGCATTTAGTTAGTATACAATTGGTGGATGGTGGCTAGCAGTGGAATCCAGGATGCGCATTTCGTCCTATTTGGGACTCGTCAGCTTCTGCACAAGAAGCCGACATGTCAACCTGAGACCGAGCACTTCGGTCCAATCAATCGACGGGAAAATCAAAAATTCAATTCAAGTTTTCAGAAAATTAAAATACCTAACAGGATCATGCTACCATTCTATCAATTCTCCAGTCCAATTTTCAGCAAAAATAGGAAACATTCAAGTAGATGATAATGAAATATTGGCGTTCTTTGATGTCACAGTATCATATAATTTAAATAGTCTAAAACTAGCAAAATGAACTATGCAACATCTACTCTATATTGATGAGAACACCTGGGTGCGAGTTATGGAATTATGTCTTACAACGTACTTCCAATTCACTAATCAAGCGTACAAACAGATAAAAGGAACACCAATGGCATTGCCTATATCAGGATTAAAAGCTGAAATCGTTTTGAAACATCAGAATTAGTAGCCTTCCCATAACTAAACCAAAAATCTGGGTACGTCACGTTCAGGATACATTCTTTATAATCAAAAGAAATGATTTGGAATACTCCCACAAATTGAAAAAATTGTATTTGAAGACATTAAATTCACAAAAGTAGAAGAATAAGACAGCGAAATTCCATTCTTAGATGTCGTAATCCAGAGAACTAACACAGGAAATTTAGAAACACAAGTATATAGAAAATCAACCCACACAGACCGTATACTCAACTGTAAAAGTAATAACCCGATTACCTACAAAAGAAACTATATGCAGAATTTGTTTAAAAGAATTCAAACACACAGTAGCACTGCTGTGTTGAATAGAATAGAAGAAAAATACCTTCCAGGTGTCTTCAAATAGAATGGTTATCCTCACAATTTCACCGAAAGGTGTTTAAACTTGAATCACAACACTGACGACAAACCAACATCAAAGAACACAGGAAAATTTATACTACTATATATAAAAGGATATCTCCGAAACTACAGCTAGATTATTAAGACCGTCTGAAATAGATATAGCACACAAGCCAAAACTATCACTCAATTAGATATTGTGCGAACCAAAAGATCCGACAGAAAGGAACCATAAAATTAGTATTTGTAATTATTTGTATTAGTAGTATTAGTATCTCGAGATGACCGAAATACAAGAATTCAACCAAAATACAGAGAGGGGTGAATTCAGGAATTTCTATTATCCAATATCCTGATTACGAGCTAGTATAAACCAGTGATTTTTTTGAGCTCGCTTCTTGATTGTGAGGTAGAGGTTCCAGATCTTCGGTGAGCTTCTGCGTAGTAAGTCCCACCACTCGACTGCTTTAGCTCTGGTAGACTCCAGGAGGAGTGGTGCGGGGATTGGTCGAGATGTGGTTTGTAGTATGCAGTATGTTAGGACTGTATTGCTGCCGTGAATGGAGTTTGACCTAACTCCCGTTGGTCATTCGGTGTAGTCATAAAAGCAGAATAGTAATAATAATAATAATAGGTTGTAGTGTAGATAATATAGGTTGAGATAAGTGGAATAATAAAGGTGACCTAAGGAAAAGATAGAGTGAGAGAAGGCGGAATAGGTCGTGGGGATTTAGTTTGTACGCTTATCCATTGACAGTGTGGTTTCAAGTTTTATGAGGATAAGCCATTGAGACACAAACCTTGCATTTCTGCATGATTGTCTAGCTTCCGCTTAAAAGTCTCCAGAGATGGCGCTTTAGTCACGGCCGCCGGTAAAGCGTTCCAGAGACGGCAAACTCGAAGCGAAAAAAAATGTGATCGCAGTCGAGTCTTTGATCTCTGGTGTGCTATCCTTAGCGGGTTACCTCGTGGAAGCCTACAATCACTTAATGGCAGAATGCTTTTCTTTGGGTGGGCCTGGTCATTTAAGATCTGGTAGACGGTGATGAGGTCTCCCCTGTGCCTACGGTAACTAAGTGTGAAAAGACCTAATTTCTTTAGTCTTTCCTCGTATGATTTGTTGCGGAGGCCGATCACCCATTTTGTCGCTCGTCTCTGGACATTTCTTAGAATGTTAGCATCCTTTTTGAGTAGCGCAGGTGCAATGATACTGTGCACCTCAAGGTGTGGCCTCACATATGCCGTATATAACCTTAAGAACAGTTCGGAAGTGAGAGCTCCCAGCTGCTTATGCATAAAGTGTAATGTTGCGTAGGCTTTGGCGACGTCCCTTGCGTAATTTCCACTGGTGTCTAGCTTTCCTGTTAGAATAAGACCTAGATCACACTCTGATGGAACACAACTCAAGTTCTGGCCACCAAGGGTGTAATTTACACTCTGTGACCCGCCGGAATGAAGTTGCACTACTTTACACTTCTTTAGGTTGAAAGGCATTCCGTTGGCCAGAGCCCAGTTTCCCAGAGTTTGCAGGTCAGCCTGCAATCTATCTGAGTCTTCCGATGAGTTTATTGCTCTCCAAATCTTTACGTCGTCAGCGTAAAGAAGCGCAGAGCAGTTCCGTTGGGAGGGCAGGTCGCTGGTAAAAATCAAAAACATCAACAGCCCTAGGGTAGAACCCTGAGGAACCCCTGATGCCAAGGTGTACCAGGATGATCGGATGCGGTTGACTTTGGTGCAGAATTCTCTCTCACCTAAGTAATCTTTCAGCCATGCGAAAAGTGCTACAGAAACACCCGCCTTGCTTATTTTGTGAAGGAGCAGACCACGGTGAACTTTCGCAAAGTCGAGAAAGATCACGTGGGCTGGTACCTTTTCGTCCCAGTATAGTGTCCAATCGTTCCAAGCTAGTAGAAGATTCGTCACGCAGGATCTTCCCCTCCTGAGACCGTGCTGTGCTTCGTGGAGAAAGTTAGTCCCATCGAAGTATTTTCTCATGTGGTCATCAATGAGACTTTCCAATATTTTCGATATCACTGGAAGTAGAGCAACTGGTCTGTAACTGGCCGCATTGTGCCGGTCACCACCCTTGAAGATAGGGGATAGGATTGCTCGTTTCCATTAACATGGAAGTTTCCCTACATCAAGGGAATGTTGGAACAGATCACTTAGGGGTTGGCGGAGACTTTCTGAACACTACTTCAGGACGGATGGTCTGATGTCATCACAACCTGAAGACTATCCCGAAGCCAACTTTCCCAATTTTACAAGTACCATAGCCGGGGTAATTTGAAGTGTACCCAGCAGGTTTTCGCGCGTTGGTTTGGCAATGTAATCTTGATGTTCTGTGGGGTAATATCCTCCTTACTGTCTAGTTGCCTGTGAAAGGTTAGGCTGAACGTCTCTACCATTTCAAGACTAGTAAGAGATTTCCCATCAGAACCCACTAGATTGCATGCTCCCTGGTTGGTCGGTTTTCTTTCAGACATAAACCTGTATAGGCTTTTGGGGTTCACGAGAAGCTTATTGGCGAGGTTTCCCTGAAATGTCCTTCTACCGCTCCGGACCAGTATGTTACATCGATTCCTGAGTTCAAGGTACACTTCATGTTCGGGTTGACTCTTCGATCGTCGCCACGCAAACCAGGCTTTTCGCTTCGCCTGCAGAAGGCGTTTTGTCCCCCTTTTTAGTCATGAACGTTGCTTCCCAGCTTTTGGTGAGACTAAAGGAACAGTGTCTAAGACCGCCTGGTGAATGATCTCCTTTACCACTCGTCAGTGTTCTTCTGCTGTTAGCTCTGTCCATTTTTAGGCCAATTTGCTTCAGACAGAAGTCTTCGCATTTTGGTGTAATTGGTTTTGTTATAACACAGATAGGGCTGTGTATTGTCCCACTGTAAGCGCTCGCGGAGGACTATGTCGAATACTATGACCGCGTGGTCACTACTACCTATGGGAGTCGTGATCTTAACGTTTTCCACTGGTAGCTGGTCACTAGTGAGCACGTAATCAAGTCTAGAAGACTTCCCATCAGGGCCCCATCTAGTATCCATCTTGACATTTTCAGTGAATCCAGCCTTCCTGATGGTATGCAGCAGATTTCGATCAAATCTATCATGGGCGTATCCCGACACCAAGTTAAGAGATGGGGCATTGAAGTCACCAGCTATGACAATTTGATCATAACCCATGTCTTGAGTTGCTGAGATTGTATTTAGCAGTATCTGGTTGTGGTCTGCTCCACTTGAAGGTGATCGATAAATGCTGCCCACTAGACATTTGCAGTACCCAACGGTGAAGTGGCACCATATGGAGTCATGAAGCTCAGTGAGGGGAGGGTCCATCGCGTGAACACATCTGAGCTGCTTGTCGACGTATATGGCGACTCCACCTCCTTCTTTCAGGTCCCTATCTCGCCTGACTAGGACCATATCATTTATACTGACTTCGCTGTCTGCCACCGTAGGGGTTAGCCAGGTTTCCGTCAGTATTATGATTTTGGTGTTCAGCTGTGCTTGTAGCTGCCTAAGTCCAGCTATTTTGCCTCTTATAATAATAATAATTTTTTATTTCTGTAACAGAAACCAGCCATTTTTACAGGCATGAACATATGTACACATATTAAAACTTATGGAATATATAATATGATTTGTTAATTTAGAAATAAGTTGAACACTGGTTAATGTGAGAGAAACATTTGAAATGAAGTGTACAAATAAGGAAATAGATATACCGTCAAATCTAAACTGTGATTAAAAAAAAATACATGTCAATCTCACGCGGGAATCATAAATGATTGCGTTAGTTGAGGAAGGTAAGTAGCATTTTTGTACAGGTGCTGACGTTATACATAAGAGACGTAGAATAAACAATAATTATCAGCAAATGATTCATAAAGTGTTTCAAACTATATAAAACTTCAAATTCACCCGTAAGTACACCATATTTGTGACATTTCCACTTGTTTATGGGAACGACTTTGAACTTGTCAGCAGATTTTATAATATAGGTGGTCCCGTTATTTACCAGATGAGCTAGGAATATCACGAATAAATGGAGAATAGCAGCGCTGTATCAGTACCTTCGTTGAAGGCAGTACCTTTGAAAAGAGGAGAAGACAGAAGAAAACCGACAGAGAGGAGCAGAAGTATATAAAAGGTGTTAATAATTCAAAATATATAACACATATGGGTTTCATCATTATTTTTATTGTTTTTTTTCAAGACATATTATTATCCCGATATTCTACAGCCTTTCCTGTGAACAATTAGTTTAAGTGAAAGACAGGTGATAATTTCACCTACTTACGATGTTTAAAAGGAATTAAACACAAAAGTCAGAGTGCGTTAGGTATGTAAAAGTAAAGCGAGGGCCAAGTAATATATGTTTTTCTGAAGTATACAGTTCGGTGTCCTTCTGAAGTAGCGGAATAAAACCATTTACTTTCATTCGGGGGTTTGCATTTAAACTTCGGCTCTAGGCAATTTTCAACTTCTATTTCTTTTTTTTCATTATTTTTTTATTTTTACTTTTTTATTTATTCTCATTTTGCAGAAGCCATTCGAACTCAGGAGCCTTAGCAGTAGAGTGCTGTCCCACAGATAAGGGTGGTTCTCATATGTCCCCACCATCATATCCGCTGACTAGCAGTCACCACCCTCCCACCTTCGCAGGCGTTCCCAGTTACCAGTTCGGGAATGCCATGCACAACCATGGAGGCAGAAGGAATGAGCTCTGGCGACTCCCCCGCCATTTGTCTTTCCTTCCACGGCCTGTCTGGCTTAACTCGTATGTTACAGGCCCTCCCTATAGAAAGGACTTGAGAAGCCAGTAACACTTTTTCAACATCCTCGGTAGAGCCCAATGTTACCCTCAGTGAGGATGGTTCGCCTTCAGGTGCAACAGTGCACCTATACAATCTGCACAGATTTACTGGTTGGATGTCCAAACCCAGTGTGCTACACAAGATGGACCACTGTTCCTGATCAAATAGGGCCCTATCTTTCAGCAGACTACTACTACAGTCTGGTACATTAAAGAGGATTACACAATTTGATCCGCTAACCGTGGGCTTGGGCTCGGTCCTCGTACATTTGTGATCCCCTTTAAGACCGTTTTGGTTCGTCTGGTGCGACTGGGTATTTTTGTGTGTCTCAGTGCTATGGCCAGTATTACTGGCAGGCGATAGGGGTATTTTTCCAACGACGGAAACCCGTAGTGCCCCAGCCTCTGTGCCTGGAGCGGTTATGGCAAGAGTTACAAGTTTAACCGGTGAGGATTTTGGTATCCCCGGTTTACATGCGTTTGTACTAATTTCCGGATTGGTGGGGGTCGAATATTTCACATTTTTCTTTGCTACTTTTGCGCCAACTTTAGTTTTCAGAGGACTACTCGAAGCTACATCAGGACGGCAACTCGGGCATATGTACCAGAACCACTGGCATGGGTTCTTACGCATAAAGTCATAATATGCTTTTGGTACCCCATTGTCGCTTCTGCAATGCACCCATCGCTTGCAAAAGTTACATTCGAAAGCAGTGTCTGCTTGTTCGACAACAGAAGCGCACACCTTGCAGTCGTCTGCCTTCTTGGGGAGCGTTCTTGTCGTCTTGCGACGTCGTGAACGTTTCTTTTTGGCCTTCCTATTTGTTTCATGGTCTACCATGGGGATGGGTGTTATGAAGTTCTCACTTAGTGCAATTTTCCCACTCGGCTCTGTTAACCTAGTCGTGTTAACAGTGGTGGTGCCACATCCACTTGGCTGACTTTGATAGCTTCACTGTAGGACTGTGGCGACATGGGTAATCTGTACGAGCAGGGAATATTTGCCCTGGTCTTCAAGACCGGTATGCGTGAGTCCATCAGCTTCACCTGTTCGCCTAGTTTGGCCGAAGCCCTGGTGACTACGGAGTATGATGTCCCATTACTTATTTTTAGGGTGAGAATCTATTGTCACTTTACTCCTAAATTAATACTGGTGATTAAATAATAAGAGACTGTTATTTTCTTTAATAGACTTACAGCAAAAGACAATAGAGATCACAGAAAAGAAGGATAAAGTATTTAAGTAAAAGCTTTTGACTTTACCTCCAACTTTCGGGTTATTCGGCTTCACAGCAAACACGTAACAGACCCACAAGTCCTGTTTATTTGAAAGAGTGAGGAGGATGTTGCTACAGAAGTAGCACCTGAAGCTTTGGCAGTAGCTCGAGACAGCGGGAAGTACCACACACAGGCTCGGTGAGAAAGAAATGGTTGAATAAAATTCGCCGGGTAGGAAGATCAGGTTTCCCAAACGAATAATTCACAAAATTGGATATTTCCGGTTAGAGAGGAAAAAGCACGTCTTATTGTTGATCAGACTGCCAAGTGTTTGGCAGAATTATTATTCAGTTCATTTAAGAAATATATTAACAAGCAACAGTAAGTATTTAAACAATACAGAGACAGAAATTGTCAATCAGCACATAGTTTTTTTTCCTTCACGTTCCTAGTGGAACATAGGGCTTCAAGCCAGTGACTTGAAGTTTCTGTAGCAGTGTTTAATTTTACAGGATGGGGTTGCTAGCCCCGTGCCCAACCTTTCCTCTTCACCCGCTTTACTTCTGGCTGAGTGAGGTAAAGGAGTGCGCCGGCCGGGGATCGAACCCCGGACCATAAGCATGGTCGGCGAGCATCCTAACCGCTGCGCCACCGACGCACAATCAGCACATAGTACCATCTACATAATCTATTGTATGAATTGCAATCAAAATTATATCAGTATAAGTGGGCGTCCCCTTCGAATCCGAATCCAAGAACACAAATTGTATGTAAAAAGATATGATATATATTCTTCCGTTCCAATGCATGTGAATAATTGTGGGAAAAATCTGACTGGAATAACGTAGAAACTTTAAATAGAGGAAAAACAGAAAATACCAAGAATTTCCTAGAGGTTTGATACTCAAGTGAATTAGCACTTAACAAACACATTATTATAGATTAAATCTACCAGCTAATAAAAAATAAATCACATCACAAAAATCTTCGAATCCCAAGTCAATACAAATGATCAATAAAGACGTCAATTAACAACAAGTCATAATAGTGGGCACCAAGAGATACAACTACATCACTAACGGAGAAAATCAGTTCATTTTATACTAATAATAATTTAATCATAATAATAATTGCTTTATTCCAAAAACAGTACTCATGATACAGCAAGGAATTTTCAGCATTCAGTACAATATTGCATCTAATTTACTCAAAAACGACAAAAAAATTAAAAATACACAATACATAATAGTAATAAAACGATTGTTATAGCAGCTACGTAGCAAAATACTGTGTGCCATACGGAGAAAAATATGTATAAAGTACAAAATTGTAGTAATAATAGTAATACCAACTAATATAAAATAACAGAGTAACGATTTAAACGATAGAAAGTGTACCATAAAATACAGAAAGATGAACGATAAAAGGGTCGATTCACTGTGCTAATTACATAGTAACTTGTAAGTTTCACGTCTAACAGAGTCTTCGTCACATAAAGTACGCGCTAAATAGGGTATTGTAGAATTTCTATACTTAGTAGTACGAGCATATATCTTTTTATATTGATTTCTCGTCCTACCTGATGAGATACAAGGGGACAGGTGTGAATAAAGGGGGGGCAGAGGGTCTGACATTATAGCCTTTGCCCATTTCGTACAGGAATTTATATGCCTCTCGACTATAGTATTAGCGAGCTCATGCAGTGGCAGACCACAAGCTCTACTCACAGCATTTAATACTCTTCGTAATATGATATAATCTTTTTTGAGCAGCCCAGGAAAGATTAATGGAGAGCAGTAGAGTACAATAGGTAAAATACAGGAGTTTAAAAATTGCAAAACTAAAGGTTGGTTGATACCTGATTGTCTTAACTTTTTAATGTAGAAGGTAAGACGAAACATTTTCTTAGAGATAGATAAGATATGGGATGACCATGAAAGGTCAGAGGAAAAAACTAATCCAAGGTATTTAATGCTTGATTTGGTTTCAATTTCCGTGCCATCTATGCTACAGGGATCATGCGAGTTAACTAGTTCAAGTAAGTCACGTCGATGCTTGAAAGTAAAGTCAAGTGCCTGACATTTGGAAGGATTTAATATAAGACCATTTGACTTGGACCAGTTGTTGATGTCCAACAGAAAGCTATTAAGTTTGGAGCTGTCAGACTCGGAAGTGATAGGCAGTGATACAGTCAGATCATCTGCATATTTGACAAAGTTAGTTTCGTTTGAATGAGGCAGGTCATGTAGGAAGAAAGAAAAAAGAAAAGGAGAGAGGACAGCACCTTGTGGAACACCGAATTTTGTAAGCGAGGTAGAAGAAGATTTGCCGTTATATACAGTATACTGCATTCTATCAGAAAAATAGGAATGCAACCAACTCTTAGCCCAGGATCCTGTTTGTGTCAACGATAGCTTATTTAACAAAAAGCCCCTAGGTACAGAGTCAAAAGCAGATGTGTAGTCTAAGAAAGCACTACGAACATATTTAGCACCTTTGTCTAAACAAGAGACAACATTGTGATATAAGACAACCGCAGCATCCAAGGTACTTCTACCATGTTTGTATGCAAATTGTTTAGGATCATTAAAAGGTTTCAAAGCGGGTTCAAGACGAAGTAAAAGTAATTTTTCCATCAATTTTAAAAAGGGGGAAGTAATTGCAATAGGCCGAAATTTAATATCAGAACCAGAAGATGGTTTTGGTATAGGGATAATTTTAATGTTTTTCCATGCAAAAGGTAGAACGTTACCGGAAAAAGAAGCATTAAAAATGTTAGTAAGAGGATAACACAAAATATCAGCACAATTCCTGAGGACAATGGCAGGTATGCCGTCAGGACCAAGGCTTTGAGAAGGCTTAAGAGACCGGAGACATTTAAGCACATCAAGGGTATTAAAACCACTAAAGTTATTGTCAATATGATTTGTATCATTTGGAAGGGTATCAACAGAAGAGCGTATGAAAGATTTATTAAGAGTGTCAACATTAAGAGATGGAACAGAAATACATCGCTTACCGTTAGTAATTTCTTTGAAAAGTTTCCATAAATTAGAAGGGGTTTTACATGACAAAAATCTTTGATTATATAAAACATTTTGTCTTTTCATTTCGAGTTTTATCAGAGTATTTAACTTTTTTACACCAGGCTTATCATGTGTTTTGAACAACAGTTCTTTATTTCTACCTAGCCTCTTGAGATATGGCGAAGAGAAGCGATCAAATCGAATGAATAATGTTTCTTTAGGACAACATATTTCGAAACAGAATTTAAGATAAACAGTAGTGTTTGTGATTGTTTCATCAAGTGCTTGTTCTGTAAATAAGTCCCAGTTAGTGTCTTTCAATATGCATCTGAGCTTGTCTAGGTCGTCTTTTGAGTAGCATCTCCGTTGAACTTTAGTGTAGATGTGAGAGAGGACACCTTTGTGTGATTTGGAATATATTTTAGGCAGTACACGTATGATGCAGTGGTCAGAATTCAGTAGAGGAGCACGTTTGCGAGTTTCATATATGCCAGCATCATTAATGAATACTAGATCCAGTTTTTTACCAAGACGGGTGGCAAAGTTAACAATATTGTCATGATCAAGTGATATAAGGAATGAGCAATCGCTTCCATTGAAGTCGCCAGTTACTTTTGATAAAGGGTTCTCAAAACAAGCTGCAGCAAACGCGGTGAATTCATCGGCGAACATAGATAAATCCAATATGGTACAGCCAGGAGAGACATAAACATTAGAAATATAAATGAATTTGTATTTTGACAGGTGTTTTGGGCAACATCTCACAGTGATGCAATCAATGAAGTCATTCGAGAATTTGAAACAAACTTTGTTAGAAATGGACCATTTTGAGTGAATAAAAGTTGCAACACCTCCGCCACATTTTTTCTTGGAACAAACACGGTCTTGTCGAAAAACATTGAAATTGTTTAGAGACACAATATTGTCATCGTATGAGTCATGGAGCCAGGTTTCTTGTAGAGTGACAACACCGGTATTGTGGTAGGTACTAGAAGACAACAGAGACTGAAAATCCAGAATTTTATTAAGCAGGGACCGGCAGTTGGTACTAACGATAACCGGAATAGTGGTGTGATGTATGGATGTAGATTTTAAGGCATGCTGCCAACCTCCATGGTGCTTTTTCTTGAGTTTATTGCAAATATGAAAGTTTTTGGGTTTAAAACGTTTTATAAAATCCCGGGAGTAGATAATCCGATTAGAATGCATAATGTGATATGTAAATACCAATAAAATGCGAGTAAATAGATGCAAAGTGTACATGGAATGTGGTAGCCCAAAAATATTCAAACAGGCCGCCAATCATAGGATATATTGCCTAGATGGACGACGGAAGTTTCGCATCTAAATCAAACAGCTCAGAAAAACACCGATTCAATATTATTCACCTGTCCTGTACATCTTCTCAAACAGTTTCTGACGCTTTAGGAAATCATAATAGTTCAGGTGAATTCACTTAATTTTTCCACGAATTATTCGTCTGACAAAATTGCTGGACATTTTCCGCAAGACAGCGGCTGAGCTCATGCAACTCATATGCCAGTCTTGATAGTTGACAATAGCAATATACTTATTTCTGTGTTTGTAGGAATAAATCACTTTTATAGACGTTGGTAAGTGTTATTTAAATTACGTAAATATGGCTTTATGTTGAAATTACACGCTTGCTGTCCTTCTCGATTAAGTTTGTGGAGACAGTCTGCTAACTAGCTAATCAATGGAGCACATTAATAAATATAGGAATATTGTCTTCACACAAACAAGAAAACCGAAGGGTCAGTGTAGTTGAAGATTGAATGACCAATTCATGGTTGTTTGCGCAAACCCAACTCGCCATATTTTTCGCGGGCGTCATCAATACGGCAGTCATCGTCTCATCGTTCGGTGGAAAACAGAAAACTATCAGAAGTATTATCGTGATTTATTTTTATAACATTTATTCTCAGATTTTGTGTATAATAGCCTTATTGTTGGTTACATATCGGCGTAAGAATAAAGGATCCTCGAGTCGCCAATCTGTGTTCTGGTTTTTTGCGTTCGTTACTACAAAGTGTTTCCGAAAGTCTTCGAGGGACAGCGTGAGGTCCAGTTTAGTAAGACCAGGGCATTGACAGTTTCTGATAGTTTCTGTTCGTCTTTCCTCGTGTCTACCCGTTTTCTTTGGACATGTGTCATCTGGAACTTTTCTGGATTTCTGGTCAAGATCGGTGACGCCTGGGTCAAAGAAGTGACAAAGCGTCTCAGAAGCATACAGGAAAGTAAGTAATGCTGAGTTGCTTGTCAATTACAATGATATGTATGATGATCAGCATGATGAGTCTGTTGTTCATGTTTCGCAGTCTAGGGATAATAGGAATTTCAAACTGCCTAAATATGTACCTCGGTGTTTCGTAGGAAACCAAGCTGACTATACACAGTTTGTAAAGGAGTTTTAAATCATGTTGAGTAGTTTTTTTATTAAATGATGAAGTAAAGTTGATGTATTTGTTGAGGTACTGCATTGGAATTGCTTCAAGAGCTATACGGTGCTGTAAGTTCATGCCCCCAAATGAACAATACACTGAGGCTATGCTTATCCTGCGTCAAAGATTCGGAAGAACTTCGATGATTGTAAGGAACGCATTCGAGGCTGTCAAAGATAATGGTGGTCAATTACAAGATGACTCCAAGGCACTCTCTGAGTTTTTGGATACTCTGATGACTTACAAGAATGCATTGATTTCGATGAATTGCATGAGTGATCTGAACTCAGGTTCCTTCCTAGAGGTAATAGCGAGACGCCTACCTACTCAACTGCAAAGGAAGTGGGTGAAGATAAGCTCTCGTATAGAGGATGAAGGTATTGAGCCAGAGTTCGATGATATTCTGAAACTGGCAAAAGATAGTGTGAATGAATCTATGAGCAAGTTTGCCAGTATATTGCATCCCACCCCTAGAATAGAGCAGTTTGAGAGCAAAACGCAGTCATTTATGACGAAAGAGTCTCAGCGAAGTGGATATCGAGAAAACTCTGCAGTGTCTAGTAATCCATATAAACTTAGTCAGTCTAACGGGTTTCGTGGTACGTCCTCAAAGATAGGTTACAAGTTGCGAGACAAACACGGTTGTGTTTTACACGTTTGCAGGAAGTACATAAAAAGGCGCACTGTGAAGCAGTAAGCAAGTTTAGTCGTAAGCTAAATGTGAAATCAGCATCATCAAGGTCTTACTCTGAATAGTGTGGCGATAATGGTGCAGTGAAGAAGCCTGTAGTTGCAACCAGTGAGCCATTGTTGAATAGAGTGTCACAAACGACACTCTATGTTTGCACAGAAGAAGAGAGTTATAGTTTCAGAGTCTAGTTCTGACTCCACAAGTTTTCAAGTTATCAGTAGTCAGGGTTAAGGTATAAAACCTTTAAGGACCTGTGAGGAAGAACCCAAATCATCTAATTCTGTTATTAAAGAGTTTGAAAATGATGATGTCAATGGAGTTGAAGATTGAACGATCAATTCTTGGTTGTTTGCTCAAAATCAACTTCCTAGATTTTCGCGGAAGCATCAATACGACAGTCATCGTCTCATCGGTCGCTGTTCAGAAAGAAGATTGAAACATCGTCAGAAGTAATACAATGATTTATTATTGTAATATTTGTTTACAGACCTTAGTTCTTATCGTTTATTCCTTTTATATGTTGGTGTAACAATACGAAATATCAAACGGCAGATCGGTGTTTTGGTTTTTGCGTCCGTTATAACTAAGCGTTTCTGAAATCTTCTAAGAACAGCGTGGGCCCGAGCGTAGCGAGAGCTGGGCATTAACGGTTTATGAGACTTTGCTAACAGTTTCTGACGATAGAAACAGATCTGGCGGATTCAAACAGTTGGTGAAAGTTTGGATAGTCGCCGTTCATTTTTCCTGGTGCCGGTCAAGTCCTCTTTGAACAAGCAATATCTGGAACTTTTTGGAATTGGGTCAAGTTCAACAATGCCTGGGTCAAAGAAGGGACAGAGTGTCTTGGATACAAACAGGAAAGTAAGTCATGGTGACTTGTCTGTTAATTGTAACGATGTGTCTGATGTTAAGCATGACATGGTTGATGTTACTGTTTCGCCGTTCAGGGATAATAGGAACATCAAACTCCCTAAGTTTGAACCACGGTGTTTTGATGGAAACCCGGCCGATTATTTACAATTTGTAAAGGAGTTTGAGATCATGCTGAGTAGTTTTTTATTAAGTGATGAATTGAAATTGATGTATTTGATGAGGTATTGCACTGGAGATGCTTCAAGAGCTATACAGTGCTGTAAGCTCATGCCCCCTAATGAGGGATACGCTGAGGCTATGAGCATATTACGTCAAAGGTTTGGAAGGCCTTCGATGATTGTAAGGAACGTATACGAAGCTGTCAAGGGTAATGGCAGTCAACTTCAAGATGACTCCAAGGCACTCACTGAGTTTTTAGACAATCTTATGACTTACAAGAATACCTTGATTTCTATGAATTTCATGAGTGACCTCAACTCCAGCTCAGTCCTAGAGGTAATTGCAAGACGCCTACCTACGCGGCTGCAAAGGAAATGGGTAAAAATAAGCTCTCGTATAGAGGAGGAGGGTATCGAGCCAAGGTTCGATGATATTCTTAGACTGGTGAAGGACAGTGTCAACCAGGCGATGGGCAAATTCGCCAGCATTTTGCATTCTAAGGTAGAACCTAAGGAACCAGTGAATATAAGGAAGGCATTTGTGGTGAAGTCTCAAGACACAACGAGAAAGGATGAGTGTATTGTCTGCCATAACATGCATCAATTGAGTGATTGTAATCGCTTTATCGCTATGTCACCCGTAGAAAGGTTAAAAATGGCAAAGCAGAAGCGGCTGTGTTTCAGTTGTTTAAAGATTGGGCATACAAAGTGGAATTGTAAGGCGACAAATAAAGGAAGTAGTGGTTTAACGGATATGCACCCACTTCTGAGAACAGTGAACGAACCTGGGAGTTCGGTTAATTGTAATAGTATCTCTAGACCCCTTGACATCCCACAAGTTTTCTTAGGGGTATTACCAGTTAAGGTGAAAGGACCGAAATCTTCAGTAGAGACTTATGCATTGTTGGATAATGGTTCAGACGTTACATTGATAGATGCTGAACTGGCTGGTTGCTTGGGTATTAAAGGCCCAAAGCAACCCTTGGTTGTAAATACTTTCAATTCTGCGAAAACAGTAGTATGTGAGCGAGTGTCATTTCAGTTAGAATCCTTGGCTACTGGGGAGACCGTGGAAGTGGATACTGCTTACACTACCTCCAGTATGAAACTTGGCGAAGCTATAGTACCTAGTCGTGAAACGGTTGTCGGTAAGCCGTACCTGTGTGACATACCTCTTCCAACATTGCAAGATGGAAGAGTGAGAGTACTCATTGGATGTAGTGTGCCAGAAGCTCACAAGGTATTAGAAGAGAGATTTGGAGGTAGAGATGATCTGTTTGCGACAAAAACACCACTGGGATGGACAGTGAGAGGACCTATACCCATAGTCCACATATCATCATTAGTTACAAACGATGGGGACAAACTAGAAACTATGATTAAAAATATGTATGACAAGGAGTTTTGTGACTGCGGTGTCCCAGGGAAAGGTCGTTCTGTAGAAGACTTGAAAGCAGTTAAAATAGCCGAGGACTCTTGTAAATACGAAAACGGGCGTTTCAGCGTTGGCCTACCATGGAGATTCAAAGATAGACAGTTGATTTGTAATAGGAAAGTTGCTCTTAAGAGACTAATGGGTTTACAGAAGAAATTCCTGTCAGATGCAGAACTCTGGTCCAAATATAAGGAAGTCGTCGATAAACATATAGTGAAGGGTTACGTTGAAAGACTAGTTGATCAAAGTGAGCCAGGGAAGTGGTATTTGCCCCATCATCCCGTCTTTAACCCGAGGAAGCCAGGTAAACTCCGTGTGGTGTTTGATTGTTCTGCGAAACACGAAGGAGTCTCTTTAAATGATAATCTGTATAGTGGCCCAGATTGCGTGAGCTCATTAGTGGGACTGCTATTGAGATTCAGAAAGTTTACAGTTGCTGTCGCGGCGGATATTGAGGAAATGTTCCTTCAGGTGAAGGTGCCAGAGAGTGACAGAGATCACTTGAGGTTTTTGTGGTTTGATGACGGTCCTTGTGGTAAGGTGTCAGAATATAGGATGACAGTGCATCCATTTGGTGCCACGTCCTCCCCGTTTTGTGCTAATTTTGCTCTACGAAAGGCAGTGTCCACATTTGGTTCTAATGATTTGCTGGACGTCATAGATTGTTGCTTCTACGTGGATGATTGTTTAGCCTCCTTCGATGATGATAAGTCTGCAGTTAGATTTGCAACAAGCATTACTGAAGTGTTAGCTAAGGCCGGCTTTCGTCTAACTAAGTGGGTCTCGAACAGCCTAGACGTTTTGAAGCATATAGATCCAGAAGACAGAGCACCTACCGTACGAGATTTGCCTGTTGATACTCTACCAGTTGAACGCACATTAGGTATGCGATGGGATGTGAACTCTGATACCTTTGGATTTAGTGTTGGTGATATTGATAAGCCAGTTACTCGGAGAGGTGTGCTCTCTGTGTTGTCGTCCGTGTTTGACCCACTTGGATTAGTAGCACCTTATCTACTTCCGGCTAGGAGGTTATTTCAAGAGACATGCAGGAAAGGGTTACAGTGGGATGAACCATTAAGTGAGAGGCAGAGAGAAGAGTGGAAGGGGTGGGTTAACAGTTTAAGAATGCTGAATCTACATTCCGTCTCACGTCCACTTAAGCCGTCGAGAAATCATGATATAATTGACTTCCATGTTTTTTCTGATGCCTCTGAGGTTGGATTTGGTGCAGCCGTATACATCAGAACCACCTTAAGGAATGATATAGATGTTAGCCTGGTGATGGGTAAATCCAGAGTTGCACCTCTAAAGACGGTTTCGATTCCGAGATTAGAACTTAATGCCGCCTTACTAGCTGCGCAGTTATTCACAACAGTGTGTAAAGAGTTGGATTACCCCAAGCATCCCGTAACGTTTTGGACTGATTCGATGTCTGTGATATATTATATACGCAACGAGTCAGCAAGATATGCATGTTTTGTAGCTAACAGAGTATCTCAAATTCGTGAACTAACAACTGTTGAGCAGTGGAGGTACGTACCGTCTGGAAAAAACCCAGCTGATCTAGCATCGCGAGGAGTTATTGATATGAATGTTGTTAAAAATAAGTGGTGGAAAGGTCCAGAGTTCTTGCTAAGGGCTGATAGTATGTGGCCTCGTAGAGAAGATGAACCACCGATAAACGAGTGTGCCTTGGAGTTGAAGACAAGTGTCAGTTTAACATCTACTCAAGAAAGACATTCAGGTTTACATCCACTTTTTAAATATTATTCTTCTTGGTACAAACTACTGAAAGCGGTTGCGTGGTTGACACGATATGTTACGTATTTAAAGGTCATGCATCTTGCGGGATACGAAAATATGAATGTGGGGCCTTTGAGAGTCGAAGATATTAGAAATGCAGAGTTAGCGATTTTGAGGGCTGCTCAGTGGGAAGCGTGGGGTGAGATTACCAAGGAGGATAGTCCCGATTTCGCAGATTTCAAGGTGCGGTTAGATAGATTATCTCCGATAGTTTCCGAAGGGATCGCTAGAGTTGGTGGACGTCTACAAATGTTAGAATCGTCATATGAGACCCGTCATCCGGCTTTATTACCTTGCTACCATCCAGTCACTGATCTCATTATAAGACACTACCATGTTCTTGAAGGTCATTTGGGTACTTCGCAAGTACTATCAAGTATTCGATGTAAGTTCTGGATAGTGAAGGGAGGTACTGCTGTCCGTAAAATAATTGATAAGTGCATGGAATGTAAACTCCGAAATGCTCGTCCAGTACAGCAGATAATGGCACCACTCCAGCGTGGCAAGCTTCTGAAGGGAATTATCCATTTGAGTACGTTGGGGTGGATTTGTTCGGACCTTTTGTAGTGAAGAGAGGCAGAACCCTATGTAAAAGATATGGCTGTTTATTCACCTGTTTGAAAATGAGAGCTGTGCATATTGAGATGGTTCATTCGCTAACTACTGATTCATTCGTGCTAGCATTACATAGATTTATAAATCGCCGGGGTGTACCGAAGATGATGTTCAGCGACAGAGGGACTAATTTTGTTGGCTGTCACGCCGAGCTTAAAGAATACTTCGAAGGTCCTCAAACGAGAGTTCAGGAAGAGTTACTGAAAAGGAACATCGAGTGGCACTTCAACCCACCACATGCCAGCCATAGAGGTGGGCTATGGGAAAGACTTATAGGAATTATCAAGCGTATTTTAAGCTCCATAATTAAAAACCAGAGTTTGAATGACGAAACGCTGGAGACATTTTTTTGTGAAGCTGAACGAATATTAAATGACCGGCCGTTATCACCTGTGAGGGACGACGTCAAGGATTTTGATGTGTTAACCCCAAATAAATTATTGTTATTGAGAGGCAACCCTGGCATAGAGGACTCAAGCGGGGAAGGAATACCTACGATTAAAAGATGGAAACAAGCCAGGCACATGAAAGATATATTTTGGAAAAGATGGTTAAAGGAGTATGTTCTAACATTGCAGACCAGGGACAAGTGGAAAAAGTTGTGCCGAAACTTAAAGGTTGGTGACATAGTATTAGTAGCAGATAAATGTGCCACAGGTAGGTGGCCTTTGGGAGTGGTAGTAAGGCTGATCTGTAGTGGTGATGGATTGGTGAGGACGGTTGAGGTGAGAACTAGTTGTGGCATGTTGGTGCGAGATATCAGAAAACTGTGTCTCCTGGAAGGTGCTGAGAGTAGAGAGTCGGAGGATGAAACAATAGATGATTTTCCAACCTAGAGCGTCAACCTGAGAAGGGTTGTAGGCGTACTGCTGTAAGTCCTACAATTCTTCAAAGGGTAGCGCATCAATGAGCAGTCCAATGTGCTTGGTGTGTGATTTTGTACATATGTTCATATTGTATATACTGAATTGATATCATCTGTCATCTAGCTGTTGGTAATTCTGTTTGTGTCCGGACATTCCACAAATTACAATCGTCAACCTGAGAAGGGTTGTAGGCGTACTGGTGTAAGTCCTGCAATTCTTCAAAGGAATTCCATCAAGATGTGATCCGCGAGTTTGTGTGTACTGTTTGTATATAGGTGTGGTGTGTCATATCAATTGGTGTATTTTGGATTCACTGTGTTTACTGTTGTTTTCGTACCTTGTTGTTATTGCGTAATTTTGTTAAAATTTTCGTCGTGATTACTTCTGAAGTTGTTTCGAGTCTTCTACATCCATGAATGAATTGATTGATGTTAAGGACAGCAGATGGGTCGTATACGCCGGGGAGGCTAGGCTATTGCTGAGAATGAAATGCACACGGAGATAATTGTTAGCTGCGGTCCGACACACCGGGGAGAAAGAGTGTAAACGACTGAGGCTCGCATGCGTCACCGCTACTAGAACTGAGGCAGAATGAGTGACAAGCGATTTCAGTGGTAATTGGTAATGAGTAGAAAAGAGGATGCTTGAAGAGTATCATGAGGTGCTGCCATGGTCACGTTGCATTCTGCAAGAGTCATTCTAGCAAGTGGCGATTGTGTTGCAAGATGTGAAGAGGAGGTCTCTGTCTGGAGGCACAGGTCGTCAGCGATGTGTGAGATTGTGCTGTGAGTATGCTTTTGGTGTGTTGGCTTTTCTGTTTGTTTTCCATTTCAGCTCTGTCCGTGTGACCCAGGTTCTCGCAATGGCATCCAAGTCAACGTGCATTGGTCGTGAAAGAAAAAAGGGTTGGATCCCCTTTTTGCCAGGGAGTGTCAATGGAGTTGAAGATTGAACGATCAATTCTTGGTTGTTTGCTCAAAATCAACTTCCTAGATTTTCGCGGAAGCATCAATACGACAGTCATCGTCTCATCGGTCGCTGTTCAGAAAGAAGATTGAAACATCGTCAGAAGTAATACAATGATTTATTATTGTAATATTTGTTTACAGACCTTAGTTCTTACGTTTATTCCTTTTATATGTTGGTGTAACAATACGAAATATCAAACGGCAGATCGGTGTTTTGGTTTTCGCGTACGTTATAACTAAGCGTTTCTCAGAGATCTTCTAAGAACAGCGTGGGCCCGAGCGTAGCGAGAGCTGGGCATTAACGGTTTATGAGACTTTGCTGACAGGTAGGCTATTCCATATTTTAGAATACATGACTGTGAAGAAGTTTTCACGGAGTGTTGACCTAAAAGAATGAGTTGTCACTGTGGAAGTTTGGTTACGCAGATCGTAAGAACCTTCCTGTGCGAATTGTATGTCCCTGTTACCCGAGAATGATATTTTGTGAAGGACCTTGAAGAAGAATATTAGGTTTATAATAAGTCGCCTTGTCCAAAGTGGGTCAAGTTTTAGGATCATGCACCGTGAGATGTAGTCTTTCTTACAATCGTAGCCAAGTAGTTTTGAGGTAAAGTATCGTTGGATACTTTCCATCCTTAGCTTATCACGTGTGTGAGTGCTGCTTATAATAAATGGACAGTATTCTAGTAGTGGTCTGACACATGTTTTGTACAGAATTAGCTTGGCTTCATTGTCGTGAAGGTTCCTGAGTATGCATCCTAAGAGCATCCTCGATTTTCTAGTCTGTGATGCTACTTGCTCAGAGAATGTCAAGTCACTAGAGTACCTCAGGCCTAGGTCAACGACACTTCGGAGTCTGGTTAAGTTAGCAGATTGGAGCGTTAATTTCAGGTCAATTGAGGGTGCTCCGAAGCAGATATAGCCACATTTGTTCAGATTAAATTGGAGATTCCATAGGGACGACCAAGCAGTCATTTTATCCAATTCCTTCTGCACTACATTCTCGAAGTACCCTAAGTCATCACTTTGGAATAAATAAGCCACTTTTAGGTCATCCGCAAAGATGAATGGTTTCCCGTGCGTGAAGCAAGCGCATATGTCATTGATGTATAGCGTAAATAGGAGGGGTCCAATGACACTACCTTGTACTACACCAGAAGTGATAGGGCTAGGTTTGGAGGTTGCAGACCCGAGTTTAACTATTTGGGACCTATTGTTAAGGAATGATTTAAGCCATCCTAATAATGGGTCACGTATTCCTAAGGAGTCCAGCTTATTTGTTAGCAGTAAATGGTCAACACGGTCAAATGCCTTAGAAATGTCAAAGTAGATGACAAGTACTAGTTGCCGTCTGTCACGACTGCTGGTTACAAAATTGAAGAAGTCTAGGTGACACGTTAAACATGATCTGGATTTCACGAATACATGTTGGTTCGGACTTATAATATTGCGGCCAAGCATATGTTCCATTAAGTTATCTTTGACTAGTCTCTCCATGATTCTAGATGCTATAGGTGTGATATTGATTGGCCGGTAGTTACTGACTTCAGTTTTCGAGCCAGATTTGTGTTTAGGCATAATGAATGTTGTCTTCCATATGTCAGGGTAAGTTTGAGATTCTAACGACATTGTGAATATTTTAAGCAGCAGTAGAGGAATGTCAGGGCCACCATATTTATAGAAGCAAGATGATATGCCGTCGGTACCGAAACCTTTTGAACTTATGAGGGTTTTTATAGTTTGGTTAATATTAGCGTAAGTGAATTCAACTGTCAATCGCGTCTCATAAACCGTTAATGCCCAGCTCTCGCTACGCTCGGGCCCACGCTGTTCCTCGAAGATTTCAGAAACGCTTAGTTATAACGGACGCGAAAACCAAAACACCGATCTGCCGCTTGATATTTCTTTATTGTTACACCAACATAAGAAAAGAATAAGTGAACTAAGGTCTGAAAACAAATATTACAATAATATATCATTGTATTACTTCTGACGATGTTTCAATCTTCTTTCTGAACAGCGACCGATGAGACGATGACTGTCGTATTGATGTCTCCGCGAAAATTGGGGAAGTTGATTTTAAGCAAACAACCAAGAATTGATCGTTCAATCTTCAACTACATTGACACTCCCTGGCAAAAAGGGGATCCAACCCTTTTTTCTTTCACGACCAATGCACGTTGACTTGGATGCCATTGCGAGAACCTGGGTCACACGGACAGAGCTGAAATGGAAAACAAACAGAAAAGCCAACACACCAAAAGCATACTCACAGCACAATCTCACACATCGCTGACGACCTGTGCCTCCAGACAGAGACCTCCTCTTCACATCTTGCAACACAATCGCCACTTACTAGAGTGACTCTTGCAGAATGCAACGTGACCATGGCAGCACCTCATGATACTCTTCAAGCATCCTCTTTTCTATTCATTATCAATTATCACTGAAATCGCTTGTCACTCATTCTGCCTCAGTTCTAGTAGCGGTGACGCATGCGAGCCTCAGTCGTTTACACTCTTTCTCCCCGGTGTGTCGGACCGCAGCTAACAATTATCTCCGTGTGCATTTCATTCTCAGCAATAGCCTAGCCTCCCCGGCGTATACGACCCATCTGCTGTCCTTAACATCAATCAATTCATTCATGGATGTAGAAGACTCGAAACAACTTCAGAAATAATCACGACGAAAATTTTAACAAAATTACGCAATAACAACAAGTAAACACAGTGAATCCAAAATACACCAATTGATATGACACACCACACCTATATACAAACAGTACACACAAACTCGCGGATCACATCTTGATGGAATTCCTTTGAAGAATTGCAGGACTTACACCAGTACGCCTACAACCCTTCTCAGGTTGACGATTGTAATTTGTGGAATGTCCGGACACAAACAAGATTAACCAACAATTGCGATAATTGGAACTCACACAACTATTCAACACAAACATATGTACAATCAACACATCAAATGTTGTGGATTCCGGCATGACAAAATACCCTTGAAGAACTGTAGGACTTACAGCAGTACGCCTACAACCCTTCTCAGGTTGACGTCCTAGGTTGGAAGATCCTCGCAGAGTTCATTTGCTAACTTCCTTCTATGAGCTATATCCTCGAATCTGAACGGCAACACGCTCATGTCATTTTATCGTAGAATATAGATGACCAACAAACACACGACATATCTCATCAACCAAGCGTAGAAACAGAGTAATTTACACCAAAGATAATAACATTCAAATAGTAACTTGAAACTAGAAATGCCTTTATTCGTGCAAGTCAATTTAACAATTACTCTCTCGTTTACACTTGGCTTATCCTCACTAAACTGACCATTAATATTCGTTCTTTCAAACGAACTGATACTAGCATAGTCATTGCACAAGATACTTGAGTTGATGGGCGTCTTTTTCATTATGGATGACAACACCAACGACGACTGATTCATATCAGTTGATGAAGTTAGCGGTGGATCAAAAGCTGCTGTTGCTCGACTTTCAGAATTTTGTCTACCTGCAAGACCACCACCACTGCTGTCTTTTACTATCAGCTCAGGTTTAGCACTAGCATCTGATGATAGGTGGGCTACACGCTGATCAATTACACTGACTGTCTCACAAGTATGCACACCTTCCGGAACTGCATCTGCGTTCAATTCTACTTCACGCTGTAGTTGTACAGAACCTTTATTTAACTTAGCAGTAGTAGGCATATCCCTCATCTCATCATGATGAACCAAAGACAACTGTGAAGTATCATGATCATCACCACAAATATTCAATTTACCGTCAAGTTCATCATTTTCAAACTCTTTAATAACAGAAGTAAACAATTTTGGTTCCTCCTCGCAAATCATTAAAGGTTTTATATCTTCACTCTGACTAGTAATACCTTGTAAACTTGTAGGGTCAGAACTGCACTCTGAAGCAGCAACTCTATTCTGTGACACTCTATTCAACAATGGCTTACCAGTTGCAACTACAGACTTCCTGACCGCACCAATATCGTTACACAATTCTGAGTCAGGCCTGGAGTTTACATTTAGCTTATCACTGAACTTGCTCACTGGTTCACACTTCACCTTTGTATGCACCTCTTGCAAACGTGTAAAACACAACCGTTTTTGCCTTGCATCTTGTAACTCATCTGTTGAGGATGTACTACGAAACCTGTTACACTCACTAGGTCTATATGCATTACTGGACATCATGGAGCCTTCTCGATATCCACCTCTCTGAGGCCCTTTCGTCATCAATGATTGCATTTTACCCTCAGACTGCTCTATTCTAGGGGTGAGATTCAATATACTGGCGAACTTGCTCGTAGATTGATTGACACTAGTATTTACCAGTTTCAGGATGTCATCAAACTTTGGCTCGATACCCTCATCCTCCATACGGGAGCTTATCTTCACCCACTTCCTTTGCAGTCGAGTAGGTAGGCGTCTTGCTATTACTTCTAGTATAAAACTCGAGTTGAGGTCACTCATGCGATCCATCGAAATCATTCCATTCTTGTAAATTATCAAATTATCTAGAAACTCAGTGAGTGCCTGGGAGTCATCCTGTAATTGACCACCATTACCCTTAACAGCGTCGAATAATTTCCCTGCAATCATCGAAGGTCTTCCAAACCTTTGACGTAATATGCTCATAGCCTCGTAGTAGCCCTCTTTTGGCTTCATAAACTTACAGCACTGTATAGCTCTTGCAGCATCTCCAGTGCAATATCTCATCAAATACATAAACTTCAATTCATCATTTAATAAAACACCACTCAACATGATCTCAAACTCCTTTACAAATTGTAAATAATCAGCCGGGTTTCCATCAAAACATCGTGGTTCAAATTTAGGGAGTTTGATGTTCCTATTATCCCTGAACCGCGAAACAGTAACATCAACCATGTCATACTTAACATCAGACACATCGTTACAATTAACAGACAAGTCAACATGACTTACTTTCCTGTTTGCATCCAAGACACTCTGTCCCTTCTTTGACCCAGGCATTGTTGAACTTGACCGAATTCCAAAAATGTTCCAGATATTGCTTGTTCAAAGAGGACTTGACCGGCACCAGGAAAAATGAACGGCGACTATCCAAACTTTCACCGACTGTTTGAATCCGGCAGATCTGTTTCCATCGTCAGAAACTGTCAATCACGTCTCATAAACCGTTAATGCCCAGCTCTCGCTACGCTCGGGCCCACGCTGTTCTTAGAAGATCTCTGAGAAACGCTTAGTTATAACGTACGCGAAAACCAAAACACCGATCTGCCGCTTGATATTTCTTTATTGTTACACCAACATAAGAAAAGAATAAGTGAACTAAGGCCTAAAAACAAATATTACAATAATAAATCATTGTATTACTTCTGTCGATGTTTCACTCTTCTTCCTGAACAGCGACCGATGAGACGATGACTGTCGTATTGATGCCTCCGCGAAAATTGGGGAAGTTGATTTTAAGCAAACAACCAAGAATTGATCGTTCAATCTTCAACTCCATTGACATCAACAGTGCTGATTTGGTTTGGTGTGAGTGGAGATGTAGTTTGTGCCATATAGGTAGCAGGGTGTATATCGAGTATCTGGACTGAGGGCTCAAGGTAGTTACCTGCAAACGTTTTGTTGAATAGTTCACATATGTCTGCAGAGTTAGTGCATAGCCTACCTTTGTCTATAAGGAGAGAAATGCTGTGGTTTTTGCGATTCATCCGCTTCTTTAAGATTTCTGTGAGTGCATACACTGGCTACTGCGATGCGTCCTTCCTTTCTCATACGGAAATCTCGAGCTTGTCAGACGGAGCTAAGGATGTTAAGTATTAGACCTAGAGTGCCAAAGTCGTGGTGTTTGAAGTAACTTGTTGAGAGTTTCTTCAGTTTCTTACGATCCTTTGGTTTTATGAATGACTTTCTGTGTGGGGAAACCTTTAGTATTTGGAGTGGAATGACAGCATCTAAGCATGTGTTTGAGTTATGGTAGAAGATGGTTAGGGCTCTCGAGAGGTCATCAGTAGTGAAGTATTCATCCCATTTGGAGGATCTTAGCATCGATTCAACTAAGGCCCAGTTTGCCTTACTATAGTTCCTATATATTACTTGTTGTGAAGTGGAGGTATGAGATGCATTGCTACTCAGCGGAATTGGCAGTGCACACATTACTGTTTTGTGGTCGCTCCCTGGGAACTCAGAAGCTACTAGCGTTGAAAGGGGGCTTATATTGTGGCAGAAGATTAAGTCTAGTACGTTGTTACCTCTTGTGGGAGTAGTGACAGTTTGTTTCCAGCCAAGTATATCCAGTGTGTCTAAGAACTTATCAAATTTAGTTGGGCCTGTGGGCATATCCCAGTTGATTTCAGGTAAGTTAAAGTCCCCACATAGGATCTTATAGTCGTATTGTAAGTCGGATAATTGCTCCAGAGTATTAATGAGTTTGGTCTCGTAATTACTAAAGGTGCCAGGTGCTCTGTAGGTGCATCCAATTAATGTTGTTACGTTATTTAAGTGTACATTAACCCATAGAGTCTCAGGCATGTTAAGTGTACTACTTTCTAGCTGTGATACAGTAAGTTCATTCAGAAAGTACATGAGACAACCCCCTCCCTTACCACCTTCCCTGTCACATCGAAAGTGTGTGTAGTTATCTAAGCTTATTTCTTCATCCAGGATGTTCGAATGACACCAGGATTCAGTTATGACAATTACAGGGGGTTTGTGTATTACTGTGAGTGCTCTGAGCATCGGCAATTTATTTAGAACCGATCTAGCATTTATGAGGATTAGGTAAAGATGAGAGTTGAAGTAGCACTTGAAGTATTTAAGTTCGTTAGTCAGCCCCGAATACGGTTCAGCACACAGTAGTTCTGCTTGACATGGTGATCCTATGTTAAGAGGAGTTTCAGCATCATGCTCACCTATGTCTATCGAGTTGTTGTGTGCTGTTTTCGGTGGAGAATTAAGAGTTGGAGTACCGGATTTGCTATAGACTAAGGAATTTTTATTTTTAGTTAGGTCACAGAAGTGGGTGGGGTTCTTTATTTGACCTATATTTGTGCAAGTGTCAAATGTGCCTAATGGATACAGGTGCACTAGACCGTTCCTGTTTTCATGCAAGGAGGGAGCCAGCACTAGTGGTTTAGGAGTGTTAACATCCCTACCAGCTGGTTTTTCAAGGCTGACAGGGAAGCGGGGGATAAAAAATGATTGGATCCTTGTGATGACCATGGCTTATTATTCCACCTATTGTTTGATGCTAGTTGTGTCCTTGTGTGGGTTTCGTGTGTACTGCATTGTGGGTTAGTTCCCAGCAGACTTGTACCATATATCCGGTCGAAATTTGTTTTTGTGCCATACTCTGAATACCCTGAGTTGTTGGTAGCCGACTTCTGACTATTACCACTTGTACTACTGAGGGTGACATTGTTGTGACATTGGATATTAGTGTGTGCCGTGGTGCGATTTAGCACGTTGTGAGTGCTAATACTATTGACCGTGGGGAGTGTGGGCTTATTTAAGCTGCCACTGTTTTTGTTGTTATGATTTAGGGGCATATTTTCCTTATCTTTACCAATGGAGTTATGGCTAGGAGAGGACAATGTCGAATTTCGGGGGGTTTTGACTTTTTTTCTGGCGTTATTTAGTGACATTTTAGATTCTGCGGTGATGGGTGATATGGTTTTATTATTTATTTGGTTACAGTCTAGTGGCCTTTCGGCTGGTGTTGCACTCTGGTGGGATATTTCTGTGTGTTTTGAGAGGGGTGATGCGGTGGGGTTTACTGTATCTTTCACAGGGTTGGGAATAATGGCTGCTTGCAATGTCCTATTACTTATTTCACAATTAGTCTTAGCGAGATAGTTGTATGCGCGCCTTTCTATGACTGTTTTGTCCACCCCGACCTTTATATGTTTGTAGTTCCTGGCTCGCGATAGGGTGTGTTGGGAGTGGATTAATTTTCAGGTCTCTGCCGGTGTTTCGAACTGAAAACGAATAGGACAACACTTGTCATGTTGACTCTTCTTCAGCCTATAGCACTTAGTCTTGGAGTTAGGCATTTTCGCTTCACTAAGTAAGATGCGCTGTACCTTTTTTAGTGCCTCATTGTCCGGAACGTTGTAGACAATAGCACTCAGTTTTGCGTCGAGTCGTTTTGTTACTTCTGTGGTAACAAAGTTAATGAGGATAACTAACTTAGTTACCGATTCTGTTTCAAGCTTGTTAAGGTTTACACTTTTCATGAGGATAGTAAGAGGTGTCAGTTCACAGACCTGCGATCTGATATCGCTGATCTGACCATCATAGAACCACTGATTATCTCTATGTACACCAACATTTGAAGCCGGTTTAGTTGGTCTGTTCGATTCACGAATTCTGGTATACATGAGAAAGGGATTCATCTGACAATTTGCCTCAGTGCTGTTTGGCTTCAGCGCTTTCCTGAATAACAACTGTTTTCGTGTTTGTTAAACTTCCGTAGATGTACCATTTTAACGTTTCTGGATCAGGTAAAGTCGGTTGTCAAATCGTCTGGGTTGTAGCCATAATAATATCCAGACGCTGCGTTGCCACTTTTGGCACAGTGTTACAGTGTGGTTCCCGTGTGATGTTTTCTCGAATCCATCCTGTTCCGGGCGCAGTATTTCATCCATTGCATTTCTCACCATTCGCGGGAAGATACGACTTTGCATGTAACTTGTGGTAAACAGAGATATGATTCTTTGGTAGCTTGGCAAAGAAACATTTCCTACAAATAATGAACGTTTTCGTCTTCCTCTATACCTGCTGTAGTTGCATGGGCATTTCCTTCGAGGTCTCTGGAGCCACCTTGGCACCGCCACCTTTTTGGCCTTCACAAACTTTATAGCTTTCGATCCATATCTATCAAAGAATTTGTGTTTTGTGTGTGCTGGTTGCATTTCTAAACAGGTGGTAGGTGTTTTACCCCATCTTTCTTTGCGATGTAGCCCCTTGATAAATTCATTTCATTTCTCCATCGTCTCTATCGGTGTCCATTTCATCCCGGGTTCACTTTTGCTTCAATAGTCAGTGTGTCTTTGGCCTTTCTTATCATTCTTCCTCGCTACGTTTTTTAGCGCATGTGGTATATTCTCATGTCTCTCCCCATCTCAGCATTGGTCCACCTACTAGCTTGCCATCCTGTCCAATATAATTTTCAAGGTCCTCTTAGAGAGCCGTTACCATTTTCATACCCTCTTCATGCCTCAGCTGTCTTTATAGGTTTTCTTCCGAGTCGCTTGCATTGCATTTGGCAAACTGAAAGAGCGAGATTTATAACTGTTTCACGAACATTGAACCTGAGGAGAAATGTTGTTTTCATCCACACGCTTCATAATATTATTGTCAAGCTGGGTTTCTATGACCATGTAATGGATATTAAAACGATAGTTTTCCAGCACTCACGCGTTTGTCGATTTCGCCTATTGAGAATGAGAGATAGAATAGCCTGCTTCCAACCACTTGCTAACTGAAGCCTATTCAGTGAGTGTTTAATAAGCCGATATAGTAGGAGAGTGCTGGAACGAGTGAAGAGGCTTCACAGTCAGCGTTTTTAACACTTTTTGTAAGCAATAGGTTCTACAGGAACCTAGATTTTAGGGTGCATCAATGGATTATTTTTATACGAGCTAACGAGGCAAAAACTATTATTCGTCCGTTGTAGGTAAATGACTTCAGATTTATTGGTATTTTCTGGAGATGTTACTGATTTCACCGAGGGATTATCCACCAGGTAAGGTGGGCGAGACAAAAGAGTCAGCAAGTAGTTTGGCTAGCACTCAGGTTTAGCAGGATTGAGAAACGCACATCAGTCATTAGCGCTACATCCAATCGAAACCAACTGGGAGCGAGTACATAGTTGTCAGTCAAGTCTCATAAACTGTCAATGTCCAGCTCTTGCTACGCTGGACCCGACGTTGTCCCTCGAAGACTTTCAGAAACGCTTCTTTTTAGCCAACGTGAAAACCAAAACACTGATTGGCAACTCAAGAATTCTTCATTCTTACGCCAACATATGACCAACGATAATGTTATTACAGAAGGAGGTCTAAGAACAAATGTTATAACAAGAAATCACGATATTACTTCTGATAGTTTTTAATCTTCCTTCTGAACAGCGGTGAGACGATGACTGTCGGATTGATGACCCGCGAAAATTACGGGGAAGTTTGGTTTGAGCAAACAATCCTGATATCCTACTCGCTATTATATCTTTATTACTATTATAATTTAAGTATTTTTAGTGAATTGTAATTGCATTGATCTTGCTTTACAAATCGATATTATTTAAAAACACTAATATTGTTATTAACTACCAACCTTGAATATTCTGTGTATATAAACATGTATATAATTGTAGAGCCAGAAGAGGAATTTATTGAAAAGAATATTCTTTGCTCGATTATGTTGTGTTTTATAAATCCTGAATTGATCGTTCAATCTTCAACTACACTGACAATAGTCATTCAAATAGCCCAGCTCACTGGGTTCCTGTAGTCCTACGTCTTCTTAGTCTGTTTCCTGTGTCTTATCGGTGTGGGATTTGTAGTCTAATGTCGAGTCGTTCGTCTAAATCCCAGTTAAAACCACTCCGATTCTAGGACTGTTTTAGTCACTACAGAAACTTTTACTCTCAGTGTAGTGTCTGAATAATGGCACTGCCACAAATACACACTTCCAAGAAACCTCGTTATGCACCCTACAACCATGCTTGAAGTCATTCTGTTGGTAATTGCATGCATGGTGGAATCAGAAACAGTGTCTGAGCAAGTTAATCTTTAGGCGTTCACCTGCTTATCTTTAGTAAAAATATTACTTAGGCTTTCAGTTATCACTTGATAGCTAGGAAGCTTTACGCTTTGCTTTTAAAAGAGACCACTCCCTCGATAGCGCTTTTCTTACGAAAAACAGATTGCCACAGCTTCTCAAGTTACGCTTCTCTAACCGCAAAGATATTTATGTCTCACTCAGAGACAGCTGTGTGGTGTAGTCTCAATTCCATGTCATGGTTCTCTATGTGCACCATAACTTTCTTTTAGCTACAAGTGGACTGTATGTACCACCCTACAGTTTCTTACATCTTCTTGAGGCTTAATGCTACAGTCGGAGAGAATTAATCCACATCCTTATTCACCGCGAATTGCAAACATTCCAGCTGCTCATCCACCTTAATGAATGATAGCATCTGGAACTGGGCACCGCCACTACAGCTTCTGTCATTCGGTGGAAAAGCAGCATCGAATAAGGCTGCCGTCCTTATTTAACTATCCCATTAACAACTAGGTGAATTTCCACTTCTCTAACTGCCTCTAGTTATTGACGATCCTATTGGGACATTACCTATAGGCGGATATCTGCTAATGAAACAGTTTGTCCCAGATAACCCGCCGCTAAACTTAACGTGTGTCACCCTGCATAATGTTTTCATGGGGACCGGTGATCATAATAGGGTTCACCAAGTAGCCTTAGAAAAGATACTGTGTTTCTCACCAATCCCAATTATTGATCTATTAAAATCACCAGGAATGTGGTCAGATCCATTTGGTTGAATTTGCTCGAGTTGCTTCAGTCAGTTGTAACTTGTGGTTCGCAATGTATGACTGAGACCTATACATTCCACCTTATCAAAGGCCTACTGCTGTTTGCAGTCATAAAATACCTGAGTGTCTCAGGAAGTCTACTCACTGCGATATCATTGGCTAGAGCTGATTGGAGTTTACTGACTATGTCAACGTAGGGATTGATATCAACACAAGTGAATATAATCACAAGCGATTCCAAGGGAATAGCCAAGCACTCTAAAAGTCCCCGGATGTCTTGAAGATATTGTATTTTCCTAATTTTTTCAAAGTCCTAAATTACTACCTTTATTGCAGTCCCGCGATGGTTCCCCCTCAAGATGGATCGATCTTATAGTCTGTTAACTATTTCAATTTATCGGTGAAATTAGCGTATAATTTGGTACATATGTATGCAGAAATATTGTCAGACATTTTTGATTATAGGTTTTCAGACCGTTTTGATGTTCATTAAAAGCGGCAAATGTTCTTCACTAAGTCCTACAGTTCTTCAAGGGTAGTTCGTCATGGAATAATCCACAACATGTGATGTATTGATTGTACATATGTTTGTATTAAGTAATTGAGTGGATTCCAATTAATGTAACTGTTGGTCAATCTTGTTTGTGTCCGGACGTTCCACAACTTACAATCATCAACCTGAGAAGGGTTGAAGATGTACTGATGTAAGTCCTGAAATTCCTCAAAGGAATTACATCAAGACATGATCTGCGAGGTTAGGTGTACTGTTTTTATATACGTGTGTTGTGTCATATCAACTGGTGTTTTTGGATTCACTTTGTTTACTTGTTGTTTACGTACCTTGCTGTTTTGCATGATTTTGTTAACATTTTCGTCGTGCTTACTTCTGAGGTTTTTTCTAGTCTTCTACATCAATGAATGAATTGATTGATGCTGAAGAGAGCAGATGGGTCATATACGCCGGGGAGGCTAGTTCTGAGAATGGCATGCACACGGAGATAACGATTAGCTTAGAAACCAATGAATGAGAATGATTGCTTCTATTTTGGCTGTGGTGTCACACGCCGGTGATCAAGAGTGTAGACGACTGGGGCTTGCATACATCACCGTTGCTAGAACTGAGGCATAATGAGTGACAAGCGATCGCAGCGGTAATTGGTAGTGAATAGATAAGAGGATGTTAGAAGAGTATCATGAGGTCTGCTATGGTCACGTTGAGTTCTACAAGAGTCATTCTAGCAAGTGGCGATTGTGTTGCAAGATGTCAAGAGGATACCTTTAACTGAAGGGCGTAGGTCGTCGTCGATGAGTGAGATTGCGCCGTGAGTGTGCCAGTGGTGTGCTGGCTTTGCTGTTTGCTCTCCGTTTCAGATTTCCCGTGTGGCCCAGGTTCTCGCAATGGCATCCAAGCCAACGTGTATTGGTCGTAATGGAAAAAAGGGATGGATCCCCTTTTTGCCGGGGAGTGTCAATGTAGTTGAAGATTGGACTATCAACTCATTTCTTTTGGCTCAAACCCAGCTTCCCTATATTTTCGCGGAGACACCGATATACCAGTCATCGTCTCATCGGTTGCTGTTCAGAAGGAAGTTCCAAAAACTTTCAGAAACCTTCCCTTGTAATAACAGTATTGTTGGTTATATGTTGGCGTTAGAATAAGAGATTCTGAAGTCGCCAATCAGTGTTTTGGATTTCGATTTGGTTAATACTAAGCGTTTCTGAAAATCTTCGAGGTACAGCGTGAGGCCCACCGTAGCAAGAGCCGGACATTGACGGTTTATGAGACTTGACTGACATTTATTTTGAAACAATAGCTTCAATGGTGATTTGGCATATATTGGTATGTGGCTCCGTATTCTTTTTAACTTCAGTCCTACTGCAGATCTTAGCGACTCTCACCCCAAGATTGTAGTGGTAGATAATTCCCAAGAATTATTGGCCACAGCGTTCATCACTGAACATTGGATGCTGACCCTCACTGTTTAAGTCAACTTGTTTAGCTAAGGGATTCCGTTCAGGCATCTACGCCACTTGGCGCGCCGACGTGTTACGTTCGTTCTTCCGTGCACGATCCGCATCTAGTTAAGCAATCATCTCGTACTCCTGATTGGTCCCAAAACAACTCTAAATTTGGATGATCAATTCTGGTGTTTTGCTTTGCCTTTGGTCCACGCGGAACGAATGCTATGAAAGTTGTGGGTAATAGATTTGGCGTTAGTACACTTCGTACCATCCGCAAACGTCAACACCCCTAGCATCTAAAAGATAAACAGAAGATGCGAGGCAAGCAGCTAAGCACCAGAAAGAGACGAAGTTTGTGGACGTAAATAGAACTCTAATGTCCGTTCGTTCTGCCACTCGCCTGTTGTAGCTTTGGTTGACTCCGAAGGGAGTTTCGCTTTGGTTGATTATATGTAGTTTTCAGTATGTGGTGTGTTAAGTCAGTGTTGCTTCTGTGAACGAAGTTGACCGTTCTCAACATTAGTCGTCCGTTATGGTCGAAAAAACAGACAACAATAATAATCATAACGTATATAATTAGTTTAGGTAATGTAGACTTAAAAAGAAAAAGAAAGGAGACGTAAAGCAGACAGCTAGTGAAACTGGAAACTGATATATACATATGCATGTAGCACATATATGTACAAACGCACATATATTAAAAAAACAATGTAAGGGGCGTAATAGTCAACGTAGTCAGGATGGTGAGACAAAAGAGAATATGAAGGAGTAAAATGACGTGTTTAAGTATCCAACCTTAGTAGCGTGTGAGTTTATGGGGATAGGCCGTTTTGGTGTCATCCTTGTACCGCTGCATGAGTGACTGGTCTCCGCTTAAAGCTTTCCACAGAAGGTGAAATTGCCGCATCTACCGGTGGGGTGTTCCAGGGGCGGCTTGCTCGGAAATAAAATAAATGGGAGCGCACTCGAGTCTTCGTCCTCTGGTGAGTCATCCTTCGTGGATTCCCACGAGGAATCCTATGGGTACATAATGGCTGAATACCTTTTTTGGTTGATTCTGGTCATTCGCAATATTATGGACAGTAATTAAGATCATGGTAGCTAGGCGTGAAAAAATGATTTCTTTAACCGTTCACCACATATTTTGTTTTTCGTTCGTCTCTGGACTGTTTCCAAGAGGGTTAACATCCCTTCTAAGCAGTGGGTGAGCGGTGATATTGTGAGCATCAAGGTGTGCCCCAATGTTTATTTTGCACAACTTTAGAAGAAGCTCAGCAGTGCATGTATGTGTGACTGCATATGCCCCCCTACATCGCCCGTGTAATTCACTCTCCTTTCCATTTTTAGTTAGAAATTGACCTAATTCGCCCTCCAACGTTGTGCACGACAGGTTTTTGTCGCACAGCTTGAAACTTGCATTCTGCAGCCTACAGGCGCGTAGTTGCAGTGCTGTGCACTTATGCCGGTTGAAAGGCATGCCACTAGCCGTCGCCCAGTCTTCCGAAATTTTCACTTCTGCATATCTAAGTCTTCCGAGCACTTTGTCGCTCTCCATATCCTTACGTCGTCAGCGTTAAGAGGAGCCGGGTAGCTAAGACAGCATGGCGAGCCATCAATAAAAATCGAAGACATTAAAGGCTCCAATGCAGAACCCTGCGATACCCCTGATGACGAACTGTGTCAGGATGATTGGAAACGATTGAACTTAAGGCAGAATTTGACTTCACTTAGGCAGTGCCCTAACCATGACAGAAGCGACCCACCTGTACCTGCCTGACTTATTTTGTGCTGGAGAAGTCATAGTGAACTGTGTCAAATGCCTCGTCAAAGTTTTAGATCATGTGAACATGATTATTTATGTCCCAGCATGATGTTCAATCATTTCAAGCTGACAGTTGATCTGTTACACAGGTGTCTATTAGTTCTGTCGAGTTTTTCCCCGATGTGATCATCAATCAGAACTTCCAGTACTTTCGATACCACTAAGAGTAATGATACTGGTCTTCAACTGGTGGCATTTTGTCTACCTTCACCACTGAAAATAGGAGAAAGGAAAGCGCTCTTCCACTCACTCGGCAGTTTCCTCGAATCCACCGAGTGTGAGAACAAGTGGGATGAGGGCCTACAGAAAGCTTCGGGGCACCGTTCCAGAACAGACGGCCTGGTGTCGTCACAACCTGTGGACTTCCAGGCGTGAGTTTCTGTAACTTCCCTAATACCGGTCCCGGGCTTCTTTGTGGAGTAGCTACTAGGTTTTCCGTAGGTGAAATAATACTGTCTCCTTTTCGGCCTATACCGGTAATACCCGCAGTGCTGCATAATTGCTAGTCAAAGTCCGAAATGAATGTTCCAGTCATTTCCAAACTAGTGTGGGAGAGCATATGAAGTTTACTGCCGAGGTGCAGGTTCTGATTCCTCGAGGTAAGCCGTTCCATGTTTAAGAATATGTGAATTTGGGGAAGTTTCCACGGAGTGATGATTTATCCACAAATGTATTTTATACCATTTCACAATTTCCCAGGACATACTTTCTTCCTGAAATAGATTTCAATCACGTGAGGATATAGCACTAATCCAATTATATGTTGTTTATCGGTTAACCATAACTATCAGGATGAAACAAAGCGAAATTTGGGTTGTCGCTCAACTTTGGTGGTGACCTTAGTGAATGGGTGGCAATTTAACATTTATACGAACATGTTCTGATCGCTTGTACTATGATTCAAGAATTTACACCTTCGAAAAGCGCTAATCTATGCTAATTCATAGCTGTAATTTATAACATTGCTGATCGTGCCTGTAAAAACTGCATGTATTTCTTGCAAACAGCCATTTATAAAAAGTATAAACTATTATTATTGTAAATGTTTTATGTTACTGCGGATGTTTGGTTAGGCGGGTCGTGACAGCCACCTGATGAGAACTGTATGTCTGTATGTATGACATTTTGTGTTAGAGCCTTAAGAATAGTGTTAGACTGATAATAAGTAGTCATTCGCCCATTCTTCTCCGAAAGTAGGTTAGTGGGCGAATCATTTGTAGTGTCAAATAAAAGCATATCTTTCCCCGTAATAGTCTGTTTTGGCACTGCTTCATTAGATTTCACTGGCGTGTCTGCTTTGCTTAACTAATTGTATCGGGTGGAAGTTATACGAAAGACTGATGATTCTTTGATGGGTCTTGTCTTGACTGTTGCTTATTACCCGAGATTATAGATATAGGTGGAAGAAGTAATAGATGCAGTTTCCAATCCCTTACATTAAAAGGCCTGTTATTTCTGATATAAGAATTAACATGACCATATCTTGCAAAGTTTCTCAGTGTGTCATTATCTTTTTAAACACCCGCACTGTCGACTCCCGTTTATAGAAGTCATTCTATCACTGTCTAAAAAGAATGGCTGTCCATATGGGCCTGTTTTAGTCTGTTAACTCTGCCTATGACAGTACCTGTTTGAATTATGATGGGTTTCAGTGATGATGGACGCGTACCAGTGACACATGACTCCTCGAAGACTTACTTTGTGCTCCTGTACATAGGAGTATTGATCGTTGGAGTGGTAGTTTGAAATAAGAGGTACAGGACTCTAAGGTCTACACATCAACCTATCATTTGGTTTAACACTAGGTATCCCGTTATTGTTTTTATCGCCAGAATAATCTGGTTAATAAAACTTCTGAAGTTTTTGAGCTGCATATATCTAATATATCTACGCTATCTATTCGTTCAATGGACTACATCAAGATATATAGAAATATTGACTTCGTATTGACAAAAAATTCCGAGTATGTGTTGAATGGGTTACAAATACTTGAAGAAAATTAAAGCTTGAAGTCATTTCCCCTAGCTATTTTTGGTGTGTATGATATCGAAGCTTATTCTTGATTTATATCCGAATAGGGTATTAATTCAAAATAAGCGATTTACTTGTATGAATTTGTCAGCATTTTCATCGTAACATCACAAGTGAATTGTACTCGATGTAGAATAATAATAATAAAAATAGTTTATATTATCTTATAAGTGGGTGTTTACATGAAATGCATGCCATTTTCACAGGCACGATCAGTTATGTTATAAATTACAATCGTGGAGTATTATAGGTAAATAATTATTCATCGGTATAAAGGTATATTCCACAACTGCAATCCAGGATCCGTCGTGGGGCAAGGGAAAAGGTAATCCACGAAGCCATTGTAGGATATGGGACCAGTAGTGTTTGCATATCATTTTTCATCTTGAGTAGCCAAATATCTACATTCCCTATTATCATTCAAAAAGTATAGAAGCTGAAATGGTGAGAGGGAAAGGATATTTTTTGTTTCAGAATTCAGAGAATGGTGAACTTTTCCTAGCTACATGCGACAACACATGTAAAAGTGTATACGTTGTGAAGATCTATGAGGGTCTGTTAATTCGGTTCTTCTCACAAATGTTCGTTTAGCTCCAGCGTATTTTACAGGGGAATGCTATCTTGTTTTTTGCAAGAGGTAACATTTTGCGTTTGTTTTGTTTGTTGGTGCGCCAGTACCACGCTAGGCCATTTTCATCTCTTTCAGAGTCGATGACGTCACATACATTAATCGATATTTTCAATTTTCCGCCTTCAACTAATTTCAAGTGCAATCCAGTATGTACTGACATGTACTCTCAGTAATCCGCAGAATTCTAACCAATGAATGTTAGATTGAAAATGGTAGCTGAAGAGGTCAAGAATAGGGCGTCTGTTTCTGATATCTCACGTCAATACTTCTAACGAAACGAACCCTTGGTTACCAGTAGTTTATGCCGTTTTACCAAGCTCTGCGATGTGTGGTTCACCCTCTGCAGTGAGTGAATCAATATACAAGTGAGTTGAAACGGATAACAACAATCTTTATCGGAAGACTGCACGTACTTCGTTATCAGAAGGCGTAATGTCCACAGACCACTGTAATAAGCAGACCGAACGATGCACGATGCAGGAAATACTGTCAGGAAAGGCAAAGTAAATGGGAATAAATTTCATGCAAGTCTTCGATTTTCTAAAAATGTTCTCCCACCTTCTGAAGAGATGCCTTCTCATTTCCCAATTGTTCTGGAATATTGAAATGCAAGAAAATGTGCAATAAATTGGTTTACGAAAATACGGATATAAGATATAGCTTTTAGTTGTTATTATTATTGATTTTTAATGCAAATGGTTTCTAAAAATGATGAGCCTACAGCTGTCATCATTCAAAATTTGGTGCTGACCGCTATCATAGTAGTCAGCTGACAAAGAGAATCCACAACAGAAACCCACTTATGCAATATGGCAAGATCATAAGCTGGGCCAAATGCACAGCGAAACTTGAGTCGATATAAGATTGGCTACCAGGCTGAATGATGAAGACACAGGTGTCAATACTCCAGCATGAAAGAAGTAGGCAGTACAATGTCTTGTAAATATGTGTAAACTGAATGGAATCAGTTTGTCAAACCCAATTTAGACTTAGTGGTCTTATTCTCAGAATGTCTCCAACCATGTAGAAAATGAATGGGAACTAGAAAAGAGCCACTGACAAAACACATAAGCAACTCCGACTCCCAGAGTCATTACTTGGCTCATCTGATCAGCGAGATCAGTCGCTAGTCAACATACACAAACTTATTTGAATGAGTACAACTCCCGGAACTAGGTTTCCTGTAATAGGCAGAATTAAGAAGAAGTAATAACTGGTTGAATTAGAAGCAGGACTCCATGACTAGGAGAGTGATTCGATACTTGTAGATTTTCTATTAGTCAGGTTATGGAAAGGAACGCTCACAAGATTTGTATGGGTCATCCATACGTCTTAAAATGTCTAAAGTTAGTTTGTGCTAATATACTCAGTGTCTGAAGTAAACTTCTCGAACGCAGTGTAATATCCTAATCAACTATCACGGAAACGTGGGTGTCTGTTGGCGGTAACCCGTCCACTAGTGGTGCATAGAAAAGTTTCAGGAAATACCCAGAATGGTTGCAGTTGGATTTAATCAATTAAGGGATCTTACTAAAAATGATTCGTTCTTTGTGAATAAATATGCCGATTATGACACGCCTCTGGTTAAGAAAAGATTAGGTTTCTGTCTTGTTTTCACTAGGCCACAAAATATCGGACTAAAATATGGTGAAACGGGAAATCACTGAACTCCTTGAATCACCAGTCTACGAAGAAATATTGAATTCCAGCTAGTTATGAATTCTTATCAGCCTCAATAAACTTTTGTGTATCAGGGGAAAACAATCAGGAAAAGTGACCCTATTTCAAACTTTTCTAGCTGATCAATTTCCGATACATTTGGCAGACTTTAATTAGGCAAATAACTGTAGCTCTGTTGACGTAATTCGTTTAATTTATCTTCAGTGAAGAATGTTATCTCACAATAAGCATTCCAGAAGTAAATCATTTTAAGATTTTTCCTAAAGCCCACTCCTAGCGGTCGTAGCGGTCCCGGAAAAGTTCATCCCTGGATATTATTTGCCCTCGGTGAGACCATGACAACCATTTTCCTAGTTATTATTAAACATTAGGGAAACAGTTCACGTATCAAGAGACTGAGAATAGGTTGTCATTAGTCCGAACCGCAAAACCCGAACTAAATGTGCATGTTGACCACAACAATACACTTTATCACCAAAAATTGCTTCACCGCAGTTAGTAGACACCAAAATGAAAATTCAGGAGTGGTCTTAAATCAGGCGATTACTTCGAATCATCAGGCGTAAAAGGGTTTTAAGTAAAAATGGTCCGATACAAGTTTTGATGCTTATATATTCTGCACATCGTATTTAATTTCTATCGGAATTCGTTTGGAACATGAGATACAGTCAAGGAGACCGTTTTCATGTATGAAGAGCACTCATGATAAGGCTAAAATTATCTAAAAAATATTTCGAGACAGGACCCACTTTGCTGGTTGAATTACCAATGTAAAATTTCATCATCTTTTAGTCCCTGTTCTCGGCAAACATTCAGATTTATTTCTTATGGCATGAACTTCTGAGGTTTAGGAAATCATAAGTGCCAAGTATTTTGTCCGATAAATGGTCGTCTTAGTCCTTTTGTTATCGTTTTCGTCATGGGTCAGCCGTCATTATTCTTACACTCTTTATCTGATGACATTTTCATAGGTCAGTGGGGTGGTAGATACAAAGCACTAATAACCGTATCTAGGATTTCAGCTGAATTTGATATTGGACAAAAAAAAGCGCGCTCCTTGAATACGACGTGCTTTTTCCTCTCCAACCGGAAAATACCAATTCTGTGAATTATCCGTTTGGGAAACCTGATCTTCCTAGCCGGTGAATTTAATTCAACCATTACTTACATAGTAAATCTCTGTGTGGTAAGTCCAGCTGTCTCGAACTACTGCCAAAGCTTCAGGTGCTACTTTTGTAGCAGCATCTTCCTCACTCGTTCAGAGAAACAAGACTTGTTGGTCTACCACGTGATTGCCGTGAAGCCGATCATTCAGAAAGTACTAGGTAAAGTCGAAAACCTTTTCTTTTCCTTGCCTTACACTTTTTCAGTCTTATTCTTGCTCTTTTGGTTAGAAACTGTTGCTCTCTTAGACGTACATAGCATAATTTATAGTGATTGTTAATATGGTTGTTGAAAGCAGCCTTAAAAAAGCCACTAGAATACCGTACTCTGTAGTCACAAGGGCTTCAGCCAGGGAAGGAAAAAATCCAGGGATTTCAACCCCTTCCCGCATACCGATCCTAAAGACTCGTGTAGCTTTAGTCTGCCCTGATACAACGCCTGCATTGCCACAGTCTAGTACTGAAACGGCACAGGCAATACCAGAAGGACAGAATTCTACACCTGCATCAACTGTAGGCCAGTGTGTGAAACACATCAAGCCTAAAAGGAAACGTTCAAGACGTCATAAGACCTCGAAGGCGTCATCAAGGAAAGGGGATGAATGCCAGGCGTGCAGCATCACAGTTTCTAAAACTGATTCAGCGTTTGAATGTAATTTTTGCAAACGATGGGTGCACTGCCGTTGTGACAAAGAAGTACCGAAAGCATACTATGAGTTTATGAGAAATAACCCATGCCCATGGTTTTGGTACGTGTGTCCACTTTGTCGCCCTGGCATAGTCCCACAAAGCGTGTCTGCGGATAGCAGAAATAACACACTCTTGTGCCCCAACACAGTATCATGCAGCTCCCCCCTGCTAAACTCGCACTGCCGAAACTGGTCAAAGACTTAAAGAAGGACACACCAGCCCTACTGACTGGAAATGCCAATTCTCACAAGGTGAAGATTAGCAAGGTTCCATCCACATCAGGGGAGGGCAAAATTACAAAGGCACCACTTGCATCCACTAGCAAGCCTGGCAACACAAAAAAGGCTGTCCAGGTACCGATGAAGCCTAATGTTGCTAATGATGCAAAGGACTGCAAGAAGCCGAAGGCAAAACCTAAGTCTGAGGGTAGTCGGTCTAACTCTCTCATCCTCTTTAACGTACCTGTGAGCACGGATAGCTTGCTCGAACAACGGGCCCTGTTTGATCAGGAACAGTGGTCCAACCTGTGCAGCAAACTAGGTCTGAACATTAGTTCAGCAAAACTGTGCAGACTGTACAGGGGTGTCCACACGCCTCAGGGTAAGCCACCCCCATTACGGGTTACACTGGACTCTGCCGAAGAGGCCGAAAAAGTACTGTTAATGGCTCAGGTACTAGCCCTGGACAGAAGTTCTAACATAAGAGCGCGGCAAGATAGACCATGGGCTGTCAGAAATATGGCGAGGGAGTCACCGGAACTGATGCCTTCCACCTCTATGGTGGTACACGGTGTTCCGGAGCTGGAAACCGGCACTGCTTGTGAAAAACACATGCACGACGTACAACAATGGAGATGGCTGTCATCTCAGATGGCCCCTGGCGCTTCTGGAGCCATCTCCATTTTCCGACTACCTCGTCCCGCTCATCTAACATTGATTAACTCTCCAAAGCTGCTGTGTGTCACATTCAACTCCCCGGAGCAGTTGTCCATATCACTTCAACGGTGGTATGAGACCAAGGGAAAAATTGGAGGACACATCCGATGCTGTGAAAGCAGACCCAGAAATATAAGGAGGCAGCAAACTGAGGCTTTAATACGACCCCAAGCTTCGGTGACACTAGAGCGATGCAGCTCTGAGAATAATAGTCTGTGTCTCCCAAGTGTCCTGCCTAAATCCATTGAAAAAAACTACAACGGGCCGGTTCTATCGGAATCGGCCAACTAGTTCCAACATCAAGTCCCCCACCAGCAGACGGTTTCACGTCAACTACCCCACAACACTCTGAGGTTGTTAGACTCACTGTCAGTTGCCTATATAGCAATGTGAGGGGGCTGAGAGGGAAAGTAGGTGAACTCCGAAATCTCCAAGCACACCTTCAACTGAAAATAATCATTCTTACTGAAACGTGGCTAAACCCCACTATCGCCGACAATGAAATCAGTATAGGTGATATGGTACTGGTCAGAGAGACAGGGATAATAAGGAAGGAGGGGGAGTTGCTATATACTTTGATAGGCAACTTAAATGTGTGCGCGCAACGGACCCACCACTTATCGAACTCCCAGACTCCATATGGTGTCATTTCACCGTAGGCCACACCAAGCACTTACTGGGTGGCATCTACCGATCTCCCACCTGTGGGGCAGAGCACAATCAGCTACTGCTCAGCACTATCACAGGAATACGAGATTTGGGCTACGACCAAATCACCATAGCTGGAGATTTCAATGCTCCATCACTGAACCTTGGCTCCGGGTGTGCTAAGGGAAAATTTGGCCGAAACCTACTGCAAACTATTCGAAACACGGGACTGACTGAGAATGTTGGAGACGACACTAGGTGGGGCCCTAGTGGAAAGTCATCAAAACTAGATTATATTCTAACTAGTGACCAGCTACTCGTCGAAAAGGTCCAGATCATGACTCCTCTGGGAAGCAGTGACCATGCAGTCATAGGTTTCGATCTTGTCCTCCGTGAGCGTTTGCAATGGGATGTTACGCGACCATGTCTGTGCTACAGCAAGGCTGACTATGCTGAAATGCGGAGGCTCTTGTCCGACGCAGACTGGCCCTTAGCATGGGACGACCTATCTGTGGATGAACACTGGGAAGTGGTAAAAAAGATTATCCATACAGCAATCTCGGATACCGTCCCTTTAGTCACAACACAGCCTAAGAGAAAGACGTCATGGTTGAAGAGAGGCACGCAACGTATTCTGCAAGCAAAGCGGAGGCTTGGTTTACGTGGCGTGTATCTAAGAGTCAGACCGACCATGATGCATACCTCGAACTCAGGAACCGGTGTAATGCAAGAGTTAGGAGGGACAGAAGGTCATTCCAGGCTAACCTTGCTAAAAAACTCCTATCAAACCCTAAAAACTTGTACCGATTCATGTCGGAAAGAAAACCGACAAACCAAGGGGCATGCGCCTTAGTAGGCCCAAACGGTCAATATCTCACTAGTCTGGAGATGGCTGAAACATTCAGTTCAGCCTTCGCTAAACAGCTAAACAGCAATGTGGATATTACAGTTACGGACCAAAATGGTGGCACCACTATTTCAGAGGAGGAAGACCTAGCGACTACTCCCCAAATAAACCCCGCAATAGTACTAAGGAAGCTACAGCGACTCATACCTGGGAAGTCCCCAGGTTGTGATGACATCAGGCCATCTGTTCTGAAACAGTGCGCCGAGGCTCTCTGTAGACCCCTGTGCGACTTGTTCCAACACTCAATGGATTCGGGGACCCTGCCAAGGGAGTGGAAAAGAGCCATCCTTTCTCCAATCTTCAAGGGTGGGGACAGGCAAAACGCTGCTAGCTATAGACCAGTAGCTCTACTCCCAGTGGTATCAAAAGTACTGGAAAGTATTATTGACGACCACATCAGGGAATATTTCGATAGGACTAATATACTACATGAAGCCCAACATGGTTTCAGAAAAGGCAGATCCTGCGTCACTAACCTACTGTCAGCTTGGGACGACTGGACATCATGCTGGGACTTGAACGTACCAGTCCATGTGGTCTTCCTAGACTTTGAGAAGGCATTTGACACTGTTCACCATGACCTTCTCCTACATAAAATAAGCCAGGCAGGCATAGGTGAGCCACTTCTGTCATGGTTGAAGGACTACCTAGCCGACAGGCAATTTTGCACTAAGGTTAACCGAGTCCGATCATCTTGGCACAGATCGTCATCAGGAGTGTCGCAGGGTTCTATCCTAGGACCACTGATGTTTTTGATTTTCATCAATGATCTACCACGCCGTCTGAGCTGCCCGACTCTCCTGTACGCTGACGACGTAAAAATATGGAGGGCGATAAAGTGTCCGGAGGACTCAGATAGGCTACAGGAAGACCTAAACCTTCTGGAAGACTGGGCGGTGGCCAGTGGCATGACTTTCAACTTGAAAAAGTGCAAAGTAGTGAAGTTGCGCACCTGTAGACTGCAGAATGCAAGTTACACCCTGTGCAATGAAAGCTTGTCCTGCACAACGTCGGAACGCGACTTAGGTCTAGTTCTAACGGAAAAAATGGACACAAGCGTAAATTACACAGGGGATGTAGCGAGGGCATATGCGGTCATACACTTTACGCATAGACAGTTAGGTGCACTCACTCCTGAGCTCTTTCTAATGTTGTACAAAACATACGTCAGGCCACACCTTGAGGTGCATAATATTATTGCACCCCCAATGCTGAGAAGAGATGCCAACCTCTTGGAAAGAGTCCAACGACGGGCAACAAAAGGAGTGGTTGGTCTCCGAAACAAACCATATGATGAAAGGCTGAAGAAATTAGGCCTGTTCACACTTAGTTACCGTCGGCTTAGGGGGGATTTGATTACTGCCTACAAAATAACAAATGACCAGAATCACCCAAACAAAGGTGTTCTGCCATTGAGTAGGTATAGGCTTCCACGTGGAAATCCCAGAAGGATAGCTCACCAGAGGGCAAGGACCCGGGTGCGCTCCCACTTCTTTTCACTGCGGGTTTGTCGTCCCTGGAATTCCTTACCGGCAGATGTAGCTATGGCACCGTCTTTGGACGCCTTTAAGCGAAGGCTGGACAACCATGCAGCGATACAAGGACTGCATCCAAATGGCCTATCTCCTTAAAATCGCATTTACCAATCAGGGTAGATAATTAAACTCGTCATTTTACTTCTTTACATTCTCTCCCGTCTTACTCTCCTGACAACTTATTAATATTATAATTACTATTATTATTATTACTATTACCGATATATATATTATTCTTCAAACTTAATGAGCTGACTGTTGTTACGTTTCCTATTTTCGTTTCTGTCTCTTAGTCTGAATAGCTTCACTAATTATATCTATTATTATTATTATTACTATCTCTTTTCTCTTGTCGACAATACCGAAGGACTAACTGGCGAAAGGATCAACTCCAATCACAGTAGTAACAGTCTTAACATACCTCATACTACAAACCACATATAATTAATCCCAGCACTACTCCCTTTGGAGTCAACCAAAGCTACGACAGTCGAGTGGCGGGACAAGCTACGCAGAAGTTTACCGAAGATCAAGAACCTATACCTCACAATCAAGAAGCGAGCACAAAGAAATCAAATTGGTTTATACTAGCTCGTAAAAACGATATTGGATATTGGATATTGAACTCCGTTTTCCGCGCATGTTTCCGCTCTCAAGGACATTTATGGGTTTCAGGCTTTTGTGATGTTGTGATATCTACCGATGTAAATGTCCGATCTTTCTTATAACTTGTGGTGATAGTTTATGAGTTAACTTTATTCACGTCATGATTTGTATGTGCCAAAAAAGCATACTGGTAATCATGTTTACGATAGAAGCCGACAAGTTGGTGGTTACCCAGTCTGACGAAAGTGGCAAAAAGTGGGCATGTACAGTAGTAAAAAGAAATAGGCGACATAATTTTACCCTCTCTTGTCCCACATTTGTCCAGTATCCAACTTTGAACACCATCGAAATATTGTTTTTTGTGATCTAAGCAATACTTTACCAAAATGTAGCCAGTATTTTCCACCATCTGGTCAAGATTTGCACATTAATTCATCACTTATCACTGCCCTAAAATCTGCGCAAATTTTAATCATTATTTAACCAATTTTCGCCAGTTTTTGCCCGACTGCGTACCGGTTTTCCTACGATGAAACGGTCTGAATATTCACTACTGAAAATTTCCAATCACCTCTCAAAATCATTTTGCATTGTTTTTCAGTCGTTGATACTGTCGGATTTTATTTTGCGCTGTCATCTTGGGACAATTTTAGCCGCGTTGTGCAGGGCTTTCGCAGTACTGTAAGCTTGGTAGGCCTATCTTAGTTAACAGTGCAAACAGACACGTGAAATTTATGCAAGAATGTGCCATGGCGTAGGCTACAAACTAATGGCTGCCAGGAGACTTCAGTGAAGTGATTGAAGAAATGCCATATGTAAAAGATGAATGATATTTGTTTGGGGTTAACTGTAAAATAAATGCTGGGATACTGAAGTAAACGACCTTCTGAGTGGTCCTGGAAGGATCAAGAAAAACATCTACGTTAGCTAAAAGTTAACCACTCAAGCGGTAAAGACCAATACAGAAGTGAAATGAAGAGTTAAATGTTTGTATTCATATACCTATGTGCCTGGTACTGGGCTCCATAATCTCTGCTTACATACTTTATTGAGGAATGATATCCTGGCTACAGAGTAAAAATAATCTCTGGTGCTTCTCAGTTGTTCAATTCTAAATACGTGGAGCATTTCCTGTAAGAAACTTGAATGTATCCCAACACTAGTTTGTGTTTCAGTACAAGTATTATTTCTTTGAATGCACAGAGTGTATGATAGCGTTATTTCGTACTTTCGTATAAGTCACAGTTACTTCCATAGTTCAGTTGTCAATTTTATTTTTTTATTGCCTGTCCTGTTCATGTAATGATTTCGGTTAATGCACTGTAAAAGTACAGGAAATACAAAAACGAAATGTAGTAAAAACACTGATCAGTAATGCCCAGAAGGAAAGATAATTAGATGTAGACTAAAACCGAATTTCATAATCTGAATAATCAGGAGGAGTGAATATATCTGCGTCATTGTGAATGATTTTAAACTGTTACCAATGGTCTTTAACTGCTGATTCTAAGCAACCCCAAAACCTCGTGCATGCATTACGTAAATTGTATTGAGAGACCCAAAGAAGTTGAAACTTTTTAGATTGGTGCCATGTTTTCTTTCTGTCTCATAACTTTCTAACCTCGTCATTCAACGGTAAAGGTATTGACCACTATACAGTAACTTCGGGGCGTGTACCCCAACAGGTCGAGTGAGATAATTAGAACAAGGTAGTTCTTGAGCGAACAAATGTTTTCGACAACTTATGGCTGCACAATTATAAATCCACGAATATTTGATTTCAATAAAGAAAAAATCCCCATTTAGACATTTAGAAAACAGAAAGATTGAGCGAAGAAATATTTACTTTTCAATTAGATCCTCATCTTCGGCTCTACTCTAATATATATAGCATTTTAATTACAATACAACAATACAATGCAATTTTATTTTTATTTATTTTGACCACTTCATCTTTAATTTACGTGTTATCCTTGTAAAATTAATTTATTCTATCCATTTCTACCTTTTAAATCTGTATTGATTTTCTTCGTTAACTATTAACCCATTGACACTGTTTAATTATTGTTAACAAACTTATTGCCACTTGATTGGCAAACTTTTGTATTGTAATTAAAACGCTATATATATTAAAGTAGAGCAGGAGATGAGGATCTAATTGAAAAGTAAATATTTCTTCGCTCAATCTTTCTGTTATCTGAATATTTGATTGCCCATAGCCAGTAAAAGCAAATGCAAATTATGACAGAAACTGTATTGTTGTACAGTTATAAGATGGAATAATAATCCATCAGTTAGCATTGTTAATTGAATGCGTATAAAGTGTACATAATTATTACTACTTCGCGACCTTTGCGATTTACACTGAGTTGACCGTGTCTCTATTTGATAGCAGTTCACTATCTAACCTTATTTTATCATTACATTTGCCATCTGTCAGTCCTCAAACTTATATTCAGCGTGCTTCATTTGTTTGTATTTTTTGGTAATCATATTTCCCCTACACCAATAAATATAACTCACCCCACCAACATGTGAGACTTATTTTTTGTTGACTATAAATACATGTCATTCAACTGCCTACTCATTTTATTTTCGTTTCTGAATGGCTTTACATTTTGTATGTGTTTAGCAGACAATATTAACTGACAGACTATTATTCCATCTTATACTTGTACAACAATACGGTTTCTGTCATAATTTGCATTTGCTTTTACTGGCTTTGGGCAATCAAATATTCATGGATTTATAACTGTAGAGCCATAAGTTGTTGAAAACATTAGTTCGTTCAAGGATCATCTTGTTTTGATTATATTTTAGGGATATTTAAATTACTGTAATAATTGAAATAGCATTGTGGAAACATATTGGCCAAGTAGTGGGTTCTGGAATTTAATTGGTTGTTGTCTAAAAAATCATCAACATTTATGCAATTTTAATTCTTGTTGATAGGCTATCAAACTAGTTAATGGTTGCTTATAAGCGTGTGCCGGTATCAATACATTTTCTAATCGTTACAAGTTCATCCAATCTGATAACGATTGTCCACCGAGATCCAACCTGGTAGCTAGTTTTATTATTTCGATTTCAGTACTATCGACACGCTACTAATTCCAAGAGCAGTAGCCATAGAATCCTCTGATACCCGTAGGGTGGATTTTGTGGACTCACCTAGCCGGTCAAGTGCGGTTAAGCAAATAACTGCACTGTTACAGCAAATGCCTGTAGTTTGCACTTATATCAACTATTATGTAATCAGTAAATATTGGTCGATTTTGTTAACTAAATAATATCCTTTTTATTGCGAAATTAATGTAACTTTACGTTTTGTAATTTAGAATTGTCGTAACGGATTCATTCATATTTTTGTTATTTAGACTGCTCCTTTCAAGATTATAAAAATATAATAACATCAGTACAAATCACCTCACTGTATGTCTAGTAGTTATCGGGCTTGGTCGACATAAACACTCATCAGGACGGTTACACTCAATGTTTGCTACCTTTTCTATGCATAGAGTGAGTCTTTGCATTTTACCGACGTCAAGTCTTCGTGCACCACAACTCCTGTGTAAAAGAAACCTTCTATCACACAGTCGTCCAACAAAGTAAATTCTCTTTGATTTTTTCATGTTTCATTACAGTCTAGAATTGATTGGTCACCTTCAAGATGCATCGGAGTCTTATGTACCTGGACAAATGTTTTTACACAAACATTTCGGTTATCGTGGTATCATACTGCAGTGTTGGAAGGGAAGATTATTTGATCGAAATCTGCAGTTCATAGAAGCAGTGTAAGTTTTTATGTTTGTCGTATTTCAGCTTAATTAGAGAACAGAAATTTCCGGAATTCAGGAAGAAAGATGAATCCAAAGTCAATGTATATCAAGTCTTAACTGATCAGAGGGATATTGAATTATGTGTACGTCGGATTTTGTACTAAACTTAGGTTTCTAGAATTGTGCTCTTAAACCTGGGATTACCTTCCTACCAGATGATAAACGGGCTTTTAACGCCATTTATATAGTTTCAGGTTTGTACAAATTAAAAACACTCACTTTCAGAAATGGATTATGTTTTTCACGATGACATTATTCCATATGTTCCTCAGGACGCCTTGCCGATTCGAAATGAATACATGAGTGAATTCCTAATTTCTGCTCCAGACAGAGGTAATTTTTTGGATATCTTTTTATGTGATATATTTTAACTTTGACAGTATTTTGTGACTTATGACTGTGGCTCTACTATAAATCACCTGTGACGGCTGAGTATGATGTTGGCTCCGTTTTTTCCACTCTTAATTCTACCACGCAGCCAAGCGTTCATGACTACTGGATATGGGGAGTTGACTTAATAGTTGTAAGACACTGATTCCAAATCTACTGTGCAGATGAACTCCGAACTCATAATTGTACGAATGGTGAATGAAACTGTCTTAGTCACTAGTAATCATGAAAATGCACCTGCTGGACTTGATCCACTTAGTCTAAAGGTCATTAGGGGATTCTTTGAGATAACCATCTGCTTTGTTCTTAGCGGCAGAACGATAATTCAATAAAAGGCACATCTTTGCTTTCCCGTAACTCGATGAATCATATATTATTTAGTCCACTATCACCACGTTATTTCTTATAACTGAGTCGTAATGTCTAATTTTTTCTACTAACTTTACGTTTGCTAATTGCTATGTTTTCATCTGCTGATTTTGTGCGAAATTTTAGCAGTCGATAAGTTGCTTTCTAGAGGCTTGTTTCTAGTGGAATAGTTAACGTGATTGTTGTGACACCACGTGTCGGGTCCACTTCTACCACCTACACCCTTCACAAACTGATGGATTTTTGGAAGACCTCACTGTTGATAAATTCGGTACCTTCTAGACATGCAAGTAAAGTTTCAGTAAGGTGTTTCAAGCAAATTCTCCATTTGTCAGCTGAAAAGCTACATCTTACGCATATCTATCAGGTGGCACTGCAGCAATGGCATCTAGTTTAGTCTGCGTCTTTGCTGTACTGGACCATTGAGCCGAAGTTGAGTTAGTTGATTGGATCCTCATTACCAGTCTTATTCTCTGTTGAAATAGCCGATACTAGGGTAGTAAGCGAATAACTAGGAAAGCAATGGCTTCATCTCTACCTATGCACACATGAAATGCTATCCGGATCTAATTAAAGATCAATTTTACCATTAGCGTTGACTTCAAACAAGATTGATCGACAGATATTTTGGTATTAGCTGAGGACGTCCACGCACAAATCGGTCGTCTAGGCTTACAGGAGAATAGTTTCAGTGCTCTATGTGGAATTTGTAACTGGAGTTTGTCTGCTTCCACTCTTCATAGTCCATAACCTATTTTTAAGCAGCACCGTTTTCCAGCAGTGATATCCGTAGGGTGCCGGATGTCTTCTGCGTGCCACTCAGGTGTGGGTTTCAAATTAGCCACATTGCTATCATCCACTGATAACATGACTGTCTTCGCTTCTGTCGTATGTAACAAGTTCTTCTGCGTTGTAGTAATCGTAAACATGCTAAGTAGATCGGCGTGAGCTATTCGCTTGAACTGACTACTGCAGATAAATGTCGATCCTATTTAGATTCACGACTAGCCGACCGCTTCAGGAAATATGGAAAAACACTGTTTGGAATCACAAGGTGGAAATAGTAAATTCGCATCCTGCTCTTTTGATATCGTATCCACATATGTAAGACTCATACAGATAAACTTACGTAGAAAATGAGAAGGATGATGTGCAGAAGATGCATGTGTGAGGGACGAACCAGCTACATTTGGTAGTGTTTGGAAACATTTCATTCAAACCAGTGGAAGAAAGAAGCTATATATCTAAGAAACAGTCTGTTAGGCAGATTACACGTCAAACAACAACCCACGAAGATGCATAGGACGCTAAGAAGAGCGTTTTAAAAATTAGTTTAGTTGGTCTACAGTGCCAGTATTCAGTGATTCTAATCGTAGTAGTTGTTTAACACAGATTCGCTTAGATGAGCGCAGGATTGAAAAAAACTGCATTTGCTCAGATGCCCTAGTGCACACTGCCTAGATAACTTATTGTTGTTTTAAAGATGAAACTGAGACTAGTCTGCGAACTATATTGTTTCGAAAAGTGTGGAAGGTTGAGTGTTTTCCATCATTATGGAATAAAGCGACGGTTGTGCAAGTCTTTGAAAATTATGTATCTAACACATGTGGCACCCATCGGGTATTACCAACTACTTGCATTTACATACAACTCATTGGCTCAAGATTTTGTCAGGTATGGTTCAGAATCGAAGTCAGTGCCTAACATGTCTCTATTTCCTTTCGTTTCTCTATGTAATGTGGTATTTACCTTTCCTTTGAATACTCTTGATAAGTATACAAACTTGTTTCCACCCTGTTATCCTTATACTGCTTTAGTAATTTATGTGGTGTATGTCTTAGTGCCTATACTCTAACAAGTATGTGGTTAAAATTAATCAAATAAATAAATATAACCCATGGTTTTTATGTCGTGCTCCTTAATATTCAATATTCTATTTCTAAGTAAAAAAAGACACCTATCTTATGTATCATGGAGTTTGGCTTTCGGCTTTCAGTTTCAGCACATTCTACTGGAAAGGTGTTTAAAGGTGTCGTTTAAGCGAGTTTTGTTATTAAGTATCAGTAAAGCCAATACAATATGGATACTTCATATGGACGCTTTGCTGATGAAAATAAAATACCAAGAACTGTGACAAGTCAGATGAAATGAATAGGCTATTTCCTATTTAGGTGTTATCACAGCTGGGTAAAGTATTTGAATATCAATTTTCAGCCGTGTTTACACACTTCACTCATTAGTCAGATTGAATAAGTTAATACTAGTTTCCTTAAATGGTGATATTTAATAAAGTAAAGTCGTGGCCACTAGTTAGCATATGAAGATAATTAATTAAAAGTTGTACATTTTGATGTTTGTTCCATTGTCTATCATAGCATCTTATAATTTCAAGGAAAGCCAAAACTAAACTTAATGAATACTGAAGTTTTAAGTACAGTAGTCCCAGATGTCTTTCATTGGTCGTGTCTCACTTGCTAACCCTAGTGGAGAGAACTCCTCTCAACACGTAAAACAATATCAGGACGAAAGTTAGAGAGCTTTTGGTTGCCTTCTATGATTTTGCCAACAACCCACTCGTGTATTTGTCTAAAATAGGTCCAGCGATCAGTTCACGTGCTCATTGCATTTCATAACCATAAACTACGGGATAGTTCTGATTAGCGTTACGGCATCATCTAATATTTTAGTACACAAATTTTGGCCTACAGTATTCAGAGGGTCGTATTTCGCCAGCGTCTTCTTCTGGAAGGACTAGATTGTTTACATATCTTAAGTTAACAAACCTCTTTGGCAAAGGATCTAACTCTTCAGGAACTAAATCCCCATGTAACGATAAAACTACATTAAAACTTAAATGACTGGCATATGCTTTGCATTACTAGTTTAAGCACGGCGAATCTTTTTGAATCCTAAGTTCCATTGAAGCACTTTGGTATGGTTTAAACACATCCACGTGTCTTAGCAGGGCAGGATAGTGTCACAGCCTATACATGTCGAGAGGGTGGAGCGCAATCCTCAGCATGATGAACATGGCAAACTGTAATGTATGTTTTTCGATTGTGACCATGGATTGATACCATTTAGAGAACCACTGAAGACCAGGGAGTGCTGGACAGCTATTTTATCTCAGTTTGGGAATCATCGGTGGTACGCACCCACTGCGGTTAGAACCCAAGACCCTTCCGGTTACAAGGCAAGCTTGTATACTATTCAGCCAGTGAGACCCCATTCAATGGCCCATAAATTCTAACTTTTACTGATTCATGATTTTTAACGCGACCACCAACCAATATTTTCGGTGGGAAATCCATCTGACCGATTGGTTTCACCATAGAACTTTACACCGATGTGCTGTAGTTAGAGTCCCCATACTTCGCTCTGCACACAAAGCCAAAGAAGAAGAAGGAAGTAAATAGAGACAGAAAAGAGAGATATGAGGCAAAAAGGAATAGTAATATCGAAGGACAATATAGTTTTATTGGGAATTATAAGTTAGAAAGAGTGAATGCCTCTGCGCCACTGAGAACGATTTTGAGCCATATCACCAACTGTCTCCAGCCACTGATGTTTACCATCCCGAGAACCCCAACCAAACTGGTAGTCTACATCTTCTTACGTGGGTTAAACTAACTGTTATGGATTTCATTGACTGACGCCATGTTTTAGTTTGACCATCACTAACTCTTTTCCAAACTGATCTTATGTCAGCTAACATTTCCCGCCCAGGAAGGAGGTGGCTAGGCATGCGTAACACATGTCCTAACCATCTCAGTCAATGCAACTTCACGACCTCATCGACTGATTTCCTCTCTTTACCTAGTACTCGGCGCCTAACCTCAATATCACTCACCCTACTAGACCACCTAACACAGGAGATAGAATGCAGACACCAACGTATGATCAAAGATAGCTAACCTTTTCATATCGATCACTTCCAATAGCCATGTCTCGCTCACAGCCGTAAGGCAGGAAGACGGAGCGAACACATGAGCAGTATACATGTGTTTTGGTCGATATGCAACCGGATATCGTGTTTACGCCAGAAATGGCGTGAGTTGACATATGCCAAATGAGCCTTCTGTATCCGTTCTGAGATTTCGTCAGCGATCAACCCATTGGCGTTGGTTGATGCAACTTCCCAAAAAGGTGGAGTAGTCAACACGCTCTACAACTTCACTGTCTATCTTTAGGCCATGAGCCAATGCAGTCCAGGCCTGTACCATCATCTTACACATGTGACAGAAGCGAATGGCACACCAAGCGTTCGAAGATTTCTGCTCAAGGTGTTCAGAAGACTCTGTTCTATTTTGTCAGCGTCTTCACCTAGGAGGATAATGTCACTTGCATATACGTTAAGTGAACAGGACCGTACCTTGGTAACAAGCCTACTACTGAGTCGCTGGTGAAGACTTCTCACTAGAACTCCAGCACTGTATTCTTTGACATACCCAAATATAAGAATTGAATCAATCAACGACTGTGTGTAACTGAGACTTCCTTGATATTGTCGTCACCGGCTCAGGATGCCTCGAAGTTTTTTTATTTCTTTACGTTTCGAGGGGGAACGTAGGGCTTAAAACTGTGAGGTCTCAGTAACGCTTATGTTCTTACAGGATGAGGTTGCTAGGTTAAAGAGTAACCTTTCATCTTTTCTCGGCTTACTACCAGCTAGATGGAACTCGGTGGTGCGTCGACTCAGAATCGCGACCGTGACCAAGTTCGTGACTGACCAGCATTCTACCCCTGAAACACCCATGCGTTTATTGTATTAAAATAACATTCGTGTTCTCGTAAGCTGCTGTGTATTAAGAATAGTAACTGCCACTGAAATACGTTCAAATGCTAGTATAATACTATGGGCGACACTATCAATTCCTCTCATTAGCATACAACCTCCGGTTATAGGACATATGCTACTCCGTGATCGTACGCATTCTCTCTATATCTAAGAAATATGTATGCACTTAAATTTCAATCTTTTGTGAAGTTCTTTAGGGTCTCGTCATTTAAGTTCACAATAAAGAAGTAGTAGTGGATCTGTTGAACATAATATATTTATATATATATATTTAATATTTTCTGTTCCCTGTTAAATATCGAAATATAAATTCTTACACTGTAACTGAAATTATACAGGGACTTACAGCTCGAGCAGCTACTATCTGTTCGGGTGTTACTGGTGGTAGTTTTATCCACCGTAGACCTGGTTCGTGACAGACAAAATAAACTTTCTTATTAGTTCCAACATGATTCTCCTCTCGAGGGATCTTAATTGGCGGCTTCCATTTAGATTTTGGAAACTCTTCTTTGCCTTCATAGAAAAATAACGCAGAATTTTAAATTAAATATAGCTCTATGCTTACCCAATTTGGTATATTATTTATGTAGGTAGGTTATTTTCATTTAATTTTTGGTGTCTAAAACACGTTACTATAAAGTTGTATATATTCTAGACTGTATGTCACAGTTGAAAACAAAAGTAACTAACAGTAGCCATTTTTTCATAAACGTTTCAATCACACAGTCTGTCTGTTTTCGACATAGAACTTTGCACAAATGTGCGGAAGTTCAAGTCGCCACATTCCGTGTAGCACGCGAAGCAAGAGAAGAAAGTACAAGAAAAACAATAGAAACAGTGAGCATAGGTGTGAGACAAAGGAGTAATAAAGAAATACAAAACAGTTTCATTGAAGATCATAAGTCACAGGGAGTGGATGCATCTGCGCCACTGAGAACGGTTTTGAGTCATGTCACCAATTGTTTCCAACCATAGATTTTTACCGTCCCGAGGACCCCAGCCTGGAAGTCTACATCTTTCTACGTGGCTTAGACCAACTGTTGTGGATTTCATTGACTGGCGAGGCCAAGTTTTTGTTTGACCGCCGCTAGCTTTTTTCCAGCCTGACCCTATATCCGCTAACATTGCTCGTCGAGGGAGGCGATGGCTTGGCATACGTAACACATGTCCTAACCATCTCAGTCTTTGTAGCTTCACGACTTCGTCGATCGATTTCCCCTGTTTACCTAGAACTCGACGCCTTACTTCAATGTTGCTCACCTTATTATGCCACTTTACACGGGAGATAGAGCGCAGGCACCTATGATCATAGACAGCCAGCTAGTCTTTTCATGTCTTCCACTCTGAGTGGCCAGGTCTCACAACCATAAAGGAGGACGGGGCGGACTGATGAGCAGTACACACGCCCTTTGGTCGATAGTCGAATATCTCGTCTACGCCAGAGTCGGCGTAAACTAACAAATGCGAAACGAGCCCCCTGTATTCGTACTGAGATTTCGTCAGAGATCAGCCTGTTGGCACTGGCTGATGGTACTTCCCAAATAAGTGAAGCGGTCAACGTGCTCTACCACTTCACTTCCTATTTTTAAAATAGGCGTCGATGTAGTCCAGTCCTGTAACATCATCTTGCATTTGGCGTGAGCGAATCGCATGCCAAACATTCGTAGATTGCGGCTCAAGGTGTTCAGAAGACTCTGCATTTCGTCAGCGTCTTCGCCTAGAAGGACTATATCGTCTGCATATTCCAAGTCAACGAGATTATTCCCCGGTAGCAAGTCAATCCCTGAATCGCTGAAGTCACCTAGGGTTAAGTCCATTAACACATCTATGATGAAGTTGAATAGAAAAGGAGATAATGGGCATCCTTGACGGACACCACTGGTCGTCATCAGTTCAGATGGCAGCTCGCCGTAAGCCCTCACCTGGCTGTATGAGTACGAGTAGAGTGCCTTAATCAGTGCAATATATTTTCTTGGAATTCCCATGGGAATGCAGCTCCTGACGCTGCTCCGCTACCTTGCGGATTAGACTCCAAGTCAAAGGCTCGGGGGGTGGTCCCTTAATAAAACCACCTGCTTCGGTCTGGGCGCCCGGGCAGTATCTCAGCCCGCACACAATGAATGAATTAAAGCAACGAACTCTCATTGAAACTGAACGCGCGCTAGTAAAAATGATTTCAAGCAATAATGATCCCTTAAGTAACTTATTTCTTTCCTACCTTACTTTTATTTTTATACATAGTTTCCTGTATTTCACCTTTGCTAACCTTAACTTATTAACCTTCGACAGCCTTTCGCCTTTGTCGAGATTCCCACCCTATCTGTGTCGTTTCGAGATATTAGTGAGTAATCCTCAAAATGGTTGTCCCCAATGTGACATCTAAGCCTGGCTTTCAAAGGTCGGGTATACAATGCGTCGGTGCGGGCTGCGCTCCTCTACGCCTGTGAAACCTGGCCTCCCCTGCGCTGAGGATGTGCGGCGACTCTGCGTGTTCGGTCACCGCTGTCTCCGCAAGATTGCTTGCGTTCGATGGCGTCATCGCGTGAGTAATTCTGAGGTTCGGCGGCGTGTGCTTGAACACAGTGGAGATCACCATTCATTGAGTGTCGTCATTTGGAAACACCGGCTCCGGTGGCTTGGACATGTGCGAATGTCACCCCAGAGGCTCCCGTACAGGTCTCTGTTCGCTAGCCCTGGGACGGGATGGAAAAGGCGGAGAGGTGGTCAGTCCATGACGTGGCGTCGTGGGATGAAGGATTTTTGTGCTAGATTAGCATCGGTTGGTGTGTCACGACTCCCTGGTTGGGGTCCTCGAGGTAGCTCGAAACGTTATCGGATATGGCCAAGAATCGTAATCAATTGCGAACGTGTTGCAATTTCCTTCTTTCTTCCCTTCCCGATGATAGTTAACGAACACTATTTGAACTTATTAAGCATGAATGTCTTCCTTCCAGATGAAGTTCTTTATCCGTTTTCTACTTATATATTTTTTTCTTTTCCTTCCTTTTTTTTCTTTTGATCTATGTTGTTATATTATTATTGTGTGGCGCATCTTTCTTGGTGCCATATTGTACCAAGTTTATTTTATGCTTTTAAATAAATAAATAATAAATGTTTCATATATTCCTTAACAATAAATAGTACCTTCTTCGACTTACTTACTACTGGTCACGCAAGGGTCACCACACGTCTTCCTGATGGCTGAACAAATAACTTCGTCCTGTTGTATCTTTTAAATTTCGTATTTGCGCTGCGTTAAAATATACGATTTTTTCCTTCCTTAAGACCCCCCATTTATGCCGACGGACCATCTCAGACGCTGGGTCGAAGCTCGTAAGCGAAGTTTAGAAGTCACATCAGTGCATCGCGAAGTTACAGAAAATATTCGGATAACAGTGTTACCCTTCTACATGGGTCGCCGAATAACAGGGGTGAGTGCATGTCGACTTACTGAAACAAAATTTGACCGACAATTCATATACTAATAGGCCTATTTTATTTCCTTTGCAGAATAATAAAGAAAATGATATTCGCTACGTAAGTTTGATTTCAGAACACTTTTCTTTGTGAATGCTGATTGCTTGTGGTGAGAAACTGTCGGAATCGATGCCAAATCTGGAATAGTAAACTGTCCTTCCATATACCCAGGACTTTTTTAAATATACAGATATTGTGACTTCACAACTGGCCACAAACTTACAGGGTCAATTTTCGAACAATTTTACCTAAAGACAAAGTAATGTTGTATCTAATTGTTCTCGTATTTTTCAAGTGGCGCTACTTAATCAGGTTGGAAAACCTAGCAATGGAACGAGTCCAACTTCGTGAACGCTTTTGGAAGGTGTTCTCAATAACTGGCAATCTGGAATCGAACAGAGGAAAAGGAGTCGTAGGAATGGTAAGTTTTTATGAAAAAACATGAATAGTTTCTTTGAAATAAGCCCAATTGCCAAGCAGTATCAAACGTTTTCTTCGAACGAAAACATGTCGTATGATGCAAAGACTAGATATTTGGCCACCTCCATTCATATGTTTCATTAAACGATTATCCTTTGTCACGACTTGTATGGTCATTTCCATGTGTTTATTCTCATTTCTTTGCAGCAAATAAATAAATACATAATAGGAGAAATGACATCCCACGCCTGATCAGAAAATATTTTTTTACTACTCTAAATAAAAGTAATCCGCCCTAAATGAGTGATGCTTTCAAGCCTCCTGTTTAAAATAAGATGTTATGAAGCTCTAAACTGAAAACATACCGCACACTCACGTAAATACTTCTTATTTGCAAGAAAATAATATCAAGAATAAGCCCTTCTCGTGTCGGGCACTAATTGTCTTACGACCTAACTCTCGATTTAAAGTGACTATTTTTTCTCTGTTACAGCAACCTATCCTCTCACCAGAATGTCCGGTCTTCCAATATCATAGTCATGTTCAAATACCTGTACCATGGGCGCATATGTGGGGATCATTTCGATTTGAAAGACATAATGGTACCAATCTGGATGTGAAGATACCATCATTTCCGTTATATGATCGTACATATTGGTCACATTCAGACAATCTATGACGTCTAAGTTCCCGGTTATACAACCATACCGACACTGTATACTAAAATGTGAGTCCGGTTAGTGCATCTCATAGACATCAAACGACAGAATGTTACACCATATCAAAAAGATGAGACAAATACACGTTTAAATTGATAGCGCGTTTTAATTTTCGCTTATCTAATGAAATGCATTTAAATGACTGATTTCATTTCAAAATACTAAAGTAACAAAGAAATGCATGTCGTTTTAATAAGTGGAAGAAATAGTACCTAGTACAGAATTTTATACTAGAAATCATTCTAAAAAGATATTAGTTGGAAGAAAGAATCACAAGAACTTTTGTTTGGGAGATGCAACTGCGTCCCCAAGAGGAAAGACTATGACTTTTTAAAGCCGCTCAAGTGTGTGTTTATGATCGAAAGAAGAATAAGTTAAGTGAGTTGGTGTGGTTCTCATTTCGAGGTTCATATCACTAAGGCGCTTGATTGGAAGTATTCCAGACCAACATTTTTGTGGTAATGAGGTAGGGAATTTTGTTCATGTATTAATAAATTACGAAATATACATTTCAAAACAATAAAAGCTTACGCAGAAGTAAATGTTTAGTTAGTAGAAAGAAATTGTATGTACAAATAAGATCAGAAAAAAACCAAATAACTAAATAATATTTCTAAATGAATGATGAAAAGGCAGCTGAGAGAGCACGATATTGCAGATGCGAACATTATCAGCACTGTCATTGAGATTTTGAATCAATAATTTCCGAGTGGTAACAAAGCGTGTGCAATAAGTATGAGCTACAACAATACAACCGACAATGTAGCATAACGATACGCACAGACCAGTAATGAGTTTCAGCTGTATAGGATAGCATATTCTAGCTTTTGAATCCACTTACTAGCACACCTGGTGCAAATAAGTTCAGCAAGCATTTATTGAAGTCGAATGGCTACGTACTTGACTCAAGCTGTAACAAGTTTATAGAGCTGCAATGACTTTCATTTCAGCAAGTCACATCCTTGTCATTTTTCCTTTGATTTGTGATGATGACTTGTCCCGCGTGTATTTACATTTTGCAACTATGCGCGTTGCCGTACGCGAATTGTTCTGGCTGTCATTCTGGTTTGCAGTAGCGGCAGTCATATCACCTATTCCAGAACTAACTGAGTCTTCAGAATCATGAACCGAACCAGGTGAAGTCACGTTGTCAACCTGTTTGCAAGTTCTACCGGAATCGTCTTTACTGATAACTATGCCATACGGACTCTCATTGGATGACGTGGTGACTGGCAAGACGGGTCTTCTATCTGATATGGTATTTCTAGTTACGTCAAATACATTCTCTGTAGTATCGCCAACAGTTAATTTTGTTGCAGGGAAGTTGGTCTTAGGGAGGGGGGAAGTAAAAGCAGGAGTGCCTGCACCTGACATGTTTCCACGTGCGTTAACTGCTTTGGAAGAGGTATGAATAGACGTCAGTCCTGCTGAACTGGCGGCTCGTCTTGCTGAAGGTATCTGCAACTCACTGGTGTTTAAATTTGGTGCATGTGACTTATTTTTTTGTATTTGCAAAGCTGGCAGCAAGAATAGGGGGCACATAGACTTGTTTGTACGCTGAGTTAAATTCGGTACAGATAGACTACAATTACTGTCTAACTTTAAAATATCTGATGATTCACAGCTTCCAATTTTATCTACAGCCCGATAAATGTAATTGTGCATGGGGTGAACTGTACTGTGTAATTGATTGAAGGCGTTCTGTGGAATAACAGTTTGAAAAGGTATTTGTGAGGCGGCGTAGTACACAGGCAGCGGCAGTGGAGTGGACATGCGAAAAGGAGTTCGTGTTATGGAATTAAGAATACATGAAGGAGATACATTTTGATGATGAGCTGCAGCAGACATAGTAGCTAACGCATGAAGGTGACTCATTGGTTGCTGTTGATTGGTTCCAATCGAGCCAATGTTAGATGAATTAGTAATTAACTGATTCGAAAAATGTGAGTGCAGCGCCCGCTGGTGCACATTAACATGATTTCTGCTATTAGCGCTCATGGATGCTAAAGCTACTGCCACAGCCTGGTTAAAGGGTTGACTAGCATCATTAGTTTCAGGTATTGGATAAGCGGCACGGTAAGAATCTGTTACATTTGGAGTTTGAGGTATGCAAAAACTTGACAGAGGTGGTTGACCCCTTATTGGCAATGTCCCCACACTTCGCAAGTCACCTGATTGTGTACTGTTGAAAGTTGGAAGGATCGCATGAGGGTGGAAATAACATCCTAAAGACTGGCTTTTGTTGAGTTGCATGGCACTCGGATGGTTAACTGGATGAGGAACCAAAACATGCGCGACAGGGGAATAAGGGTTATTCTGTTTCAAAGAATTTTGCAATGCCCATTGCAACATATCACCATCGTATGGTACTGAATAACTTGTTGCATTACTATAGCCAAGTAGTTGGCCGCTTGAGCTATTAGGATCACATATGGGAGATAAAATTGGGACAGGTAATGGGCTTTGCGATGCAGGCATCGTGCAAACATTTGTTATTACAGGAGTCTGGATCAAAGCACTTCTTTTCACTTCCTCTCTATTTAATTCGATACTATCTCGTCTGAAATTTTCAAAACCAGCAGACGTCATTATCACAGGCTGTGAGTTACTTGAAATCTCTCGACTAATGGGGTAAGGAGAATGGAGAGTGAATGAGCGCATTAAAGAGGTCAGATTTTGAGGGTTATCGGGAAGAGGCTGCACATGTGTTACACCATCTGGATTTACCGACCACCCCGGATCTGAAAAAAAAGAACAAAATGGGTTAAAGAAATACAAATCCCAAACGAATAAAGTTTATTGTCATAATCAGGGAATAAGTGGGATAAAACATATAATGAAAGAATATTCAGCGGTGCAGAGATACAGAACTACGATACGCTAAGGTATGATGTTTAACACGTAACCAACGACTGTAATTGTCTAACACTATGTGGTAGAATTCTACACTTTTGGTGCACTAAAACAAGTGTAGTTCATAAGCACAAACAGCAATAAGGTGTACTGAATTATGTGCTTTACTCAACAAGAATTATTTCATATACAATTTTTTTGATTTACACCTTGATTCCACACTGTATTTTTGGTTCAAGTATGGAATTTTCAGCATGGATATCGGCAGCCCAAATTTTGCAGGCCGACCATAGATATCAGGTATGCGTCGGCAGGGGATCGAACCTCGGACCATGTGCATGGTCGGCGAGAGTCCTAACCACTGTGCCACCGACGCCACAATTGAGAAATAAACAAGCTATCTAGGTAGAATACACGGTAAATGTCAACGTCAAATTAGGTAATAATATTGTAGATACTGAATGAAGAACCAACGTAGAAGTTTGCACAAAAGTTTATCAGTCTAAGTAGTCAAATAACAATGAGGAAGCGCACGAGACAATAAGACAGCAATGTAGCGACACAATAGGAAGAGCACGATTGGATGTAGGTCAGTGAAACGTTCTAGTAAGCGCTCAATGACAAGAAGTTATTATATCAGTGCCACATTGAACGATTTTCAGTTATATAAAGTTCCCAACCACTGAGTTGTGTCAACCCGAGAAAACTAAACAGGCAGCCTGTATTTTCATACGTAGCTCAGAATAAATCACTCCACTTCATGGATTGGTGGTGGGGAAATAGCATACTTTTTTGAATAGATCAGAATGTTCATTGAAAACAATACTATACTTTGCACTCAGTCTACTTCGTTCACATATATCTGCAGTCTACATTCAGAATACACACTGTTTCATTGTTTTGTCATTTCTTCGATTTCCTCAATGGTCCTTAGCTCTTACCTATTTTTCATCAACTTTACTCCTGATACAAACTCTACTTTTGCATAAAACATAACACCATATTACCCATTTCTACGAGTAGCATGAACCGCGATATGAAAAAGTAGCCACCTTAAAATGTAAGGTAACGACCGCACACCCTAACTCTTACACACAAGTGCACTAGTCGAAGCTGCTACATTTCACGACGATATAGAAGAAAGTTATTAGGATAAATACATATTCGAAAATGAACATATCTACATTACTATGCTCGAGTTTTAGAGATGGCATCAAATACTAGTTCTTTTCGTTTAAATGATACTAGTATGTCAATTTACACTGTTCAGAGAAGCAAACAGAAAAGTAATGGGACTGAAGTTATATATTATATTCCAGTTATAATTAAATTCCTATGTTCCTTAATCATAAATCAGCTAACCCTGTGGCAAACTGGTTTGGGTTACCACCCTCTTTTTACTTCACCTTTGTTTCGAACTTCTGGACTACCCTAGCCCGGGCAAGAAGGCAATAAAATTAAACAAGTGAAGTCGATAAACTAGAACACAAACCTATGAAGGGTAACTGAATTATACTTTTAGTGTAACGACAGCTCGGAAAACCTGGTACAAGTGACACTACAATGTGATGTTTTTGTTTTTTTCCTAGTCCTTCAACCTCACTATGCTTTATTCGGTTATCTTCCATTATCAAATACCAACACTGAAAAATATAGGCAAAATATTTCAGATTATTAACATGTTTCCACTCTGTTTTTACCCAACTCTACTTAGTTAATATTCTCATTTCTATGAACTATATTCACAGACTAATGGGGAAAATTTACTATTTAAAACACTTAGTCTGATGGAAGAAAAACATTTAAATCAAGCGTATACCTTGGTCACAGTTACAATTATATATATATATATATATATATATATATATATATATATATATATACTATTTTTAAACCTACAACCATCGATTCGGCGAACACCGCGCATTCCTGCATTCATATCTTCAACGCAGACGATTTTACTACCAAGTAGTGCTTGCTCCACTTCTTCGTGAGTGGTATTCAATGCTGCTAAACGTGGTGCTTTGATTAGTTTCTCTATCGGCAAAATCAATCGATCAACAAGCATGTTCAAGAATGTCTGGTCACGACATAAGTTTTCTCGTGAAAAGTAATGATGTCTAAAATAAGAAAAATGTGCAGTAATAAGTGATACATAGGTCATCAAAATTATTTTATACAAAAGAGACGATCAAAAACTTTTCAGGATTACTTATTCTATTATTCCGAACAAATGACAAACGTCACAGTTTCAAATCGCTGTGCGAACAACTTATGTGAAACTGGTGGATCCAAGTTTAATTTCAGTGAGAAAAAGTGAACAGTAATGACAGAGGATACTTCATCTAGCTAACGTAGGTTAAGGATAGGCAGAAACCTCTACACAACATGGTATATGATTAAGTTGCATTGATAACACTGTACAATTAAAAGTATAATCTTTGAGTCTGAGCAGTTGCAAGGACTCTCAGTCGCTATATAGGGTAGGATAGTCAAATGAAAGATCAAGAAGCAGTTGATGAACTGAATGTTCACTTGTGAAAATGTGTTTTCACATTTAATTAAGTTGTCCAGTGATTGGACACCACATAGTTTTAATTTTGATACCACTAGTGCAGTGGGACCTTAGACAAAAGACGGAATAAAAGCGACACAACCAACATGCTACTTCTCATCCAGCTTTTTAATAAGTTGTGGCTGTCAGTGGAGCATTATGAGATAATGAGGCAAAATCCTTCAGAAAAATGTGAGAAGTAAGGGACTCACCTTCATAATACTTATGGTGTGGTATGTCGCTTATAAAGTTCGTGAAAGTGAATTCACCTTATGACAGTGCCTAAGTTACTCAAGGCACGAGTTTATACAAGCGACTTTCGCACTAGAAAGCTTATTACCAAATTTGTGTGTGAGTCACTGAGATGTGTCGGTCTTTTTTAATAGTTCAATCAATGAAAAGTTGCAACATGGAAACCCCGCGTTAAAATAAGTATAAATACTTGCGTTAAAATCGAAATGTATGCTTTTCTGAGTATATAAAATCGGGAACTTACGTGAAATATAATATGTAACTATACTTCGATGCAAACAACAAATAATTCTCTCGACTGGCGGTTTTAGGAGCATACGCACACCCATTTGGTAGCAAACCCAATTCAACACGACTTGTTGGTTTGGGTTCCGGTAGCAACTTTTCAAGTTCTTCATACGTAACAATTTGATAGTCTTTCTCTAGAACATCAGGAGATGAAGAGTTCAAAGGACAAACATAGGTAGATGAACCACTAAATAGTGGAGAGGCAATACTAAGTCCTGGTTGAGGCAAACTACACCCAGTTTGAGGTAGCATTATAGAGTGAATGTGTTTCGGCTCATACACCTAGAAATTTATTTTAAAAAGACAGAAATCACTGTCAGTCTAATAATTTGGAATATTAAAACAAAGTAATAATACAACCACACCTAGTTACTATACGCAAAAGTAGTCTGCTGTATCATGGTACAAAAGTTTCGTTATATCACAAAGACAATGAGACAAATTATATCAACCATTTATTTACAGCCAAGTAATTGTGCATACAATGTGGCTAAGGGCATTAGTTGACAAGTCCAATAACAAAGCCGTAATATGATGGAAACTATCTTCACTATTTCCACTAACACGGGGCTTACATTAGGTTCAAATGTGAAATCCCAAAGTATTAAGATATCTACTATGGGAAGTTTAGAGTACAACTTTTGCGGTTACACCTGCGAAGAAAGACAATATGATTAACCACTTGTAATACTGAAATCTTATAGATACTTAAAAAAATCCTTTCTTAAAGTATTTTTCAAATAAAAACTGATGATATCCATTCACTTAGTCTACGGAAATACTTTTTGTAAAACAACTATATAATTGGTGTTAAGACGTAAAAGTCCATTGATTTTATATTAGAGAACCCGATATGGGATGCACAGTCATTAGAAAGGGTGATAATCATCTAACTCAGAAAACCGATTAAGCTTTAGATGGTAAGTTGTGAATGAAAATTCACTTATTTGAGGTTAAGAACATTCATCGAGTTTGACACTAGTGATATTTTGCCCATGACAGGTCCACTGCAACGCATTAACACCTCTAAAAGAATAACGGTAAGTGGACGATAAACGAAACTAAAACTATGCTAACCAACGTGCTCTCTTGGAAAACATGCATCTGCAAAATAACGTACTTTGTTTTTAACAACAGTGATAACAGACAGTAGTGCCCACAGCCTACCTGATTTACTGAGTTTCAGTATAGAACTTTGCACAGAAGTGCAGAGGTTTGAGTAGCCACACTCCATATACCACATGAAGGAAGAGAAGAGAGTAAACAAAATTTCAAAACAGAGATAATAGACAAAATTATGAGGTAAACAGAATAGGGATATGGAAGAACAATGGATATTTTGATTGGACACTAGTAACTAGTGTGACGTTCCTAGTCCTTTCTTTGGTGTCCAGTGGTAACGTCTCTGCCTGCAGCACTGGGTGACGCGGGTTCGAACCTCAGAAGGGACATAAGTTCCTTCAAGGTCGCAGATACGCCTTGCTGATGAGTCCCAACTAACACGAAGCTGAAGTCCAAGGCTTCCTACCGATTGCCTCCAACCATCTAATATCATCAGAACAATAGATATGACAGATTTCAAACAGTGAATGCCTCTGCGCCACTGAGAACGATTTTGAGCCATATCACCAACTGTCTCCAGCCACTGATGTTTACCATCCTGAGAACCCCAACCAAACTGGTAGTCTACATCTTCTTACGTGGGTTAAACTAACTGTTATGGATTTCATTGACTGACGCCATGTTTTAGTTTGACCATCACTAACTCTTTTCCAAACTGATCTTATGTCAGCTAACATTTCCCGCCCAGGAAGGAGGTGGCTAGGCATGCGTAACACATGTCCTAACCATCTCAGTCAATGCAACTTCACGACCTCATCGACTGATTTCCTCTCTTTACCTAGTACTCGGCGCCTAACCTCAATATCACTCACCCTACTAGACCACCTAACACAGGAGATAGAATGCAGACACCAACGTATGATCAAAGATAGCTAACCTTTTCATATCGATCACTTCCAATAGCCATGTCTCGCTCACAGCCGTAAGGGAGGAAGACGGAGCGAACACATGAGCAGTATACATGTGTTTTGGTCGATATGCAACCGGATATCGTGTTTACGCCAGAAATGGCGTGAGTTGACATATGCCAAATGAGCCTTCTGTATCCGTTCTGAGATTTCGTCAGCGATCAACCCATTGGCGTTGGTTGATGCAACTTCCCAAAAAGGTGGAGTAGTCAACACGCTCTACAACTTCACTGTCTATCTTTAGGCCATGAGCCAATGCAGTCCAGGCCTGTACCATCATCTTACGCATGTGACAGAAGCGAATGGCACACCAAGCGTTCGAAGATTTCTGCTCAAGGTGTTCAGAAGACTCTGTTCTATTTTGTCAGCGTCTTCACCTAGGAGGATAATGTCACTTGCATATACGTTAAGTGAACAAGACCGTACCTTGGTAACAAGTCTACTACTGAGTCACTAGTCATTTAGGGTTGATTCCATTAGTACACCTGTGATGAAATTAGTCAGAAATTGACAGTGGGCATCCATGACGGGACACCACTGGTTGTTACACATGCGTGAGTCCCAGTAGTGTCTCGATTAAAGCGGCATACTTTCTCGGTACTCCACGGCCAAACACTGCCACATCACCTCTCAATTGAAGTCAAATGCTGCCTTGAGGTTAAGAAGTACGGCTATTGTTGGACGCTGGTAAGTATGCCTATGTTCCAGAATCAGTCGAAGCATGGATACTGGATTAATTCACCCTCTTCCTGGTCTAAAGCATACCTGGTTTCCTCGCGTTTGTTTCTCTCTGGTACCACTTAGACTGCATAATTACTGAACCTTTAGACACAGTATTAGTCAAGTTCACACACACCCCTATTGTCGTAAATACGTCGGGGACGACTTTAACCTTAGCAAGTGGAATGTCCTTAGCTTCTATCAGATGTATTATGATACAACATATTTACTTATCTAAACATAATTAGTATAATACAGGTACCAAGTAATCAGAAAAAAGATAATAACAGAATAATAGGGAAACAACCATAAAGTTAAGTAAACTCATCAAGTACATTTAGGAGGGGTTTTATATATTCATAATACTTTCAAAAGTACAGCAGAAAAGAAAACTTTAGCATCTCCAATTGACTTGCAAGTTACGCCGCTGGGTAATTTGTTTAGGCATTTTCAGTCCGCGTACACATCACTTAAAACCAGCTTTATTCATTTCACAATGCAGGTGGAAAGTGTCCAAGACCAGTACCGTCAGCCTCTTAACGATATATGTGGCTCAAAGACTGATACATGAAGAAACAAATTCCAAGTACTTAAGTTAGAACCAAGTGACGAAAGAGAATGGTGTTCTTTAAATATGTGTCCGCCATTCATAGACATCCGCAAAAGTTACTAAGCAAACGAAACGTGAACCGGCGCTCTCATAAAACCACTCTCAATACAATCTATAGGCAATTGCGCTTACGTCGAACACTAATCATTATATTTTTATCTCTTTCTCTTGACAAAATCACACTACTCAAGCTTAACGCTGAATTACAAACCATGTATAAATGTTGTGGTCTAGTGCTACATGGTTGCTTTGGGTGATGAAATAAATCTAGTGTACGCTAAAAGGATGCGACCAGTGTTAAGAGGAGCACCTGGCGCTTATCTAATGAGGTTACTCCCTATTAGCACACGCTAATGGAGGCATAGTTATTTCCACACTACGTAGCGCTGAACTAATGGTGAAAGTGCTGGGAAATCAATAGATGCAGACCAGTGCGGGCAATGCGGGAAAAGCAGCGCAGTGGTAAGATTTATAACTTCAGCAAATACTAGCGACAAAAGCAAGTGTTAATTCAAACTTCACAAGCATTACTTCTGCACTGTAGAAGGCTTTCCAAGCCTACAATAATTCTAAGCTGCCTGTAAAGTATTCATCGATAATAACTTTTTATGGTAAATGAACATTTTATCTACCTAAAATGAACCCACTAAGCACTACAATAACGCTGCTTGTTCTTACAAAAAGCACTGGACGCTTAATTAATTCGACGAAACCTTAAAAACTAGGATTTGCAGCTTAAATAATGTCATCTGTGCAGAATTAAAGCTGGAAAATTGCTACTATGCGCTAAATGCCAGTCGGCACTGAATCTAGGCTGAAACAACGTTAAATAGCGAACCCAGTAGATTCTGAGCTATTTCTTCAAATGCCTAGAAAAAGTACAGGTCGTAGAAATAATACCAGTCATGCTGAAAACCAGCACTGACTTCTAGTTGGTGCCCTTTATCAAACCATTTCAGAACTTAGTCACTATAGAATGTTAGAGTTAGTTCAGAATTAGAGAGATTTAATTCAGCATCATATAAGCTTGGGTTGAATGAAATAAACTCAGGCAGCCTAGAGGTAAATATAATCTTGAAAATGTTTGTGTTTGACATTTCACTGACGGATCCCAAATTTTTCTTTACTTATATCAACATTTCTTAGTTAAAAGCTGACTTCTTGTAACATGAATTGGTTTTTGAGGTTCACTGAAATATTTTTTATCAATATTGTTTCAATATAAACTGAATTCATATGGTAAGGCACCCTAATGGTTAGTTAGCGTTTAATTGCTTTATGTTCCGATTGGAACATAGGGCTTCGAGCTACAGCTCCGAGATTTTGGTAGAAATGGTTTTTTTTACTGGGTAGGGTTACTAGCCTCACGTCTAACTTTTCCTCGTTATCTGCTTATTGAGGTTAAAGAGTGCCTCAGCCGGGGGTCGCACCTTGCACCGTATGCGTGGTTGGCGATCATCCTACCGCTGGACCACCTACGCGGTTAGTCAATATGGCGATTATTAAGTACAATATTCAGTTTTATCCACTACTGAGCCCGAATTTTTCTTCATCTTTACTCATCTAAAAGTACTGAATAAGTCCTACAGTGTTTATCGTTGTGTTATTGTTTCATGGAAATGTAAAATTCACTCTATTACATACTTTTTATCAGTTAAGTGATTAAGTATAGACCGTAAAAAGAGAATTCCTTTAAGTAATGTGTATTGTTGCCCTACATAGAACCGCGGTTCTGCCGTTTCGAAAATTTATGATCATACATAGGAGAATTTAACCATTCAGATAATACAATTCCTTACAATGTGATTTACCTTGAATAAATACGCTTATAAGTAAGCTGTAAATAATTATTATATCCAGGGAACACGTCCAATCTAGTTAGCAGCTCCTAGACTCGAAGAAATTACCACCGTACAAATCCCCCTCACTTTCTGTTTCCCCGTCCTTGAGAGGATTGACTGTGGCCAAGTGCTACAAACTATATTTAGGTACTTTTGTGTACGGCCTTACATGACTTTGTCTTGGGCATTTCGAATCATAATAAAATCCCTTAGAACGCGACTTCGGCCAAATTAAAGTTGATTAATCGATGTTCCTTGTAGGTAAAATTATGATTATTCCTGCTTGTGATTTACAGTAGACTATAGGGCTTTGGTAAAACATTTCCGTTCCATGCTACTGGCCGCTTTCCTCCTTAAATTTATTCGTGGTTTCCTACAATCGTCGATTTCCTCTTCAAATCATTTTTTCTATGTCACCCTCCGAGGCCTAACTAGTTGCTTACTATTCGAGCTGGTGTGCAGTGCCAACCGATTGTCGATTGTGCTTACACTCAACCTATAATCTTGCATATTTTGGGGAGCAGGTCTTTGGTTGGTTTATTGAAAGAGATCCTTGCTGCTACTCCTTTCTTGCTATTCGACCAACGACGCAGTCTAATCCTCACCCCAATTGTTTGTTGCTTAACCGCAGTCAGGAATACCATCATTGAAATAGCAGAGAAGATTTGTAATTAGTTGCGTTCTCTGATGTAAACTGGCCACACTTTATGAAGATGGTTACCAGGAGATGCAATCATATCGTTTATGGAGAATTTAAATCACTTCACTTTCTGCAAAACGCCTCTCCGTGTCAGAAAATCAGCATATACAGCGGATGCTTCAAGGGGAAAGCATGGATGGTAGATCAAAATCATAGTTCTTGTGTAACCTGCAACAGCTTATTGGGAACAACACAGTGGAAGAGACTGTGCTGAAGCAGAGCTGGATATAAGGTTTCATGGAGTATTTCCCCTAGATGGAAAAGATACGAACCCCCTCATCAACATTTGACACATACCGGTGATCGGATGTTGGGGAGGAAACGACATACAGGCCAGTATGTAGGGTAATTGACAATTTCTATCTCTGTATTGTTCAAATACTTACTGTTGACTGTTGATATGTTTCATATATGAATTGCATAATAATTCCGCTAAATACAAATTCCTGAGTTCTGCCCTCTCTGTGTTTTGGTTGGATTCGTGTAATTCGGTCATCTTGAAATACTAATACTACGACTACAATAAATTACTACAAATTGGCGTCGCGATGGAACTAAATAACCTGGGAAAATTTCCCATTAATGGGTCTCCGCGGGAGATTGCTGATTATTTGGAATGCCTCGACGCGTGATGCATTTCAAAGAATGTTCGGGATGACAAAATTCCAGCACATTTCATCACTGCGATTGGGCTAGATGCGTATAGCCTAGTAAAGACTCTATCATTTCCAGATAAACCAATTTCTCTGCCATATTATAAACTACGCGAACTTCTTATAAATCACTTCCATGTAACTACATTTGAGACCAGAGAGAGGGCTCACTTCAACAAACTGGTTCGTGCTCCCAACCAGAAGATAAGAGACTTCATTCTTCAACTTCAAATACAAGCTTCAAAGTGCAACTTTGGAGATCAGCTGGATACTCAACTACGTGATCGTCTAATTGCTGGAATCAATATTCCTCAGTTAGAGAAAGAGTTAATTCAGATTCCTTCTTGTACCTTTCAAACTGCTAAAGATTTATGTATTACATATGAAGATGTCAATAATGAATACTCTGCTCCCACTACGTCAGTATCTGATGTCATGCTTTCTAAAGTCGAAAATACAAGTGGTCATGGAAAGCAATCCAAACTGCCGTCCACAGGTAACAGAATGCAGCGAGATATCAAAAACATTAAACCGTGTTTATCCTGTGGAAAGTTACATCTACGAAGCACTTGCCGTTTTCGGGGTGCTAAGTGCCATAAATGTGGTAAAGTTGGACACACCAAGACTGTTTGCAGAAGTTCGAATACCTATGTTGCTCAACATTCTTATAATTCTCCCAATCTGTCTAGTAAAATTGAGCCAATGTATCTTTCAACTTTTCAAAATACTCAATCTCATCCAATGAAAACCTCCACTACAAGTTCGGCAACTCAAGCACCAACTGTTTTCAAAAATGTGGTAGCTGAGTTACAATGCGAACTGTCGAAAACACGGAAAAAACTGAATGAGATGAGAGAGCAACTGATTAAAATGGAGGAATTGCTGCATATGCATAGACTGCGTCTGTTGAATGCAGAGCATACAAGTACCCGTGAAAGTCCTGCAAAACTTTTCAAATCTCGAATTCTCGAAAAGCATCTGATGTCCACGACTTCTAATGTACATTATTACAAAGGTAATAACTATGGACCTTCTGTTGGAATTATACTACAAAAAATGGGAAATCGAGTGGTGAAGATATTAGACATCAAAGATCACTCAGTTCATAACGGACACCTGGACAAAGTGACAATAAATGAAGTAGGTCGTTCCAACTATAATATTATTGATTCCGCTAATAATCCTGATTTTGTAGATAATTCAGAAATAAGTCCAGATAATACTGATGAAAATAATATCACAGAATCAGTTAGGTCGCAGCTACTTACAAGAAAACCGAGAAATCGTTATAAATACGCAAGGAGATATTCGAGGTGTGGCGGATGTGGTGATTGACAATTTCTATCTCTGTATTGTTCAAATACTTACTGTTGACTGTTGATATGTTTCATATATGAATTGCATAATAATTCCGCTAAATACAAATTCCTGAGTTCTGCCCTCTCTGTGTTTTGGTTGGATTCGTGTAATTCGGTCATCTTGAAATACTAATACTACGACTACAATAAATTACTACAAATTGGCGTCGCGATGGAACTAAATAACCTGGGAAAATTTCCCATTAATGGGTCTCCGCGGGAGATTGCTGATTATTTGGAATGCCTCGACGCGTGATGCATTTCAAAGAATGTTCGGGATGACAAAATTCCAGCACATTTCATCACTGCGATTGGGCTAGATGCGTATAGCCTAGTAAAGACTCTATCATTTCCAGATAAACCAATTTCTCTGCCATATTATAAACTACGCGAACTTCTTATAAATCACTTCCATGTAACTACATTTGAGACCAGAGAGAGGGCTCACTTCAACAAACTGGTTCGTGCTCCCAACCAGAAGATAAGAGACTTCATTCTTCAACTTCAAATACAAGCTTCAAAGTGCAACTTTGGAGATCAGCTGGATACTCAACTACGTGATCGTCTAATTGCTGGAATCAATATTCCTCAGTTAGAGAAAGAGTTAATTCAGATTCCTTCTTGTACCTTTCAAACTGCTAAAGATTTATGTATTACATATGAAGATGTCAATAATGAATACTCTGCTCCCACTACGTCAGTATCTGATGTCATGCTTTCTAAAGTCGAAAATACAAGTGGTCATGGAAAGCAATCCAAACTGCCGTCCACAGGTAACAGAATGCAGCGAGATATCAAAAACATTAAACCGTGTTTATCCTGTGGAAAGTTACATCTACGAAGCACTTGCCGTTTTCGGGGTGCTAAGTGCCATAAATGTGGTAAAGTTGGACACATCAAGACTGTTTGCAGAAGTTCGAATACCTATGTTGCTCAACATTCTTATAATTCTCCCAATCTGTCTAGTAAAATTGAGCCAATGTATCTTTTAACTTTTCAAAATACTCAATCTCATCCAATGAAAACCTCCACTACAAGTTCGGCAACTCAAGCACCAACTGTTTTCAAAAATGTGGTAGCTGAGTTACAATGCGAACTGTCGAAAACACGGAAAAAACTGAATGAGATGAGAGAGCAACTGATTAAAATGGAGGAATTGCTGCATATGCATAGACTGCGTCTGTTGAATGCAGAGCATACAAGTACCCGTGAAAGTCCTGCAAAACTTTTCAAATCTCGAATTCTCGAAAAGCATCTGATGTCCACGACTTCTAATGTACATTATTACAAAGGTAATAACTATGGACCTTCTGTTGGAATTATACTACAAAAAATGGGAAATCGAGTGGTGAAGATATTAGACATCAAAGATCACTCAGTTCATAACGGACACCTGGACAAAGTGACGATAAATGAAGTAGGTCGTTCCAATTATAATATTATTGATTCCGCTAATAATCCTGATTTTGTAGATAATTCAGAAATAAGTCCAGATAATACTGACGAAAATAATATCACAGAATCAGTTAAGTCGCAGCTACTTACAAGAAAACCGAGAAATCGTTATAAATACGCAAGGAGATATTCGAGGTGTGGCGGATGTGGTGATTGACAATTTCTATCTCTGTATTGTTTAAATACTTACTGTTGACTGTTGATATGTTTCATATATGAATTGCATAATAATTCCGCTAAATACAAATTCCTGAGTTCTGCCCTCTCTGTGTTTTGGTTGGATTCGTGTAATTCGGTCATCTTGAAATACTAATACTACGACTACAATAAATTACTACAAATTGGCGTCGCGATGGAACTAAATAACCTGGGAAAATTTCCCATTAATGGGTCTCCGCGGGAGATTGCTGATTATTTGGAATGCCTCGACGCGTGATGCATTTCAAAGAATGTTCGGGATGACAAAATTCCAGCACATTTCATCACTGCGATTGGGCTAGATGCGTATAGCCTAGTAAAGACTCTATCATTTCCAGATAAACCAATTTCTCTGCCATATTATAAACTACGCGAACTTCTTATAAATCACTTCCATGTAACTACATTTGAGACCAGAGAGAGGGCTCACTTCAACAAACTGGTTCGTGCTCCCAACCAGAAGATAAGAGACTTCATTCTTCAACTTCAAATACAAGCTTCAAAGTGCAACTTTGGAGATCAGCTGCATACTCAACTACGTGATCGTCTAATTGCTGGAATCAATATTCCTAAGTTAGAGAAAGAGTTAATTCAGATTCCTTCTTGTACCTTTCAAACTGCTAAAGATTTATGTATTACATATGAAGATGTCAATAATGAATACTCTGCTCCCACTACGTCAGTATCTGATGTCATGCTTTCTAAAGTCGAAAATACAAGTGGTCATGGAAAGCAATCCAAACTGCCGTCCACAGGTAACAGAATGCAGCGAGATATCAAAAACATTAAACCGTGTTTATCCTGTGGAAAGTTACATCTACGAAGCACTTGCCGTTTTCGGGGTGCTAAGTGCCATAAATGTGGTAAAGTTGGACACATCAAGACTGTTTGCAGAAGTTCGAATACTTATGTTGCTCAACATTCTTATAATTCTCCCAATCTGTCTAGTAAAATTGAGCCAATGTATCTTTCAACTTTTCAAAATACTCAATCTCATCCAATGAAAACCTCCACTACAAGTTCGGCAACTCAAGCACCAACTGTTTTCAAAAATGTGGTAGCTGAGTTACAATGCGAACTGTCGAAAACACGGAAAAAACTGAATGAGATGAGAGAGCAACTGATTAAAATGGAGGAATTGCTGCATATGCATAGACTGCGTCTGTTGAATGCAGAGCATACAAGTACCCGTGAAAGTCCTGCAAAACTTTTCAAATCTCGAATTCTCAAAAAGCATCTGATGTCCACGACTTCTAATGTACATTATTACAAAGGTAATAACTATGGACCTTCTGTTGGAATTATACTACAAAAAATGGGAAATCGAGTGGTGAAGATATTAGACATCAAAGATCACTCAGTTCATAACGGACACCTGGACAAAGTGACAATAAATGAAGTAGGTCGTTCCAATTATAATATTATTGATTCCGCTAATAATCCTGATTTTGTAGATAATTCAGAAATAAGTCCAGATAATACTGATGAAAATAATATCACAGAATCAGTTAGGTCGCAGCTACTTGCAAGAAAACCGAGAAATCGTTATAAATACGCAAGGAGATATTCGAGGTGTGGCGGATGTGGTGATTGACAATTTCTATCTCTGTATTGTTTAAATACTTACTGTTGACTGTTGATATGTTTCATATATGAATTGCATAATAATTCCGCTAAATACAAATTCCTGAGTTCTGCCCTCTCTGTGTTTTGGTTGGATTCGTGTAATTCGGTCATCTTGAAATACTAATACTACGACTACAATAAATTACTACAAATTGGCGTCGCGATGGAACTAAATAACCTGGGAAAATTTCCCATTAATGGGTCTCCGCGGGAGATTGCTGATTATTTGGAATGCCTCGACGCGTGATGCATTTCAAAGAATGTTCGGGATGACAAAATTCCAGCACATTTCATCACTGCGATTGGGCTAGATGCGTATAGCCTAGTAAAGACTCTATCATTTCCAGATAAACCAATTTCTCTGCCATATTATAAACTACGCGAACTTCTTATAAATCACTTCCATGTAACTACATTTGAGACCAGAGAGAGGGCTCACTTCAACAAACTGGTTCGTGCTCCCAACCAGAAGATAAGAGACTTCATTCTTCAACTTCAAATACAAGCTTCAAAGTGCAACTTTGGAGATCAGCTGCATACTCAACTACGTGATCGTCTAATTGCTGGAATCAATATTCCTCAGTTAGAGAAAGAGTTAATTCAGATTCCTTCTTGTACCTTTCAAACTGCTAAAGATTTATGTATTACATATGAAGATGTCAATAATGAATACTCTGCTCCCACTACGTCAGTATCTGATGTCATGCTTTCTAAAGTCGAAAATACAAGTGGTCATGGAAAGCAATCCAAACTGCCGTCCACAGGTAACAGAATGCAGCGAGATATCAAAAACATTAAACCGTGTTTATCCTGTGGAAAGTTACATCTACGAAGCACTTGCCGTTTTCGGGGTGCTAAGTGCCATAAATGTGGTAAAGTTGGACACATCAAGACTGTTTGCAGAAGTTCGAATACTTATGTTGCTCAACATTCTTATAATTCTCCCAATCTGTCTAGTAAAATTGAGCCAATGTATCTTTCAACTTTTCAAAATACTCAATCTCATCCAATGAAAACCTCCACTACAAGTTCGGCAACTCAAGCACCAACTGTTTTCAAAAATGTGGTAGCTGAGTTACAATGCGAACTGTCGAAAACACGGAAAAAACTGAATGAGATGAGAGAGCAACTGATTAAAATGGAGGAATTGCTGCATATGCATAGACTGCGTCTGTTGAATGCAGAGCATACAAGTACCCGTGAAAGTCCTGCAAAACTTTTCAAATCTCGAATTCTCAAAAAGCATCTGATGTCCACGACTTCTAATGTACATTATTACAAAGGTAATAACTATGGACCTTCTGTTGGAATTATACTACAAAAAATGGGAAATCGAGTGGTGAAGATATTAGACATCAAAGATCACTCAGTTCATAACGGACACCTGGACAAAGTGACAATAAATGAAGTAGGTCGTTCCAATTATAATATTATTGATTCCGCTAATAATCCTGATTTTGTAGATAATTCAGAAATAAGTCCAGATAATACTGATGAAAATAATATCACAGAATCAGTTAGGTCGCAGCTACTTGCAAGAAAACCGAGAAATCGTTATAAATACGCAAGGAGATATTCGAGGTGTGGCGGATGTGGTGATTGACAATTTCTATCTCTGTATTGTTTAAATACTTACTGTTGACTGTTGATATGTTTCATATATGAATTGCATAATAATTCCGCTAAATACAAATTCCTGAGTTCTGCCCTCTCTGTGTTTTGGTTGGATTCGTGTAATTCGGTCATCTTGAAATACTAATACTACGACTACAATAAATTACTACAAATTGGCGTCGCGATGGAACTAAATAACCTGGGAAAATTTCCCATTAATGGGTCTCCGCGGGAGATTGCTGATTATTTGGAATGCTTCGATGCGTGATGCATTTCAAAGAATGTTCGGGATGACAAAATTCCAGCACATTTCATCACTGCTATTGGGCTAGATGCGTATAGCCTAGTAAAGACTCTATCATTTCCAGATAAACCAATTTCTCTGCCATATTATAAACTACGCGAACTTCTTATAAATCACTTCCATGTAACTACATTTGAGACCAGAGAGAGGGCTCACTTCAACAAACTGGTTCGTGCTCCCAACCAGAAGATAAGAGACTTCATTCTTCAACTTCAAATACAAGCTTCAAAGTGCAACTTTGGAGATCAGCTGCATACTCAACTACGTGATCGTCTAATTGCTGGAATCAATATTCCTAAGTTAGAGAAAGAGTTAATTCAGATTCCTTCTTGTACCTTTCAAACTGCTAAAGATTTATGTATTACATATGAAGATGTCAATAATGAATACTCTGCTCCCACTACGTCAGTATCTGATGTCATGCTTTCTAAAGTCGAAAATACAAGTGGTCATGGAAAGCAATCCAAACTGCCGTCCACAGGTAACAGAATGCAGCGAGATATCAAAAACATTAAACCGTGTTTATCCTGTGGAAAGTTACATCTACGAAGCACTTGCCGTTTTCGGGGTGCTAAGTGCCATAAATGTGGTAAAGTTGGACACATCAAGACTGTTTGCAGAAGTTCGAATACTTATGTTGCTCAACATTCTTATAATTCTCCCAATCTGTCTAGTAAAATGGAGTCAATGTGTCTTTCAACTTTTCAAAATACTCAATCTCATCCAATGAAAACCTCCACTACAAGTTCGGCAACTCAAGCACCAACTGTTTTCAAAAATGTGGTAGCTGAGTTACAATGCGAACTGTCGAAAACACGGAAAAAACTGAATGAGATGAGAGAGCAACTGATTAAAATGGAGGAATTGCTGCATATGCATAGACTGCGTCTGTTGAATGCAGAGCATACAAGTACCCGTGAAAGTCCTGCAAAACTTTTCAAATCTCGAATTCTCAAAAAGCATCTGATGTCCACGACTTCTAATGTACATTATTACAAAGGTAATAACTATGGACCTTCTGTTGGAATTATACTACAAAAAATGGGAAATCGAGTGGTGAAGATATTAGACATCAAAGATCACTCAGTTCATAACGGACACCTGGACAAAGTGACAATAAATGAAGTAGGTCGTTCCAATTATAATATTATTGATTCCGCTAATAATCCTGATTTTGTAGATAATTCAGAAATAAGTCCAGATAATACTGATGAAAATAATATCACAGAATCAGTTAGGTCGCAGCTACTTGCAAGCAAACCGAGACATCGTTATAAATACGCAAGGAGATATTCGAGGTGTGGCGGATGTGGTGATTGACAATTTCTATCTCTGTATTGTTTAAATACTTACTGTTGACTGTTGATATGTTTCATATATGAATTGCATAATAATTCCGCTAAATACAAATTCCTGAGTTCTGCCCTCTCTGTGTTTTGGTTGGATTCGTGTAATTCGGTCATCTTGAAATACTAATACTACGACTACAATAAATTACTACAAATTGGCGTCGCGATGGAACTAAATAACCTGGGAAAATTTCCCATTAATGGGTCTCCGCGGGAGATTGCTGATTATTTGGAATGCTTCGATGCGTGGTGCATTTCAAAGAATGTTCGGGATGACAAAATACCAGCACATTTCATCACTGCTATTGGGCTAGATGCGTATAGCCTAGTAAAGACTCTATCATTTCCAGATAAACCAATTTCTCTGCCATATTATAAACTACGTGAACTTCTTATAAATCACTTCCATGTAACTACATTTGAGACCAGAGAGAGGGCTCACTTCAACAAACTGGTTCGTGCTCCCAACCAGAAGATAAGAGACTTCATTCTTCAACTTCAAATACAAGCTTCAAAGTGCAACTTTGGAGATCAGCTGCATACTCAACTACGTGATCGTCTAATTGCTGGAATCAATATTCCTAAGTTAGAGAAAGAGTTAATTCAGATTCCTTCTTGTACCTTTCAAACTGCTAAAGATTTATGTATTACATATGAAGATGTCAATAATGAATACTCTGCTCCCACTACGTCAGTATCTGATGTCATGCTTTCTAAAGTCGAAAATACAAGTGGTCATGGAAAGCAATCCAAACTGCCGTCCACAGGTAACAGAATGCAGCGAGAGATCAAAAACATTAAACCGTGTTTATCCTGTGGAAAGTTACATCTACGAAGCACTTGCCGTTTTCGGGGTGCTAAGTGCCATAAATGTGGTAAAGTTGGACACATCAAGACTGTTTGCAGAAGTTCGAATACTTATGTTGCTCAACATTCTTATAATTCTCCCAATCTGTCTAGTAAAATGGAGTCAATGTGTCTTTCAACTTTTCAAAATACTCAATCTCATCCAATGAAAACCTCCACTACAAGTTCGGCAACTCAAGCACCAACTGTTTTCAAAAATGTGGTAGCTGAGTTACAATGCGAACTGTCGAAAACACGGAAAAAACTGAATGAGATGAGAGAGCAACTGATTAAAATGGAGGAATTGCTGCATATGCATAGACTGCGTCTGTTGAATGCAGAGCATACAAGTACCCGTGAAAGTCCTGCAAAACTTTTCAAATCTCGAATTCTCAAAAAGCATCTGATGTCCACGACTTCTAATGTACATTATTACAAAGGTAATAACTATAGACCTTCTGTTGGAATTATACTACAAAAAATGGGAAATCGAGTGGTGAAGATATTAGACATCAAAGATCACTCAGTTCATAACGGACACCTGGACAAAGTGACAATAAATGAAGTAGGTCGTTCCAATTATAATATTATTGATTCCGCTAATAATCCTGATTTTGTAGATAATTCAGAAATAAGTCCAGATAATACTGATGAAAATAATATCACAGAATCAGTTAGGTCGCAGCTACTTGCAAGCAAACCGAGACATCGTTATAAATACGCAAGGAGATATTCGAGGTGTGGCGGATGTGGTGATTGACAATTTCTATCTCTGTATTGTTTAAATACTTACTGTTGACTGTTGATATGTTTCATATATGAATTGCATAATAATTCCGCTAAATACAAATTCCTGAGTTCTGCCCTCTCTGTGTTTTGGTTGGATTCGTGTAATTCGGTCATCTTGAAATACTAATACTACGACTACAATAAATTACTACAAATTGGCGTCGCGATGGAACTAAATAACCTGGGAAAATTTCCCATTAATGGGTCTCCGCGGGAGATTGCTGATTATTTGGAATGCCTCGACGCGTGATGCATTTCAAAGAATGTTCGGGATGACAAAATTCCAGCACATTTCATCACTGCGATTGGGCTAGATGCGTATAGCCTAGTAAAGACTATATCATTTCCAGATAAACCAATTTCTCTGCCATATTATAAACTACGCGAACTTCTTATAAATCACTTCCATGTAACTACATTTGAGACCAGAGAGAGGGCTCACTTCAACAAACTGGTTCGTGCTCCCAACCAGAAGATAAGAGACTTCATTCTTCAACTTCAAATACAAGCTTCAAAGTGCAACTTTGGAGATCAGCTGGATACTCAACTACGTGACCGTCTAATTGCTAGAATCAATATTCCTCAGTTAGAGAAAGAGTTAACTCAGATTCCTTCTTGTACCTTTCAAACTGCTAAAGATTTATGTATTACATATGAAGATGTCAATAATGAATACTCTGCTCCCACTACGTCAGTATCTGATGTCATGCTTTCTAAAGTCGAAAATACAAGTGGTCATGGAAAGCAATCCAAACTGCCGTCCACAGGTAACAGAATGCAGCGAGATATCAAAAACATTAAACCGTGTTTATCCTGTGGAAAGTTACATCTACGAAGCACTTGCCGTTTTCGGGGTGCTAAGTGCCATAAATGTGGTAAAGTTGGACACATCAAGACTGTTTGCAGAAGTTCGAATACTTATGTTGCTCAACATTCTTATAATTCTTCCAATCTGTCTAGTAAAATTGAGCCAATGTATCTTTCAACTTTTCAAAATACTCAATCTCATCCAATGAAAACCTCCACTACAAGTTCGGCAACTCAAGCACCAACTGTTTTCAAAAATGTGGTAGCTGAGTTACAATGCGAACTGTCGAAAACACGGAAAAAACTGAATGAGATGAGAGAGCAACTGATTAAAATGGAGGAATTGCTGCATATGCATAGACTGCGTCTGTTGAATGCAGAGCATACAAGTACCCGTGAAAGTCCTGCAAAACTTTTCAAATCTCGAATTCTCAAAAAGCATCTGATGTCCACGACTTCTAATGTACATTATTACAAAGGTAATAACTATGGACCTTCTGTTGGAATTATACTACAAAAAATGGGAAATCGAGTGGTGAAGATATTAGACATCAAAGATCACTCAGTTCATAACGGACACCTGGACAAAGTGACAATAAATGAAGTAGGTCGTTCCAATTATAATATTATTGATTCCGCTAATAATCCTGATTTTGTAGATAATTCAGAAATAAGTCCAGATAATACTGATGAAAATAATATCACAGAATCAGTTAGGTCGCAGCTACTTGCAAGAAAACCGAGAAATCGTTATAAATACGCAAGGAGATATTCGAGGTGTGGCGGATGTGGTGATTGACAATTTCTATCTCTGTATTGTTTAAATACTTACTGTTGACTGTTGATATGTTTCATATATGAATTGCATAATAATTCCGCTAAATACAAATTCCTGAGTTCTGCCCTCTCTGTGTTTTGGTTGGATTCGTGTAATTCGGTCATCTTGAAATACTAATACTACGACTACAATAAATTACTACAAATTGGCGTCGCGATGGAACTAAATAACCTGGGAAAATTTCCCATTAATGGGTCTCCGCGGGAGATTGCTGATTATTTGGAATGCCTCGACGCGTGATGCATTTCAAAGAATGTTCGGGATGACAAAATTCCAGCACATTTCATCACTGCGATTGGGCTAGATGCGTATAGCCTAGTAAAGACTATATCATTTCCAGATAAACCAATTTCTCTGCCATATTATAAACTACGCGAACTTCTTATAAATCACTTCCATGTAACTACATTTGAGACCAGAGAGAGGGCTCACTTCAACAAACTGGTTCGTGCTCCCAACCAGAAGATAAGAGACTTCATTCTTCAACTTCAAATACAAGCTTCAAAGTGCAACTTTGGAGATCAGCTGGATACTCAACTACGTGACCGTCTAATTGCTAGAATCAATATTCCTCAGTTAGAGAAAGAGTTAACTCAGATTCCTTCTTGTACCTTTCAAACTGCTAAAGATTTATGTATTACATATGAAGATGTCAATAATGAATACTCTGCTCCCACTACGTCAGTATCTGATGTCATGCTTTCTAAAGTCGAAAATACAAGTGGTCATGGAAAGCAATCCAAACTGCCGTCCACAGGTAACAGAATGCAGCGAGATATCAAAAACATTAAACCGTGTTTATCCTGTGGAAAGTTACATCTACGAAGCACTTGCCGTTTTCGGGGTGCTAAGTGCCATAAATGTGGTAAAGTTGGACACATCAAGACTGTTTGCAGAAGTTCGAATACTTATGTTGCTCAACATTCTTATAATTCTTCCAATCTGTCTAGTAAAATTGAGCCAATGTATCTTTCAACTTTTCAAAATACTCAATCTCATCCAATGAAAACCTCCACTACAAGTTCGGCAACTCAAGCACCAACTGTTTTCAAAAATGTGGTAGCTGAGTTACAATGCGAACTGTCGAAAACACGGAAAAAACTGAATGAGATGAGAGAGCAACTGATTAAAATGGAGGAATTGCTGCATATGCATAGACTGCGTCTGTTGAATGCAGAGCATACAAGTACCCGTGAAAGTCCTGCAAAACTTTTCAAATCTCGAATTCTCAAAAAGCATCTGATGTCCACGACTTCTAATGTACATTATTACAAAGGTAATAACTATGGACCTTCTGTTGGAATTATACTACAAAAAATGGGAAATCGAGTGGTGAAGATATTAGACATCAAAGATCACTCAGTTCATAACGGACACCTGGACAAAGTGACAATAAATGAAGTAGGTCGTTCCAATTATAATATTATTGATTCCGCTAATAATCCTGATTTTGTAGATAATTCAGAAATAAGTCCAGATAATACTGATGAAAATAATATCACAGAATCAGTTAGGTCGCAGCTACTTGCAAGAAAACCGAGAAATCGTTATAAATACGCAAGGAGATATTCGAGGTGTGGCGGATGTGGTGATTGACAATTTCTATCTCTGTATTGTTTAAATACTTACTGTTGACTGTTGATATGTTTCATATATGAATTGCATAATAATTCCGCTAAATACAAATTCCTGAGTTCTGCCCTCTCTGTGTTTTGGTTGGATTCGTGTAATTCGGTCATCTTGAAATACTAATACTACGACTACAATAAATTACTGCAGTACCTGAACTATGAGAATAAGATAGAAATCCAGTTATCTCGGAACTAATCGTGAACTTTATTCCACTATATGGTCAACCATTAGAAATACTGCTAGCGCAGGGCGTACGAGGTAGATCGTCCGGTTGAGCACGTTCTTTTACAATGAGTAGAACCCAACAAACAAATGTGCGAAGCCAACCGTGCTGACACAACTGGAGTTTCGGCGCTCAGTTAGCGAAATTAATACAACGGTGCTCCTGGCCTAAACTTACTCAAAAGCAACATGGAAACGATCGCCCTCTTCTCGGGTATCGACTGCAGGGGGAGATACCCGGACAGGCGCCTATTCAACACCAAGGATAAAACTTCTAACGCACGCTTCTTGATTGATAGATAAGCTTCACTCAGTATTATGCCAAAAGCAATGTTCGAGCAAGAACAAAAATCCCACCGTCGCGCAATGGGCCATCAATAAGACCCAGATAGCGGCATTCAGGCAGGAAACACTTTTTACCTCGGGTTTAAGCGATAACTTCCATGAGTGTGCATTCTTGTTGGTTTAGACCTATCGATCATCGGCATCGACTTCCCAAAGGATATGACCTATTAGTGGATACTGGAAAGAGACATGCGACAACGAGAGAAACCTTCTGGTGTACGAATGACAAAGCTAGCGAGCATCATTCTTTGAGTCTAGTTCAATCTCCGCCAGTATCAACCGGAATGTTCTTGAAAATACTAGCTGAATTCACAACTCTGACTGCAACCAACCCTCAAACTTCTAATGCTGGCCCGAAAATGATTCATACTATAAGGACATATGATCCCCAACAGTATTTGCTAAGCAATGAAGACTAGCCCAGGACAAGCTAAAAATATAGAAAGATGCCATGCTTCCAAAACTTCCAGAACACCATTTTTCACCTACGATGCTACGAGTTGTCAGTACTTTGAATAATTACCTTGATATAAAGGTTGATTTCTGAAGAAGAATGATAGCAAAGAAATCAATAATTCCCTGAAATTACTGGACTACATTCGCCATCATCTCACACTGCACTTTGACCTTCACCGTTTAAGTTGACTGGTCAAACTGAGCGTACTTGGCCAAGCAACCACATCATTTGACAAGCTGTAATGTTACACTTGGTTATTTGTACAACATACCTACTTAGCCGACATGCACAACCAGCAGAGCTAGTGGCCTCCAATTCGGTATTATGGCTTATTCCAGACTATTAAACATTCCCTAGAAACGTCAAATAAGTACATTTGGGAATAGATTATATATCCTCATAATACTCTCATGGTTCCTTAGGTATCTTCAACACACTTTACCTCCTAATACTTCTTCAAACCAGGCTCAAAATTTCTGTTGGATATTATCCTTCCATTTATCCAACAAACATCACAATCAGACTACTGGGGAGAACCATTCATGGGTGCAGTTATCCAGCCGGTTTAAGAGTCACAAATTTTGGCTCAAAAGCAGAGTGAATTTCGTACAGTAAAGCTGTCAATCACGTCTCATAAACCGTTAATGCCCAGCTCTCGCTACGCTCGGGCCCACGCTGTTCTTCGAAGATTTCGGAAACGCTTAGTTATAACGGACGCAAAAACCAAAACACCGATCTGCCGCTTGAGATTTGTTTATTGTTACACCAACATATAAAAGGAATAAGCGAACTAAGGTTTCTGAAGATGTTTCACTCTTCTTTCTGAACAGCGACCGATGAGACGATGACTGTCGTATTGATGCCTCCGCGAAAATTGGGGAAGTTGATTTTAAGCAAACAACCAAGAATTGATCGTTCAATCTTCAACTACATTGACACTCCCTGGCAAAAAAGGGATCCAACCATTTTTTCCTTCACGACCAATGCACGTCGACTTGGATGCCATTGCGAGAACCTGGGTCACACGGACAGAGCTGAAATGGAAAACAAACAGAAAAGCCAACACACCACAAGCATACCCACAGCACAATCTCACACATCGCTGACGACCTGCGCCTCCAAACAGAGACCTCCTCTTGACATCTTGCAACACAATCGCCACTTGCTAGAAGGACTCTTGCAGAATGTAAAGTGACCATGGCAGCACCTCACGGTACTCTACGCACATCCTCGTATCTACTCACTACCAATTACCACTGCAATCGCTGGTCACTCATTCTGCCTCAGTTCTAGTAGCGGTGACGCATGCGAGCCTCAGTCGTTTACACTCTTGCTCCCCGGCGTGTCGGAACGCAACTAACAATTATCTCCGTGTGCATTTCATTCTCAGCAATAGCCTAGCCTCCCCGGCGAATATGACCCATCTGCTGTCTCTAAAATCAATCAATTCATTCACGGATTTAGAAGACTCGAAACAACTTCAGAAGTAATCACGACGAAAATTTTAACAAAATTATGCAATAAAAACAAGGCACGAAAACAACGAGTAAAGAAAACTGATCCAAAATCACAAATTGCGAAGACACACCACACGTATACACAAACAGTACAAATAACCTCGCCGATCATGTCTTGGTGGAATTATTTGGAAGAATTGGAAAACTTACAGCAGTACGCCTACAACCCTTCTCAGGTTGACGATTGTAAGTTGTGGAATGACCAGACACAAACAAGATTAACCTACAATTACATCAATTGGAACTCACACAACTATTCAACACAAACATATGTACAATCAACACATCAAATGTTGTGGATTCTGACACGACAAACTACCCTTGAAGAACTGTAGGACTTACAGCAGTACGCCTACATTCCTTCTCAGGTTGACGCCCTAGGTTGGAAAATCGTCGCAGAGTTCATTTGCTAACTTCCTTCTATCAGCTATATCCTCAAATCTGAACGGCAACACGCTCATGTCATTGTATCGTAGAATATAGATGACGAACAAACACACGACATATCTCATCAACCAAGCGTAGAAACAGAGTAATTTACACCAAAGATAATAACATTCAAATAGTAACTTGAAACTAGAAATGCCTTTATTCGTGCAAGTCAATTTAACAATTACTCTCTCGTTTACACTTGGCTTATCCTCACTAAACTGACCATTGATATTCGTCCTTTCAAACGAACTGATACTACCATAGTCATTGCACAAGATACTTGAGTTGATGGGTGTCTGTTTCATTGTGGATGACAGCACCAACGATGACTGAGTGACACAAGGTGATGAACTAAGCGGTGGATCAGAAGCTGTTGTTGTTCGGCTTTCAGATAGTTGTCCAACTGCAAGATTACCACCACTGCTGTCTTTCACTACTAGTTCGGGCTTAGCACTATCATCTGATGATGGGTGGGCTACACGCTGATCAATTACACTGACTGTCTCACAAGTATGCACACCTTTTGGACCTGCGTCTGCGTTCAATTCTACTTCACGTTGTAGTTGTACAGAACCTTTATTTAACTTAGCGGTGGTAGGCATATCCCTCATCTCATAATGATCAACCAAAGACAAATCTGCTTTATCATGATCATTATCACGAATATTCACTTTACCGTCAAGTTCATCATTTTCAAACTCTTTAATAACAGAAGTAGACAATTTTGGTTCCTCCTCGCAAATCATTAAAGGTTTTATAACTACACTCTGACTAGTAATACCTTGTAAACTTGTAGGGTCAGAACTTCACTCTGAAGCAGCAACTCTATTCTGTGACACTCTATTCAACAATGGCTTACCAGTTGCAACTACAGACTTCTTCACCGCACCGTTATCGTCACATAATTCGGAGTCAGGTCTGGAGTTTACATTTAGCTTATCACTGAACTTGATCACTGATTCACAGTTCACTTCTGTATGCACCTCTTGCAAACGTGTAAAACAAAACCGTGTTTGTCTTGCATCTTGTTGATATATATCCACATATATATATTTATGTGTGTGTGTGCATGTTGGTCTCTCTTTCTGTTTGCTCGGTTAGTCTGTGACCACTTCACTTGTATGGACTTGTCTCCTTTAATAATGTGTATTCTCCTTATATTATATTATATATAATATGAGTGTTTGTTGACAGTCCGTTGCTTGGTGACATATATCCATATATGTTTGTTGGCATGTCTGCTATATTCGCTATGTATAATTGGATCGACACTCCATTATAATTAGCCATTCATGTTAAGAATGTCTAATGATTTTCCCACGCTTTGTCTGAATTATTTATATATATTCGCATTCACAATTTGTGTGGACTACTTTACAACTACTTTACTTACTTATCACTTTGGTGTGAGACCATTATTTCGTCTCCTTGTGTTTGGACAATAGAAGTATCATCGCAAACCTAGTGGTCTTCTGATTTCCTCCTTCTCGCGTCAGGACTATTAGTTTCTCGACCAGTCCATAATAATAATTTAGCGACGAGTACATAACAATTTGGCGACGGGGAAAACTACTATTAACCACTCAGCAGCAGCAACATAACAATTTACTATGGATCCTATTAAATTGGAATTATTGTTTGAACGACAAATGAAATTAATGGAAATGTTCGTCAACCAACAGACTGGTCCAGCTCCACCTTCAAGCAATCCCAATCATACCATGCTACCATCTGTCGACGGAATTGTGAACAGCATTTCACAGTTCAATTATGACCCAGAGGCTAATGTCACTTTTGACACATGGTATCAACGTTATGAGGATTTATTCACTGTTGATCTCGCCTCACAAGACGATGCCTGGAAGGTGCGAGTTTTGCTACGTAAATTGGGTCCGGCAGAATATGAACGGTACTGCAACCTAATTTTACCACAGAAACCACGTGACAAGTGTTTCGATGATACAATAAAGTTGCTGCGTGAACATTTCGGAGACCACTCCTCATTATTCAGTATACGTTATCGTTGCCTCAAGCTGGCAATGAATGAAAATGATGATTTTCTTACTCACGTTGGCACAGTCAACCGAGAATGTGAGAGATTTCGACTCAGGTCCTTAACAGATGATCAGTTCAAAGCCTTGATTCTCATATGCAGTCTCCAATCTCCTCGTTTCACAGATATCCGAACTCGACTGCTCAATCAGCTAGAACAAAATCCCAAGTTAACATTACATGACATAGCTGATGAATCTCAAAGGCTGATTAATCTGCAGAAAGACACACACTTGGTCGAATCAACACCTCCGAGAAGCTCTGATATTCGTGCATTACGCAAGAGCAAAAATTTCTCATCAGCTACTCCTGACCCACCTACTTCTCCTAATGTTCCGCGTAAATCTACACATACTCGTCCAACTTCACAAAATACTGCAAAGAAGACCCCACCATCACCATGCTAGCATTGTGGCGCGTGGCACTTTGTAAAGTCTTGTCCATACAAAAATCATCGTTGCAGCAAGTGCAACATCGTCGGTCATAAAAATGGTTTTTGTCAGCCACGCAAACCCAGTTATCAAAATCCAGCGAAAGCTCGCCAAACGGTTGGTCCTAAATCTCCAAGGAGATCATTGAGTCTACGCGCAACCATCAAGTCACAACATCACGTATGCGGAAATATCTTGATCTTCAGATGAACGGTCATGATGCACGTCTGCAGCTAGATACCGCCTCTTTCTTGGCGGTACGTTCGAAATTGGTGACATTTTTGCACGTGTTTGCTCTGAAATTTATTTACTGCTTATTGTCATATAATTCTTGAAATTATGGTCCAAATCTCTAAAAAACGTGTTCGTAGAAACACAATTGTTTTAGATAGTGGCTTAAATTCGGTTATAACTGCATTACCGCCTTGTAATACAGTATCAACTACTAGCTCTCAAAATGGTTTGAGTGCAGATCTCACTCCTGTGATACAGGTGAAAGATGTTCTGTTAGAGAACTCTGAGTTCTGTAAACTAAACCTCCTTTTGAAAGATATGCAGAGGCAAGTAAGTGAAATTCAGAAAAAATTAGATCAGTTTGATAGTATGTCACTGCCAATCTCAAATACCACGGAGAGCCGTTCTGATATTGGCCAGGTTAAGTGTTTACTGGATGTAACTCAAAATAAGCTTTTGAATTTAGACCCAATAGCCTGTCTTTTAGAAAGGCATCCTAAAATATCTCCAGACAACCTAAATAAAGCTGAAAATCTGATTGACTGCTTGGCTACGGAGGTGATGAAGCGTATAACCTCTTCTCACCAAGCTATAGTTTACAACGTCCCAGATTCTCTGCCCCTGAAAACTGTAAGACACAAAATCCTGATTTGTTGCGGCATGGCTAGTGTTCCATGTGAATGCAAACGACTTCGTAAAAAGTCTAACCAGGCTAATTGCCCAATCATTTTTAAATTCAGTAATTCCCTTGATGCTAGTAAGTTTACTAAATGTCAGGATCACTTAAGACTGAATAGCAGTTATAAGTCTATAACCGTAGCTCAGGATAAAACACCGTGTCAGCGCAGAATAATGCGTAGTAATAACCTGGTCACCTCCTCTAGCTTTGATTTACCAAATAAGGATCGTGCACAGCAACAGACACCTAGTGCTGAAACTAGCATTCAGCAAACTACACAACAACCACACCTGCCAATGGAACTAGGAACTGATTTAGATACCAGTACCCCTGTAAATAAAGCCTCATCGAAAGATGTTAAAATGACTAGAACTTCTGCAAGTTGTTCTAAGAAATTTCCCCCCAAACGTAGTAACCTCACCACGATGAACAAATTTCGCAGGGTTGAGACTAATGATGGGGAAGAATACTTTGTATTCAATAAGCCTGCTGAGAGTAAGAATGCCAACAAACCATCACTTGTTACGAAAAACTCCTCTCGAAACATAAGTATATCTGGAGGTGTTCCGCATGCTCCACCTTATAGAAAGTCAGGCTCCAAGACTCCTAAAGTCTTGCAGCCAAAGCACCTTCCTTCACAATTCCCTTTAAGTTATAAAAACAACCCGAAGGTGTATACCGGTATGACGAATAGCAGTTGGATGGGTAGACCTTCTGATGCTATGCCTTTTAACCGTCAACCTAGGCCCAACCTGTACTACCCTTATATCCAGGAACACATGGTAAATTTTCCAGGTGTCCCGAATCACTGGTACGACCCATGGCACCTAGGACCACCTCATTGCACACCAACCCGATGTACAGACACCCAGTCCGACCTCCTTTTCATTCATAAATTCTTGCGGTGCTGACGCACAAATAGATTTAGGTTATGGTGACATTTTAAGCCAGTTTGTAGTATCCCGTGACTTATTCACGATATTGCTAATTAATGCACGTTCCTTAATCAATAAGATATCTGAACTAAGGACATTATTATTAGTCGCCAAGCCTACTGTAGCTCTGATTACTGAGTCATGGTGCTCATCCTCTGTACTTGATGTGCATATAGGTATCGATGATTACACTGTACACCGTGCAAACAGAGATTGCAAGCGTGGTGGAGGATGTCTCATATATATACATAGCTCATTTGTAGTCAGTAAGGTGGAAGATGAAACAATGAATAATGTACCTGACTCACTCTGGGTTGTCTTACATGGAGATAAGTACAAACTTCTCATAGGCTGTGTTTATCGAGCACCAAGCTCAACAAAAGAAACTGATGCGTTATTAGCTAAATCGTTTGCACACGCATCCTCGTTTAGTGCTAATTACAAAATAATTGCAGGGGACTTCAATCTTCCAGAAGTCAATTGGCTAACTAGTTCCGGCCCCCAACGCTTCGACGAATTACTTGCCACTATAGACTGTTATGGATGGCAACAACACGTCCAGACACCTACTCGTGGTGACAACATGTTGGACCTTGTTTTTTGTCATGACACAATCCCAGTATCCACGTATGTTGGTAATCGATTTTCCAGTAGTGACCATAGAATGGTACTCTGCTCTCTGCCTTTCTCACCACTAAATACAGGAAACAAACAAGACTCAGGAAGCACAATATGTCGTAGTTACAAATATACAGACTGGGGATTAGTCCAAGAACTTATTCGACTCTGTCAATGGGATGACTATTTTACCACTGACTCCCTGGAGGCCTTAGTAACCCTGTTTTACAGGAATGTTACCCTTTGTCTAGATACAGTTGCTCCAAAGAAAATAGTGAAATTAAGTAGACACCGAACTGAATATATTCCAAGGGCACACCGTAATAAGTTAAGGAAACTGAAGAAACAGTACTATTCCACTAAGGACATATCACTATTGCTCTCAATCCACGAGTCTCTTGAATCTCTCAAGCGCCTACGCTCTCAAAAGGACCTCGACGAAGAGTTAACGGCACTTGAAAGTACCTCCAAAGTTTATAACTTAACGGCACTTCTTAAAAAACGAATGCAGTCGGCGAGGGAAATCCCATACTTACTTCACGACAAAGTAATCTACAATGAACCTGCCACTATCTGTGAACTCTTCAGTGATTGGTTTGCAAACTTTAGTTTAGAAACACATATGCCTGGTGAAACCGCTCCCCTTACTATCTCTTCCCTTGAAAGCATTGTGTTCACTAATCAGTTAATAGTACAAGCAATTAAAAGCCTTAAACCTTCCACTAGTACGGGACCGGATGGCCTCGCTTCGATAATTTTCAAAAACAGTGGGTGTGATATACCCCTGTTACTTCTTAAATTCTTCTCAATATCTATGGACACTGGCACTTACCCTAGTGAGTGGAAAACTAGCTTCATAATTCCACATTACAAATCTGGTGATAGGGCAAACGTCCGCAATTACAGACCCATAAATATAACCCCAGTTATCTCACGAATCATGGAGAAAGTTGTAAAAGATCAATTGTCAGACTACCTAATTAGGGAAGATCTTGTTACAAGGTCTCAACACGGATTTCTCAAAAATAGATCCTGCGTTACTTGCCACTTCGACTTTTTCAACTGCATCACTAGTAGTCGCGAAGCACGTAAGCTAGTCGTTGTTCTCTACTTCGATATATCTAGGGCATTTGACATGGTATCTCACAGTATTCTCTTTGAGAAGCTGTACTCTTGTGGAATTCGCAACCCATTACTGAACTGGTTAAAATCATTTCTAAGCAACAGGGTACAAATAACCAAAGTTGGATCTGTATTGTCTCATCCTAGGCAGATCTCAAGTGGGGTCGTGCAAGGTAGTGTCCTAGGTCCACTTTTATTCACAGTCTACATTAACAGCATTTGCAAGTGCTTCACCTTAGGCAAACCATTCCTATATGCTGACGACCTCAAAGTCGTCTACTCCTGCTACACTCATGAATTAAGCGATATGGTTACTAAAATACATCTTGAACTAAGTAGTCTCGCATCATGGTGTGCTGATTCCTGTCTAAATTTTAACATTGACAAATGCGGCTGGATTTGTATCGGCAACAGTAACCTTGATCTAACTCTTGAAATAAATGGGCGAAAACTAGCTAAGCTCAACTCAGTCGTAGATCTCGGTATTAGATACTCTAGTAACCTAACGTTCGCTGAACAGACTGATTATGCCAGACGTAAAACGCGAAGGCTGATAGGATGCATAACACGCAATTTCTTTTGTTGTGAAACTAGGGTTTTATTATACAAAGTATGTGTCCGACCTATCTTAGAATACTGCCCGTTTATTCTTAGCGGACTAAGACAAAATGACAAGCTTAAATTAGAGGGAGTGCAACGGCAGTTTACCTCAAGAACTCTTGGTTTAGAAAGTGGTCTGGAATACCATGAGCGATGCGAAAGACTAAGATTAGAACCCCTCTGGAAAAGACGCCTTAAGCTAAACCTTATCTTTTACTATAAGCTAACTAATCTTCTCTTGCATTCCTCCGAGCCAATAACTAAACCTACCGCTGTCATCAGTTACAATCTTAGAAATCATCACAACCTAGCTGCTATGGAGCACTGTCAGACTTACGTGCGGTACAACTTCTTCTTAAATAAGTTTTCAGTCATTTGGAATAGACTACCAGCTAATGTGCGCGATGCAAACACACTTCCAGTGTTCATCTCCTCAGTCACCAGACTACTCAAAGATGACAATGCACTTTTGCGCCTGACTCTTACACCTTCTTTTTCACCCTACATAGATATTTTAAGTTCTTTAAACGTGTAGTTACAACAAACTACAATTATAAATTTTAATATTATTGGAACTAGATGATTAACATTTCTACACAGGACAGTAATATTAGTTTACACATAATATAAAAGTTAGCATAACGGGACTAGTTAGTTTGTGTACCAAAATAACCACAGTTACTAAACAGAATATATATGTATATATTTATTAATCACTCCTTAAGGACTCCCGTTGCTTTCTTTTGCGTTGCTGTTGTTTGTCTTCTTTTTTCTCTCACCATTTCAGCTTCCATTTGACTTTTTGAATGAGAATGAATAATGTGGATATTTGACCATTTACAATGACAAATGATCTGCAAACATTATTGGTCCCGTATCTTTCAGTTGCCTGGTTAATAACGAATTAACTTTCTCCACGACGCAACCTGGATTACATTTGTGGAATATACTCTTATACCAATGGAAAAGTATCTATTTGTAATACAACGTCACGATTGTAGCTTATAACATAACTGATCGTATCTGTAAAAATAGCTTCCTTATTACCCAATTTGGATATAAATCAAATCAAAAATAAGATTCGGATTTGTACACACCCAAGTTATATTGAGGAATTACTTCAAGCTTTATTTTTTCCCAAGTATTTTTAATCCATCCAAAACTTACTTGGGTTTTTTTGTTAATGCGAAGAATTAATATTCCTATATTTCATGACGTGCTCCATTGAATGACTGGTTATCATATTGTTCCCACAGACCTAAGACAAAAACGCCAGCAACCATGTAACTTAACCATAAACCAAATTTATGAAATTTATATAATGCTTATCCATGCCTGTATATTTGGTGTGTCCTACACAAGTAGGAAAAAATGTGTATTTTATTAAAACATTATTATTAATTATGATTGCTAATCGTATATGTAATTTATCATATTGATGATGCCTGTAAACTGGCGTCTCTCATGTACAAAATGAGAATATACTATTATTATTATTATTATTATTACTGTTATATCAGAGAAACTTTGGAATAATATTGGCAGACCACCTATCACCAATACTTCCCAGACTCTTGTCAGCGCCTGTGGTGGGCGGCTCAAACTTATTGGTGAACTCAAATGTTCTGTTTCTTTCCGCAATACCAAATTCACAGGAATTTGCTAAGTCACCAAGAGTGATTTAAATCTTTTGGGACTTGATTGGTTCGATCGTTTGCATCTGGCTGATGTCCCACTAAATTCGCTATGCAATGCAGCCAAGAAGCATAAAATGTTAGACAATTCCGGACGGAGCCAAAGCCGCAAACCCAACAGTCAGACGAAACGACAGGCGTCAACAACAAGCCCAAAGGTCACAGATAAACCCCCAGGTAAACATCCTACTAACCATCCATCTTCTCAAAAGGGGAGGTGATATGTATCCACATATATATATTTATGTGTGTGTGTGCATGTTGGTCTCTCTTTCTGTTTGCTCGGTTAGTCTGTGACCACTTCACTTGTATGGACTTGTCTCCTTTAATAATGTGTATTCTCCTTATATTATATTATATATAATATGAGTGTTTGTTGACAGTCCGTTGCTTGGTGACATATATCCATATATGTTTGTTGGCATGTCTGCTATATTCGCTATGTATAATTGGATCGACACTCCATTATAATTAGCCATTCATGTTAAGAATGTCTAATGATTTTTCCCACGCTTTGTCTGAATTATTTATATATATTCGCATTCACAATTTGTGTGGACTACTTTACAACTACTTTACTTACTTATCACTTTGGTGTGAGACCATTATTTCGTCTCCTTGTGTTTGGACAATAGAAGTATCATCGCAAACCTAGTGGTCTTCTGATTTCCTCCTTAATAATAATAATAATGTATATTCTCATATAAACATATAAATTTACATGAAAATGCATGCCATTTTTACAGGCACGATCAAGTATGATATAATATCAAATCGTAGATTGTCTACAAGTTAATAATGTTTCAACAGTTAAATATTTGATATATATAAATTTACATTGTCTGAACTAGGCTGTATAGTTATTGAATTGTACAGTTGTCCTCCAGGTTGAGCGGGGAAATCGACTTCGTTTCGTTTTCATCCCGTGGTTGTCGGCATACGATAACCAACCAATATTGAGGTAAGTACAACGTTTACAAGGGATTGAAAGCTGTTTTAGAAAAGTAAAAGTGCTGAGGTGAATCATTAAATTGTAATGAAATAGGTAAGTGCAAGTATCATTAATAAATGCATTAATAAAATAAACTCCCTAGGCTGACAACGTTCATTTGCAATGTATAATGCTACACGTGTACCTCGTACTCTCATGATGTCCACTTTTGGTTTTAATACATTTATCCTCAGTTGTGCCAGTTGTTTTTGTTTTATACCTTTTTGTGCATTTAATGTACAACCGTACCCCTCAGAGAGTGGGAATATAATAAGTCATAAAGAGCTGTAAAATGTCAGGTTTAATGGGATATAATGAGGATCAAGTAAAGACGTTATTGGAAAATGAATGAGATAAGACATTGTGAAGTGGTATTTAAAGATCAGTCAATGGACAGCAAGTTAGTTTATAAGATGCCCCATAAAACTGTGCACATCCCACATGGTCGCATCTCAACAATAGGCTGGGCGAATAGTATATATTTAGAGGTAGAAGCATGATCTGTCAAGGCGTTCATTATTATCTTTTTCAAGATAAAGATCTAAGCCCTCATAAAAATCAGAAATATCTCGAGCCTTTAATTTGTATATTGCTGTTCCTGCAGAATGGGACGATTCACCTTAGTGACTATTAGTTTCTCGACCAGTCCATAATAATAATTTGGCGACGAGTACATAACAATTTGGCAACGGGGAAAACTAGTACATACCAATTGTACATCATCTGTTGAGGATGTACTACGAAACCTGTTACACTCACTAGGTCTATATGCATTATTAGTCATCATGGAGCCTTCTCGATATCCACCTCTCTGAGGCCCTGTCGTCATCAATGATTGCATTTTGCTCGCAGACTGCTCTATTCTATGGGTGAGATGTAATAGACTGGCAAACTTGTTCATCGATTGATTGACACTATCGTTTACCAGTTTCAGAATGTCATCGAACTTTGGCTCGATACTCTCATCCTCCATACGGGAGCTTATCTTCACCCACTTCCTTTGCAGTCGAGTAGGTAGACGTCTTGCTATTACTTCTAGTATAAAACTCGAGTTGAGGTCACTCATGCAATTCATAGAAATCTAGGTATTCTTGTAGGTCATAACATTATCCAAAACTCAGTGAGTGCCTGGGAGTCATCCTGTAGTTGACCACCATTACCCTTAACAACCTCGAATAATTTCCCTGCAATCATCGAAGGTCTTCCAAACCTTTGACGTAATATGCTCATAGCCTCGTAGTAGCCCTCTTTTGGCTTCATAAACTTACAGCATTGTATAGCTCTTGCAGCATCTCCAGTGCAATATCTCATCAAATACATTAACTTCAATTCATCATTTAATAAAAAACCACTCAACATGATCTCAAACTCCTTTACAAATTGTAAATAATCAGCCGGGTTTCCATCGAAACACCGTGGTTCAGATTTAGGGAGTTTGATGTTCCTATTATCCCTGAACGGCGAAACAGTAACATCAACCATTTCATGCTTAACATCAGACACATCGTTACAATTAACAGACAAGTCAACATGACTTACTTTCCTGTTTGCATCCAAGACACTCTGTCCCTTCTTTGACCCAGGCATTGTTGAACTTGACCCAATTCCAAAAAAGTTCCAGATATTGCTTGTTCAAAGAGGACTTGACCGGCACCAGGAAAGATGAACGGTGACTATCCAAACTTTCACCAACTGTTTGAATCCGCCAGATCTGTTTCCATCGTCAGAAACTGTCAATCACGTCTCATAAACCGTTAATGCCCAGCTCTCGCTACGCTCGGGCCCACGCTGTTCTTCGAAGATTTCGGAAACGCTTAGTTATAACGGACGCAAAAACCAAAACACCGATCTGCCGCTTGAGATTTGTTTATTGTTACACCAACATATAAAAGGAATAAGCGAACTAAGGTTTCTGAAGATGTTTCACTCTTCTTTCTGAACAGCGACCGATGAGACGATGACTGTCGTATTGATGCCTCCGCGAAAATTGGGGAAGTTGATTTTAAGCAAACAACCAAGAATTGATCGTTCAATCTTCAACTCCATTGACAAAAGCTGTGCAAGCAAGTGGATGCTACGACTCTGGTCTTTATGTAGGCTTTCGGTAAAATATTCCTTTCAGGTGTACTAGCATTTCCAGGTAGTTCCGAGAGTGGTTAAATGGTAAGAGATCAGACTGAGAATTTTTTGGGGACAGAAGGTGGAAGCGGGCCATCCAGATGGCAACTGAAGAGTAGCATCATGTCTCGAAGTAACATTCTGGGCCCTCCGCCTATCCCTTAAAACATATGATTTAGATACAGCTAGAAATGAAAACATGCTGTTTACTATTCACTGACTATACCATAGAGTGTAGGATTTCGGACATTAATAACGAATTCTCCACCTCAGAAGAGCCAGAACAAACTGGATTTTTGAGGATGACAGGGCCGAGAGGCAAGGTATGGATTCGTTGTTAAAATCATGCATACCTGCCCAGTTAACGGATTCACTGCATCCACAGGTACTGAGCATAAAGGTTTTCTGATGGCTGCTAACTGTGAGCTAAAACCCTCAGCTTAATAATAATAATAATGTATATTTTCATGTGAAGATATAAATTTACATGAAAATGCGTGCCATTTTTACAGGCACGATCAAGTGTGATATAATATCAAATCGTAGATTGTCCACAAGTTAATAATGTTTCAACAGTTAAATATTTGATATATATAAATTTACATTGTCTGGACTAGGCTGTATAGTTATCGAATTGTACAATTGTCCTCCAGGTTGAGCGGGAAAATCGACTTCGTTTCGTTTTCATCCCGTAGTTGTAGGCATACGATAACCAACCAATATTGAGGTAAATACAACGTTTACAAGGGATTGAAAGCTGTTTTAGAAAAGTAAAAGTACTAAGGTGAATCAATAAAGTGTAATGAAATGGGTAAGTGCAAGTTCATTAATAAATGCATTAATAAAGGAAACTCCCTAGGCTGGCAACGTTCATTTGCAATGTATAATGCTACCCATATACGTCTTACTATCATTATGTCCACTTTTGGCTTTAATACATTTATCCTCATGCTGGTTCTTTTTAATTTCATACCTTTTTGTGCATTTGGCGCACAACCGTACCCTACAGAGAATAGGAATAGGATAAGTAGAATCAAATTCATATAGAGCTATAAAATGTTAGGTTTAATGGAATATAATGAGGATCGAGTAAAGACGTTATTGGAAAATGAATGAGATAAGACATTGTGAAGTGGTATTCATAGATCCGAAAATGGACAGCAAGTTAATTTAGAAGATGCCCCATAAATCTGTGCAGAGCCCACGTGGTTGCACCCCAACAATAGGCTGAGCGAATGGTATATATTTAAAGGCAGAAGCATGATCTGTCAAGGCGTTCATTATTATCTTTTTCAAGATAAAGATCTAAGCCCTCAGAAAGATCAGAAATATCTCGAGTCGTCAAATTGCATATTGCTGTTCCTGCAGAATGGGGCGATTCACCTTAGTGACCCCCACCATATCTACTGATCAGCTAGCACCACCCTTCCTCCTTTTTTGATGTTAGGCTCTGAGACTATGATTATTATGGCTACCTCAAATATATTGCTTGGTACCAGACATGTTCGTACCTCATATTCCATCTCCCTAGCCTTCCTAATGAGTGCTTCCAATAGGTCTCCACATACATCTTTATGAACATATTATATATGTATGCATGCGTCCCAATGAACAGATTACTTTACAGTAAGTTAAAAACTTAAAGAGTAAAAAGAATAGGTTTCGTGAATAGTGGAGCAAGATTCAGCAGAACACTATAGTTAGGATTCAATGTAGGTAGTATGAACTGAAGGTAAGGTCGGTTGGCAGGACTCAGTGTACTAAATTATCATGACAGTCTTATATATAGTAAACATTTGACATTGCAAAGTAACCTGTCTACACTTATTGTAAAAAGATATTAACATTGAACCAACAAAATTTTAGCATTTGGTTAACAATACTGCAGAAGGGTAGTTAGTTTTACAGGGAGCCGTAATGTAAATCAATCTATACATTATAAGAGCATAATCAGTGTTATAATTCGTATTATCAAAGAATACATTAGGCTCAATAACCGAGTGTTATAAGGGAAATAACAGCGGTAAACCAAGAGAACATTTGCTGCATAAATATTTTAATCATTTTAAGTATTTTAATGACAGTCTAATTTCAAGAATTGAACATGCATAATTACTAAGTATTATTATGTTAGTCTAGGAACTAGTGTACTTTCTGTAGTTAAATATTGAAAAGCCATTGTCTCTCCACTCTACCAGCAGTTGAGATCTTTTAGACGGGCTAGGGTGGACGTGTTTATATGTTTTTCTAGGCTCCTTTTGAAACTGTCAGGCCTTTCACAGGATCTAACCTCAGAGGGTAATTGGTCCCAAAGTTTCCAATATTTAATGGTAAAAAAGTTAGCTCTAGTGGTGAGTTTATGGGTGTTAACCTTGAGAAGGTAGTCATGGTTGCGTAGTTCATACGATTTAGGATTAGCCCACGATATGGATGAGTTACTGTTACAGTGCTTTCTTATAACTTTGAATAAGAGAAATAAATTGCACTTCACTCTCCTTAACCATAAGGGCTCTAAGTCCAGTCGAATACATCTGTCAAGGTATTCTATTTGCTGACCATAGCCTAATATGCGTTTCGTAAGGAATCTTTGGACACTTTCAACCTTTTTTTCTGTCTGCTGATTTAAAGCTACTGTATAAGTGGGCACAGTATTCAAGTTTGGGGCGAATGCATATCTTATATACGGCTAATCTGGCTTCTGGAGTGTAAAAGTTGCGTAGCACAAAGCCAGTTGGAGATTTACAATCAGATACCACCTTATTTGCATGTTCAGTAAAGGTAAGATCTGAGTATGTTATCCCGAGATCTGTGACTGTGTTTGTGTTTGAGACAAGGTCACCGTACATGTATAGACACATGTTAGGTTTCCAACGTCCGAAGTATGTTATCCCAGACTTAGCTGGATTGAACGTTAACTGCCACGTTTCACTCCAATTACATAGACTATTTAGGTCTTCTTGGATTTTACTAACAATATTCATATCATTATAGTCAAAATCATAGACAACTTTGAGGTCATCTGCAAAGAGGTATGGCTTGCCATACTTGATCATAGAGACAATATCATTTATGAATACAATGAATTGGGTAGGGCCAAGAACACTACCTTGTATCACGCCACTGGTTATCAGTTTGGATGTAGATTAGTGATGGTTGACTTTAACTAACTGTTCTCTTCCTGTAAGCAAGCAAGTTATCAACTCGAGTAGTCTTCCACTTATTCCATAAGATAGGAGTTTCAATATGAGTATGTTATGTGGGACCTTATCGAAAGCTTTCCTAACATCTAGGAATAAGGTTGCTGCCGAACGACCTTTGTCTACACATTCGGCAATGTGGTCGAAATAATCTAACTGGCAAGTAATGCACGATCTTCTATCCAGGAAACCGTATTGGAAAAGGGATATTAAGTCCTTCGAAAGCAAACACTGGACAATTTGCTTCTTTACAATCTTTTCCATCACACGTAAAACTACGGAAGTGATGTTGATGGGACGGTAGTTTCCTATTACCACCGTAGGTCCGGTTTTGTGAATGGGTACAACGTAAGATTTATTCCAGCTATCTGGATATGTTCCACTCCTTATCGAAGTTGAAACTTGCGGACAATCTACGCTTTGATATTATATCATAATTGGTCGTGCCTCTAAAAATGGCATGCATTTTTATGTAAATTTATATGTTTATATGAGAATACACATTATTTTTATAAGCGAAACTAAATGTATCATCATGACAAGAGGGAGTTCTGAATTATAAATAGGTCGTGATAAAATTATTAGTGGCATGATTCAGTTTAAGCGAAATATTACTGCTATGGTCACAGATCCAGCCAACGAATTATTCGTTTCATGTGGACTTCATTTTGTGGCCTAATCACATGGATTGACGTCACTCTTAATGTGAAATATTAGTAACGCATTACTTTTGAATACACTTAACCTTATACGAAGTCGAACTCCACCCCAGTGCCTAAGTTCTATTCTTACCTTTCAAATGCTCAGGTTAGGTATTTTCGTCACTGATCACTAGAAATTTATCTACGACTGGGAGAAGTACTCGCATAACTTCAGGCAGATGTTTAGGCTCGATTAAAGTATATATATTATTAACCACTTACATCGATCTGTAGTGTTCGTAGAGGAATACACCTACGTGTAATAACCAGTACATATCCTAGGAAATACCGGTCTAGCATGTCGTACTTCAACTGCAAGCATATCAAATAGAACACAAGAATGTTAGATTGAAAGTCTCATTCCACTGCAACGCGAACAAGTTTACACAAATGTATAGGCTGAGCACAGTCCAAGATAAAAGTATTCGTTTGGGAAATATTTTACATTATTCGACGGAAACTGCCTAGTATCCACATTGCATGACGTTTAAATACCTTGTCAATGGAGTTGAAGATTGAACGATCAATTCATGGTTGTTTGCTCAAAATCAACTTCCCCGATTTTCGCGGAGGCATCAATACGACAGTCATCGTCTCATCGGTCGCTGTTCAGAAAGAAGAGTAAAATATCGTCAGAAGTAATAAAATGATATATTATTGTAATATTTGTTTTCAGATCTTAGTTCGTTTATTCCTTTTATATGTTGGTGTAACAATAAAGAAATAACAAGCAGCAGATCGGTGTTTTGGTTTTTGCGTCCGTTATTACTAAGCGTTTCTGAAACTCAAAGGAACAGCGTGGGCCCGAGCGTAGCGAGAGCTGGGCATTAACGGTTTATGAGACGAGACTGACATACCTTTTTAATTCAAGTGAACAAAACTGTACGCCAGCACCCAAAGTTATTCGCTATCAGAAACTGGAGCAAAGAATATCTACATGGTTGTACGTGAATGGGTGAACTTACTTTGCCTTATTGTTTTAAAGTAGAATCAATTCCTACAACAGATTTTGCAATATATCTGGTCATAAGTCGTAAAGTGCTCATTAATGTTTTTCGGATGTTCTTGTCCGAATGCAACTACGTCTGCTTCCACTGAATTTAATTAACAGACAGACCTCGTTACAACTGGACATTCCTGAAAGTGATACAGATTAGATTCACTCACATAAATTGAGCATTTACGTGATCATCAAGCATGAAAATATATGACTTAAGTATTCAATGGATCCAGTCATCCTAGCTCATACTTCTTTGAAGTGTGGAGCACATTAAGGGTGCAAAAAATATCATGAATAATAAGCATACATAATATCATTAACTGCCAGTAATTGTGTAGTCGAACCAAACTACAAAAATACATTCGCAAATACTCTGTTAGTGGTCTGAGGGACAAAAATATTTGAGCGAAACATACAGGCTAGATGAAAGTTTCACAAAGCTGTTTCACTACTATACAATGTCTCATTCGCCGATTTTTCTTCTGCATGTGAACTTAGTCACAAACTGGTTTGGGAGAAAGGTTGTCACTGTTAGCAATATATAAGGTCCTCACCTTTTGGAAGTCTTCTAATGCATTCGCACATTCTTACATATGTGTGGCCACCGCTCGCACTGGTAACCTGCTACGAACTTCTCAAAACACCCTTCGTTAACGAAGCACATTATTGCCACAGCTTGTCACAATCAATTCTCAAGAAACACAGGATACCAGACTGTGTGGGTGAGAAGGCTGGACTTATCCGCCATGTTGGTTGAAATTTCGCCCGGTAAATATTTCTGTCAACAGTTTTCAATAAAATTGTGTCATATGTTTTCTGGATTGATAAGAATTCTCATCTCCTGGTGTCCGCGTCATGTAATCTGACTGAGATACACTCTAAGCACATTGGCTGTAACGATTAGTGTTTCATGCGGAATGAGTCAAAACATCACTATAATGAAGAAGATGGGTTACGTGGAGGGTAATGTCATCTACACAAATAGTTTACTTCTTGTAGAACTCCATGATGGATAAGATTTTATTTTGATAAATCACACACAGTGTTGTACAATTATATTAACCGATGACGTTTTCGAGCACAAACTATTGCTCATAATCATATCAAGTTACTCACACAGCTTTGTTCTTTCATTTATATACATGGGTAGAATCGATTAGATATTGGATTAAAATCAATGTGAGATAATGTACATTCAGAAATAATAGTACGAGTGTTGTCGATCAATTGCAATTAGATGGGAAAAAGGACGAGTGTGTTTTACAGCCATAATAAGCTACTTGTTAGAATGTTGTGTTTGAATTGAAATAGAATTTTAAGATTATTTAATATCCTCTGATTTGACTGATGGCAATAATACGAGTGTTATTGATCAACTTTAATCAGATGGGAAATATGACGAGTGTTTGAATAGTCATAATAAGTTTTTTATGTTAGAATGTTGTGATGTGTTTGAATTGAAATAGAATTTTAAGATTATTTATTATCCTCTTCTGATTTGTGCTCGAAACGTCATCAGTTAATATAACTGTACAACACTGTGTGATTTATCAAAATAAAATCTAATCCATAATGGAGTTATACTCTACCACAGTGCCCAAGTTTTATACTTATATCAATAATACTTCTTGTAGAAGCTGCAGCTTGGAACACAGTGTCATTCAATGGAGACCACGTAAAAATACGGCTATTTTCGTGGGAAGAACAGCACTATTTGACAAAAGAATGCTATCAGTACATGGGAATCACCTATGAATGCTGGCAGAACCTACTTTGGGTACGTGTGTTTGGACAAGAATTATGGCAAGTTGAAAGGTTATCTCTAATTGGATTTTATATATATATATATATATATATATATATATATATATATTTGGACTGACCGGCGCAGTATATATGGGTTATGTGAATACAATATATAAAAAAGAAACCTCTGTTAATATTGCGCCATCGTTTGCTTAGCTGACTGCTAGGCTAACAAATAAATAAATAGATTTATTCTCATGATACAGTACATGAGGGACGCCAGTTTACAGGTATCATCAAATTGTTACAGAAATAGGACCATATTATTCAGTCACAATTTACAGTCGATAGCAAAATATGTTTAACATGTACACTGCAGATTATACATGCACTTGATAAACATTAATCCCAGTAGTATAAAACATCCTTTTCACTTATGTACAATCGTTTCTGTGCATAGTTGAAAAAATCTCCTAGATTGTCAGTGAGTGCAACACATCAGGAAATACAAAAGTACAGTCTTCCCATTAACAAAAAACCAGGTGTCAGTCACGTCCCGTAATCCGTTAATGCCCAGCTCTTCCTACTCTCGGGCCCACGCTGTTCCTTGAAGATTCAGAAACGCTTAGTAATAACGGACGAAAAAACCAAAACACCAATTGTTGACTCGAGGATTCTTTATTGTAACACCAACATATAAACACTGTTACAACTAAGGTCTGTGAACAAATATTACAATAATAAATCACAATATTACTTCTGACGGTTTTCTACTGACTTCTTTCTGAACAGCGACCGATGAGACGATGACTGGTGTATTGATGCCTGCTCAAAAATTGGGGAAGTTGGTTTTGAGCAAACAACCATGAATTGATCGTTCAATCTTCAACAACATTGACACTCCCTGGCAGTAATGGGATCCAACCCTTTTTTCCTTCACGACCAATACACGTTGACTTGGATGCCATTGCGAGAACCTGGGTCACACGGACAGAGCTGAAATGGAAAACAAACAGAAAAGCCAACACACCACAAGCATACTCACAGCACAATCTCACACATCAATGACGACCTGCGCCTCCAGTTAAAGACCTCCTCTTGACATCTAGAAACACAATCGCCACTTGCTAGAAGGACTCTTGCAGAATGCAACGTGACCATGGCAGCACCTCACGATACTCTACGCACATCCTCGTATCTACTCACTACCAATTACCACTGCAATCGCTGGTCACTCATTCTGCCTCAGTTCTAGTAACGGTGACGTATGCGAGCCTCAGTCGTTTACACTCTTGCTCCCCGGCGTGTCGGACCGCAGCTAACAATTATCTCCGTGTGCATTTCATTCTCAGCAATAGCCTCCCCGGCGTATACGACCCATCTGCTGTTTTTAACATCAATCAATTCATTCATGGATGTAGAAGACTCGAAACAACTTCAGAAGTAATCACGACGAAAATTTTAACAAAATTATGCAATAGAAACAAGGTACGAAAACAACGAGTAAACACAATGAATTCAAATAACACCAATTGATATGACACACCACACGTATATACAAACTGCACACAAAAACTCGCGGATCATGTCTTGGTGGAATTCCTTTGAAGAATCGCAGGACTTACACCAGTACGCCTACAACCCTTCTCAGGTTGACGATTGTAATTTGTGGAATGTCCGGACACAAACAAGATTAACCAACAATTACGATAATTGGAACTCACACAACTATTCAACACAAACATATGTACAATCAACACATCAAATGTTGTGGATTCTGGCACGACAAACTACCCTTGAAGAACTGTAGGACTTACAGCAGTACGCCTACATTCCTTCTCAGGTTGATGATCCAAGTGGAAGTCGTCCGGACACAAACAGAATTACCAACAGCTAGATGACAGATGATATCAATTCAGTATATGCAATATGAACATATGTACAAAATCACACACCAAGCACGTTGGACTGCTCACTGATGCGCTACCCTTTGAAGAACTGTAGGACTTACACCAGTACACCTACAACCCTTCTCAGGTTGACGCCCTAGGTTGGAAAATCGTCGCAGAGTTCATTTGCTAACTTCCTTCTATCAGCTATATCCTCAAATCTGAACGGCAACACGCTCATGTCATTGTATCGTAGAATATAGATGACGAACAAACACACGACATATCTCATCAACCAAGCGTAGAAACAGAGTAATTTACACCAAAGATAATAACATTCAAATAGTAACTTGAAACTAGAAATGCCTTTATTCGTGCAAGTCAATTTAACAATTACTCTCTCGTTTACACTTGGCTTATCCTCACTAAACTGACCATTGATATTCGTCCTTTCAAACGAACTGATACTAGCATAGTCATTGCACAAGATACTTGAGTTGATGGGTGTCTGTTTCATTGTGGATGACAGCACCAACGATGACTGAGTGACACAAGGTGATGAACTTAGCGGTGGATCAGAAGCTGTTGTTGTTCGGCTTTCAGATAGTTGTCCAACTGCAAGATTACCACCACTGCTGTCTTTCACTACTAGTTCGGGTTTAGCACTATCATCTGATGATAGGTGGGCTACACGCTGATCAATTACACTGACTGTCTCACAAGTATGCACACCTTTTGGAACTGCATCTGCGTTCAATTCTACTTCACGTTGTAGTTGTACAGAACCTTTATTTAACTTAGCAGTAGTAGGCATATCCCTCATCTCATAATGATCAACCAAAGACAAATCTGCTTTATCATGATCATTATCACGAATATTCACTTTACCGTCAAGTTCATCATTTTCAAACTCTTTAATAACAGAAGTAGACAATTTTGGTTCCTCCTCACAAATCATTAAAGGTTTTATATCTTCACTCTGACTAGTTATACCTTGTAAACTTGTGGGGTCAGAACTGCACTCTGAAGCAGTAACTCTATTCTGTGACACTCTATTCAACAACGGCTTACCAGTTGCAACTACAGACTTCTTCACCGCACCGTTATCGTCACACAATTCGGAGTCAGGCCTGGAGTTTACATTTAGCTTATCACTGAACTTGCTTACTGGTTCACAGTTCACTTCTGTATGCACCTCTTGCACACGTGTAAACCACAACCGTGTTTGTCTTGCATCTTGTAACTCATCTGTTGAGGATGTACTACGAAACCTGTTACACTCACTAGGTCTATATGCATTACTAGACATCATGGAGCCTTCTCGATATCCACCTCTCTGAGGCCCTGTCGTCATCAATGATTGCATTTTGCTCGCAGACTGCTCTATTCTATGGGTGAGATGTAATAGACTGGCAAACTTGCTCATAGATTGATTGACACTATCGTTTACCAGTTTCAGGATATCATCAAACTTTGGCTCGATACCCTCATCCTCCATACGGGAGCTTATCTTCACCCACTTCCTTTGCAGTCGAGTAGGTAGACGTCTTGCTATTACTTCTAGTATAAAACTCGAGTTGAGGTCACTCATGCGATTCATCGAAATCATGGTATTCTTGTAGGTCATAACATTATCCAAAACTCAGTGAGTGCCTGGGAGTCATCCTGTAATTGACCACCATTACCCTTAACAGCCTCGAATAATTTCCCTGCAATCATCGAAGGTCTTCCAAACCTTTGACGTAATATGCTCATAGCCTCGTAGTAGCCCTCTTTTGGCTTCATAAACTTACAGCACTGTATAGCTCTTGCAGCATCTCCAGTGCAATATCTCATCAAAAACATTAACTTCAATTCATCATTTAATAAAAAACCACTCAACATGATCTCAAACTCCTTTACAAATTGTAAATAATCAGCCGGGTTTCCATCGAAACACCGTGGTTCAAATTTAGGGAGTTTGATGTTCCTATTATCCCTGAACGGCGAAACAGTAACATCAACCATTTCATGCTTAACATCAGACACATCGTTACAATTAACAGACAAGTCAACATGACTTACTTTCCTGTTTGCATCCAAGACACTCTGTCCCTTCTTTGACCCAGGCATTGTTGAACTTGACCCAATTCCAAAAAAGTTCCAGATATTGCTTGTTCAAAGAGGACTTGACCGGCACCAGGAAAGATGAACGGTGACTATCCAAACTTTCACCAACTGTTTGAATCCGCCAGATCTGTTTCCATCGTCAGAAACTGTCAATCACGTCTCATAAACCGTTAATGCCCAGCTCTCGCTACGCTCGGGCCCACGCTGTTCTTCGAAGATTTCGGAAACGCTTAGTAATAACGGACGAAAAAACCAAAACACCAATTGTTGACTCGAGGATTCTTTATTGTAACACCAACATATAAACACTGTTACAACTAAGGTCTGTGAACAAATATTACAATAATAAATCACAATATTACTTCTGACGGTTTTCTACTGACTTCTTTCTGAACAGCGACCGATGAGACGATGACTGTCGTATTGATGCCTCCGCGAAAATTGGGGAAGTTGATTTTAAGCAAACAACCATGAATTGATCGTTCAATCTTCAACTCCATTGACAGCACTATTTCCTGGATGAACTCTGCAGCGAGTGGGGCTACAGTTAAAAGTCTAGAAAATAAATTTAGGTGGAATTAAAACCACATATTGGAGGTCAAAATAACAATGAAGATCACTAAACCAAATATCAGAGGTACTAGTACATCTACCCTGAATAGTATCAAAACGAAGTTTAACAAAGAAGGTTTCGTGTGATGACGAATAGTCTTGGAATTCACAAAAGTGGTTTAAACTTCCTAATCAAACTTCGGCTTCCACAAACTTTAGGATGCAATCCAAACACGTTCTACAGATAGGTTTAAAAAATGTGCAAACGTCAGTTTTATGTCCTGTCCCTATAATATGTTTCGAAATAGAGGAGCTGGGACCCCATTAATAACTTCTGAAGATTGTGTTGCTTCTGGAGGCATTTAGGAATATGATGCGTAGCCCTTACTTGCAGAAGTCGATGAGCCTTCCCTAAATGAATACAGCAACCACTTCTAAACCTTACGTCCATAGCTTTAAGAGATGTCGGACACTACTTCTACGTGGTTTTAAAATAATTTTGTGAATTAACTTCGAACAAGCGCGAATAATGTGGCGTCAGGACAATAACAGAAATCGGAAGTTTATGAAACCAAACTCACTAATAGGACAAAGTGACGCACACCACTGATGTCTTTACGCACCTGATCACGAGGATGGTATTGAAATCCACCAAATTACTCAAATGTTGCCGTGTGCATTTAAATCATTTAAATATTTTGGCAGAAAACACTGAATGTTGTAAGTGATCGTAAAACATATTACAGGTTCTTCCCATTTGTGAACACTGACTTTCGCTTGTATCTATGCATTCCATTGACTTTCAGCTATCAACACCACACAAAAGTGCGGAAGGATGCTAAATTTGATATCAACCATATTCCTCGGTTCCTGTAGCAGTAAAAGGTACTGCACAAATGCTGATAGGTAAATTTGAGACCGAGTACAAGTTTCCGCCAATCTGCAAAGAAATTTATCGAATGACAGTCGTTGAAATGTACGCGAAGCTTACTCGGCATGCCAAAAATCACTGCATGAACCATGTATTTAAGCGTCCTGTCACACAAGCAATCAGTAAATGCTCGAGAACAATATCGAACAATAATTTTCATATAAATTTAACCAACAAGAGCAAAATAAGCACCGAAATCGCGTCTACTGCGTTTGCTGGACGACTAGCTCCAACTCGAATCAACGAAGCCGCGCAAATGCCCTCAAGGTTAAGCCAAAGGCGCCACTTCAAATAGGGGATATGCTTTATCAACGCCCATGTTTGCTGCAGCCAAAAATAATCCTGTTGCATATTTTGACTGTTAGCATCCATGGGTCAGCATCTGCGTTCATCTACTGGTGATATATATTTTCTGCCCTGCAATTTGGGTTGTAGTTTGCTGGACCTAGGTACCCTGTGTTAAGATTACCCTGGTAGTTGTACCTCATGGGGCTTTCATAGCCGTATGCATATTGGCTCACGTCACGTGTGTGAGTGAAGTTATTGAGGGGATCAAGTGTCGACCTGTTCTCATTATGTTGATGAGGTTTAACATAGATAGTGCGAGAGTTTGGACGAGAATTTTCGTTAATATGGTGCCTATATGAGTCCCGTTTAGTGCTCCATATATCCTGAGGATCCATTCTATGTTGCATTCCCAAGTTATGTGCGTTGTTAGGCATGTTACTTCTAGTTCGGGAAGGGGTATTCCTTCTCACATGCTGCGTGACGTCTTTGGGAATGTGCTTCGTTACCCATGCTTTGTCATTTTTTAGACTGACACGCTGCTTATTAGACTTATTACGAGGGAGGTATGTCGAAGTCTGGGGTGGGACTCTGGGTTTTGTGGTCTATTTTGTGGTTTCTACTGAGGGACTCTTTGGCTTGGATCCAGATTGAGTGTGGTTTGCCCGTAGTTTCTGGTCAGCCATAGTTTGTGGGTCTATGTCAACCTTATGTAGGTCAGCAGGTTTTCGAGATGTGCTCTCGTGCACTCTAAGATTGCACCCGGTGGCACTGCTCTTACTGAGTTTTGGGTCGCTCTTACTTGCCGTTTTTTCTCCCAACACTATACACGAGACTTGCTGTGCTTCAGTGTCCGTCGACACTTTAGCACTGATACCAGATATATTTCTCAGTGTTGTCAACTTTGTATCGAAGGAGTTCTTGGTTGCTTGCCTTTGGTTTGGTGTTTTATCGGAGACTACTTTAATAGTCTTGAATTTAGTGGCAGTAGCCAGAAGATCTTCGGCCATCTTAAATCATTCAGCTGTTATGTAGCTGTCGAACCTAAAGAGTATAGGACAGGGATGCTTTGGGTCTTTTTTACTTAGGCGAATGCACTGACAAGGTGCATTCAATAGATTTGCAGCCTTCAGCAATGAGTGCTGGACTGACTTTATGGGCTCGCTATCCGGTACAATATACACTATTGCGTTTTGTTTTGAAGCCAGCCTCTTAACAACTTCGCTGGATAGAAATTCGATGGCGTTTTCTAACTCCTTCACACTTTTTGAGTCAGTATGAGTCATACTAGAAGTCATATTAAAAAGCTTTAGGATTGTAGGATCCTGCAGTTCCTTTTTCATATGTGAGATAGTTTCGGGTATACATTCTAGTGAACCTAATTTCGTTTTTAATTCATCTATCGGTCTCTTTAATTACGCACGTTAAGTAATAGAGCTCTACTTTTTCAGACAGAACATCTTCCACCTGTATTACAGGGGTCAGAGTTATGTTCGAGGCTTTTATGTTGGGTGAACTACTAATAATATGGGGTGGTAATGTGTTATTAGACGAGCCGGTGCTGTTTTCTAAATTAGTTACCTTAAAGTGGTTTCTGCTGGAGGTAATCTCCCATAGCTACTACCTTTGTATGAAACTTAACGTTATCTTTGAATTTCAAAGTAAGAGCGGACATCCTGGGAACCTTCTTGGTTTAAAAGATCGTCTCCCAGTCGAAAAATATATATATCCTAATCTCCACGAAAGCGTTTAGAGGTATTCATCATATCACCTCAAATGACTCACTATTTGCAGTCACTTAAAAAGTAAGAGTAAATTTACTAAAAACAGTGTGCTTATCATAATATACCATGAGAGAAAACCTATATCCATGGGGTTATAACAATTAGAAGCGCGACATTAATCCGAAACACGACGACTTCGATTCTCAATCACAGAAAATCCTACCTAATCTTCTAATAGTATTAACAGATGTTTCGCCAAGAAAAAGAAAACCAACGGTTTTAGGAAAATTTATTTAGTTTTCTTAAAGATCATGGGCATCCCTTTTTATAGCTACGGAGAAACCATGAACATCCACAAAAGAGAAATTCATTATTTGAAATGAAACAAGCAATCTGTATTCAGACAATATTTTCACCCCGAATTATAATCAGCTTCTCAGCTTGTTGTAGACCACTACCCAAAACGTTATTCTTGCTAGTTAAAGTCTTACATTTAACTGGGATAGTTCGTACACTCACCAGATCACCATGTTATCCGCTTTTTAAGTGGTTTTGCAACACACTGAATAGCTGTTAACACTGGCTTTGCCACAGGCAGTCCCAGTTCATGTATTTGGATTTAGTACATTGGGCACTAATAAACATAGGTAACACTTACCATTCAGGGGCCTCTTATTGCTTTCAAGTTTCTTTCAGTTCCAAAACTACATACAGGCACAACAGATTCCCAACTCATGTGGCTCAACCTTATTTGACTGAGATTCTCTGACAATATATCTGATTATTTAACTGATTAATATGCACTGATGGTATACTCAGCTTCTCGAAAAGCTTAAAAGCTTTTTCAACCTCAAACCACGTTTTGAAATCTCCAGGTTTAATATGCTCTTCGCAAACCTTGCCAATATCAAACCTGATCGTATTCTGCTCACCAGATTGACTCGTAGATTGCTGCATCCCGTAAACATGAATGTGAAAGACATTGTTTTGCCAGATTTCTGCATATTAAGTAATAAGTTGAGCAAGAAACAATAACGGCAATCAGCAAATGAAATGAAAACAACAGCTTTTGTCAATTAAACACGTTCACGTAAATATTTTCTAAAACTTCATTAATAGCTGAAAAACAACTAAAACATTGCAACCAGGTATGAAATCAACGTATGAAACAATTATAATGAAATGAATGCACTGCGCTGGTGGTAATAACTCCCGAAATTAGTAATTTAAACAGCAACGGAAACAAAAATGAGGTGAAACGCAGCACTTGTGAACAACGCGCATCAAAATAATTTGTGAATAAATGCAGGATAAACGGAAAAAACGATGTGTAAACGAACGGCTACGGAAATGCAATCCAACATGGCCGACTAACATGGACGAAAATGACCTTAGAGCGTCTCACTACATCAATGACTTCGGGCATGCGAAATAAGGCAGCCTGTAGACGGCCGTAGGTCATTTGATCAGCTGATGGACATTGGCATTATTTTTGGAAAAGACATCAAGGTTAGGTCATTTTTCGTTGGTTTACACACTTTTTTACGTATATTCCAGCTAAAAGTTGATGAAATACGGCGTATTTAGCAGAAATAGGCAATGGTGATGTCCTTATCCGGCCGTAGCTTACAGGCAGTTTGCAGTTTATGGAAAAACGTACTTTTCCGTTCAGAATATGTCGAATTACTTGAAGACACATGTTATAACGACCATTTCGTGAATTTTTTTTGAATTTCAATGGATTACATAGGGACATGATGGGGTAGGATAGCTCGTTTCGGTAATTATATAATTTGCTTCGGTGTGTAATTTTCGTAATGCTGACAAGGCTCCTCCATATGTATTTCTTTAAGAAAAATCTGCAGAAACACTTAGAAATTATACACGCAAAGTATTTCCTTTTTTTATGGCATAAACTTGATGTTTGCAGGCAGATGTAATATCGATTTTATATTCTTGAAAAATGTTGACTTACATAATTATATACAATTCAAGTAATTATTTGGTCATTTTAAACATATTTAATGGTCAGTTATTGTGTTAACATTGATAACAATGCCTATATCTGTATAAATCTTATGTTCTTTTTCAGATGATATTTACTTTCGGGAATTTCATGGATTTTGTTGATAAAGAAAAAGATACCTGCATTGTTGTCGATTTTGTCTCACATGTTAATTCATTAATAAATGTAGTCCTCGCTATTCGTTTGTTTCTTCTACTTGATAATACTGTTTTCTAGCTTTTGCATAAGTTGTTAGGTACGCAGTTTATGACGTTATCTTAGAAATGCCAAGTAAAATTAGATATTCGGAGAGGCTTGTTGATAAAACGATTATGTGGCAACGTTATGAATTTACTGCGTCCACAGTGTATGATCCTAAAACTTGACCCACTTTGGACAAGGCGACTTATTATAAACCAAATATTCTTCTTTAAGGTCCTTCACAAAATATCATTCTCAGGGAACAGGGACATACAATTCGCACAGGAAGGTTCTTACGATCTACGTAACCAAACTTCCACAGTGACAACTCATTCTTTTAAGTCATCACTCCGTGAAACCTTCTTCAAAGTCATGTATTCTAAAATATGGAATAGCCTGCCCCTAGATGCCAGAACTTGCTCTTCGGTTACAAGCTTCAAACGCTCTCTGTACAGACTGTTTCACTCTACTGATTATATTAATAAACTATTTACTCCTAAAACGAATCAACTACTAATCTACTACAGCACCTAAAAGACGCATTTCAACACTCTTAGCAATCTAAAAACTATAAATAAACTAGCAGCGTGGATGCGTAAAGGCTTAGTACGGAACAAAGAGGATTAGTTTACCCTTAGATATTGGACGTGTCACTTTATCGTAACCTTCAAACGCTTGCTATATAAACTGTTTTATTCCAATGACTCCCCTACCAGAAACCATTAATTACTTCTAAAACGCATCAGTCATTAGAACACTAAAACGCTCAGACACATTAATACACATTATGACACTAAATAAACTCTAAGACTTCGCATAAATAAAGTGAAAAGACAACTATAATTAAAAGTAATTTTTTTACTTATATGTTATAAAATTGACATAAACATTTACATATATACATTAACATACTTTTAATGTTCACATACTTTCTATTTTTGGCACCCTGCTACTCCTATTCTTCTTCTGGTCGAGGTCGAACAACCCTGCATCTAAACTGAAATGAGGATTAATTCCAAACCATCTCTATCATAACCACTCAAATTCCATGAACGATCCAATTCTACCATTTGAAGACGCTGGCGAACATGCTGTAAATGAGTATTCATGATCTGAAATGAAGAAGCAACTGGTTTTCAACATTTTTCTGAACTTACGAATGCAGTCCGCCATGCAGACACAAATGGAGCAAATGGAGAGTTCTGGAATCGACCTCGACACCATTTGATGCAGTAAAACAACTTAATATGACCTTATCTAGTTTTCGTATCCACGGTCAAATTTCTTTCCTGTTATAAAACTAAGATAAGACTGCTGAAAAAGTGGAATAAATATATCACTGATCTCAACATAATACATCAATAAACTTCAAACCAAGGGTGTCGCTCACAACAAAGTTATATAAGAGAATTGACTTCAAGCTTTTTTTTCCCAGATATCCATATTACATTCATCTGATTTCTGGGTTTTTTGTTAATGCGAAGACAATATTTCTATATCTCTTTATATGCTACATAAACAGATTTTATAGCAGACTGTTCCGACTGACTCTCATGTCAGAGAGAACAACCAAACTGTAAATTCATCATACATCAAATTATGTGTAATTTATATAATAACTTGTCCATGCCTGTACAATTGGTATGTTCCTGCATAAACAGGAAGAAATATATATTATTATTATTATAACAGTTAAAAGAAAACATTGAAATTATAAGCGCTTAGAGTTATATATCATCTTAGTAGAAACCTATTAATGGACTTTGGATTCATAGTCACACAAAGTGAAAAGTAGATTTACCTGTGATAGTATGCTTGCGTTTTCTACTTATTGTAATAAACGAAGACGGTAGTAATTGTAACTATATTAATCAACATGTGTAACCGAGTGTAACTACGGTTACTATAATAATATTAAAAGAATGCCAAGGCTTCACGGAGATAGAGGCTAGTACGTTGAAATCTATTTGTTTAACCGTTTCAACAACAATTTCCGTAGGTTCGAATGAAGAAGATTTTTTTATAGGAAAATTTATTTACAGTTATCTTTAAAAATATGTACGTATATCAGTCCGAGCCTGACGATGTAGATGCCTGCTCATCCGACAGTCCACCAGCTTCAAGCAGATAATTGTATACGTAAAGAAGCGCACTTCTACATATCCTAGGATGCGTCTGTTTAAGGTTTCTCATTTGATATATGATTCCTTGTATGAGCATCTTCATGTCCAATTCCACCGCTGTTGTCGACTGCGATTGGATGATAGTGTGGTTGTAATATCGTAACCACCTAGTACTATGTCTAAATACATCTTTTACAAAATGACTGCAGGCCTATATGAACTTACCCAGACGTGACTGTATATGACACTTGGTATGAACAAGATGACGGCATGGGAAAAGCATATTTTTCTTTTGGAAACATCTGCAGCTGCAGTCATGTTTGTCCACAACGAAGTACCTTTCACCTTCTTCGAATACCACGTATGCTTCTGTGCTATCATTTACTTTCATTTCCGGATGCCTCCTGATGCTTTTGTAAAGTGAGTAGGCGGCATAGCTTGTAAGCTGCCTCAAAATGCTGGAAAGGCCTTCGTCCACCTAAAAAAGTTTCTAGTCGCAACTATTGGACTTACGTTACAATGAATGTAGTAATAAAGGTTGCGATTTCCTTCAATAGCCTTTCATCTCCATGACTCTATGGAACACTTCTATATCTCAGGAATGCTCAATTCTATCAGAAAGCACTTGCTTAGATGTGTCTTCAGGTGTTTATGGCAGCATTCAACTATGTTATTCGTTTTGTTGCCAAGAATGACATCTTTCATACAACAGGCTGCCCACATATTACGACAACTCCATAATTTGTTATTTATGTACAATATGGCTGCAGCCCCATTAAATTCATTAACTCATTAAACCTAGAGAAGCGTTAACACAATCACTTAATTACCTGCCGTTACTCGTTGTGTACACCATCTCTTTGAACATCTTCTTACAATTAGGATCACGGAACTTAAGGACGCTAGGTAAATAGTAATGTCGCTTACCTTGTTATTGAAGGCCCGGATGACATGAAATGCACATAATATGATGGAGCAGGCAGGGAACTCATTTCGAATTGCACGTTGATCTGCAGCACTGTTGTCAATTACAAACGTTACAGTCTGCGATGTATCACCCAGGATATTCTTAAAGGACTGTAATACTGCTTCAACGTCAACAAGTCTTTCACGATGAGTTGTACTGTACATGACTGGACAACTTCTATTCATACCATCTGTAACGACAAGTTGATATAGAGGATGATTGCAAGAGATTCGTTTACCATTAAAATATTACCCTTCCCTATTCGTATTGTAGGTTGAATCCATGCCCACAACCTCTGGAAATTTGTTATACAAACTTATCGTTTCCCTGGTTGCGAAACTAAACTTTTCCACACGTCGTCGACTGTCCAGCACGCACCATACTGAACCTGTGTCACGAATTTCACGGGTCAGTGTGTCGATGTCTCGCATTCCTACAGAGACTGTAAACGTAATATGATAACATACTAGGATAAACTAGTTCCCGGAAATTCCGATAATCATCGTAAGTCATCAACTTTCCAAACTCAACATCAATCATATTTATAACTTCAGCACGGGGGGGGCGTTTCTCTCTACAAGAGGTAATACTTTCGATTTTTCTTCTAAACTAAGTCTCCGAACTGTCGGCTCGACAGACAATAGCAGTTCTCTTGAAAACGCATGAATGTGTCGAGTATTGACAGGTTCAACCACTTTATATAGTCCAAATTCCAGCTTAAATCTGAAACTTGATGGACACCCTATGTACTTAGATCTTAAATATAAAGCTTGGGTATTTAACAATACTCACTGTGATATTCTCAGGTGCTTGCTTTCTGATCGTCGACGTCGACCAACATGACATGAAAATGAAACATACAAGTACTTTTAATCTGGATCAACCTCGTTATTTTCATCACGACGAACCCGGCAGTCACGTATTTTATACAAGCTGCTGGTTCGCTACAATTAATAATGACAGGCCGTTATTACAACTTGCATAAACCTCTTGAAAACGACGTATATATTCTTCACACTTCTTCCAAGTCCTTAGAATTTGGTAGCGAACTAATTCATTGAATTCAGTGGTTAAATCAACTGATATTTCATTAATTCCCTCTACCATGACTATATGCATTACCAATAATTCTAAAGAACAATTGAAATCACCCTAAAAAGTAGAAACAAAACCAAACAGCCAATAATGTTTGCAAATACCGCCACTCAGTCTTGTTAGGTGATATCAAACAGACCAATCACAAGCTAGAAAATCACTTGTTTATCTCACTCGCGGGCACTCAAAATTACGGCCGTTTACAGGCTGCCGCGAAATCATTTCAGTCAGTGAGAAATATCGAAGTAGAAAATATTGTTCGTATAACCCCAACTCAAGAAATGCACTGGGACCCATTGGGTCGTAGTCACTGATAACCACCATAATGGCTAACCATTTTCAAGACAATGTACATCGAAAAGAGCACTGTTTCAGAAGCGAGGTAAATTATAAACTCATTAACGTTTTGCCTCACCCATGGATGTCCAGGCAAATGTAGTTGACGTGATTTTGGTGCTCATATGGCTCCTATTGGACGAGTTTACATAAAAATTGCTATTCGGTATTGCTATTATGCCCTGACGTCTGGGATAAGTAAGTTTTATATGATCGACATGGGGACACTTCGTGTAGGACGTTACAATCTCTCCATATAACGTGGAAATATCTTTTCGAATTCTGGAATATCGTGGTCTATATTTGACTACTATATAATTATAGCTGATATTGGTTGCACCTCCGGTAGCTAAATATCCAAATTTATCACCTCCAGAATACTGTTTGGATCCAGTCAGATTCGTGTTAATAAAGAGCAATCTATCACAAAAGAACTATAGAGAAGTCCTTAGTTTTGTTGTTTATAACTGTCAGAGTTAACTCGTTTGATAGTGGTCTATTTTTAGTTCGTACTTCATACATTCATACCTGTTTATTGTTGTTTTTATCTACTTAGATAATATAACAGTATTTCACACACTTTTGTCAATTTTTGAGAAATTTTTATAATCTTTACCTCCATAATGGTCAAAGTTATTAAACGAGTTAGTACTGTTAAGAGACTAGCATCAAATAGTCAGCCGGTCACTAGAAACATTAGTCCTGACGATGAATTTGTACTAAGATCAATTGATACACCGAGAGTTATAGTACCAAACTTAATGGAAGAACTAATCGATAACGTAGCCCGTAACACTAGTGATCTAAAGATCCTTCAGAAATCTATAACAGACCTGCAGGATAAGTTCGAAAGTATCACTCCTTTCCTCCAACTTTGTGATCCATCACAAGAAATTTGCTTAGATTCACTCCTCAAATCTGAGCGCCTGCTAGACTTTTTGACTGCAGAGGCTGTAAAGAGGGTCATGTCCTCATACAATGTTTTAGGATATAATATACCAGACAATGTACCTATTATCAAACTTAAAGCAATCTGTCTACAGGCATGCAACATTTCAGTATCTGACTGCCAGGTTCTGCGTCTTCGTAAGAAATCCGCAAACCACCCATGTCCTGTACTCTTCAAATTTAAGTCTATTGACCTAGCTAAGAAATTTTTGGAGTCTGGCAAAACTCTTGGCTCCTCAACACCCTACACCAATATCAGGATTGTACCTGATTTAACTTCTTGCCAAAGACGTTGCCGCGCAGGTAAACTGAGGGAAGACAACCCCAATAAGACAACCGATGTTAATACTTCCCTCGTTGTATTGCCTGATGACCAAGAGCACCAGATAATATCGCATACACAAACTAACAGTAGTCAAGCAACTGTTGAAGACTTAGCTCGAAATACTGAAATTTCAGACATAGAAATGTCAACAGATCACAGTATTGACGTGCATCCCTCGCACACTGGCACTAATGCCAAACCCTCGAAAAAGTCTAAGCTGAATTCAGTAGTACACTTTGAATCTCTCGGGAAGTCATATACCTCACAACCTCTTAGCCCGGCTACTGTGAAGCAGCAATCACATGTGGCCACCCAGGTAGGTGTAAATACAAGGCGTTATGATAAACGTCCTATTTCCGTTAGGAACACCAAAAAAACTGTTGAGACTATTCATCAGAAATCCAGTTTATTAGGAAATCCTACTAATCACCAGCAGCCCAAATTATACAGGCCGACTAATACGGATAAAGCTAAACCAAACGTTAGACCCGGAACACTAAAGCCCATAAGTAGGAAAGTTTCAAATGGGTCACTGGCTCATTCTACTGATAGACAATCATCTAAACTTAGTCATGTTCCTGAAGTTAGACGTAATTCACATACCGTAGGAGCTGAATCATTTCCGACTTCCACTACCAGTCCTATGATAAGAAAAAACAATCGTCACATATCTCACCAAACACTTCGAAAACACGAAGTTGCTCAACCCCTCACGAATGCACCCTCAACCATGATGTACAGGAAACATCAGTTTGAGAATACAGACGTTAGTCCAAAAACGCGTATAGTGCCCTGTCATAATTCTCATGCATTCAGTAGGGGTCACATGCCAATTTCAGCACAATGCTCATCATGGCCTAGGAAGTACTCTAATCAGACACAGGGATCTAAGTCATATGCACACAACAACACGCCGATCACACATTTCGGTTATAACTATGCAGATTACACGACACTAGCCAATCCATATGACCAAAATTTTCTCCAGCGACAACTGGCAGAAACGCCTGGGATCATGCACATAGCACGCATGATATCAGACCAATTCCTTGCTGGTATAGCGAACACCTTACAACAGGGAAACTGCTTCTTCCCCGAAAGATAGCAAACATCTTATACACACCTAATACCAATAGTAATACCATAGATTATCATACTAGTATCTCCCATAGCACGCAATATCTAAACGACCAACTACTCACGAGTGACATTTCACAACCCATCCCTAACTATCAAATTAAAGAAACCGTCTCTAGTGATCAAAATGTTGTAATTAATGAATCCAATAACGACTGCACATATTCAGTTGATAACCATAGAGTATTTTATTATGATATTGCCCATACACTAAAACCACTTCGTCAAAGTCTATCCGTCATCCTCATAAATGCTAGATCAGTTCTTAACAAACATTTAGCATTATGTACGTTAGCCTCTATATGCAATCCGTCGCTGATCATGATCACTGAAGCCTGGTGCTCAAGTGACATTGTGGATGGTAGCTTATCAATTGATAAGTACAATCTTTTTCGAGGGGATAGGGAAACAGGTCGTGGGGGTGGAACACTCATATACGTTAAACAACCCATTTGTGCAACGCATTTTAGTCACCCTATTCTGTCACAACTTAATGATTCGGTGTGGGTCGAAATAAAAGTTCTCAGAAGTAAACCTATCCTTATAGGGTGCGTATACCGACCGCCATCATCCAACCGCGAATACGATAACGTACTCAGCAACATATTTAGTGTTGCATCCAATCTCCCCTTCAGTTATAATATAATTGGAGGTGACTTCAATTTGCCTGATATATCATGGCGTACACTTCGTGGACCCTCGAGGTATGATAATCTTCTTAATTCCATCATTACTGGAGGATGGACGCAACACATAAATGTACCCACTAGGTCCAATAACATTCTTGATCTTATATTCACGATCAACGTAGCACCATCTACAATTCATGTGGGACATGAATTCCCAGGTAGCGATCATAAAATAGTTGCATGTTCGTTTAACATTTCCCCAGAAACTATACACAGAAACGAAGTTAGTCGGACACCTATAAGACCATACACGCGGGTTGATTGGGACTTGTATCAGGACTTGATTAGATACTCTAATTGGGATTCCTACTTTACCAATGACTCCTTAGAGGAAGTCCTTAAAAACTTCTATGACAATATACAGTCGGTTAATGATGTCATAGCGCCTGTGAAACTGATTAAATTCAAAATCCCTCAAGGTGATTTTATTCCAATATCATTAAGAAGAAGTTTGCGGAAGCATTCATTAAGTTACTATAGACATGACGACTTATCGTCGTTAATCGCTATCAAATCAATCCTCATTAGAATCCATGAGTTAAAAAATCTAAGTCTTAGGAATAAAGAAACGCGGGCAATTCAGTCGCCACATAACACTGGAGAAATAGCCAAACTCTTCAAAAGTAGGTTAACTAACTCCAAATCAACATATCCAAAAATAATACACCTAGGTGGCATTACTCACGAAAGTGCTGAGGATATATGTGAGGTGTTTAGCACGCACTTTGCCAAACTGTACACTCTAGAAAATGACCAGGATATAGATTTCCCTCGTAAAACAGAAAAGTGTCTAAGCGATGTAGTCTTAAACGCCCAAGAAATCGATAAAGCTATCACAACTCTTAAGCTTACTAATACTCCCGGCCCAGATGGAATGTCTTCCGTCCTCTTAAAAAATGGTGGAAATGACATGAATCTACTTCTTCTCAAGATATTTTCAACTTCGATAAGGAGTGGAACATATCCAAATAGCTGGAAGAAATCCTACGTTGTACCCATTCACAAAACCGGACCTACAGCGGACATAGATAATTACCGCCCCATCAACATTACTTCCGTAGTTTCACGTGTGATGGAAAAGATTGTAAAGAAGCAAATTGTTCAGTATTTGCTCTCGAATGACTTAATATCCCCTTTCCAATACGGTTTCCTAAATAGAAGATCGTGCATTACGTGCCAGTTAGATTATTTCGATCACATTACTGAATGTGTAGACAAAGGTCGTTCGGCAGCAACATTATTTCTAGATGTTAGGAAAGCTTTTGATAAAGTCCCACATAAAAGACTCATACTGAAACTCCTATCTTATGGAATAAGTGGAAGGCTTCTTGAGTGGATAACTTCCTTTCTTACAGGAAGAGAACAGTTAGTTAAAGTCAACCATCACTTATCAACATCCAAACCGATAACCAGCGGCGTGATACAAGGTAGTGTTCTTGGCCCTACCCTATTCATTGTATTCATAAATGATATTGTCTCTATGATCAAGTATGGCAAGCCATACCTCTTTGCAGATGACCTCAAAGTTGTCTATGATTTTGACTATAATGATATGAATATTGTTAGTAAAATCCAAGAAGACCTAAATAGTCTATGTAATTGGAGTGAAAAGTGGCAGTTAACGTTCAATCCAGCTAAATCTGGGATAACATACTTCGGACGTTGGAAACCTAGCATGTGTCTATACATGTACGGTGACCTTGTCTCAAACACAAACACAGTCACAGATCTCGGGATAACATACTCAGATCTTACCTTTACTGAACATGCAAATAAGGTGGTATCTGATTGTAAACGTCTAACCGGCTTTGTGCTACGCAACTTTTACACTCCAGAAGCCAGATTAGCCATATATAAGATATGCATTCGCCCCAAACTTGAATACTGTGCCCACTTATACAGTAGCTTCAAATCAGCAGACAGAAAAAAGTTGAAAGTGTCCAAAGATTCCTTACGAAACGCATATTAGGCTATGGTCAGCAAATAGAATACCTTGACAGATGTATTCGACTGGACTTAGAGCCCTTATGGTTAAGGAGAGTGAAGTGCAATTTATTTCTCTTATTCAAAGTTATAAGAAAGCACTGTAACAGTAACTCGTCCATAACCTGGGCTAATCCTAAATCGTATGGACTACGCAACCACAACTACCTTCTCAAGGTTAACACCCATAAACTCACCACTAGAGCTAACTTCTTCACCATTAAATATTGCAAACTTTGGAACCAACTACCCTCTGAGATAAGATCCTGTGAAAGGCCTGACAGTTTCAAAAGGAGCCTAGAAAAACATATAAACATGTCCACCCTAGCCCGCCTCAAAGATCTCAACTGCTGGTAGAGTGGAGAGACAATGGCTTTTCAATATTTAACTACGGAAAGTACACTAGTCCCAATACCAATATAATAACACTTAGTAATTATGTAGGTTCAATACTTGAAATTCGATTGTCATTAAAATACTTAAAATGATTAAAATAGCTATGCGGCAAGTGTTCTCTTGCTTTACCATGCTTGTTTCCCTTATAACACTCAGTTATTGAGCCTAATGTATTCTTTGATAATACGAATTATGACACTGACTATGCTCTTATTATACATAGATTGATTTACTTTACGACTACCTGTAGTACTAACTACCCTTCTGTAGTATTGTTAAACAAATGCTGAAATTTTGTTGGTTCTGTTAATATCTTTTTATAATATGTTTAGACACGTTACTTTGCAATGTCAGATGTCTACTATATACAAGACTGTCATGATAATTTAGTACACTAAGTCCTGCCAACCGACCTTACCTTCAGTTCATACTACCTACATTGATCCCTAACTATATTGTTCTGCTGAATCTTGCTTCACTATTCACAAAACCTATTCTTTTTATTCTTTAAGGTTCTAACTTCTTGTAAAGTAATCTGTTCATTAGGACGCATGCATACATATATAATGTTCATAAAGATGTACGCGGAGACCTATTGGAAGCACTCATTAAGAAAGCTAGGGAGATGGAATATGAGGTACGAACATGTCTGGTACCAAGCAATATATTTGCGGTAGCCATAATAATCATAGTCTCAGAGCTTAACATCAAAAAAGGAGGGAGGGTGGCGTTAGCTGATCAGTAGATATGGTGGGGGTCACTAAGGTGAATCGCCCCATTCTGCAGGAACAGCAATATACAAATTAAAGGCTCGAGATATTTCTGATTTTTATGAGGGCTTAGATCTTTATCTTGAAAAAGATAATAATGAACGCCTTGACAGATCATGCTTCTACCTCTAAATATATACTATTCGCCCAGCCTATTGTTGAGATGCGACCATGTGGGATGTGCACAGTTTTATGGGGCATCTTATAAACTAACTTGCTGTCCATTGACTGATCTTTAAATACCACTTCACAATGTCTTATCTCATTCATTTTCCAATAACGTCTTTACTTGATCCTCATTATATCCCATTAAACCTAACATTTTACAGCTCTTTATGACTTATTATATTCCTACTCTCTGAAGGGTACGGTTGTACATTAAATGCACAAAAAGGTATAAAACAAAAACAACTGGCACAACTGAGGATAAATGTATTAAAACCAAAAGTGGACATCATGATAGTACGAGGTATACGTGTAGCATTATACATTGCAAATGAACGTTGTCAGCCTAGGGAGTTTTTTTTATTAATGCATTTATTAATGATACTTGCACTTACCTATTTCATTACAATTTAATGATTCACCTCAGCACTTTTACTTTTCTAAAACAGCTTTCAATCCCTTGTAAACGTTGTACTTACCTCAATATTGGTTGGTTATCGTATGCCGACAACCACGGGATGAAAACGAAACGAAGTCGATTTTCCCGCTCAACCTGGAGGACAATTGTACAATTCAATAACTATACAGCCTAGTTCAGACAATGTGTATTTATATATATATCAAATATTTAACTGTTGAAACATTATTAACTTGTAGACAATCTACGATTTGATATTATATCATACTTGATCGTGCCTGTAAAAATGGCATGCATTTTCATGTAAATTTATATGTTTATATGAGAATATACATTATTATTATTATTATTACTTACTGTCATGCAGAAGAATATTGCTCAGAATTCATTATTGACAGCAGGCAACCTATTTTATGTGGTTCTACTCTTAATTTTCTTCAGCTTAGTCACTGCTTCCATGTTTCTCATGCCTAATCACACCTTTGAATCATGTACGTGGTGGACAGAGCAAGTTGTTTTGAAGGGCATTGAATAAAATGAGGGATACTGGTAATTAAGTATATGCTGATGCTGATGCCCAATTGGATACCTCTCTGCATACGAAGCTTTCTCCATTCACCTTCGCACCAAACTTTGCTTTCTACTTATGCTCTTATTCGCGGAATCTGTTAAAAACCAATGATGTATTGTTAAACATCACTTGTACGACCAGAGGAATTTAAATCAATAGTCAGACTGGATACTGCATTTCTGCTCGGAGGATATGTCTTAAATACGTGAGTTTTGCTGCCAAGATTGTTGTTCAAATTTAAAGTGATAACACATCAAGTGCTTCGCTCCCATTACATTGATATTTCACTTTTTAGTTCGATTTTGATTGTTCTGTAATATGTGATGGTGAACACATCATGCACTGTTGAAATAAACTGACACTCCGCTAACTACATTGAAAAGAGCTACGACAAAAGATGAAAAATGCGGGAAAAAATTATCACATAACATTAAGCGTTAAAATTTCAGAGATCACCAGTCCAATGCAAACTTCTCACACTTGTCAGAAATTGGACATTCATTATGGCTGTCTGACATTCTGTTGGCATGACGTTAATTACCTGCACATTATTAAATAGTGACCTTGACATGGAAGACGTCGTTCGGAATGACAGTAGTTTCTTGAGACATAAAGTAAAATTACTAGAAATAAGCGATAGTTATGGAACAAATCTGTGAGTCACTTTATAAATTAAGTGACAGACGTATTCAACAGATTTCAACACTTGAAGAACTGTGTAAAACAAATGTTATCCCTTCAAAAGTCAAATGACTTCAGCGAATTCGAGGTTCTTAGCAGTCGCCTGAAAGTGGAAAATAAAAGGCACGGCTTAGAGGATCTTTTAGTTTCCAATCCTGCTGCTTTTTCAACGGCGAAAATTCAGCAGAAGCTATTCACGGTATGGTCCGTTCATTTATTTATTGGCATGTCCTTGAACAATTTGTTTTCTAGAAAAGTTCGGAAGATGATGAGGAGCCTGTTGCAGATGAAAGCGATGAACATCCATTGCCCAACGTAGTGGAAAATGCATTCTATTTTGAAAATGCAGGTATAGGAATCGGATGCAGCGAGACTGTTGCACTGAACATGGCAATTAAAGCATTGGTGAATACACAAGCTGTTCAGAGTGCACGATTTTGGGGGAAAATTTTCGGTTTAATACAGAATTATTACGTTGTCGAGGTGGAGTTTGCTGAAGGGGAAGACGTAGACGAAGAAGAGGATGCACATTCACTAAGCCAAGAGACAGCTGAAGTCTCTGATGAGAATGGGCCAGAAGGTTGGTGTTAGTATAATCTTACTTAAGATATGATCATATAATATTAAGGGAGCCATTTAAATACTGCACAATGCAATAAATTGACCATTATATCTGAAAATTATTTAAAGTTAGACGACTGACTGTTTTGATAATTTGACAAAGGAGGATCTGATATAGTTTTGAAGCATTCTGAGAAGACTTTGATTGTTTTATGCCAGGAATATCAATATGGAAAATGTTTCACATGTGTAGTATCGATCAAATCCTGAGGACACTTTTTGAATAATTTACTTTTGTTCACTTCACGGGTGAATTTTATGAAAAATTCTGTGACTTTGCATAGACATGAGGCACAATAATAGGATAAATTACAGTATACCAATAATATCAAAAAGAAGGATATACTTCGGAGATGTTAGGGGGAATTTTCTTGATTTTGAATACAATCAAATGCAGATACATCTGGATCATTGTGATTGGCACTGTTCTATGTAAGGAAGAGTCTCCAACGATTAATTTGTAAAAGCTCGATAATCTTATTTATACACTTCTGTATAGTTCAGACTAATAAACGGAGGCCTAATGACTTACTGACACGACTTTTTGGTGGTTCAAATAACATTACTTGTCGGTAAATACATTGGATTTTCATTTATAAAATGTCTTATTCACTCTACGCGACGAAAACTGACAACGATAACCCTTTCAAACAACACCATATAACTATCGTTAACTCCCCCAAATGTCTGATTTCCTAACATTCGGGTAATTTTTAATTTATGTCTCTCGATTTTACCACTGAATTTATTCAGAAATACAGTCCTATCTGACCCTGACTACCCGTTGTGACTTAAACCCTTATGAAATTTAAACATTAATCTGTGAATATTTAATTACAAACCTCATTGAAGCGCCAAATACCATAATATCTTGTTTTCAATATTACAAATCCGTTCATTCGGGTAGCAGACAAACGATTTTCAACTAAGAATCAGCCAGCTGATAGAACACCCGAAAAAGTGTGGAATATTATGTGCAAACGACTGATTGATGCTGTCTAAATATATTTTGCAGAAACAATTGAGTTAAAATATCCATATATTGGATTACAATCCACTTAATCACAGACTAACAATCCAAGTCATTCAGAAGAGCGAAGAATATATGCTTGGTTTCCGCGTAACAGCGAAATCCTATAGTTAGATACCTGAAAACATACAGATCGGAGGCAATTGTAGCGTTCCAGATGTTTCAAAATTTTGTCAAAGATTTGATTGTGTTATCGTACTGCTTTGCATTGCTTGACGTTTTTTCCTCATATAATATCACAGGGAAATCTGTAGATATATTACTTTTATTCACTTGTTTTTCTTCCTGATATTCTTTTGCTTGGTGTACAGGTATGAGACTTAGCGACGTAGATAAGCACATAGTGATGCGCGGTTCTTTATTGATAATGCCAGTCAGCCACTAGTTTTAACAAAAATATGTGACGTTATAACACGGATGACTTAAAACGCATAAGCCAAAATAGTGGTTTGATCTGCTATAACAAATGTGTACTGCTTCCATAATTTAGAGGCAGACAAAAGCCAAGCTGAAAATGAGGACATGGAAACACTACTTGTACAATTGTGTGGAAACAATACAAAGTTATCTCCTGTATTTTGAACAGAGCTATAGATTATTTGTAACTCCCATATGAAAATGTACATTAGCACGTGTAATTATTTGGTCAATCGACACATTGCTTTCTCTGAACCAACAGGATTTCAAGTCAGAGTCTCAATAATGCAGTGGTTTGAAAATGAAACGTCACGATTAAAAGCAATTAAACTAGTATTGGTGTGTTCAAGGAATTTAGATTTAGGCTTGGCATATCTATTTTCCACTTAGTCTAGAAGAATTTTGATGGTTTTCCATTAATTTAGCTGGTATGTTTATTTCCCGAATAATTATCTCTGTCAACAGTAAAATCTCTAATGAGCCGACATAAACTACCTTCATCCTACTCTTTTAACATTATAGTAGTGGATTCGCTGATTAAACAATAGTGGAAGGCTATGGAGGCGTCACACATCATTTTACGGCCAAGAAGCGTCTCATAAAAGAAAAAAATGAGTAATTTTGCTGCATCTCTTGTACAACAGTAAAATGGAATGTTGTGTCTATATAAGATATTGTTTAGACCTGTCTTCCATTGGCTGTAGAGCAGCACTTTTCACTCAGTCAGAATGTCATATTTATAATAGTTTTCAAAAACATACAAGACGTGTTTGTTTTGCTATTCACACATATATATACCACAGCCCAGTTAGTAGCGAATGTCCCCCTAGCGTATAAAACTCCACTTGAATTGGAGATAAAACTAACGCTTTGTAAATACCGAGAATTCGCAGGAGTTAGAATTCATGAGCCATTGGATCATGTCTAAATGGGCGAATGGTCTACGAGTCTGCCTTGTAACAGGAAGGTCTTGCATTCGAACTCCGATAGGTGCGTGCTGATAAAGAGCCCCCAAATAGGACGAAACATCTGTCCAGTACTCCCTGGTTTTCCAATGATTCTATCAGCACGTAATCAAACATGGAACTAATGCCTACCTAGTATTAATAATGTAAAAAATTCTCAAGTGGAAGAAATATGCGCATAAAAATTCCAGTAAAATAACAAGTCTGATACAGTAGTATTTTGACAGTTCAGTGACTGTATTTTAACCTATATGTCATAGTACATGACGCCAAAGGTTTAAGTCGGTTCTGCAAATATCAGCGCCTACTGGAAGAAAGTCAAAACTATGAGTAAAAGTCTGCCAGCTGGTCGTAAGTTTTCAACGTTTGACTGATTTATATTGAGTCATTTTGAAATCTCTACTGAAACATTTTAAAAATCTGTTTTCTAGATTCTTGCGTTTAAAAAGGAATAAGCATTAAAGCGATATGCGAAAAATACCATAAAGAACTCATAAGGTATTTTGCACTTTACTGTCTATGGTTATATACGAGTGATTATGCTTTGCCTGTTCAAAACACCACAGATAATTTGACTGTGGTAGTTTATCTCATTCTAAATTCAATCATAACAATAAAAAAGAAGTGAACAATTGCTCAGAACTCTCAGATTTTAAATATCGAGGCATTTTATTTCGGTTGTGTGTATACACCGGAGCAATATGATCTCTAACATTTAACTGTTGATGTCAAAAATGCCTTGTTGGAGTAAATATTCGCGGGTAGAACCAAGGTTTACCAACAACTATGTTTACTGAGACATAAATACAACTGTTGCTTACTTATTGGTACCTATTAACAAAAGAATACTGAAGGTCAATAGGAGTGACTGAAACTGTAAATATTACCATCATTTTGTTTTCGCTGTCTCGGTATTATCTTTTAGTATACTGAGGGGCGTGTATAAATGAGGTTCGGTAGTTTTGACCGCCTGGTTAATTCCAATCAATAACAGAGATAAGTGATATTACAGAATGCTAAGGTGTAATTAATACAGTGGGTGAGTTCATACAACAGTCTGATATGTCATATTGTATGAATAACCGATTTCAGCTGAAATGTTACAACCTCCTTTTCACTGACTGACTGTGCAGATTGAATAACTAGACTTTGACTCGAAATATATTAACAGAAAAACTCTACTATGTGATTGAAACGTTTATGAAAAAATGGCTACTGTTAGTTACTTTTTTTTCAACTGTGATATACAGTCTAGAATACATACAACTTTATAGTAACGTGTTTTAGACACCAAAAATTAAATGAAAATAACCTACCTACATAAATAATATACCAAATTGGGTAAGCATAGAGCTATATTTAATTTAAAATTCTGCGTTATTTTTCTATGAAGGCAAAGAAGAGTTTCCAAAATCTAAATGGAAGCCGCCAATTAAGATCCCTCGAGAGGAGAATCATGTTGGAACTAATAAGAAAGTTTATTTTGTCTGTCACGAACCAGGTCTACGGTGGATAAAACTACCACCAGTAACACCCGAACAGATAGTAGCTGCTCGAGCTGTAAGTCCCTGTATAATTTCAGTTACAGTGTAAGAATTTATATTTCGATATTTAACAGTGAACAGAAAATATTAATCTAGTTACCTTCTGCAAAATAAAATGGTTGATTCAGAAATTTGGATATTGTATAGAAAGTAAAGTAAAGTAGTAAATAAAAAAGTACAATCTTACTTTACACATCTATTAAACCCATTCGTTTACAATATTCTTCGGAATCTTGGATGGAAATACACTAGTAAAGCATCATTTATGAAATATTGTAAATAAATTGCTTGATTTCATCAATATTAACTGCTGTTTCTTTATAGGAATATGTTGTTAATTCTTGTTGAAGTAAGGTAGGAAATAATACACTAGACCGTTGAACAAGTTAATAAGCCGTTTATATCGAAGACATATTTGAATTTGAATGTGGTTTTCATAAAATACCAGGATGTCGGAGGCAAAATAGACGAAGTCTGTGTAATGTTTCTCACTTTATAGCTGAAATTTTCGACCATTTGAACAGGAAGACTGCTGTACAATATAGTGGATTGTTTCTTCTAACCTGTACATTGCTGCTAACCATTCAGAGGATATAACGTAACTAAAAGTTGCTTCTTTTGAATAGGTTTCCTAATGTGGACTAATATCACAAATGAATTTACTACTAAACATCCATTCAGAAGAGGTCACTGGAACTAGAACAGTTGTTTAGTGAATGTCCACTATACTCAATTCGCTCATTACAATATATTGCCTAAATACTATCGAAATATAAAAAATAACTTGTTAATGATTCATGAGTCGTAAGAGAATGTTTTAATTCGATTAAGGTGCGGCGTCTATTTACTGGCATATTGGATGCCCCAGTAGCCTGTTATCCACCTTTCCCTGGTACTGAAGCTAATTATCTGCGTGCTCAGATAGCTAGGATCAGTGCATCTACACAAATATCTCCAGCAGGATATTACACTATTGAAACGAACGAAGAAGAAGAGGAGCTTGAAAATGAAGAAGAAGGTGGACGGCAAAACTATATTAAAAATGAAGAATATGAACCATTAAGTATGAATGTGTTGGCTGATCCAAGTCTTGAACACTGGGTTCATCACACATCTTACATTCTACCACAAGGAAGGGTTTACTGGTAAGTTTAATAAAAAATGTTAAATAATATGCTTCTGTCTACACTTCAGTTACTGATTATTGAGCCTACATTTGAAATAAATGAATAACCCAAAAATTTAATTTGTGGATGGTGACTAGCAGTGGAATCCAGGATGCGCATTTCGTTCTATTTGGGACTCGTCAGATGGATGTGCCTGCATTTCCCAGTGAGTGATGGTATTAACACCGAGGCTCGAACCCAGTGCCCTTAGTTTCAAACGCCAAAGATTTATCCACTAGACTACCTTTTTATTACAGCTTGATTCCGCACTGTATTTTTGGTACAAGTATGGAATTTTCAGCATGGATATCGATAGCCCAAATTTTTCAGGCCAACCATAGATATCAGGTGTGTGTCGGCAGGGGTCTAACCTCGGACCACGAGAGCCACCTCTTGTGCAACGCGTTATATCAATTGAATTGAATTTGAGATTTTCCCGTCGATTGGTTGGACGAAGCTGAGACCGAGCACGTCGGTCCAATCAATCGACGGGTAAATCTCAAATTCAGTTAAAATAACTCTTCATTATCACACAACACAACTAGATGTTTTCCAACTAAATTAAGAAGTAAGCACAATCAGTTGTGTTTGTCAGAGAAACCATTTATCATGTACAGTTCAGTATGTTATGCGATTTCATCTCAGACATTTCAGGAAGCAGTAATTAGTGATAATATCCAACAGCATCACATTCAAAGTATGATATATCATCACAATAATATTGCAATCAAAAATCTACATCTACATATGTGTAGAAAATTCTCACAGTTTACTAGTTGAAGTATTTAATATGCCTTGTTTTAAATTTCCTTATCCGACTTCACATTTATTCAGGTGGAACCCGAGGAAAGGTTTGGGGGAAGACTTTGATGAGTTCAACGATGAAGAGGAAGAAAACGAGGAGGAGGATGGTAATACAAAAAATGCAGTGAAACCAGAACATGGACCACCTATACTTACACCAATTTCATCTGATTTCCCTATATTTGGACAAAAGCCTTGGTCAATCAAATTAACTTCCAATTTATTACCTGAGTATGCATGTGTTGTTATATCATCAAATCTTTGGATTGGAGCGCATGCAGTTGCTTGGGGCAGGTAAATTATAAAAGGATTTTTCCAATTACGCCTTTATCAGTAATACGCAACACTGCACTTCAGTCTCACAGATACTGAAAAAATAATTCCAGTGTTTCGTTAGACAAACTTGTTTCAGCGTCGTTGTGATTTCATAAAGCTACCCTTTTATCCACATTTGGTTTTCACTCAGATCCCGATTTGGAGAACCATTAGGTCGTAAAATGCAAAATAAGTTTAAATTTATGAAATATTTTTATGTTCCAAAATGTGTAAATATCTAAGAACTACTGTTACGTACTGCTGAGTAGTTAATTGTTCTGGCGCGAAAAGGGGAAATTCAGAAGGCCACCACGTTCACGATGATACGTGTATTTTCCAACAAGGGAAATTGATTGTCACACAAGTGTGTGAGTGAAATGATACGTAGTGTACGAAAAGTGTGAACAAGTGTGTATATAAAAGTGTACAATGCAGAGTATATATGAAAATGACTATTATACATGAACCAATAAGACAGACACAAGTTTTTCTTAACACCATTGGATTCTGATTGGTTGTAATGTCATGTGACAAAAACGTCAAACATTGTTTATTTAGTTAATGGACGAACAAAGCATATTGTGAGTTGCAGTGGAATATCGATCAAAATACAAAATAGCAAAGTATATCAGACTATCAATACAAGGAAGACATCATGTGACCACATATCAACTACCCCACATATATAGCAGGAAACAGAAAATTTCTCATTATTCTAAAACTCAATCGCCAGTGTTTAAGAGTGTCCCCGAATTTTTCTGTTTCATTAACTGAGATTTCAGTTTACACGTATTTCTGGCTTGAATTCTTAGCCTAACTACACATCACTTAAAAGTAGAACAGAAGGAAGGATATAACATCTTTTACATGTAGCATATATCTTTAAACCAACACGTGTAAAGCATGAAAGCACTAAGGCTATGCGAAATTTTGTCCAGAAAACTATTTACTCAGTAGAGAAAGTACATTATTCAATAATAAATAGGCTAATTTATCATATAAAATATGTTTTACATAAGGATGTTGTGGCAGAACATGAACTGCAGAACACTATGCTATCAATAAGAAGGCTGATTCTCTGTAAATGTTTCAAAAGAACAATTTATAGTCAGACCAGAAGTGTTATGAGTTGTGATCAAAATGTAGTGATATTAAATGAAGGCTTTCTACCTTTTTAGCCAATAATATCAAGTTTGAAAAACCAAGACTCACAGGTTGCAATATACATGCAGAATTTCTGTGCTACTAATAATTTAAACAATATTACACAGATTATCTATTATTTGAGTAGTTTTCAAAATTAAGGTACAGGACTGGAAACAAAATGTTCTAAACATATAATGAGCTATGTAAACTCTTATGGCGCTAAAATTAACTAAACAATGGGCTGCAACAAAAAAATTAGGCAAGAATAGGTTAATTTGTCAAAGTAAAATATTTTTAAGTTAAACACTTTAATGATATTAGATGGTTGGTGGCGACCGGCAGGAGGCCTTGGACCTAGGTTTCGTGCTAGTTGGCAAGACGTGTCTGCAACCTTGAAAGAACACGTGTACCTTCAGAGATTCAAACCCGCGTCACTCAATGCTGCAGTCAGAGACATTACCACTGTGCTTTTCAGGCTCACGATTGACCTCCTTCCTATAGAACTGTATTGGATACTTTGATTGGACACCAGCAACTAGTGTGATGTGTCTAGTCCTTTCTTTAGTGCAGAATGAATTCTCTCAGTCAGTTTTGCAATGTTGTCACCATTCTAGGTAGCTTGCCAGTACAGTGCACATTGATTTGATGATATTAGATGGTTGGAGGCAATCGGTAGGAAGCGTTAAACTAAAATGTGGAAATCAATCCATACTATTATTTTCCACGTAATTTTTCCCAACTACTTTATTAGTCAGCATACAAGTAGAAAATACTTTTCCAATTATTCGGGAGTGAGGTGAACATTTCTCCTCCTAGAAGATAATGAATAATTAAGCAGTTTTAATACAGTTATAAATCGTTGTTCCAAAGGGTTCGAATTTACAGAAGATTCGATACTTGGAACTTGTGAAAACAGTATGATATGCCTAGTATAGTTTAGAACATTGTTAATCAGTGGCCAAAATAGGAGCATAACAGGTATTTTGCGTTTCTTCACTGGTATACCGTATAACATTTGAGAAAGCATCATCAAAACCTACTGATTATCCATAAAACCCGTGAAGTATGAAGTAAGTACTTCTCTTCACTGTTTTCAATTCTTACAAATTGTTTACATCACTAATGTCTTTCATCACTATTACAAACATTTGATGAATTTTTTTCTCAGACGTTTTGAAAACATCTACATTGGTTGGGGCGTGAAATCAGTGATTTCAGGTTTTCAACCTCAATTACAACCAATTGAAATGAATGAATATCAAGAAATGCCTGATTTAAATGAAGCCACTGATCCAACCCCAGCAGAAGAGAGCGCATTAAGAACACTGCTCAATCCACTTGAAGCCGAAGATGAAACGAAAGAAGAACAAGAAGAAGAGGAGGACGATTGATGAAATGTATCACGAAAACACTAAGAATAATTCAGTTGAATGGACAGGAACATTAATTTGTCAAATTTTTTTTATACTTCTAGTGAACATTTTTATTGTGCATATCATTTTGGTTTGTTTTGTAGCAAAATTCATGAATATCGTAGGAAATATTTCAATTTCGCACCGTTTGTAACACAGGAAAACAAAAATGAGTAGAAATTTTTGTACGAATATATATTAAAGGCTTCAGATGTTGGAATAATGCTTACGAGATATCATAAAGTAAACATGTTCGATGAGTTTGTAAATAACAGAGTATCATAAGTGAAAAATTGTTTTTTTCTGTCAAGACATGCCACTAATAAAATCAAACTGAATGAGTGATAATCCCACCAATTTTTTCGAGACATTAGCGGTAAACATTGTTTCTACAAGAAACACATCCTAATGACTCTAAGACTGATAACTCAAAATAATTACCGTGTATGGTCCATCCCACTTTGGAAGCAGTTTGCGTGCCCCTGGCGCGTACTCACCTCACACTATCAAATACTGCCTTCGCCCAACCTCTCAGCAGCGATCCAAGTAAAAGTCTTTTCGCTGATGGATCATCAACGCCAATCAACTCCGCAACAGCCTCGAAATCCTGCAACAAGATCCATAAGTCTCCTTCTTGAAAAACTGCAGGGCATAGGCTTTTCATTTGTCAGCAGGCAGTGACACCAAATGTAACAGTAGAAGGCAAGACACGGAAGCAAACGTACACTTTTAATTGACCAAACCACTATTTATAAATCGAATTTCTAAATACATATTGTATTCTGCTCCTAATGTAGTACTGAACCGTGGGAATATATGAGAATAATATTCCGTTGGAACACATTGTCTGTATCACACCACCACAGTGTTATCGTAACTATCTGGTTATTCTTGATAACTTTCGGAAATAATCTGTGTTAAATAATTTACTAGACAGTGATAAGAGGTTTTAAAATCCCATGCAATACAAGAAATCAGTAAATTCTGATGTATAGAATACAAGACAGAAGCACATTAAATCTCAGTATTCTTTTAACAATCGAATTTATATTAAAATGATTACAGCAGAAAAATATTTAACCATAGCAGAAACAATCCTTCAACAGTCAATAATTCACTTGTTTGATTTCATATTACAGATGATATGCATTCCATTCAGAAGTTCTCCATACGCATAAAATCAATTTTTCAGAAATGTCTTACACAGTTATTGGAAATTATTCGTTAAACTGAAGAGAAACTAAGTCAAGATAACAATTTGAATATATTATTTCTCCGTAATTCTAATGTAATTCACTAGCCATGTTTGTGTACACAAAATTGATACTAAAATAAACACGAAAACTGTTGAATTAACAGATCATGCATGAGAAATTAATCTTCTCGGAAATCCTCCAGTTTTAATTATCAAACTACATAAGATATGAAAAAGATCACAATGAAGAAGAAACACAAAAACCTGACAGACATTGAAGGGAAGAAACGTATAAAGGGCAAAAACTACAAATTAAGGACTAATCATCAATGAAGACGACGAGTACAAATTTCAACAGGAATAGAATGAAGAAAAGTTGAAGTTGATAAGAACACGGTGAATGGGAAAAATTGAGAAAAGGATGGAAAAGTACAAATAAAGAGAAAGGAAGATGAAAGAGTGAACGAAATTGGACAGACTAATAGTGTACTTATTGGTATAAGCAGTCGTCTGGCAATGTGAATGGATCGTAGATTACATTTCAGCCTGTCTTTAACTCTCCGTGTGCAGTTGCTTCTAACCAATGATTCTGTTACTTCATCTACACACTGGCGTTAACTGTTTTACGTCATCATCGCGAAACTCGAATGTATTTCACTTCAGTTTTGAAATTTGCATTCTCAACATCATTCTGTGCTATCAATTATCGTCTTCTCAATTCTTACAGGGTTTATTATGTGTTGTATAGTTTCTTTCACAGTTGATGTTCTTTCTCCTAAATAAATGAAGGAATTAGTCACTAGTTTGATAGACTAATGCAATTTGTTTTGCTTCCTTTTTTTAGTGGTGTTACGCTTTGATACATTGTGCTCTACTTAGAGGTAGCAGGACTTCTCAGGCTATTTTCTCACAACACAAATTTATCTTCCGAAATCATAACGGTAAGGTATCTTAGAAACCGCTACTTTGGTACATATTCAAATTACACAAAATAAAGAATAATACGTAAATGTCCCACAACGATAGCCACTTACACTTAATGACTTAAATATTTATAAACTGCAGTATCGAAAATAATGTGTACTCCTCAAAGAAGTGAAAATAATTAAGAAATGTATCGTGTTTGTTATTACGTAAGATTAGATCAATTTGATTTTTACTAGTAGTACCAAAGTACGAAGTTCTCTCGCATTGAATTGTGCTTTCGAAGGATGGACAGATTCTCGTGTTAGCCAAGAAGGAAGAATCAATTGACGACTTTGTGAAGCTGCATCTTTTGAGATGGCTAAGACATGTGTTAAACCCTCCTCGTGTGGCATTTTCAGCTGACACCGGATTAAGTTGCAAAGAGTTAGGGGTGGTCAAATCGAAACATGGAATCAATTCTTGAAGTTCATAGCTTTTGGTTTGAATCATGTGAGGAGAATAGACTACTTGCCTGAGGTCTTCAAGACGTTAAGATCTCATAGCTGAAAACTGTTGGTGGCATAATTCAAAATCGCTTCCCAATGGCTCAGAAGCACTCACTCTACATGAACTCCTATATCCATCAAATTTTCTCACTAGCACACTTGTCAAGATCATTCAACATTTATCACTTCATATTATTTTCAGAAAGCGAAAGAGGAAAGGAAATTGGAGCATGTTCGGAACTGTTTGCGATTCCTCCCAGACCTTTGCTTCGTTTGGTCAGTGAGCACACTGACCGACGATTTAGCACTGTAGTTAGTGTTAGACGCTGGCACTGTTGTTCAGGTGAACTGGCTTTGCGTACCGCTCTACCTAGCGTTCCAGGCGTCACAGACTGCTTTGCTAACACCATGTTTCTTGCTCCCGTTGGCTTGGGTAATTTGGAATAGCTTCAGGCTATTGCCAGAATCAGTTGCTGATTCCATCTCACACGCAGCGCAGATTCTGGTGTTTAATATGTTTGTGATACACAACTGCAACCCAACACATCACGATTTATCCTAATTAACCTACCTATATTCCGTTCCAAATAAACGATGACCAAATCCAGGTGTGTGAGAGTAGCTGCTATGTCAGTCAGTCGTCTATATTACTTATGACTCATTCAAACATTAGGTTTGCGCGCGGGGACAAATACTCACTAGAGACATTGCTAAGAGTTGAAATACACCGACATATGATTATGAGCAACAAAATCCTGTTCAAAACGTCATCAGTAAATATTACTGTATAACACTGTGAGACTTTATCAAAATAAATTTTACCCATAATGGAATACACCGACACACTGAATTTCGACTACGTGGCTTAGTGGTAACATGTTTCTTTTATATATGCATTGGGGTCACTTTTTCGCAAGGCTGTGACTGTGCACCAAAACAACACTGGTCAGAATTTCTGTCTGAATACTGACATTACTTGAGATAAAATCAAGTATAAGAGATAAAAATTCTATGCTTGTGCACAGATGAGTTAGAATTGCTTTATTATGTGTAAATTAACACATATGTCAATTAATACCCCATAATTTTTACGACGAATTTAGATTTTATGTAGCACAGAAGTTCTACGAAACAACACTTGCTTCAACTAATTAATCTATTTTGATTATCGGATATGAACTACTGTAATTCAGAACCAAAGTGTAACTGGCGTCATAGTTACATGCATTGAAGATATTTACTTTCTGAAACTCTTTATTTCAGATTATAATGCCAACACCCATCGCGCATACTTCTTATTGCCAACCTCAGAAGGAAAAGCGTAATTCAAATACTATGTGCATGTTCATGAATTTGCAATATACCAAAAGTATTGCCAACACTTTCGTACAGCTCAGTTAGGGTGTTAGCTTAGAAACCAATGGGCCACAGCAGCTTGAGAACCATCTGCAGTCCAAATCAATACAGTTTAGTGACTTAGAAAGAGATAAAAAAGGAAGACTCTGCACAAAAGCGTATCAGTCCAAACTGAAGCATCTCGTTAGACAGACAAACTTGTTTCAGTATCGTTGTGATTTCACAAAGCTACCTTTTTATGCACATTTGCTCTTCACTCATAGCCCAACTTTACGGAACTCTTAGGTCATATCTGGATCGCAGTTGACGTAAAATGCAAAATAAGTTTGAATTTATGAAATATTTCTATGTTCCAAAATGTGTAAGTATCTAAGAACTACCCCACAAATATAGCAGGAAACAGAAAATTTCTCATTATTCTAAAACTCAATCGCCAGTGTTTAAGAGTGTCCCCGAATTTTTCTGTTTCATTAACTGAGATTTCAGTTTACACGTATTTCTGGCTTGAATTCTTAGCCTAACTACACATCACTTAAAAGTAGAACAGAAGGAAGGATATAACATCTTTTACATGTAGCATATATCTTTAAACCAACACGTGTAAAGCATGAAAGCACTAAGGCTATGCGAAATTTTGTCCAGAAAACTATTTACTCAGTAGAGAAAGTACATTATTCAATAATAAATAGGCTAATTTATCATATAAAATATGTTTTACATAAGGATGTTGTGGCAGAACATGAACTGCAGAACACTATGCTATCAATAAGAAGGCTGATTCTCTGTAAATGTTTCCAAAGAATAATCTATAGTCAGACCAGAAGTGTTATGAGTTGTGATCAAAATGTAGTGATATTAAATGAAGGCTTTCTACTTTTTAGCCAATAATATCAAGTTTGAAAAACCAAGACTCACAGGTTGCAATATACATGTAGAATTACTGTGCTACTAATAATTTAAACAATATTACACAGATTATCTATTATTTGAGTAGTTTTCAAAATTAAGGTACAGGACTGGAAACAAAATGTTCTAAACACATAAAGAGCTATGTAAACTCAGAATTTCAAACACACGGCCTATACTTTCCTGCACAGCTGAAGCCGACGATCACAAAATTCTAGAGAGACTACGGCTACAGCTTTTTGGCAACATGATCTTACTACAATCAGCATTCGTTTTTTAAACATACGTATCAGTAATCCCAACCAAAATTATACAGCCATAATTTCACCCATTAGGAAGACAAGGACTCAAAATAATGTAAAAAGGCGAACAAGTATTGTTATTTAAAACAATTAGTTCCCTTTATGAATCTAGATAAAGAAATAAGAAGACGTAATTTGTTTGAATCGTGTAATGTATTTGCGCAACACATTTCGAACAATCTGATCACACGCGGAGGTCAGGAGTGACAAAATAGAATTAGGTCAGGTTAAAAAGACATATTCAAGTTCAAAATAACAAACCAAGTCGTAGAAAATAGAATTACGTCTTTTTATTCAGCTGCTCAAATAAGTATAAAATTATCTCGATATTTAAAAGTTAAAAATAGATGGTTGGATGAGAATGAATTGCCGAGAAAATAATGGGAGTAAGAATATTCTGTAGTAGAATGAGTGATGATTTTTCCTCGTAATGGTAGGGTAAATAAGCATTTCCCAACAGAAACAAAATCATGTAAGTGAATGCATAAATGAAGATGAATACAAAATGGCCACTTTAGAAAAACAAAAGAAGTGGTTTGAAGCATCCGGAATCAAATGGTTAAAAAAATAATTGATAACATATATTGGTGACTGGTCAGCATATTGGTTTGTAGCGGGTTTAAAAAAATGACACACACAGTTACAATTTCCGACTACGCACTTGAAAAGCTAATTTACAACCACGACTATACTTAACTGGACCCCGAGGCATACTAGGCAGATTTTCTTCATCACCGTTGGATGACTTTATGACAGCACGAGCCATCTCAATGGCACCTTCACGTGTTCTGTTGACGCCTAAATGACCACCATTATGAACGAAAATACAGTCTGATATTCCAGTTATTGAGCATAAGTCATTGTCTCGAAGTGAACGCCACTCAACCGGAAACGGTAACCTAGTAAAAAAATTCAACAATAAACAAAACATTGAACCTAATACAAGTATTGATTTCAATCAATAAACTTCATGATAAACTCGATAAGAATTAACGATAATGTCCACAAACATATAGAAGAAAAGGCTATATAAACAAATAAAGGTCAGTATTAGGAACATGGAGGACTCCAGAATACCTTTGCATATTATAGGCCACAACATAATTGCTTTCATACTGGAGCTAGTGTTTGCCAAACCATTCTTATATCACATCCTGGTTAGCACATTAGGTCCTACGACCCTCCAAAAACCAGGTACTTTCGTCACTACCTTATGTTAGATACTGTTCATATGCATCAGTGACATTAACTATTTGGTGTGGTTGCTTTCGCTCTTCCTCTGTTCACATTTTAACTTGAGCGTGCATGTCCTCCATCTGTCCACAACTGCTTTTCTTGTACTTGTCCACTTAGATTATCTTTCATTAAAATAAATAAACAAAAATCAATACACGAAGATAATTGAATTATTCCATAAAAATTCATGTTAAGAAGAGTATCCAACGCGCGACTTCCTAGCAAGTTGAGGACTCTAGTCATAAACTATGATTGCATATGACTATCGTTAACTTTATCCTGACGTAATACTAACTGCAGATAACACTACTTATCGAAGTATGTGTTTCAACCTCCACAAGCGATGAACTATCTCAGTCTCGTCGGGTGAATAACACAACATCTAATGCCAATAAATTGCGTCGTATTATCTAACATGAACAACCGAGTGGAAGCATTTATCATCAGAAACTTGTCTACCTTTCATTGCTTTTACATTTCAAGACTGTCACAGTCGTAAGGTAGCAGCGAGCGAATGGCTTTTAATAAGTATCTGGATATTTAGCTGGCAACAAAGATAACATCAGTTCACATATACCAAACAAACCTTTCGCATCTCCCCTGAGATTTAGCCAAAAAAAAGTATATAACAATTAATGCAACTTCTCAAACAAGTCAGGTGGTCAACACCGGAGATTCGTGTGAATCTATCCTGTGGCATTATTTTATAATGGAAAAAAACGAAACACATCTCAATTGTACTAAGTTTTGCACAGAACTGCATTGTGTTAGCGTTATCTAGCCGCACAACATACTGTCCTCAGATTTTCAGTTAGTAACAAATTATTTACTCAGTAATTGAACAGACCACCCTGCATCAGAACATCTGCCATGAGAGTAAATATCAACAGTGATTTTCGGCATCCGTGGAGGAAGCCGCCAGATATCTTCTATCCGGACGACAACTCTTCACTGGTTATCACATACCTGTAGGATACCAGTAGGATATGCTGATTTATCGTCACTTTTTTGCAACCTAACATTGCTACGATTCCTCTTGATAGATGAGGACGACTGACGCTCTCCAATCTAAAAATATTATAAATGTATCCTACTAAACATATACGTTCCTGAGAGCGTAGAAGTATGAAGATTTGATCAGTGATCTGTGTTTACGTACAAAGCGTAGATAGTTTTCCGGTCTGCTTTTTTCATGCTTCACTGAGTGTTTCTACGACTTTGAGCCCCCAGAGTTTGAGATAATATGTAACTCAAACTGATCTCGCCAAGAATTAATATTTGCAACTCGGGATGAACAGAGAAACTAATCAGCCTACCTTGAACTTTAGTCTGTGACAGTACATGTTTTATGTGCAGATTTGGTGATAAAGTTTGGTTATTACAGAAAGATTTCCTTTTCTCCTACACGGAATCATCAGTGATACATGAGAGTATGATGTAACTTTGCCGAATTTCAATACTTCAATTGATACATTGCGAATTCTAGCCAATAATTTTCTACCAATACCCTAAAACTGTAGTAAAATTAGATAACCAAGTCCTGCAAACTGCCTCTTTTAGAATTACTGCCTTTTCTAGAATTTTTCAACTATATCTAGAGTCGGGGGCACAATGTTTACGTTTTGTTCACGGAGGGATTGGATAATGGTAACTTTCAGTCATTTGAACTCTACGTCAAAATATTTTGCTCAGTGTGTCATCTTTTTCTAGGATCTCTAAACTTACCAGTTTTCTGTAGTTTATGCCACTAACAGAACCAAATAAATTATGGACATTAGCTAAAGCTGATGTTTTTTACCATTTGGTTTACTCTTGGAATCCACAACTGTTTACAGTTGTTAAGAGCACTTTAAGTAAGACGTTTCAGCATCGTTCAGTGTTTTCAAGCTTAGGGCTCAATAAATCATTTAGGATAAGACATAAAATACCATCCACTTTGCCTAAACTTTAGCCGAAACTTTTTAGGATAAGTACCATTTTAATCTTTAGATAAACTTCTAACCAACTCCACTTCAAATACAAACTCAATATATTATGCGTTCAACAGAAGACACACGTATATAACAAATTAATACATGGTCACGGTCCAGGAAAACTCAGAATACGAAGTATTTTCCATAACCAAGGGTAATGGGTTTTCATCATAGGTTGCCAAATGAAATAATGTGTCATGATTTCTGAAATCCATGTCAACTAAAAACCGATGGTTTCAAGAAATCATCACAATCGCAGTTTTGTCGATACGGTAAGCAGTGTGTTTCTCCAGCTAACTTAGCTCCCATAATTTAGGAATTAAAATTATCTGCTGGTGTGACGATCGTTATCTTTTTTTCAGCAATCTTGATAGTGTCTCATAGGGACCACTCTTCACATAGTTACAGCTACAACGTTAAGTTTTGTAGGCAGAGACAAAAGGAATTAGCGAGTATTGTATCTTTCCCTTTGCCATGATAGCATACAGACAACTGGCTATTGCTCTCGGGTGCGACATTAGGTTATATATTCTAGAGCAAATGAGTCTTACTACCAGTAAGTTTACTAGGACATCTAAGTGATTTGTCTGACGCCTGTAGAGAGAATGACAATTTCACCGTTTCCAGGTGGACTGAAGTAAATTACAGAAGCACATCTATAAACCCAAATGCCAGATTTCCAATTAGCTGGATAAAATAATGGATAATATCAGGCTTTACAAATAATAAACCACTGGCTTTATAAAAATCATCTGAATATAGGGAACATGGCAAGTGACCAGGTTGTAGGCTTTATCATAGATAAGTTATATCAATCTATAATAATTCTTGGATTTTTCATGTATTTATTAACATCCCAGCGTACTGACGAATATCATTGTTTCTGACTGTCTATTATTTTTTATTATTAGTATTGTTCCTTTGGGTTCAGAGTGTAACATAGGGCTTCAACAACACATCTCCACTTTACTCTATATTCTGCCACCCTCTTCAGCTAGATCCACGATCGCTCTCATCTCTTCCTCACATGATCTCATCCATGTCACCCTAGAACGACCCACTTGTCGCTCCCCATTTGGATTCCACTCGAGTGATGGCCTGGCGCGATGTCATTCGACGGCCTCTCCAATGTATGCCCGATTCATTTATTTTTTCTGACATATTTGTTGGGCGATCGGCTCTTCGTTGGTTTGTTCCCACAGTCTCTTCTTACTAATTCTTTCTGGCCATTTGATCTTCAGCATGGAACTTATGACTGTTTACATATCCCTACTGTGTAACCTTCCATAGCTGACAGTCACACCAGCGGGCACCCCATAACCGTTTCATTTTTCAGAAACTCAACTGGTTTTAACTGTTGAAGGATACTTTGCTCACAAAGGACGAAAAACCAAATGCGCATTTCACCAAGCATTTAAAGTCTAGTTCACAGTGCATCAACCATGACAAAAATAAACTGCACATGTCTAGATCCTGTTGGTGTGTATTAATACTAAAAGCGGAAAATCTACACAGTTCTACAGTTAGAAGAAAGGTGCCAACCATCAAAAAGTGAAATAACAGTTATTTGTAAGAGGACATATTAGCCTACCGTATTTCAAACTTTTCTTTTGGAACGCCTTGAACAACCCAATTTCCATCTGACGGTAGGACAACGAAGAGAATTTTCGGAGGAAATTTCGGTATTGGGCGAAAACTTGCCAGGCGCAGTGGTTCGGGATATACAGGTGTTTGCATGCGTTCTTCGCGCTCCAGATCAAACAGATGACTTTTCCATGGACACGACTTCTCTAACACTATAATAGTTTTTGAAGGATCAACATCTGCACGACATTTCATTGCCTTCTCCACAATATTCCTAGCAGGCCACCAGCAGTGGGCAAAATAGTCCACAATATCAAGGAATTCTCTATCCACTAACTCAAGGGCCCGACAAAATGCGGTCTGTTTGTAAGGTGGCAAAGTAAAACATTTTAAGATACATACATTTAATTTCATAAATGAAACAAGATGGTAAAAAATCACTCATCAAACATTGTCAGTAAATTTAAGGCGTATGCATAACTGTTGAGTGCTGTGCAGAAAAAGACTGAAAAACTTTCTTAAGTGCAGTGTGCGTCAGCGAATTCCAAATGTAGTAGGTGTGGTTGACTCACGAACATCCATGAACATTATAAAACAAGGAATGAGGTCATTTTGGTATGGCAGTGCTGAAAGTGGTCCCATAATTGCTTCACCGACTGAAGCCATACTAACCAGGTGGTATTCTCAGACCTCATAAGTGGTGTTTAACATGAAGTGGGCGTAAACAGGTGTATTGAATAAAATAACATTTTACAGAATGTAAGATAAGAAGTTGTATTAGCACCAACGGACTGATTGGCGATGAAATCTCAGCACGGATCCGAAAAGCTCGAGCTGCTTTCGCTGACTTACACCATCTCTGGCGTAGGCGTGACATCCGGTTATCAACCAAGGGACGTGTGTACTGCTCATCAGTTCGCTCCGTCCTTCTCTATGGCTCTGAAACATGGCCAATACGCGTTGAAGACATGAAAAGGTTGACTGCTTTCGATCATAGATGTCTGCGATCTCTGTCTCACGTTAGGTGGTTTCACAAGGTAAGTAATGTTGACGTTAGGCGTAGAGTGTTGGGCAAAGAGGGAAAATCAATCGACGAGGTTATAAAGTTACATAGACTAAGATGGCTAGGTCACGTGGTGCGCATGCCTAACCACCGCCTCCCCCGACGGGCATTGTTAGCTGATATAGGTTCAGGTTGGAAAAGAGCCAGTGGTGGCCAAACAAAAACATGGCCTCATCAATCCATGAAATCCTTGACAGTTAAACTGAGTCAGGTAGGGAGATGCAGACTCCCGGGTTGGGGCCCTCGGGACTCTAGGAATCAATGGCTGGAGACAATAGGTGACATGGCTCAAAATCGTTGTCAATGGCGCAGATGTATTCAATCTCTGTAATCTTTCATATTCCTTTCTACCATTACCCATTCTGTTTCACTCCTATATTTGTCAAACTCTATTAATTCTCTCCACTCATCTTCTTGTCTACCTCTGTGTGCTATTTGGAACGTGGCAACTCGAACTGCTGCACTTCGGTGCCAAGTTCTATGTTGAATCCAGACAGACAGAAGATAATCCAAGTGGACAAGTACAAGAAAAGCAGTTGTGGACAGATGGAGGACATGCACGCTCAAGTTAAAATGTGAACAGAGGAAGAGCGAAAGCAACCACACCAAATAGTTGCCGAGATTACTATGAAGTTAATATCGCTGACGCATATGAATAGCATCTAACATAAGGTAGTGACGGAAGTAGGGCCTAATGTGTTAACCAGGATGTGATATAAGAATGGTTTGGCAAACACTAGCTCCAGTATGAAAGCAATTATGTTGTAGCCTATAATATGCAAAGGTATTCTGGAGTCCTCCATGTTCCTAATACTGACCTTTATTTGTTTATATAGCCTTTTCTTCTATATGTTTGTGGACATTATCGTTAATTCTTATCGAGTTTATCATGAAGTTTATTGATTGAAATCAATACTTGTATTAGGTTCAATGTTTTGTTTACTCGTTTATTGTTGTAAACTTCTCATTTGAAACAGTAGGAATGAATTGCAAACATTTTACCTTGCTTATCTTTGATATTAATCTGTGCTTTTTCACATTATTTCAGTGTTTCGTTTTTAAAACATCTAGCTAACCAGGCGTGCTATCACATGCAGACATAAACCATTTATTTAGTATACCAGCACTCGTTAGACCTCAACCATCATCCTTCAATAGGAAGCCTATATTAAACAGGGTTTGACTGTCTTTATTGTTCTTATGCTATATCTGAACATTTGAGGTTAACAAGTACGGGATGATGTAAACGCTTTTACGTCCCCCTTAATTATATTTCTCTATTCAAATGTAAAAAAAGCGAATGACAAACGTACCTCAGTCTCATTTTCCTGATTCCACCGTGAATTGAGACGGCGAACTCTGGAATACAAACCAGTATGTATATTGTATCTGTGCAATAGTTAGAGTCATCAATCACTTACCTCAAGGATGACTGAGACTGAGAAACGCCGTTGTCTTCTCCGTCGATTTCCAAAACGAACGATTCGTATATCTGAAACTGTTTATCAGGTCTACTGACATACTTTGGTAAATATTTTCTCCAGGGCCTCACTGTCAATTTTCAGTCCCGTTAATAAGGAAAGCACTTTCTTCCCAAAATGCACATATATCAAACCAGCACTGCTGAACTTCACGTCCCACATTTTAACTCCAAAATACTCAGACCATGACAGAGAGAATTCCCTAAACTTTAGTGTTAAAGAAGATGGCGTACTAACTTCTGATGATGATCGAATTTAAGTAAGTTGGGATCATATATTCCACCAACATCAACTAATACATCGCATGTAGACAGAACCTCTGGATCACGTGAGCGAACTACTTTAGCTTCACGGAACTCTGGCAAGTGTTTCAGCAATATTATGGATAAGATTTCATCACAGTGGAAACAGCCATCATGAGTACCGATCTTTTTTTCTGATGACATACCGCCGACGAAAATGGATATAGGCAGTTTTTTATTGGCTGTTGGCTAACTGGTCTAAAATATAAATTAAAGCGCCAATCTCTTTATTTTGACACGGAAATTTAGTCAGTAAAATTTCGGGCTTAACATAATATGATGGAGTGTTAATTTTTCTTTGGTGTGAGTGTACTGTGACAGTCACACTATTTGGATGCAATGTTGATGTTTAAAGTATATTGGGATGTACGAGAATGTCCAGAAAGTGAATATAAATCAACAATAATTTTGATACAAACCATACTTGAATTAACCGGGTTACAAGCTAGTTATCGTTTATAACAAGTCTAGATAACCGGTCTTCCTCTTGTTCCAGTGATGCCACGTCAACGTTTCTTTCTGAAAAAGAAGAAAAAGAAACTTGTTTAGTGGCATTATAGTGATTTCTACTGCATTACAATAGCAGCAAAACTGAAACCACCTAGTGAGATGATAAGTGACCTTGAGCATCCCATCAGGTGACTCACCAATATCTTGGCACCTAACACCCAACCAGTAGTGGTGTGAGGCTGACTTCACCTTAGTTAGCAACTCCAGCTGTAAATCAGGAATGGGTGACTGGCAACTCTAAACTATAGCAGCCCAAGCGGAAACTACCTAGCGAACGGTCAAATGACTTTGACAAGGACAACTTTGACAATTCAGAAAGCTAGAAAAACGGCGCGTAATTGTAACAGATTATGTATATATAAGTAATGCAATGTTAAAAGATAGTTGCAAAGGATAACACTCTCGTATATGTTCCAGGAAACCTCCCAATTTCTCATGGGAGCCTTCATAATCATGTTAAACCAAGTTCTGTACATAAATTCATCTAGATAACTGTGTGTCATTGGATTTCTTGGTCCATTTACCGATCTGATCCGGTTTTTAGATGACTCCGGAAACTTTCGATGGAATTAGTGTGAGTTCCATCAAAAGGATTGCGAAAACCATTTGTGTGGTTGACTACATGATGAATATAGCCGAGATTGATAACTGACTGTAACTACGGCATTCATCTGCATGAAAAGTCTCCCCAGGCAGCGCTAACCGTTGGATAATAAGTAATAATTCACTTGCACTCCGATCAGGGATCGCCTCAATGTATCTTTTGTGGAGGATGGTGTCACAGATCCTCAATATCAATTGCTGATTTGCTGCGGGTAATCTGTCTCGATTGTATTTCCTTTTGATTAACACGGTCTCATCAATATGCACGACGAGGCCAACTCCTCCATGTATTTGAGTCAGCGTGTTCATTTTCCAGGATGATACGCCTCTGCAGCAGTTGTACCACTGCACTGTACACACTTGTGAATTTTCTGTTTCATAAAGCCTTCGTGCTCTGTGTTCATTATTTTATTTATTTACTTTGGTTTGGAGAGTTGGCTGACAGTTTCTGATAGTTTCTGTTTGTCTTTTCTGGTGCCTGCAAGTCTTTTTTGGACAAGTTTTATCTGGAACTTTTCTGGATTGTTTGGTCAATCTCCGTAACGCCTGGGTCAAAGAATGTACAAAGTGTCTTGGAAGCAGACAGGAAAGCAAGTAATGATGAGTTGCCTGTTATGTGTAGTGATGTGTTTGATGTCAAGCATGATAAGGTTGATGTTGATGTTTTGCCGTCTAGGGATAATAGGAGCTTTAAACTACCTATATATGAGCCTCGGTGTTTCGACGGAAACCCAGCTGAGAATCCACAGTTTGTAAAGGAGTTTGAAGTCATGTTGAGTAGTTTTTTATTAAATGATGAAATGAAGGTGATGTATTTGAGTTGCTGCAAGAGCTATACGGTCCTGTAAGGTTACGCCCACAAACGGAGGATATACTGAGGCGATGCGTATCCTGCGTCAAAGGTTTGGAAGACCATCGGTGACTATAAGGAACGTATTCGAGGCTATCAAAGGTAGTGGTAGTCAATTACAAGATAACTTCAAGGCACTCTCCTGGCTTTTGGATAATTTGATGACCTACACGAATACGTTGATTTCGATTAATTGCACGAGTGATCTGAAATCATGTTCCGTCCTAGAAGTAATAGCGAGACGCCTACCTTCTCGACTGCAATGGAAGTGGGTGAAGATGAGATCTCGTATAGAGGATGAAGGTATTGAGCCAAAGTTCGACGATATTCTGAGACCGGTTAAAGAATGTGTCAACCAAGCTATAAGCAAGTGTGCCAGTATATTGCATCCCACCTCTAGAATAGAGCAGTCTGAGAGCAAAACGCAATCATTTGTGACGAGAGGGTCTCACAGAAGTGAATATCGAGAAAGCATTACGGTGTCTAGAATCCATATATACTTAGTGAGTGTAATAGCTTTCGTGGAACATCACCAACATGTAGGTTACAATTTGCGAGACAAACACGGTTGTGTTTTACACGTTTGCAGGAAGTGCATACAGAGGTGAGCTGTAAAGAAGAGACCAAGTTTAGTAGCAAGCTAAATATGAAACCAGTGTCATCAAGTTCTGACTATGTATTGTGTGAAGATGAAGGTGCAGTCAAGAAGCCTGTAGTTGCAACTGGTAAGCCATTGTTGAATATACTGTCACAGACGACACTGTAGTTTGTGCAGGAGAAGAGCGTTACACTTTCAGAGTCCAGTTCTGACTCCACAAGTTTTCAAGGTATTACTAGTCAGAGTGAAGGTATCAAACCTTTAAGGATCTGTGAGGAAGAACCCAAATTATCTACTGCTGTTATTAGAGAGTTTGAAAATGATGAAGTCGACCAGCTAGACGACGTAAAGTGCATCTTTATGATAATAATCGTGATAGTCCACATTTGTCTATAGTTGATAGTGGTGAGATGATCGGAATGCATACTTCTACTGAGCGGAACAAAGGTTCTGTACAACTTGAAAGTGAAGTAGAATTAACAGTAGGTGCGGTTGCAGAAGGTATGGAAACTCGTGAGACCATCAGTGTAAAAATGATCAGTGTGTATTCCACCTACCAACAGATGTTAATGTTAAACTGCAGCCGATCATAAAATATAGCAGTGGGGATAATCCTACGTTTAGACAAACTTCTATAGGTCGAACAACAACAGCTTCTGATGCACCGCTAAGTTCATCAACTTGTGTCACTCAGTTGTCATTGGTGTTGTCATCCACAACGACAGAGACGTCCATGAACTCAAGTGTCTTGTGCTACAACTATGCTAGTATCAGTGAATTTGAAAAGACGAAATATATTGCTCAGTTTAGTGAGGATAAGCCAAGTGTGTACTAGAGGTTAATTCTTAAACTGACTTCCACTTGTAAAAGTCTTTCAAGTTTCAAGTTGCTATATGAATGCTATTATCGTTGGTGTAAATTACTCTGTTTCTACGCTTGGTTGACCAGATACGTCGTATGTTTGTTAGTCATCTATATTTTACGATACAATGACATGGGCGTGTTACCGGTCAGATTTAAGGATATAGATGACAGAAGGAGGTCAGCAAATGAACTCTGCGACGATTTTCCAACCTAGGGCGTCAACCTGGGAAGGGTTGTAGGAGTACTGCTGTAAGTCCTACAATTTTTCGGAGGGTAGTACGTCGAAGCGCATTCCATCGTACTGGGTGTGTTATTTTGTAAATATGTTCATGTTGTATATAACGAATTGGTATCATCTTTCATCTCTCTGTTGGTTTATTTTATTTGTGTTCGAACCTTTCTCCTCTGGAACGAAAACGTAAGAAGGAATGTAGGCGTACTGTTATAAGTCCTACATTTCTTCAAGGGTAGCTCGCCAAGTCAGAATCCACAGCATTTGATGTGTTGATTGTACATATGTTTGTGTTAAGTAATTGAGTGAGTTCCAATTAATGTAATTTTTGGTTAGTCTTGTTTTTGTCCGAACATCCGTCAACCTACAATCGTCAACCTGAGAAGGGTTGCAGGCGTACTGGTGCAAGTCCTGCGATTCTTCAGCGGAATTACATCGAGACACGATTGGCGAGGTTATGTGTACTGTTTGTATATGTGTGTGGTGTGTCATATCAATTGGTGCTTTTGGATTCACTCTGTTTACTTGTTGTCAATGTAGTTGAAGTTCGAACGATCAATTCATGGTTGTTTGCTCAAACCCAAATCGATATTTTCGCGGAAGTCATCGATACGGCAGTCATCGGCTCATCGTTCGCTGTTTGTCAGAAGAAAGAAAACTATCAGAAGTAGTATTGTGATTTATTGTTGTGACATTTATTATTAGACTTTGTGTACAATAACATAATGCTTGGCTCTATATTGGTGTAAGAATACAGGGTTCTTGAGTCACCAATTTGTGTTCTGGTATTTTGCGTTGGTTATTGAGCATAGTTCCTGGAATTCTTCCAAGGACAATGTGAAGTCCAGTGTGTTAATTCTTGGACATTGACAGCAGATGTGAGAGTGATTGGAAAGCTCGCTACCAGTCACCTCACCAAACCTGACGGTAAGAAGGGCAAGACACCGTGAGTCACAAGAATAGATGAATTCACTACCAACTCGATAGAGCTCACAGTCTCTCCCGTCTCAAACCTCGCAAAACTCGCTCCACAAAACACGACACTAACCGAAAGACTGGTGGATTGTAATTTAGATATGTCTCTGAATAGCCGTAAGACAGAAATTAATGTCCCTTTTAAGTCGGCAGCATCGTCTCCTTGCCCCAACGTGAGGGTTCAAGTGGAATTCGGTAACAAGACATGTCGAAATACAACACTCGTAAAGAAAAATCTTGTAAATTTTAGAATTCCTAAAAAGAATCCACGCTGTCAGGGAAATTAAACACAAAGAAGTACTAACAACTACACCAAAAGCAAAAATAAGGCCATATGATCCATGGACGTCAACGACACAACTTGCCCGCATAATATGCCAAGCCACACTAGCAGCTGGTGTAGCGACACCACCACGCAAAATAGTGTTAGTGACAACACTCAGAGCCCCGTTACCCGCCAATCCGGGTCTCCAGAGTATGACACAAAACCAAGTTTTGACAGAATATACGGAACAAGTCTTCTGGGAATCAAACCACAGTGCAGCTATGCATATAATGAAACCACGTAAGCTCACTTAGAATGTCTTCAAACAATAGGCAGATTAATAAGTTATGGTCATCACAATTCATCATCACATTCTTGTCAGAGCTGACCAAACCACTGGTGGGCATGTTGAATCTTCTGAACCCATGTCACCAATGTCGGCCCACTATCGGGAAGAAACCAGACACAGTCTAGTGCACACGGAATTATTAATCACATCCAATGCTGGTACAAGCATAGGCCGAATAATGACTCCTAACCAAGCCTAAGACTACCTCATCTCATACTGAATCCAGTAATAAAACTCATTATTCACTAAGAGAAATAGAATAGTAACTCGATGGACATAAGTGAACATGGTACTCACATTGATTGCAACACAGAGATTTTATGCCATGCGGAACCAGTGGATGCCGATCCACACTTGAGTCGCAGACACTTAAGTACGAGTCAATATTTGCTGCCTGAAAGTCGCAATCTGGTATCCACTGGAAACCTGCAGCGTGACGAAGGATCTTCCTCGTCCCGTGTCGACCTGTAGTAATTTAATGTAATCGTAATATTAGTATTTCGAGATGACCGAGTTACACGAATCCAACCAAGACACAGAGAGGGCAGAACTCAGGAATTTGTATTTAGCGGAATTATTATGCAATTCATATAAGAAACATATCAACAGTAAGTATTTAAACAATACAGAGATAAAAATTGTCAATCACCACACGACCTTCCTTACATGCGGCATTGATTAAGGCTCTTGTATCAACTGAGAGATCTGTGAAAGTGTTTTTTCTTTAAAACATGCAACTAATCAGGAATATTTTTTCACTATTAACCTCCTGAGAAGGGGTTACTCGTTTCCCTGTAGCTTTTGAGTTAATTTAAGCCAGAAGCATGGTTACACCCATTTCTTTGACTGTGTGGCACATTCCCGCTGATGCTCTGGTTTGTCTTTGACCTAGAACGTCTACTGTTAGGCTATCTACCTCGGTTACCCTATGTTAGCTGCATTAGTTCTAGCTTTCCTCTATCTATCTGACGTAGGCCACATGTCCTCAGTTATTTGCATCTTCACTCATACTCATATGATCCACCTTCCATTCAGCAAATCGTCTCCCTTCCAATATTCTGTCGGTGACGCGTGGTCTCTATTCAAAGACGATAAAGTAATCTCGGACATCCAACAACTGATGCCCACACGCTGTCAGGGTTTAAATCCAGTGCTGTTTAAGCATAGCCTCTCATTATTTTGTCCCCTACATGCTGTTGCAGGTGGCGCAAGAGCCGTGGCAGGAGTCCATCACGGATCTCTCCTCTTGAAACAACCACTGTACATTGTTTTTCAGACATAGAAAGGGTCTCAATGTAGTTGGAGATTGAACGATCAATTCATGGTTGTTTGCTCAAACCTAACCTCCCCATATTTTCGTGGAGGCATCAACACACCAGTCTTCGTCTCATCGGTCGCTGTTCAGAAAGAAGGTGAAAAAGCTGTCAGAAGTAATATCGTGATTTATTGTTGTAATATTTGTTCTTGAACCTTAGTCTGTAATGCCAGTATTGCTGGTTATATGTTGGTGTTAGAATAAAGAATTCTTGAGCCGCCAAACAGTGTTTTGGTTTTTGCATCGGTTAATACGAAGCGTTTCTGAAAGGCTCCGAGGGACAGCGTAAGGTCCAGCGTAACAAGAGTTGGGCATTAACGGTTTTTTGATGTGGTTTTGTTCTCTGAGCTACAGATCTTCTCTTTCATATTAACGGTTTTATGAGACTTGATTGACAAAGGGGTTTTATCACCGTGCTCTAGGTATGGCTGTTGGGTTGGATAGTGAAGTATAAATATACTCAACTCCGCGCTAATATTATAAGAAAACTAAAACACACATCCCTTTGCCCGGGGATTTAAGACCTGATGTTACACTGGTCAAAGTAGTACCCTGGTTAAGGAAACTACAAGTTAAGATCACGCTGACCAAATTCAGGTGATCCAATGTTAGCGTTTACTAAAGAATCTGCCTCTTCAGGAGGAGAATTTTTAAATCACTTTGCATATCAATCAAAGCAGAAAGGCAGTGAATAAAATATTAACCCAGATAGTACGTTTGATAGTAAAATCCACGAGAAAAACAGAATGAACAAAATTATGCCGACAACAGTCGACTCTAATAAAATACAGTGTTGTCAGCCTCGTCTCGTAAACCGTTAATGCCCAGTTCTTGCTACGCTGGGACTCATGCTGTTCCTCGAAGCTTCTCAGAAACGCTTAGTACGAACGGACGCAAAAACCAGAACCCAGTTTGGCGACTCGAGAATTATTTATTCTAACACCAACATATAGCCAATATACAACTAAGGTCTATGAACAAATATTGCAGCAATAAATCACGATATTACCTCTGACGGTTTTGTGTGTGGTTTTTGAACAGCGATCGATGAGACGATGACTGGTGTATTGATGCCTCCGCGAAAATATAAGGAAGTTGGGCTTGAGCAAACAACCATGAATTGATCGTTCAATCTTCAACTACATTGACAAGTGTGTTGTGCACGAAACGGGATAACCAGCATAGGATACCGACACTTCTACTAAAGCAATCGCCCTTATCACCCTTTGATAGCTCATTTTAGTGCATGAGGCTAGTTTAAATTTTGAACGTTTATTTATGAGAGCATGACATCTGGCGACTAAAGCCAGTCAGACACACTTAAATGAATTCATCACTCAAAAGATAAGCAGAGTTCTAAAAATCATAGAGAAGATATCGTTCTCGATTATATATTTGTCTCAACCCTCAGATATCTTTAGGCACTTACTAGACCTAAGTGGCCTTGTCACACTTTGTTAGAGGTATCCTGAAGACCACTCGAAATTAGCAGGACTCGATTATATACATATATTTATATATATTCATAGTCATCTTTAAATGAAGTCAAAGTAGCTCAGCCAAACAGCCTTAAAATGTTACTTCCAGTTTGTACATTCCCTCGACAAACACCCCATTACTCTTTTCCAGCCTTCTGGATCTGGGAGACTGATCAAAATTCAGTTGTAATGTTAATTTAAAATGTTTATAAGCCAATAATTCATTAAAGACATTTGTCCATCTGCTCAACTATGACATGTAGAGATGTAGTTAATTTTTCTGTTGGTCTTAACCTCAAAAACTCTCATGCACCTAGTTTTACTTTTTATTTTTCAGATCACAGAATGCCTTCGCAAATCCGAGTTTGCGAGAACATTACAACGAACTTATCTTGACTTTTTATTGTTATATGTACCAAATGCTTCCTTTTTTGTATTGGTAGTGATTACATTTCAAGGCGTGGTGGAACTCTTCTTTTATTGGCCAGCGTCTTTCTTACCTTTTGTACTGCAGGGGACTTTTAAGAGAAGCAGATGCATGCCTGTCTACCAAGTCAAATCCTGTCTCACCGGCATAGTATTGGGTAGCCCACTCGTGGTAGTCCCTGAAACAGTTTCGTCCTCAGCTTACTCAAGTTTCGCCTGCTATCTCGATATTTGGTTCTGATTTCCTGCAATAAAGTTTACCATCGAGACAGAAAAAGAATCTAGTATTCCATTTTCAGACGTTTTATGACCAGAAAAGAGGATGGCACAGTAAGAAGAAGTGTTTATAGAAAACCTACATCAACGGGCCAGTACACACATTTTCTCAGTTTTCTCAGTAAAACGCAACTTGATAAAGTGCCTGGTTCACAGAGCAAGAGCGATTTGCTCGGACGAGTGTCTTGATGAAGAACTGAATAATATTAAACGGTTACTAAGTGAGAATGGTTATCCTGATAAGTTTATTGATAAGAATATGAGTTTGAAACCAAAGCAGCCGAAGTTAACAACAGTTCCAAAAAGGCCTTATTCTTTCAGATGCAGTTCCTTGGGGACAACACTAGCGAGATACTAGCACAGCGCATTAGAAATGCGGTAAAACGAGCATTCCCTGCTGCAGAATTACGTTGTATATTTAAGACCACTCCTCTTCTGCGTTCGGGAGTAAAAGACAAACTGCCTAATTTCGCCTCATTAATGTGTATCTACCAATTTAACTGCTCCTGTGGAGCCAGTTACATAGGCCGCACAATTAGGCGTGTTTCTCGTCGAATTTCCGAACATCACCCTGCGTGGTTAAGCAAAGGCCAAACAAAATCTATTCGTAGTGCTATTCTGGCTCATCTTGTGGATACAGAACATAAGATTGATGTTAACCAGGCTTTTAGAGTTATATACCGGATACCAACAAATCTCAACTCCGCCTTAAGAGTCCGATTACTAAATACTGCTGAGGCTGTTGGGATCCACATTAAAAAGCCTAATTCGTGAGTCCAAAAGAAGTTAGTTCAGACGCTGTCCTTACCTTGGCCATCTAGGTTTGAATAATTCTCAATTTTTGTATAAATTTCCTAATTTTAGTTGATATTCTACTCGCTATTATATCTTTATTACTATTATAATTTAGGTATTTTCAGTGAACTGTAATTCCATTGATCATACTTTACAAATCGATATTATTTAAAAAGCACTAATATTGTTATTAACAACCAACCTTGAATATTCCGTGTATATAAACATGTATATAATTGTAGAGCCATAAGAGGAATTTATCGAAAAGAATATTCTTTGGTCGATTATTTTGTGATTTCCATATGTCTAGTAGAGCCCTTAAGCCATCAATAGTGCAGCACCGACTATTACAGAGAATAATTCCAGACCAGTTAAGCGCAGAATGTCGGCAAGTTATTCTCTAGTGAGGGTAATAACCCTTGCACTAGCATTTCGTTTGAGAGATCAGTGGAACGCTCACTTCATAACAATGATTGAATCGTGGTATAAGTCCCAAGTCATAGGTATTCACGGATGAGTCACCTATATCGTTGGTCCTGACGTATATATCCACTGCATGCATGAAACTTAATCTTGGTACATCTTCAAGGTAATGTTCGTTAGAAGAGACTCAGAATGTAGTTGGCTAAGCAAAGACTAAAGATGTGATACAGAGAAAATCAACCTGATCGGTTTTAGATTAATGTACTTCTGGCAGCTTAATTAGACTGGGACGAGGAGGATAGTACAGGATTCACAAATTACAGAGCTTCACTTGTCAGCTGCCTTGCTTTCAAATATAATCTTTCGAATTCTATAACCTCAGTCTATGTTAATACACTTTACCGATCGTTAATTTGGGTAATTATTATAAATCAGAAAGGTTGGCTGCAAAATCACCACATCTCCTTGTACTGGATGACATGTACATCTTCAAGGTTAATAATATATCTCTTCCTGTTCATGCAGGAACATACCAACTGTACAGGCATTGATAAGTTATTATATAAATTACACATAAATTACACGTTCATCAACTTCCCCAGTTACCCTATAAACGGTAAATAAACCAGATGCGTAAAAAGAATGAGTGGAAATAAATATACATGTTAACCAGATGACAATTTACAAAGAATATTAACATATGTGTACAAATATTAAGGTCCTATTCGTATCCATATGCTTTTTTCTTTCCTCTCTGGTACTTTGCTACACTCCTCTTCTGTTTGTCTTGTGGTGATAATTGCACAGATCTACACTGGACTGAAGCTGAGCAGGAATTGGAGTTACTTACTGATATATCATCATCAGGGTTCACAAAATTCAAAAAATCGGCTCATCTTCCGTCACCTCGGTGAATAACTATGCACAGAAGTGATATGTATCCATATATATATGTATGTGTGTGTATGGTGATCTCTTTTTCTGTTTGCTCGCTTAGTCTGTGACCATTTCACTTTGGTGAACCTGTCTCCTTTAACAATGTATATTCTCCTTATATTATATATAATATGAGTGTTGACAGTCCGTTGCTTGGTGACGTATATCCATATTATGTGTGGTTGTTGACATGTCTGCTATATTTCGCTATGTATATATGGATCGATACTTCATTATAATTAGCCATTCATGTTAAGACTGTCTATTGATTTCTTCACACCCTTGTCTGGACATTCATATATATTTTCGCTCTCACAATTTGTGTGACTTACTTACTTTGGTGTGATACCACTTTTGCATTCTCCTTGTGTTTGGAAAATAGAAGTATCATCGCAAACCCAGTGGTCTTCTGATTTCCGCCTTCTTGCGTCAGGACTATTAAATTCTCGACCAGTACATAACAATAACAATTTGGCGACGAGTACATAACAATTTGGCAACGGGGAAAACTACTATTAACCACTCAGCAGCAGCAACATAACAATTTGGCGACTGGGAAAACTATGGATTATTCTAAATTGGTATTACTATTCGAACAACAAATGAAATTAATGGAAATGTTCGTCAACCAACAGACTGGTCCAGCTTCACCTTCAAGCAATCCGAACCATACCATGCTACCATCTGTCGATGGCATTGTGAACAGTATTTCACAGTTCAATTATGACCCAGAGGCTAATGTCACTTTTGACACATGGTATCAACGTTATGAGGATTTATTCACTGTTGATCTCGCCTCACAAGACAACGCTTGGAAGGTGCGAGTGTTGTTACGTAAATTGGGTCCCGCAGAATATGAACGGTACTGCAACCTAATTTTACCCCAAAAACCACGTGACAAGTGTTTCGATGATACAATAAAGCTGCTGCGTGAACATTTTGGAGACCACTCCTCATTATTCAGCATATGTTATTTTTGCCTCAAGCTGACAATGAATGAAAATGATGATTTTCTTACTCACGTTGGCACAGTCAACCGAGAATGTGAGAGATTTCGACTCAGGTCCTTAACAGATGATCAATTCAAATCCTTGATTCGCATATGCAGTCTCCAATCTCCTCGTTTCACAGATATCCGAACTCGACTGCTCAATCAGCTAGAACAAAATCCCAAGTTAACATTACATGACATAGCTGATGAATATCAACGGCTGATTAATCTGCAGAAAGGCACACACCTGGTCGAATCAACACCTTCGAGAAGCTCTGATATTCGTGCATTACGAAAGAGCAAAAATCTCTCATCATCCAGTCCTGACCTACCTTCTTCTAATGTTCCGCGGAAATCTATACATACTCGTCCAACTTCACAAAATACTGCAAAGAAGACCCCACCATCACCATGCTAGCATTGTGGCGCGTGGCACTTTGTAAAGTCTTGCCCATACAAAAATCATCGTTGCAGCAAGTGCAAAATCATCGGTCATAAAAATGGTTTTTGTCAGCCACGCAAACCCAGATATCATAATCCAGCGAAAGCTCGACAAACGGTTGGTCCTAAATCTCCAAGGAGATCATTGAGTCTACGCGCAACCTGTCAAGTCACAACACCAGCTATGCGGAAATATCTTGACCTTCAGATGAATGGTCATGATGCACGTCTGCAGCTAGATACCGCCTCTGATATTACTGTTATATCAAAGAAACTTTGGAATGATATTGGCAGACCACCAATCGCAAATACTTCTCAGACTGCTGTCATCGCCTGTGGTGGGCACCTCAAACTAATTGGTGAACTCGAATGTTCTGTTTCCTTCTGCAATATCGAATTCACAAGAATTTGCTACGTCACCAAGAGTGATTTAAATCTTTTAGGGCTTGATTGGTTCGATCGTTTGCATCTGGCTGATTTCCCACTAAATTTGCTATGCAATGCAGTCAAGAAGCATAAAATGTTAGACAATTCCGGACGTAGCCGAAGCCGCAAACCCAACAGGCAGACGAAACGACAGACGTCAACAACAAGCCCAAAGGTTCCAGATAAACCCCCAGGAAAACATCAGGACTATTAAATTCTCGACCAGTACATAACAATAACAATTTGGCGACGAGTACATAACAATTTGGCAACGGGGAAAACTACTGTTAACCACTCAGCAGCAGCAACATAACAAGAAGCTAGTCGGATTTAGCAACTGATACTTCTCATTACAGCTGGGACATACATTTAAGTCATTTCAAAGAAAGATACCTGTTTGATGTGTTTCCATGCATTTTCTTGTAAATATACGTCACTTTTTTGCGAAAATTCCTAATTTTTCATGATTGGTCGGCTGAAGGCCACTCGTGCGTTTGCATCCCCCGGTAGGCCATTGTCGGACTTTGCCTAGTAATGAATCAGCATCCTTGAAAAATCCACTGTCATCATAACAGGACGCTGAACAGCATCCTATACAAGCAGTATCCATGATCTAAAATGGTTTACAATTAGCTTTCTACATGTTAATCAACTTTCTCGTACAACCATGCAGCTGACATGTGCGAATCAAAACAAATCTGCCTGACAATAACCAGTATTAGTCTGCATTCAGTGAAGTTCACTTCTGGTGCTAATTACAATGAAAATGCTGGCAAAATTATACAAATAAATCAGTTATTTTAATTAATACCCAATTCGGATATAAATCCACAACAAGATACAATGCCGCACACCATAAAGATATATGGAGGAACTGAATTCAAGCTTTATTTCATTCCGTGGTATTTATAATCCATCCAACACATGCTTGGACTTTTTCGTTAGTGCGAATACAATATTAATATCCGGGTTAGAAGTGACTAGGCCGTTTGAATGTGCCTTGGTAAACAGCAGTCTACGCAACGAGACTTGAAAGCGAGGCACTGGGTAACTGTCTGGGATTAATTGCCTATCCGTAATTTCCAATCTCAACGGGGACGATTAAAGGTCCATTTATTCTTAGGCACGATGTAGGACGGTGAAAACTATTCATCAATCGAAGTTAGAATAATCCTCAACTGAATTGTGCAGTCGAATTCCACCTTTAACATTCGTACATCTTAGGCTAACCTTCTTGGTTCACTGAAAACTTGGTTCACTGGACATTTGCCCCTGTGACACAAGCACTTTTAAATCAACTTTACAAGTTTAAAGGTTGTTTGCGCTTAGAGTTGGACCGGATTTAATGCACAGTGATCTCCCACTTTGCTATTCGCATTCTTAAGATTCCTTCCATTGCCAAACTTCTCCTCACAGAATTCACTTTTATGTCATATCTTTCCAGGAGGTAGCTGTCAAGGATTGCTAGATCTTGCTCGTCGACATTGAAAATCCATCAAGTAATATATAGGAACTATAGTAAGGCAAACTGGGCCTTAGTAGAGTCAATGCTAAGATCCTCCGAATGGGATGAATACCTCACTACTGATGACCTATCGAGAGCTCTAACCATCTTCTACCATAACTCAAACACATGCTTAGATGCTGTCATTCCACTCCAAACACTAAAGGTTTCCCCACACAGAAAGTCATTCATAAAACCAAAGGATCGTACGAAACTGAAGAAACTCTCAACAAGTTACTTCAAACACCACGACTTTGGCACTCTAGGTCTAATACTTAACACCCTTAGCTCCATCTCACAAGCTCGAGATTTCCGTATGAGAAAGGAAGAACGCATCGCAGTAGCCAGTCCTGCTAGAGTGTATGCACTCACAGAAATCTTAAGGAAGCGAATGAATCGCAAAAATCACAGCATTTCTCTCCTCATAGACAAAGGTAGGCTATGCACTAACTCTGCAGACATATGTGAACTATTCAACAAAACGTTTGCAGGTAACTACCTTAAGCCCTCAGTCCAGCTACTCGATATACACCCTATTACTAATATGGCACAAACTCCATCTCCACTCACACCAAACCAAATTAGCACTGTTCAATTCACTTACGCCAATATTAACCAAACTATAAGAACCCTCAAAAGTTCAAAAGGTTTCGGTACCGACGGTATATCATCTTACTTCTATAAATATGGTGGCCCTGACATTCCTCTACTACTGCTTAAAATATTCACAATGTCCCTAGAAACCCAAACTTACCCTGACATATGGAAAACAATATTCATTATGCCTAAACACAAATCTGGCTCGAAAACTGAAGTCAGTAACTACCGGCCGTTCAACATCACACCTATAGCATCTAGAATTATGGAGAGACTAGTCAAAGATAACTTAATCAAACATATGCTTAGCTGCAATATTATAAGTCCGAACCAACATGGATTCCTGAAATCCAGATCATGTTTAACATGTCACCTAGACTTCTTCAATTTTGTAACCAGCAGTCGTGACAGACGGCAACTAGTACTTGTCATCTACTTTGACATTTCTAAGGCATTTGACCGTGTTGACCATTTACTGCTAACAAATAAGCTGAACTCCTTAGGAATACGTGACCCATTATTAGGATGGCTTAAATCATTCCTTAACAATAGGTCCCAAATAGTTAAACTCGGGTCTGCAACCTCCAAACCTAGCCCTATCACTTCTGGTGTAGTACAAGGTAGTGTCATTGGACCCCTCCTATTTACACTATACATCAATGACATATGCGCTTGCTTCACGCACGGGAAACCATTCATCTTTGCAGATGACCTAAAAGTAGCTTATACATTCCAATGTGATGACTTAGGGAACTTCGAGAATGTAGTGCAGAAGGAATTAGATAAAATGACTGCTTGGTCGTCCTTATGGAATCTCCAATTTAATCTGAACAAATGTGGCTGGATCTGCTTCGGTGCACCCTCAATTGACCTGAAATTAACGCTCCAATCTGCTAACCTAACAAGACTCCGAAGTGTCGTTGACCTAGGCCTGAGGTACTCTAGTGACTTGACATTCTCTGAGCAAGTAGCATCACAGACTAGAAAATCGAGGATGCTCTTAGGATGCATACTCAGGAACTTTCACGACAATGAAGCCAAGCTAATTCTGTACAAAACATGTGTCAGACCACTACTAGAATACTGTCCATTTATTATAAGCAGCACTCGCACACGTGATAAGCTAAGGATGGAAAGTATCCAACGATATTTTACCTCAAAACTGCTTGGCTACGATTGTAAGAAAGACTACATCTCACGGTGCATGATCCTAAAACTTGACCCACTTTGGACAAGGCGACTTATTATAAACCTAATATTCTTCTTTAAGGTCCTTCACAAAATATCATTTTCAGGTAACAGGGACATACAATTCGCACAGGAAGGTTCTTACGATCTGCGTAACCAAACTTCCACAGTGACAACTCATTCTTTTAAGTCAACACTCCGTGAAAACTTCTTCACAGTCATGTATTCTAAAATATGGAATAGCCTGCCCCTAGATGTCAGAACTTGCTCTTCGGTTACAAGCTTCAAACGCTCTCTATACAGACTGTTTCACTCTACTGATTATATTAATAAACTATTTACTCCTAGAACGAATCAACTACTAATCTACTACAGCACCTAAAAGACGCACTTCAACACCCTTAGCAATCTAAAAACTATAAATAAACTAGCAGCATGGATGCATAAAGACTTAGTACGGAACATACAGGATTAGTTTACCCTTAGAAATAGGACCTGTCACTCTGTTGTAACCTTCAAACGCTTGCTATATAAACTTTTATCCCAATGACTATCCCTACCAGAACCCATCACTTATTTCTAAAACGCATCAGTCATTAGAACACTAAAACGCTCAGACTCATTAATACACATTATGACACTAAATAAACTCTAAGACTTCGCATAAATACGTGAAAACGCAACTACAATGTAGGTAAATGTTTACTGAAGTATAATACACTATTGACATAAAAATTTATAAATGCATAAAAATTAATGTCCTTTTAATATTCACATACTTTCTCTTTCTGGTATTCTGCTGCTCCTATTCATCTTCTGGTCGAGGTCGAACAACCCTGCATCTAAACTGAAATGAGGATTAATTCCAAACCATCTATCTCATAACCACTCAAATTCCATGAACGATCCAATTCTACCATTTGAAGACGCTGGCGAACATGCTGTAAATGAGTATTCATGATCTGAAATGAAGAAGCAACTGGTTTTCAAACAGTTTTCAACATTTTACTCAACTTATATGCACAGTTCACCATGCAGACACAAATGGAGCAAATGGAGAATTCTGGAATCGACCTCGGCACCATTTCATGCAGTAAAACAACTTAACATGACCTTATCTAGTTTTCGCATCCACGATCAAATTTCTTTCCTGTTATGAAACTACGATAAGACTGCTGAAAAATGGAATAAATATATCACTGACCTCAACATAATACACCAATAAACTTTAAGCCAAGGGTGCTGTTCACAACAAAGTTATATAGGGGAATTGACTTCAAGCTTTATTTTTCCCAGATATCTGTATTACATTCATCTGATTTCTGGGTTTTTTGTTAATGCGAAGACAATATTTCTATATCTCTTTATATGCTACATAAACAGATTTTATAGCAGACTGTTCCGACTGACTATAATGTCAGAAAGAACAACCAAACTGTAAACTCACCATACATCAAATTATCTGTAATTTATATAATAACTTATCAATGCCTGTACAGTTGGTATGTTCCTGCATGAACAGGAAGAGATATATTATTAACCTTGAAGATGTACATGTCATCCAGTACAAGGAGATGTGGTGATTTTGCAGCCAACCTTTCTGATTTATAATAATTACCCAAATTAACGATCGGTAAAGTGTATTAACATAGACTGAGGTTATAGAATTCGAAAGATTATATTTGAAAGCAAGGCAGCTGACAAGTGAAGCTCTGTAATTTGTGAATCCTGTACTATCCTCCTCGTCCCAGTCTAATTAAGCTGCCAGAAGTACATTAATCTAAAACCGATCAGGTTGATTTTCTCTGTATCACATCTTTAGTCTTTGCTTAGCCAACTACATTCTGAGTCTCTTCTAACGAACATTACCTTGAAGATGTACCAAGATTAAGTTTCATGCATGCAGTGGATATATACGTCAGGACCAACGATATAGGTGACTCATCCGTGAATACCTATGACTTGGGACTTATACCACGATTCAATCATTGTTATGAAGTGAGCGTTCCACTGATCTCTCAAACGAAATGCTAGTGCAAGGGTTATTACCCTCACTAGAGAATAACTTGCCGACATTCTGCGCTTAACTGGTCTGGAATTATTCTCTGTAATAGTCGGTGCTGCACTATTGATGGCTTAAGGGCTCTACTAGACATATGGAAATCACAAAATAATCGACCAAAGAATATTCTTTTCGATAAATTCCTCTTATGGCTCTACAATTATATACATGTTTATATACACGGAATATTCAAGGTTGGTTGTTAATAACAATATTAGTGCTTTTTAAATAATATCGATTTGTAAAGTATGATCAATGGAATTACAGTTCACTGAAAATACCTAAATTATAATAGTAATAAAGATATAATAGCGAGTAGAATATCAACTAAAATTAGGAAATTTATACAAAAATTGAGAATTATTCAAACCTAGATGGCCAAGGTAAGGACAGCGTCTGAACTAACTTCTTTTGGACTCACGAATTAGGCTTTTTAATGTGGATCCCAACAGCCTCAGCAGTATTTAGTAATCGGACTCTTAAGGCGGAGTTGAGATTTGTTGGTATCCGGTATATAACTCTAAAAGCCTGGTTAACATCAATCTTATGTTCTGTATCCACAAGATGAGCCAGAATAGCACTACGAATAGATTTTGTTTGGCCTTTGCTTAACCACGCAGGGTGATGTTCGGAAATTCGACGAGAAACACGCCTAATTGTGCGGCCTATGTAACTGGCTCCACAGGAGCAGTTAAATTGGTAGATACACATTAATGAGGCGAAATTAGGCAGTTTGTCTTTTACTCCCGAACGCAGAAGAGGAGTGGTCTTAAATATACAACGTAATTCTGCAGCAGGGAATGCTCGTTTTACCGCATTTCTAATGCGCTGTGCTAGTATCTCGCTAGTGTTGTCCCCAAGGAACTGCATCTGAAAGAATAAGGCCTTTTTGGAACTGTTGTTAACTTCGGCTGCTTTGGTTTCAAACTCATATTCTTATCAATAAACTTATCAGGATAACCATTCTCACTTAGTAACCGTTTAATATTATTCAGTTCTTCATCAAGACACTCGTCCGAGCAAATCGCTCTTGCTCTGTGAACCAGGCACTTTATCAAGTTGCGTTTTACTGAGAAAACTGAGAAAATGTGTGTACTGGCCCGTTGATGTAGGTTTTCTATAAACACTTCTTCTTACTGTGCCATCCTCTTTTCTGGTCATAAAACGTCTGAAAATGGAATACTAGATTCTTTTTCTGTCTCGATGGTAAACTTTATTGCAGGAAATCAGAACCAAATATCGAGATAGCAGGCGAAACTTGAGTAAGCTGAGGACGAAACTGTTTCAGGGACTACCACGAGTGGGCTACCCAATACTATGCCGGTGAGACAGGATTTGACTTGGTAGACAGGCATGCATCTGCTTCTCTTAAAAGTCCCCTGCAGTACAAAAGGTAAGAAAGACGCTGGCCAATAAAAGAAGAGTTCCACCACGCCTTGAAATGTAATCACTACCAATACAAAAAAGGAAGCATTTGGTACATATAACAATAAAAAGTCAAGATAAGTTCGTTGTAATGTTCTCGCAAACTCGGATTTGCGAAGGCATTCTGTGATCTGAAAAATAAAAAGTAAAACTAGGTGCATGAGAGTTTTTGAGGTTAAGACCAACAGAAAAATTAACTACATCTCTACATGTCATAGTTGAGCAGATGGACAAATGTCTTTAATGAATTATTGGCTTATAAACATTTTAAATTAACATTACAACTGAATTTTGATCAGTCTCCCAGATCCAGAAGGCTGGAAAAGAGTAATGGGGTGTTTGTCGAGGGAATGTACAAACTGGAAGTAACATTTTAAGGCTGTTTGGCTGAGCTACTTTGACTTCATTTAAAGATGACTATGATATATATATAAATATATGTATATAATCGAGTCCTGCTAATTTCGAGTGGTCTTCAGGATACCTCTAACAAAGTGTGACAAGGCCACTTAGGTCTAGTAAGTGCCTAAAGATATCTGAGGGTTGAGACAAATATATAATCGAGAACGATATCTTCTCTATGATTTTTAGAACTCTGCTTATCTTTTGAGTGATGAATTCATTTAAGTGTGTCTGACTGGCTTTAGTCGCCAGATGTCATGCTCTCATAAATAAACGTTCAAAATTTAAACTAGCCTCATGCACTAAAATGAGCTATCAAAGGGTGATAAGGGCGATTGCTTTAGTAGAAGTGTCGGTATCCTATGCTGGTTATCCCGTTTCGTGCACAACACACTTGTCAATGTAGTTGAAGATTGAACGATCAATTCATGGTTGTTTGCTCAAGCCCAACTTCCTTATATTTTCGCGGAGGCATCAATACACCAGTCATCGTCTCATCGATCGCTGTTCAAAAACCACACACAAAACCGTCAGAGGTAATATCGTGATTTATTGCTGCAATATTTGTTCATAGACCTTAGTTGTATATTGGCTATATGTTGGTGTTAGAATAAATAATTCTCGAGTCGCCAAACTGGGTTCTGGTTTTTGCGTCCGTTCGTACTAAGCGTTTCTGAGAAGCTTCGAGGAACAGCATGAGTCCCAGCGTAGCAAGAACTGGGCATTAACGGTTTACGAGACGAGGCTGACAACACTGTATTTTATTAGAGTCGACTGTTGTCGGCATAATTTTGTTCATTCTGTTTTTCTCGTGGATTTTACTATCAAACGTACTATCTGGGTTAATATTTTATTCACTGCCTTTTCTGCTTTGATTGATATGCAAAGTGATTTAAAAATTCTCCTCCTGAAGAGGCAGATTCTTTAGTAAACGCTAACATTGGATCACCTGAATTTGGTCAGCGTGATCTTAACTTGTAGTTTCCTTAACCAGGGTACTACTTTGACCAGTGTAACATCAGGTCTTAAATCCCCGGGCAAAGGGATGTGTGTTTTAGTTTTCTTATAATATTAGCGCGGAGTTGAGTATATTTATACTTCACTATCCAACCCAACAGCCATACCTAGAGCACGGTGATAAAACCCCTTTGTCAATCAAGTCTCATAAAACCGTTAATATGAAAGAGAAGATCTGTAGCTCAGAGAACAAAACCACATCAAAAAACCGTTAATGCCCAACTCTTGTTACGCTGGACCTTACGCTGTCCCTCGGAGCCTTTCAGAAACGCTTCGTATTAACCGATGCAAAAACCAAAACACTGTTTGGCGGCTCAAGAATTCTTTATTCTAACACCAACATATAACCAGCAATACTGGCATTACAGACTAAGGTTCAAGAACAAATATTACAACAATAAATCACGATATTACTTCTGACAGCTTTTTCACCTTCTTTCTGAACAGCGACCGATGAGACGAAGACTGGTGTGTTGATGCCTCCACGAAAATATGGGGAGGTTAGGTTTGAGCAAACAACCATGAATTGATCGTTCAATCTCCAACTACATTGAGACCCTTTCTATGTCTGAAAAACAATGTACAGTGGTTGTTTCAAGAGGAGAGATCCGTGATGGACTCCTGCCACGGCTCTTGCGCCACCTGCAACAGCATGTAGGGGACAAAATAATGAGAGGCTATGCTTAAACAGCACTGGATTTAAACCCTGACAGCGTGTGGGCATCAGTTGTTGGATGTCCGAGATTACTTTATCGTCTTTGAATAGAGACCACGCGTCACCGACAGAATATTGGAAGGGAGACGATTTGCTGAATGGAAGGTGGATCATATGAGTATGAGTGAAGATGCAAATAACTGAGGACATGTGGCCTACGTCAGATAGATAGAGGAAAGCTAGAACTAATGCAGCTAACATAGGGTAACCGAGGTAGATAGCCTAACAGTAGACGTTCTAGGTCAAAGACAAACCAGAGCATCAGCGGGAATGTGCCACACAGTCAAAGAAATGGGTGTAACCATGCTTCTGGCTTAAATTAACTCAAAAGCTACAGGGAAACGAGTAACCCCTTCTCAGGAGGTTAATAGTGAAAAAATATTCCTGATTAGTTGCATGTTTTAAAGAAAAAACACTTTCACAGATCTCTCAGTTGATACAAGAGCCTTAATCAATGCCGCATGTAAGGAAGGTCGTGTGGTGATTGACAATTTTTATCTCTGTATTGTTTAAATACTTACTGTTGATATGTTTCTTATATGAATTGCATAATAATTCCGCTAAATACAAATTCCTGAGTTCTGCCCTCTCTGTGTCTTGGTTGGATTCGTGTAACTCGGTCATCTCGAAATACTAATATTACGATTACATTAAATTACTACAGGTCGACACGGGACGAGGAAGATCCTTCGTCACGCTGCAGGTTTCCAGTGGATACCAGATTGCGACTTTCAGGCAGCAAATATTGACTCGTACTTAAGTGTCTGCGACTCAAGTGTGGATCGGCATCCACTGGTTCCGCATGGCATAAAATCTCTGTGTTGCAATCAATGTGAGTACCATGTTCACTTATGTCCATCGAGTTACTATTCTATTTCTCTTAGTGAATAATGAGTTTTATTACTGGATTCAGTATGAGATGAGGTAGTCTTAGGCTTGGTTAGGAGTCATTATTCGGCCTATGCTTGTACCAGCATTGGATGTGATTAATAATTCCGTGTGCACTAGACTGTGTCTGGTTTCTTCCCGATAGTGGGCCGACATTGGTGACATGGGTTCAGAAGATTCAACATGCCCACCAGTGGTTTGGTCAGCTCTGACAAGAATGTGATGATGAATTGTGATGACCATAACTTATTAATCTGCCTATTGTTTGAAGACATTCTAAGTGAGCTTACGTGGTTTCATTATATGCATAGCTGCACTGTGGTTTGATTCCCAGAAGACTTGTTCCGTATATTCTGTCAAAACTTGGTTTTGTGTCATACTCTGGAGACCCGGATTGGCGGGTAACGGGGCTCTGAGTGTTGTCACTAACACTATTTTGCGTGGTGGTGTCGCTACACCAGCTGCTAGTGTGGCTTGGCATATTATGCGGGCAAGTTGTGTCGTTGACGTCCATGGATCATATGGCCTTATTTTTGCTTTTGGTGTAGTTGTTAGTACTTCTTTGTGTTTAATTTCCCTGACAGCGTGGATTCTTTTTAGGAATTCTAAAATTTACAAGATTTTTCTTTACGAGTGTTGTATTTCGACATGTCTTGTTACCGAATTCCACTTGAACCCTCACGTTGGGGCAAGGAGACGATGCTGCCGACTTAAAAGGGACATTAATTTCTGTCTTACGGCTATTCAGAGACATATCTAAATTACAATCCACCAGTCTTTCGGTTAGTGTCGTGTTTTGTGGAGCGAGTTTTGCGAGGTTTGAGACGGGAGAGACTGTGAGCTCTATCGAGTTGGTAGTGAATTCATCTATTCTTGTGACTCACGGTGTCTTGCCCTTCTTACCGTCAGGTTTGGTGAGGTGACTGGTAGCGAGCTTTCCAATCACTCTCACATCTGCTGTCAATGTCCAAGAATTAACACACTGGACTTCACATTGTCCTTGGAAGAATTCCAGGAACTATGCTCAATAACCAACGCAAAATACCAGAACACAAATTGGTGACTCAAGAACCCTGTATTCTTACACCAATATAGAGCCAAGCATTATGTTATTGTACACAAAGTCTAATAATAAATGTCACAACAATAAATCACAATACTACTTCTGATAGTTTTCTTTCTTCTGACAAACAGCGAACGATGAGCCGATGACTGCCGTATCGATGACTTCCGCGAAAATATCGATTTGGGTTTGAGCAAACAACCATGAATTGATCGTTCGAACTTCAACTACATTGACAACAAGTAAACAGAGTGAATCCAAAAGCACCAATTGATATGACACACCACACACATATACAAACAGTACACATAACCTCGCCAATCGTGTCTCGATGTAATTCCGCTGAAGAATCGCAGGACTTGCACCAGTACGCCTGCAACCCTTCTCAGGTTGACGATTGTAGGTTGACGGATGTTCGGACAAAAACAAGACTAACCAAAAATTACATTAATTGGAACTCACTCAATTACTTAACACAAACATATGTACAATCAACACATCAAATGCTGTGGATTCTGACTTGGCGAGCTACCCTTGAAGAAATGTAGGACTTATAACAGTACGCCTACATTCCTTCTTACGTTTTTGTTCCAGAGGAGAAAGGTTCGAACACAAATAAAATAAACCAACAGAGAGATGAAAGATGATACCAATTCATTATATACAACATGAACATATTTACAAAATAACACACCCAGTACGATGGAATGCGCTTCGACGTACTACCCTCCGAAAAATTGTAGGACTTACAGCAGTACTCCTACAACCCTTCCCAGGTTGACGCCCTAGGTTGGAAAATCGTCGCAGAGTTCATTTGCTGACCTCCTTCTGTCATCTATATCCTTAAATCTGACCGGTAACACGCCCATGTCATTGTATCGTAAAATATAGATGACTAACAAACATACGACGTATCTGGTCAACCAAGCGTAGAAACAGAGTAATTTACACCAACGATAATAGCATTCATATAGCAACTTGAAACTTGAAAGACTTTTACAAGTGGAAGTCAGTTTAAGAATTAACCTCTAGTACACACTTGGCTTATCCTCACTAAACTGAGCAATATATTTCGTCTTTTCAAATTCACCGATACTAGCATAGTTGTAGCACAAGACACTTGAGTTCATGGACGTCTCTGTCGTTGTGGATGACAACACCAATGACAACTGAGTGACACAAGTTGATGAACTTAGCGGTGCATCAGAAGCTGTTGTTGTTCGACCTATAGAAGTTTGTCTAAACGTAGGATTATCCCCACTGCTATATTTTATGATCGGCTGCAGTTTAACATTAATATCATTTGTTACGAAAAACTCTCGAAACATAAGTATATCTGGAGGTTTTCCGCATGCTCCACCTTATAGATAGTCAGGCTCCAAGTCTCCTAATGTCTTGCAGCCAAAGCACCTTCCCTCACAATTCCCTTTAAGTTATAAAAACAACACGAAGGTGTGTACCGGTATGGCGAATAGCACTTGGATGGGTAGACCTTTTGATGCTATGCTTTTTAACCGTCAACCTAGGCCCAACCGCTACTACCCTTATATCCAGGAACACATGGTAAATTTTCCAGGTGTCCCGAATCACTGGTACGACCCATGGCACCTAGGACCACCTCATTGCACACCAACCCCGATGTACAGACACCCAGTCCGACCTCCCTTTCACTTATAAACTCTTCCGGTGCTGACGCACAAATAGATTCAGGTAATAGTGACATTTTAAGCCAGTTTGTAGTATCCCGTGACTTATTCACGATATTGCTAATTAATGCACGTTCCTTAATCAATAAGATATCTGAACTAATGACATTATTATTAGTCACCAAGCCTACTGTAGCTCTGATTACTGAGTCATGGTGCTCATCCTCTGTACTTGATGTGCATATAGGTATCGATGATTACACTGTACACCGTGCAAACAGAGATTGCAAGCGTGGTGGAGGATGTCTCATATATATACATAGCTCATTTGTAGTCAGTAAGGTGGAAGATGAAATTATGAATAATATACCTGACTCACTCTGGGTTGTCTTACATGGAGATAAGTACGAACTTCTCATAGGCTGTGTTTATCGAGCACCAAGCGCAACAAAAGAAACTGATGCGTTATTAGCTAAATCGTTTGCACACGCCTCCTCGTTTAGTGCTAATTACAAAATAAGTGTAGGGGACTTCAATCTTCCAGAAGTCAATTGGCTAACTAGTTCCGGCCCCCAACGCTTCGACGAATTACATGCCACTATAGACTGTTATGGATGGCAACAACACGTCCAGACACCTACTCGTGGTGACAACATGTTGGACCTTGTTTTTTGTCATGACACAATCCCAGTATCCACGTATGTTGGTAATAGATTTTCTAGTAGTGACCATAGAATGGTACTCTGCTCTCTGCCTTTCTCAACACTAAATACAGGAAACAAACAAGATTCAGGAAGCACAATATGTCGTAGTTACAAATATACAGACTGGGGATTAGTCCAAGAACTTATTCGACTCTGTCAATGGGATGACTATTTTACCACTGACTCCCTGGAGGCCGTAGTAACCCTGTTTTACAGGAATGTTACCCTTTGTCTAGATACAGTTGCTCCAAAGAAAATAGTGAAATTAAGCAGACACCGAGCTGAATATATTCCAGGGGCACACCGCAATAAGTTAGGGAAGCTGAAGAAACAGTACTATTCCACTAAAGATATATCATTACTGCTCTCAATCCACGAGTCTCTTGAATCTATCAAGCGCCTACGCTCTCAAAAGGACCTCGACGAAGAGTTAACGGCACTTGAAAGTACTTCCAAAGTTTATAACTTAACGGCACTTGTTAGCCACGTCTCGTAAACCGCCAATGCCCAGCTCTTGCTACACTGGGACTCACACTGTTCCTTGAAGTTTCTCAGAAACGCTTAGTAGTAACGGACGCAAACCAAAACAACGATTGGCTACTCAAGAATTCTTTATTCTAAAACCAACATATAGGCAGCTTTAAATAAAGTTTTAACTAAGGTTTCTGACAGTTTTGGTCTGACTTATTTCTGAACAGCGACCGATGAGACGATGACTGTCGTATTGATGCCTGCGCGAAAATTGGGGAAGTTGATTTTAAGCAAACAACCAAGAATTGATCGTTCAACCTTCAACTCCATTGACACTCCCCGGCAAAAAAGGGATCCAACCCTTTTTTCCTTCACGACCAATGCACGTCGACTTGGATGCCATTGCGAGCACCTGGGTCACACGGACAGAGCTGAAATGGAAAACAAACAGAAAAGCCAACACACCACAAGCATACCCACAGCACAATCTCACACATCGCTGACGACCTGCGCCTCCAGACAGAGACCTCCTTTTGACATCTTGCAACACAATCGCCACTTGCTAGAATGACTCTTGCAGAATGCAACGTGACCATGGCACCAACTCATGATACTCTACGCACATCCTCGTATCTACTCACTACCAATTACCACTGCAATCGCTTGTCACTCATTCTGCCTCAGTTCTAGTAGCGGTGACACATGTGAGCCTCAGTCGTTTACACTCTTTCTCCCCGGCGTGTCGGACCGCAGCTAACAATTATCTCCGTGTGCATTTCATTCTCAGCAATAGCCTAGCCTCCCCGGCGTATACGACCCATCTGCTGTCCTTAACATCAATCAATTCATTCATGGATGTAGAAGAGTGGAGACAACTTCAGAAATAATCGCGACGAAAATTTTAACAAAATTACGCAATAACAACAAGATACGAAAACAACATGTAAACACAATGAATCCAAAATACACCAATTGATATGACACACCACACGTATATACAAATAGTACAAACAACCTCGCCGATCATGTCTTGGTGGAATTCCTTTGAAGAATTGCAGGACTTACACCAGTACGCCTACAGCCCTTCTCAGGTTGACGATTGTAAGTTGTGGAATGTCCGGACACAAACAGAATTACCAACAGCTAGGTGACAAATGATATCAATTCAGTATATGCAATATGAACATATGTACAAAATCACACGCCGAGCACCTTGGACTGCTCACTGATGCGCTACCCTTTGAAGAATTGTAGGACTTACAGCAGTACGCCTACAACCCTTCTCAGGTTGACGCTCTAGGTTGGAAAATCGTTACAGAGTTCATTTGCTAACTTCCTTCTATCAGCTATATCCTCAAATCTGAACGGTAACACGCTCATGTCATTGTATCGTAGAACATAGATGACGAACAAACATACGACGTATCTGGTCAACCAAGTGTAGAAACAGAGTAATTTACACCAACGATAATAACATTCAAATAGTAACTTGAAACTAGAAATGCCTTTATTCATGCGAGTCAATTTAACAATTACTCTCTCGTTTACACTTGGCTTATCCTCACTAAACTGACCATTGATATTCGTCCTTTCAAACGAACTGATACTAGCATAGTCATTGCACAAGATACTTGAGTTCATGGGTGTCTGTTTCATTGTGGATGACAGCACCAACGACGACTGATTGATATCAGTCGATGAACTTAGCAGTGGATCAAAAGCTGTTGTTGCTCGGCTTTCAGAAAATTGTCTACCTGCAAGACCACCACCACTGGTGTCTTTTACTATCAGCTCAGGTTTAACACTAGCATCTGATGATAGGTGGGCTACATGCTGATCAATCACACTGACGGTCTCACAAGTATGCATGCCTTCTGCAACTGCATCTGCATTTATTTCTACTTCACGTTGTAGTTGTACAGAACCTTTAATTAACTTAACAGTAGTAGGCATATCTATCATCTCATCATGATCAACCAAAGACAACTGTGAAGTATCATGATCATTATCACGAATATTCACTTTACCGTCAAGTTCATCATTTTAAAACTCTTTAATAACAGAAGTAGACAATTTTGGTTCCTCCTCACAAATCATTAAAGGTTTTATATCTTCACTCTGACTAGTTATACCTTGTAAACTTTTGGAGTCATAACTGCACTCTGAAGCAGCAACTCTATTCTGTGACACTCTATTCAACAATGGCTTACCAGTTGCAACTACAAATTTCTTCACCGCACCGTTATCGTCACACAATTCGGAGTCAGGTCTGGAGTGTACATTTAGCTTATCACTGAACTTGCTCACCGGTTCACAGTTCACTTCCGTATGCACTTCTTGCAAACGTGTAAAACACAACCGTGCTTGCCTTGCACCTTGTAACTTAAAAGTTGAGGATGTACTACGAACACTGTTACACTCACTAGGTCTATATGCATTACTAGACATCATGGAGCCTTCTCGATATCCACCTCTCTGAGGCCTACTCGTCATCAATGATTGCATTTCGCTCTCAGACTGCTCTATTCTAAGGGTGAGATGTAATAGACTGGCGAACTTACTCATAGATTGATTGACACTATCTTTTACCAGTTTCAGGATATCATCAAACTTTGGCTCGATACCCTCATCCTCCATACGGGAGCTTATCTTCACCCACTTCCTTTGCAGTCGAGTAGGTAGGCATCTTGCTATTACTTCTAGTATAAAACTCGAGTTGAGGTCACTCATGCAATTCATAGAAATCATTGCATTCTTGTAAATTAGCAAATTATCTAAAAACTCAGTAAGTGCCTGGGAGTCATCCTGTAATTGACCACCATTACCCTTAACAGCGTCGAATAATTTCCCTACAATCATCGAAGGTCTTCCAAACCTTTGACGTAATATGCTCATAGCCTCGTAGTAGCCCTCTTTTGGCTTCATAAACTTACAGCACTGTATAGCTCTTGAAGCATCTCCAGTGCAATATCTCATCAAATACATCAATTTCAATTCATCACTTGATAATAAACTACTCAACATGATCTCAAACTCCTTTACAAATTGTAAATAATCAGCCGGGTTTCCGTCAAAACACCGTGGTTCTAATTTAGGGAGTTTGATGTTCCTATCATCCCTGAACGGCGAAACAGTAACATCAACCATGTCATGCTTAACATCAGACACATCGTTACAATTAACAGACAAGTCACCATGACTTTCCTGTTTGCATCCAAGACGCTCTGTCCCTTCTTTGACCCAGGCATTGTTGAACTTGAACCAATTCCAAAAGCGTTCCAGATATTGCTTGTTCAAAGAGGACTTGACCGGCACCAGGAGAAATGAACGGCGACTATCCAAACTTTCACCAACTGTTTGAATCCGGCAGATCTGTTTCCATCGTCAGAAACTGTCAATCACGTCTCATAAACCGTTAATGCCCAGCTCTCGCTACGCTCGGGCCCACGCTGTTCCTTGAAGATTTCAGAAACACTTAGTAATAACGGACGCAAAAACCAAAACACCGATCTGCCGCTTGATATTTGTTTATTGTTACACCAACATATAAAAGGAATAAGCGAACTAAGGTCTGAAAACAAATATAACAATAATAAATCATTGTATTACTTCTGACGATGTTTCACTCTTCTTTCTGAACAGCGACTGAAGAGACGATGACTGTCGTATTGATGCCTCCGCGAAAATTGGGGAAGTTGGTTTGAGCAAACAACCAAGAATTGATCGTTCAATCTTCAACTCCATTGACACCCTAAGTGATCTGTTCCAACACTTCCTTGATGTAGGGAAACTTCCATGTGAATGGAAACGTGCAATCCTATCCTCTATCTTCAAGGGTGGTGACCGGCAGAATGTGACCAGTTACAGACCAGTTGCTCTACTTCCAGTGGTATCGAAGATATTGGAAAGTCTCATTGACGACCACATGAGAAAATACTTCGATGGGACTAACCTTCTTCACGAAGCACAGCACGGTTTCAGGAGGGGAAGATCCTGCGTGACGAATCTTCTACTAACCTGGAACGATTGGACACTATCCTGGGACAAAAAGGTACCAGCCCACGTGATCTTTCTCGACTTTACGAAAGCATTCGACACAGTTCACCATGGTCTGCTCCTTCACAAAATAGGCAAGGCGGGAGTTTCTGGAGCACTTCTCGCATGGCTGAAAGATTACCTAGGTGAGAGAGAATTCTGCACCAAAGTCAACCGCATCCGATCATCCTGGCACACCTCGGCATCAGGGGTTCTTCAGGGTTCTATCCTAGGGCCGTTGATGTTTTTGATTTTTATCAATGACCTGCCCCTCCCCAACTAAACTGCTCTGCGCTTCTTTACGCTGACGACGTAAAGATTTGGAGCACAATAAACTCATCGGAAGACTCAGATAGATTGCAGGCTGACCTGCAAACTCTGGGAAATTGGGCTTTGGCTAACGGAATGCCTTTCAGCCTAAAGAAGTGCAAAGTAGTGCAACTTCATTCCTGCAGAGTGTAAATTACACCCTTGGTGGCCAGAACTTGAGTTGTGTTCCATCAGAGCGTGATCTAGGTCTTATTCTAACAGAAAAGCTAGACACCAGTGGAAATTACTCGAGGGACGTCGCCAAAGCCTACGCAACTTTACACTTTATGCATAGGCAGCTGGGTGCTCTCACTCCCGAACTGTTCTTAAGGCTATACAAGGCATATGTGAGGCCACACCTTGAGGTGCATAATATCATTGAACCTCCGCTACTCAAAAGGGATGCCAACATTCTAGAAAGTGTCCAGAGACGAGCGACAAAATGGGTGATCGGCCTCCGCAACAAATCATATGAGGAAAGACTAAAGAAATTAGGACTTTTCACACTTAGTTACCGTAGGCACAGGGGAGACCTCATCACCGTCTACAAGATCCTAAATGACCAGGCCCACCCAAATAAAAGCATCCTGCCATTAAGCGATTATAGGCTTCCACGAGGTAACCCGCTAAGGATAGCACACCAGAGACCAAAGACTCGAGTGCGATCACATTTCTTTTCGCTTCGTGTTTGCCGTCTCTGGAACGCTTTACCGGTGGCCGTGACTACAGCGCCATCTGTGAAGATTTTTAAGCGGAAGCTAGACAATCATGCAGAAATGCAAGGTTTGTGTCTCAATGGTTATCCTCATAAAATTTGTAATCACAATGTCAATAGATAAGCGTACAAACTAAATCCCCACGACCTATTCTGCCTTCTCTCACTCTATCTTTTCCTTAGGTTACCTTTATTATTCCACTTATCTCAGCCTATATTATCTACACTACAACCTATTATTATGATTATTACCATTCTGCTTTTATGACTACACCGAATGACCAACGGGAGTTAGGTCAAACTCCATTCACGGCAGCATTACAGTCCTAACATACTGCATACTACAAATCACATCTCGACCAATCCCCGCACCACTCCTCCTGGAGTCTACCAGAGCTAAAGCAGTCGAGTGTCGGGACTTACTACGCAGAAGCTCACCGAAGATCTGGAACCTCTACCTCACAATCAAGAAGCGAGCTCAAAGAAATCACTGGTTTATACTAGCTCGTAATCAGGATATTGGATATTGGATACGCATTACTAGACATCATGGAGCCTTCTCGATATCCACCTCTCTGAGGCCTACTCATCATCAATGATTGCATTTCGCTCTCAGACTGCTCTATTCTAAGGGTGAGATGTAATAGACTGGCGAACTTACTCATAGATTGATTGACACTATCTTTTACCAGTTTCAGGATATCATCAAACTTTGGCTCGATACCCTCATCCTCCATACGGGAGCTTATCTTCACCCACTTCCTTTGCAGTCGAGTAGGTAGGCATCTTGCTATTACTTCTAGTATAAAACTCGAGTTGAGGTCACTAATGCAATTCATAGAAATCATTGCATTCTTGTAAATTAGCAAATTATCTAAAAACTCAGTAAGTGCCTGGGAGTCATCCTGTAATTGACCACCATTACCCTTAACAGCATCAAATAATTTCCCTACAATCATCGAAGGTCTTCCAAACCTTTGACGTAATATGCTCATAGCCTCGTAGTAGCCCTCTTTTGGCTTCATAAACTTACAGCACTGTATAGCTCTTGAAGCATCTCCAGTGCAATATCTCATCAAATACATCAATTTCAATTCATCACTTGATAATAAACTACTCAACATGATCTCAAACTCCTTTACAAATTGTAAATAATCAGCCGGGTTTCCGTCAAAACACCGTGGTTCTAATTTAGGGAGTTTGATGTTCCTATCATCCCTGAACGGCGAAACAGTAACATCAACCATGTCATGCTTAACATCAGACACATCGTTACAATTAACAGACAAGTCACCATGACTTACTTTCCTGTTTGCATCCAAGACGCTCTGTCCCTTCTTTGACCCAGGCATTGTTGAACTTGAACCAATTCCAAAAGCGTTCCAGATATTGCTTGTTCAAAGAGGACTTGACCGGCACCAGGAGAAATGAACGGCGACTATCCAAACTTTTACCAGCTGTCTGAATCCGTCATAAACTGACTACACTGTCAGAAACTATCAGCCACGTCTCGTTAACCGTCACTGCCCAGCTCTTCCTACACTGGGACTCACACTGTTCCTTGAAGTTGTTGGTAATTTTGGTAATAGATTTTCTAGTAGTGACCATAGAATGGTACTCTGCTCTCTGCCTTTCTCACCACTAAATACAGGAAACAAACAAGATTCAGGAAGCACAATATGTCGTAGTTACAAATATACAGACTGGGGATTAGTCCAAGAACTTATTCGACTCTGTCAATGGGATGACTATTTTACCACTGACTCCCTGGAGGCCGTAGTAACCCTGTTTTACAGGAATGTTACCCTTTGTCTAGATACAGTTGCTCCAAAGAAAATAGTGAAATTAAGTAGACACCGAACTGAATATATTCCAAGGGCACACCGTAATAAGTTAAGGAAGCTGAAGAAACAGTACTATTCCACTAAGGATATATCACTATTGCTCTCAATCCACGAGTCTCTTGAATCTATCAAGCGCCTACGCTCTCAAAAGGACCTCGACGAAGAGTTAACGGCACTTGAAAGTACCTCCAAAGTTTATAACTTAACGGCACTTCTTAAAAAACGAATGCAGTCGGCGAGGGAAATCCCATACTTACTTCACGACAAAGTAATCTACAATGAACCTGCCACTATCTGTGAACTTTCAGTGATTGGTTTGCAAACTTTAGTTTAGAAACACATATGCCTGGTGAAACCGCCCCCTTACTAGCTCTTCCCTTGAAAGCATTGTGTTCACTAATCAGTTAATAGTACAAGCAATTAAAAGCCTTAAACCTTCCACTAGTACGGGACCGGATGGCCTCGCTTCGATAATTTTCAAAAACAGTGGGTGTGATATACCCCTGTTACTTCTTAAATTCTTCTCAATATCTATGGACACTGGCACTTACCCTAGTGAGTGGAAAACTAGCTTCATAATTCCACATTACAAATCTGGTGATAGGGCAAACGTCCGCAATTACAGACCCATAAATATAACCCCAGTTATCTCACGAATCATGGAGAAAGTTGTAAAAGATCAATTGTCAGACTACCTAATTAGGGAAGATCTTGTTACAAGGTCTCAACACGGATTTCTCAAAAATAGATCCTGCGTTACTTGCCACTTCGACTTTTTCAACTGCATCACTAGTAGTCGCGAAGCACGTAAGCTAGTCGTTGTTCTCTACTTCGATATATCTAGGGCATTTGACATGGTATCTCACAGTATTCTCTTTGAGAAGCTGTACTCTTGTGGAATTCGCAACCCATTACTGAACTGGTTAAAATCATTTCTAAGCAACAGGGTACAAATAACCAAAGTTGGATCTGTATTGTCTCATCCTAGGCAGATCTCAAGTGGGGTCGTGCAAGGTAGTGTCCTAGGTCCACTTTTATTCACAGTCTACATTAACAGCATTTGCAAGTGCTTCACCTCAGGTAAACCATTCCTATATGCTGACGACCTCAAAGTCGTCTACTCCTGCTACACTCATGAATTAAGCGATATGGTTACTAAAATACATCTTGAACTAAGTAGTCTCGCAACATGGTGTGCTGAATCCTGTCTAAACTTTAACATTGACAAATGCGGCTGGATTTGTATCGGCAACAGTAACCTTGATCTAACTCTTGAAATAAATGGGCGAAAACTAGCTAAGCTCAACTCAGTCGTAGATCTCGGTATTAGATACTCTAGTAACCTAACGTTCGCTGAACAGACTGATTATGCCAGACGTAAAACGCGAAGGCTGATAGGATGCATAACACGCAATTTCTTTTGTTGTGAAACTAGGGTTTTATTATACAAAGTATGTGTCCGACCTATCTTAGAATACTGCCCGTTTATTCTTAGCGGACTCAGACAAAATGACAAGCTTAAATTAGAGGGAGTGCAACGGCAGTTTACCTCAAGAACTCTTGGTTTAGAAAGTGGTCTGGAATACCATGAGCGATGCGAAAGACTAAGATTAGAACCCCTCTGGAAAAGACGCCTTAAGCTAAACCTTATCTTTTACTACAAGCTAACTAATCTTCTCTTGCATTCCTCCGAGCCAATAACTAAACCTACCGCTGTCATCAGTTACAATCTTAGAAATCATCACAACCTAGCTGCTATGGAGCACTGTCAGACTTACGTGCGGTACAACTTCTTCTTAAATAAGTTTTCAGTCATTTGGAATAGACTACCAGCTAATGTGCGCGATGCAAACACACTTCCAGTGTTCATCTCCTCAGTCACCAGACTGCTCAAAGATGACAATGCACTTGTACGTCTGACTCTTACACCTTCTTTTTCACCCTACATAGATATTTTAAGTTCTTTAAACGTGTAGTTACAACAAACTACAATTATAAATTTTAATATTATTGGAACTAGATGATAAACATTTCTACACAGGACAGTAATATTAGTTTACACATAATATAAAAGTTAGCATAACGGGACTAGTTAGTTTGTGTACAAAAATAACCATAGTTACTAAACAGAATATATGTATATATTTATTAATCACTCCTTAAGGACTCCCGTTGCTTTCTTTTGCGTTGCTGTTGTTTGTCTTCTTTTTTCTCTCACCATTTCAGCTTCCATTTGACTTTTTGAATGAGAATGAATAATGTGGATATTTGACCATTTACAATGACAAATGATCTGCAAACATTATTGGTCCCGTATCTTTCAGTTGCCTGGTTAATAACGAATTAACTTTCCCCACGACGCAACCTGGATTACATTTGTGGAATATACTCTTATACCAATGGAAAAGTATCAATTTGTAATACAACGTCACGATTGTAGCTTATAACATAACTGATCGTATCTGTAAAAATAGCTTCCTTATTACCCAATTTGGATATAAATCAAAAATGAGATTCGGATTTGTACACACCCAAGTTATATTGAGGAATTACTTCAAGCTTTATTTTTTCCCAAGTATTTTTAATCCATCCAAAACATACTTGGGTTTTTTTGTTAATGCGAAGACAATATTCCTATATTTCATGATGTGCTCCATTGAATGACTGGTTATCATATTGTTCCCACAAACCAGAGACAAAAACGTCAGCAACCATGTAATTTAACCATAAACCAAATTTATGAAATTTAAACAATGCTTATCCATGCCTGTACATTTGTTGTGTCCTACACAGGTAGGAAAAAATATGTATTTTATTAAAACATTATTATTAAGTATGATTGTTAATCGTATATGTAATTTATCATATTGATGATGCCTGTAAACTGGCATCACTCATGTACAAAATGAGAATATACTATTATTATTATTATTAGCAAGTTCTGACATCTAGGGGCAGGCTATTCCATATTTTAGAATACATGACTGTGAAGAAGTTTTCACGGAGTGTTGACTTAAAAGAGTGAGTTGTCACTGTGCAAGTTTGGTTGCGCAGATCGTAGGAACCTTCCTGTGCGAATTGTATGTCCCTGTTACCTGAAAATGATATTCTGTGAAGGACCTTAAAGAAGAATATTAGGTTTATAATAAGTCGCCTTGTCCAAAGTGGGTCAAGTTTTAGGATCATGCACCGTGAGATGTAGTCTTTCTTACAATCGTAGCCAAGCAGTTTTGAGGTAAAATATCGTTGGATACTTTCCATCCTTAGCTTATCACGTGTGCGAGTGCTGCTTATAATAAATGGACAGTATTCTAGTAGTGGTCTGACACATGTTTTGTACAGAATTAGCTTGGCTTCATTGTCGTGAAAGTTCCTGAGTATGCATCCTAAGAGCATCCTCGATTTTCTAGTCTGTGGTGCTACTTGCTCAGAGAGTGTCAAGTCACTAGAGTACCCCATGCCTAGGTCAACGACACTTCGGAGTCTTGTTAGGTTAGCAGATTGAAGCGTTAATTTCAGGTCAATTGAGGGTGCACCGAAGCAGATCCAGCCACATTTGTTCAGATTAAATTGGAGATTCCATAAGGACGACCAAGAAGTCATTTTGTCTAACTCCTTCTGCACTACATTCTCGAAGTACCCTAAGTCATCACATTGGAATGTATAAGCTACCTTTAGGTCACCTGCAAAGATGAATGGTTTCCCGTGCGTGAAGCAAGCGCATATGTCATTGATGTATAGTGTAAATAGGAGGGGTCCAATGACACTACCTTGTACTACACCAGAAGTGATAGGGCTAGGTTTGGAGGTTGCAGACCCGCGTTTAACTATTTGGGACCTGTTGTTAAGGAATGATTTAAGCCATCCTAATAATGGGTCACGTATTCCTGAGGAGTTCGGCTTATTTGTTAGCAGTAAATGGTCAACACGGTCAAATGCTTTAGAAATGTCAAAGTAGATGACAAGTACTAGTTGCCGTCTGTCACGACTGCTGGCTACAAAATTGAAGAAGTCTAGGTGACATGTTAAACATGATCTGGATTTCAGGAATCCGTGTTGGTTCGGACTTATAATATTGCAGCTAAGCATATGTTTGATTAAGTTGTCTTTAACTAGTCTCTCCATAATTCTAGATGCTATAGGTGTGATGTTGAACGTCCTGTATTTGTTGACTTATGTTTTCGAGCCAGATTTGTGTTTAGCATATTAAATATTGTTTTCCATATATCGACGTATATTTGGGTTTCTAAGGACATTGTGAATATTTTAAGCAGTATTAAAATAATGTCAGGGCCACCATATTCATAGAAATAAGATGATATACCGTCGCTACCGAAACATTTTGAACTTTTGAATGTTCCTATAGTTTGGTTAATATTGGCGTAAGTAAATTGAACAGTGCTAATTTGGTTTGGTGTGAGTGGAGATGGAGTTTGCGCCATATTAGTAACAGAGTGTATATCGAATAGCTGGACTAAGGGCTTAAGGTAGTTACCTGCAAACGTTTTTTTGAATAGTTCACATATGTCCGCAGAGTTAGTGCACAGCCTACCTTTGTCTATGAGGAGAGAAATGCTGTGATTTTTGCTATTCATTCGCTTCCTTAAGATTTCTGTGAGTGCATACACTCTAGCAGGACTGGCTACTGCGATGCGTTCTTCGTTTCTCATACGGAAATCTCGAGCTTGTGAGATGGAGCTAAGGGTGTTAAGTATTAGACCTAGAGTGCCAAAGTCGTGGTGTTTGAAGTAACTTGTTGAGAGTTTCTTCATTTTCGTACGATCCTTTGTTTTTATGAATGACTTTCTGTGTGGGGAAACCTTTAGTGTTTGGAGTGGAGTGACAGCATCTAAGCATGTGTTTGAGTTATGGTAGAAGATGGTTAGAGCTCTCGATAGGTCATCAGTAGTGAGGTATTCATCCCATTCGGAGGATCTTAGCATTGACTCTACTAAGGCCCAGTTTGCCTTACTATAGTTCCTATATATTACTTGATGGATTTTCAATGTCGACGAGCAAGATCTAGCAATCCTTGACAGCTACCTCCTGGAAAGATATGACATAAAAGTGAATTCTGTGAGGAGAAGTTTGGCAATGGAAGGAATCTTAAGAATGCGAATAGCAAAGTGGGAGATCACTGTGCATTAAATCCGGTCCAACTCTAAGCGCAAACAACCTTTAAACTTGTAAAGTTGATTTAAAAGTGCTTGTGTCACAGGGGCAAATGTCCAGTGAACCAAGTTTTCAGTGAACCAAGAAGGTTAGCCTAAGATGTACGAATGTTAAAGGTGGAATTCGACTGCACAATTCAGTTGAGGATTATTCTAACTTCGATTAATCTATTACTGACCACAGCAATGATCGCTGAACATTGGTCGCTGACACCAACTCTCGGTACTTTCGAATTCGGTGACATTTTTGCAGGTGTTTGTTCTGAAATTTATTTAGTGCTTATTGTCTTATAATTCTTGAAATTATGGTCCAAATCTCTATAAAACCTGTTCGTAGAAACACAGTTGTTTTAGATAGTGGCTGAAATTCGGTTATAACTGCATTACCGCCTGGTAATGCAGTATCAACTACTAACTCTCAAAATGGTTTGAGTGCAGATCTCACTCCTGTGATACTGGTGAAAGATGTTCTGTTAGAGAACTCTGAGTTATGTAAACTAAACCTTCTTTTGAAAGATATCCAGAGTCAAGTAATCGAACTTCAGAAAAAATTAGATCAGTTTGATAGTATGTCACTGCCAATTTCAAATACCACGGAGAGCCGTTCTGATATTGGCCAGGTTAAGTCTTTACTGGATGTAACTCAAGCTTTTGGATTTAGACCCAATAGCCTGTCTGTTAAAACAACATCCTAAAATATCTCCATACAACCTAAATAAAGCTGAAAATCTGATTGACTGCTTGGCTACGGAGGTGATGAAGCGTATAACCTCTTCTCACCAAGCTATAGTTTACAACGTCCCAGATTCTCTGCCCCCTGAAAACTGTAAGACACAAAATCCTGATTTGTTGCGGCATGGCTAGTGTTCCATGTGAATGCAAAAGACTTCGTAAAAAGTCTAACCAGGCTGATTGTCCCGTCATTATAAATTCGGTAATTCCCTTGATGCTAGTAAGTTTACTAAATGTTAGGATCACTTAAGATTGAATAGCAGCTATAAGTCTATAACTGTAGCTCAGGATAAAACACCGTGTCAGCGCAGAATAATGCGTAGTAATAGCCTGGTCACCTCCTGTAGCTTAGATTTACCAAAAAAGATCGTGCACAGCAACAGACACCTGGTGATGAATCCAGCATTCAGCAAACTACACAACCACGCTTGTCAATGGAACTAGGAACTGATTTAGATACCAGTACCTCTGTAAATAAGGCCTCATCGAAAGGTGTTAAAATAGCTAGAACTTCTGCAAGTTGTTCTAAGAAATTTCCCCCCATATATTTCTCTTTCTAGCTTGTCCCTAGGTAACTCATTCCTTCCGATGCATATATGTTAATCATCACTTGCATACTATGCAAGTTGTGGATTAAACGGACACTACATCGACATGCAGTTTAGCAGAGCCGGTTAGACGCTATATAATGGCAATGTATCCAATCTTATTAGACGACATGCTGTATAAACTATAGCGATATTTAACACTAAATATAGTAGAGTTAGAGACGACTATGTGGAGTTTGGAAGATTTACCGGAAACCTACCAAACCCAGACATCTGTCTAGCACGCAACATAAACATGTTTACTTTCACACCACTATAACATGAAGAGCTTTACTATTTATGTGGATTTGTCCTCTTCCGTACGGGGATTCGGAGATATCTTTCAGCCAGGCCTAGAAGGTAACGTGGACGTGAACAAAACTTAAGTTTCCAGTGGCCACTACTTCTTGCTCAATCAATGGACAGCAGTGGCCTCCGGATGTTTTGCACGGTTTTATCAATCTTACGTACGTCTTTACTAGAGACTGAACAATTTTCACGAGCTCTCACTCCAAATGGTGAATTCTAATTAAAGAAAGAATATAAAAGTAGACGAAATTGAGGTGGACATCTGGATAGGATGCTTACTGAATGGCGATAGAATCTTAAAGAGCTCAATGTTAGTGACTGCCGAATTCGGAGATATTTGGCCTGGTTATATAAAGGTGCCCAGGTGGACACACTGTAACAAATGCAGTATAGCGTTCCTTTAGTTGTCATGTCACTTACCAGAGCCAAGTAACAAAAATGAGTTACGATTTCTGTTCTCTTAGGTTTTACCACCCAAGTTATTTCCCGGTAGCCAAGTTATTTACGGCTCTGTCCTGTTGTGGCTTTTCTAAATGCCTTCAGAAACTAAAGGGACGAATTTCCTGCCCTGTAAAACTTCTGAGATGCGGAACTGTGGAGATTATACGGCGTGATCCCTATTTCAATTGGCGCTACCTGCTTCACCTCGTCAGTATTCTCACCGCTTGATTGATTGAAGTTGGGGCCTGTTTGGGTTGTGTTGTCAAAGTAGATGCAGTTGACGCGATTTTTGGGCTTATTTGGCTCCTGCTGTGTGCATTTATATAATAATTTTTGCTTGACACTGTTCCGAAATAAAAACTCATTTCTTTTGGAACAGAACGCTTAAACCCTTGATTCGTGCAGTGATTACTCGGTATGTCAAGTAAATTTTGGTGACTGGCTTTTCAAAAATTTCAGTCTAGTTTGATGTTAACCTGTACTCGGTCGTAAATTTGCCAATCAGCTGTTGTGCAACGCCCATTTATTTTGCAGGAACCTAAGAATATAGTGCTTCTGCACTTTTGTGTGGTGTTTTGATTGCTAAACGTCAAGGTAATCCATAGTTACAAGGAAAGATAAGTGTTCACATTTGGGCGGAAAATGCATTATGTTCTACGAACACTGTTTTCTGCCAAGAACTTTGACTGAGTTAATTGCACACTACAAAGTATTCTAGGACTGTGCTCAAATTAAATAACTTAAACATCGTCGTAATCGAGTACGTAAGGATATGTGAGGTGTGCGTCGTTCTGTACTATCATCGGTTTTGCTTTCATAAACTTCCTGCTTTTTGCTAATAACTTAGAGCCGCATTATGCTCGTTTGTACAACGATAATTAGCAGATTTATCTTGGAATCGTGTAGACCATGCAGTATTCAACATTATTTGAATGTATGGACATAAGGTTTAGAAGCAGTTGCCATATTCACTTTTGTCAAAAATATTGACTGGAGTAACTGCACACTTTTATAAACTTCTGGTAATTCTCACTTTGTCAACTCGTTAATTATTATTTTAAAGGTGATATTCATGTACACATCCTGTGAACCTTTCTTTCCTTCCTCTTTGTCTAATCGGTGATTTCGGTGACCTCATGGGGTTCGTCACCGAAGAAATTGGTTTCCAGTATTGTTTATTTTGTATTCTGTGTTAGATCAATAGTAAGTGTATTATCTATGCCTACCTGTTAATCGTGAATGCTAACTTTTGCGAAAGTTGTGAGTCACAAATTTGTTGAGATAAGGGCGCAGTGTTTAATTGACTAGTACATTTAGAAGAGACACTTACCTTTGAGTTATACTGTCGTTAGTATGCAGTACATTCTTGTTATCGTGATAAATATATCAGCAGTAGTTATTATCAGTACCTGCATGTTGGAAGGAAGGTGTATAACGAAGCATGCTGATTCAGTATTCAAAGGCTAGGACTATCCATTAAAATTGAAAAAGGTGCTTACGTAAGGGAAAATTCGAACTTCGAAAATCATAACACCAAGCAAGTGACAAAGTTATTAACGTCATTTACATGCGAACAGATGAAGTAATATATTTAGAGGTAATAGTAACTCGTCGATGGTTTGAGGGATATTTTGATTGATTGGAACAAAGGTGGGACGGTATAACTGAATGCATGGATAAGCAACATCAACTGACCGGTATACACATATTTTGAAGTGAAATAGAATCAGGCAAAGATACGTATCACTTATATACTTCACGATAATCCTTTTGCCTAATTACTATTATACTCCATCTTCTCTTAACTACTTAGGCATTTATTAATGCTAAAACTCACTCTTTTCATTCAAATTTTTCGCTCACCTAAAGTCTGGTTGCTCTGACCAGAAAAACATAAGGACCACGCCCATGTCTGAGAATAACTATATTTTCATCGAAAAGGTATCCAAGGTATAACCAATATGATTGAGATTATACGCTGCAAACGTGTGCTATCATCTCAAGTGCTCTGCAGCTCCTTCCTGTATAATCTTGTAAATGTACTTCCAATGATGCATTATCCATGACTGTGTTTTATACTATTTTGCAGCTTTGCAGGACGTTCTCTTCCCGAAATAGCTTTCAGTAACGTGTAGACACAGCACTCACCCAAGTGAAGGGTTTACAATTTAGCATCTGTAAGAACCTGTTCTGGTTACTTGTATATCAGTCGAACAATTTAAACGCTTGGAAAAGTATCAATTTATGATACTTCACGATTGTAATTTATAACATAGCTGAGCTTGCCTGTAAAAACGGCATGCATTTCATGTTAGCTGCCCGTTTATATGAAATATATTACGTATACATATATAAAGAATAATCTGCCGGAATATGGAGCTGTTTCACACTAGATTTCCTTATTTCACAAGTGGTCTACACCTTTAATAATATCCTAACTACTGCTTCGAGTTGAAACGGTAGTTCGACTGTATAGCAGATCCTTTGGGCAAAGTCCGTCACTATCGGTCGGCAGTTCAGTTAATAAACCTTCGGGGAGATATAGCAGCCTTCCCAACGACTGAACAGAAACCTCTCACTCATACAAGATGTATACAGTGATGAATACATTATTAAGTGACTGCACTCAGTTCATAAAACCTCTGAAATTTTCTTATTTGAAAATAAAAAATGGACATATGTATTGTGTCAGTAACTGCAAATACACGTTAACATCTGAATTTCATAAGCCTTCTATTTCACTACTCCATATTTGCGAACACAGCAAAGTATATTATAGACCACGAGTAGCACCTCGCAATAGGCAGAAGTATGGGCACTTAGCAGAAGTATTTTCGAGGACTAATACAAAAAGGTTAACTTTTTTCTAATATATACGTACCTATCAACACAATGAAAAGATAATGTCGAATTGTTATCAGAAGCGTTGTATTTACAGTGTGGAGAGTGTTATTACAGGCCAAATTCACAGTAACATATACAAGTCCTGGATGTTATTGCATCAGAGATGTAAGCATGGTAATTGCACTACAGCCCTGTGTGAATAATCCGAAGACTTCCTCACAACAACTTTGTGGTCGGACTGCGAAACTTGGGCTACCGATATCCACGCTCGAAATTCCATACTTGTGCCGAAAATATGGTGTGGAACCAAGCTGTAATCAAAAATAAATAAGCAATAAATAACTGAGTTTTAATACAGAACTCAACACAGAAGTCCAACAGCTCGAGTTGTTACATTACACATGAAAAGTATTATATCCAGTTGGTGATAATCAAAATATTTCATCAGATGTGCATAGACTTCGTAAATAGGTTATAGGGTAAAATAAACTAACTCGTGAGATATGACGAAACAAATTGTGAAACTTGTCTCGAGAAATTATTGTAAGATAACTCTTTTTTTCAGTTCTCCTTTCAATAGCTCGACTTAACTTGAGTGAAGCTTATTGTAACAAAAGCTCCGATTCTGTTTTATCCTCATCTTCGGTAAATATCTTCAATTTGTGGTTGTTATGTCATAGTGCATCAATTATTACTGCTATCAAAATGACCTTGTGCAGCCAATCAGATAAGCCCTTGGGGAGAGCGCGCAGTTGGAATAACTTCTAAAATTTTAAAATAGTACGAAATTAGGCGGAGTAAGTGTCATAGCTAAACTTGGGATCTGTGAAAGATTGACCTTAATGAATATATTTATATGACATCCTGAAAGGTTTTTCTACATCAAATCGTTCCTGCTTATCCCAAGGTACTTTTGTTCTGTATATCGATATACAGTGTAGATATACACTGTTAGGTGGAGTTATATTCTCAGGATAATTTTTAATGTTATGACTAGGCTTAAAGTTAGGATAACGGTCAGAGTTCCAATTGCGTTAGACAACACTGTGAAAAATATCAACGTATCTCAAAGTACCATTCTCTACGGTCACCTGGATGAATATATTTATCGCGCATGATATGATTTTCATATAGGTTATCCGTGCAACAGCAAGTGCAATATCATGTTTACAATATTAATGCGTTTTTCAACGATTACGTGACTTTTTCTCATTTGAATTTTTATTGGTCAAGATCACTGACTTTGGTTATGATAATTTAACTTCTCCCCTTAGTATCAGCTTAAACCAATTGAGGTAGATGAATTGATTGAAATTACAGTACATCATAACACTTCAAGGTTTATCAAATGACACACAGTAGTATTTACCTTGGGAATTCTTTTTTGCAGATGACTCCAGGACCCGGGTACCTTCGCGTTAATTTTATCTCTCCTTACAATTAATGCTGATATTGTTGACATATTCAGTGGGACTCACCAATTCCTCGAAGATGTTCGAAGTGTTTTGCTAGAACCATGACTGTTATGTCCATTCCTTATTTTTTTCCCTTCACGTTCCCCAGTGGAACATAAGGCTCCAAGCTAGTGGCCTGAAGTTTCTGTAGCATTGTCTTTAATTTTACGGGATGGGGTCTGTCTGTTTTCGACATAGAACTTTGCACAAATGTGCGGAAGTTCAAGTCGCCACATTCCGTGTAGCACGCGAAGCAAGAGAAGAAAGTACAAGAAAAGCATAATAGAAACAGTGAGCAGAGGTGTGAGACAAAGGAGTAATAAATAAATACAAAACAGTTTCATTGAAGATCATAAGTCACAGGGAGTGGATGCATCTGCGCCACTGAGAACGAGTTTGAGCCATGTCACCAATTGTTTCCAACCATAGATTTTTACCGTCCCGAGGACCCCATCCTGGAAGTCTACACCTTCCTACATGGCTTAGACCAACTGTTGTGGATTTCATTGACTGGCGAGGCCAAGTTTTTGTTTAACCGCCGCTAGCTTTTTTCCAGCCTGACCCTATATCCGCTAACATAGCTCGTCGAGGGAGGCGATGACTTGGCATACGTAACACATGTCCTAACCATCTCAGTCGATGTAGCTTCACGACTTCGTCGATTGATTTCCCCTGTTTACCTAGAACTCTACGCCTAACCTCCATGTTGCTCACCTTATTATGCCACTTTACACGGGAAATAGAACGCAGGCACCTATGATCAAAGGTAGCTAGTCTTTTCATGTCTTCCACTCTCACTGGCCAGGTCTCACAACCATAAAGGAGGACGGAGCGGACTGATGAGCAGTACACCCGCCCTTTGGTCGATAGTCGAACATCTCGTCTACGCCAGAGTCGGCGTAAACTAACAAATGCGAAACGAGCCCCTTGTATTCGTGCTGAGATTTCGTCAGAGGATGGGGTTGCTGGCCTCATGCCCAACCTTTCCTCTTTACCAGCATTATTTCTGGCCTATCTAGGTTTAAGGAGTGCGTCTGTGGCCGGGGATCGAACCTCGGACCATATGCATGGTCGGCGAGCGTCCTAACCGCTATGCCACCGACGCCCATTCCTTATAGTCGCCCATAATACTAGGTAAACGGCTATATCCTCTTCCTTAGCATGTCTCTGAATGGAACTAAACATCAGACATAACGAATAGCTTAAGCCATGTACATAATTGCGTGTATACAGATTGTAATCATCCATGTTTTGCGCAATTTGTCTGATAGTATTTACCTACAATATCTGATATTCAGAAATGTTATCACAGGACCGATATTTCAGACACTTAATAGATTAGCGAAAAATAATTTTAATTCCCTGTCGATAGGGAAGAACTATTTGCGGTAATGCATTGGATTGTGTAGGAAGGGAACGCTGGTGAGTGCCAAGCACCTACAATATTTTGTATTCTTATCAAAATGGGATTTCACAGTTGCTAAACTTCCCAGAATGGGTACACTATAGTGAGGTTGCGTTCATTAGGTTTATAAAATCAGCCTATATTGTGGCATTTTTCCACACATATTGGAAACGAAAGCAGTATTGAATCTGTGAGTTAATGAGCGCATATATTTGTTTTGTCAGAAGCGGAGGCTCACGAATACTGTTCAGTCGCACAAGTATGGGAAAAAGTAGTTGCTTTATGGGTGCATAAATAAACTTCATTTTCAAGGAGTTATCTAGCTTTATATTTGCGTGCTAAGTGCATGCAAAGCAGTATTTTGAGAAAGCAAACTATACATAGGTGTACTGAATACGGAATTTCAAAACCCTGGAATGTAGTCTTAATATTTGTTTGGTAAGTAAACAAAGTTATCCCAGTTATTCCTAACACTACCTCAGCATAAATACAGAGGTTTTTTCCTTTGTGCTGGCAAGATATTTTTTTATTTTCTTTATTATAAACTACGTAGAGAAGTTGTCTGAATAACGCATCGGTGGCACAGTGGTTAGGACTCTCGCCGACCATGCACATGGTCCAAGGTTCGATCCCTTGCCGACGCACATCTGATATCTATGGTCGGCCTGCAAAATTTGGGCTACCGATATCCACGCTAAAAATTCCATACTTGTACCAAAACTACAGCTGTAATCTAAAATAAAAAAATAAAATAAAAATTTTGGAGACTTTTATTAAAGTGGTCCAAACTGTACTGCAACGTCGCAAGTGTTTTCATTCCTTCCAGCAACGAGCAAATTTACTTGATAAAATCGGTATTATTTTCATTTTTAGTCATCTTCGAATTCCTGGACATTTTTACCCACCTTTATTTAGTTATTCTTTCTTTCTGCACTGCAACACCACTTTGTTTTCGTTCTGCTAAACTGTTAGTCAAATGTCAAGTAATAGCGACTTTAGCAGATGCGAAAATGGTAATTATTATTCATGCAACAGCACAAGTTGCTACAGCTTTTTTGCTCTTGATTCAGCTTGGAGACCTTACGTAGGGAATGATTCGTTGCTTAGTGTATTCGCAATTAATAGAAAATTGTGACTGTGATATCTGGGTGCCGCATCATCTGTATCAAATACCGGTACAAATTTTAGCCTATTAGCATCTTTTAAATCCTCAGCATAATAATGTTACCAGTGGTATACTCGTATCCAAGGCTCGTACAACTGTTAGAGTTATTTATTCCTTAAGAAAACTAGTGGTTCTTTTATTACATTTACTTTTCCTGATAGTTTTAAGTACAGTTGCAGAATAATCCCGATTTATTTTATTTCAAGATTATTTCGAATAATTATTTAATGACACTATTCTTACGTTAGAAGTAAACTGCAAACTTATAGCACGGTAGAAGAATTAAAAATGAATAAAAATGAACAAATAGGACTTTTAATTATGTTGCCGAAAAATGAAGTAAAATGGATGAAAACTGTATTCCCTCAGTAAACAACTGCAAAGGTTGAAGAGTCACAAAATAAATATCATTCAATGAGTAAACGTCCCTGGCGAAAATTACGTTAAGCGCTTGTAGCACAAGTCTTTTGTATTAGAACGTTACGTACGTTATGGTATAGATCTAGTCAGTAGGGATGAATAATACTACCGTTATAATAGACAGTAAAGAAAGCTTTCCTAATATGAGTTTGAGTACTACCTGAAAATTTATAGTCTGTACGCATTATCAAGAAGTGAAAATGGCCCCATGTCATGCTTTGAAGTTGGTTTCATGCCTGTCTGTCAAAATTTCCACAAAATACTTCGTATTAGTAAAAGTCTGTTTATATGTACTGTTTTGCATGTACTAATTCATGATGTTTTAATATAGTGTCGTACTGTACATTAGAGTATCACTTTTACCTGAAGTATGTCCCTTACTTATTCATTTAAAGTGACTCATAATATTGCAGATAATCCGAAATCATATTGTTTCCTTTCTTCAGCCAGAATTCATTCGATTTATATCATTCGACTTTGTAAGTACCCTTATTGTATTTTGTCGTGTTTTGCTTTATTTTTTTTATTCCTTCACGCTCCCAATGGAACATAGGGCTTCAAGCTAGAGGCTCTGTAGCAGTGTTTATTTTTACAGGATAGGGTTGATAGCCTCATGCCCGACCTTTCCTCTCTACCAGCTTTATTACTGGCTTAGCGAGGTAGACGATTGCGTCGGCCGGGGATCGAACCCCAGACCACATGCATGGTCGTTGAGGGTCCTAACCACTGTGCTACCGACGCACTTATTTTTTAATTTAAGGCTTTTTATTTAAACATTAGCTTTATATCCTAGATGTTACACAGTACAGTAGGGTTGTAGTTCTAGCACGTAAGATGTTTCAGTCAGCTCTGTAATTGACTAATGAAAGTCATTGTTTGCATCTCTTCCCCGGATTGGTATTTGTGTATTTCACTTTAACATTATTCAGTTTTGTAATATTTTTAAATAAAAATGTTTGTCTGTAGGCGTGTTAGCCTCATTTCCTATAACACTTCTCGAATATAAATTAGTACTATTGATCATTTGTATGTATGGATGTAGCGTAGCCAGTTTGTCTGTATTCGACTAAATGTAAACATTTAGTGTTTAGGAGAAAATGATTTAAAACCATGTATTTATTGAGGTCTTATTTAAATGACTCATTTTTATCTTATACAATGACATTAAAGATATGTAATAGTTTTACTAACATGATCTTAATTTTCTGTGGGCTTTTTCACTCATGTACATCAAACAAAATCGGTATGATAAACTATTCACATTTAACGCTTGTTTACTATGAAGTTCATTCTCTACTGATAAACCTCAGATAATTCACTCGAAACAATTATCCCAACTGGATATCAGAAATGTTCACCTGTTTCCTTAAAATCAGAAGAAGATGTAGTCTTTACAATAATCCTTTACGAGTTTTGTCTACTTCAAGTAATGCGGAGTTGTCTTACATGCAAAAACAGTATTCTATGCTGGACAAAGAATGCAAGGGTAAGATATAAGTTTGTGACATTAAAAACGATTAATGTATATAGTGGTTGTGGTCATTTTTACACAAAAGTCGGTCTTCATTTAACAATTATACTGAATGTATAATTAAAAGCTGTTCTTAGTCATCATTATTGAGTGTTATGGTTTCCCCTAATTCACTTATCCTCACTAATGTCATATTATTCAGTCTTCAACTTAGGCTCATCTACTATATGATATTCCTATATAGGTTTTCTGCCAGAATAACTATTATATACTATGAGTGTATTAGATGGTTGGAGTCAATCGGCAGGAAGCCTTGGACCTAGGTTTCGTGCTAGTTGGCACTCATCAGCAAGGAACTCATGTCCCTTCTGAGATTCGAACCCGCGTCACCTAGTGCTGCAGTCAGAGACGTTTCCACTGAGCTATTTGGGCTCGCGATTGACGCCTTGCTGATGAGTGCCAACTAGCACGAAACCTAGGTCCAAGGCTTCCTGCCGATTGACTCCAACCATCTAATACCATCAAATCAATGTACACCGTGATGGCGAGCTAGGTAGAATGGTGGTCACATTACAACCTGACTGGTAGAATTCAGTCGACACCAATCAGAGGACTAGACGCATCACACTAGTTACTAGTATCGAATATACCATGAGTGTAAACTGCAATATTGAGTTTTTATACTTCTGTTGCTACTTTTTATATCAATTTATCCCAATAAGAATCTTATACGAAAGCAATCAAATTAGCTGCAGACATATAACAGAGTATTATGATTTTTCAAGCAGTGGAGAATACATCTCATCTGGTATTTTGAATGTTTTATCTCTGCACAATAAATATTTCTATGCCTGTCCTAACATTCGCAAAACTCACGTGATACTGAACGCCAATTTAAACGCTTAAGCCAGTCGAAATTACTGTCATAAAGTGCAGATATCACCGCACAATTTCGTGCTGGCATATGGAAGTGTTAATACTTCACAGAATTATAATTTATTCTTGCTCTATATGCGCTATATTTAAATTATATTATTTGGTCCTTATACTTAACATCACCATCCAAGTCATCAAATAACAAGTGGCACATCGAGGTCAGTTCTGTGAAAAAATAGGTCAAACCTTTGCAGTTTGAATAATAAAATGTAAACTTATAGCTTACCTCCACTTTTTAAATGACTGGTGATTCGCAACTTCTCCGACTGGCATTATCTAAGGAAAAAGGTTAATATCTAGTAGGAGTCTAATACTGTTCATTAATCCTTGCTGAAAGTGTCAATGTGTAAATTTAGTTTCCAATCGATCTCCTTAACTGAAACAGACAACTTTGTTTTTCTTAGCAGACAGCTTTAACGACTTAACATTGAACTGCATGGGAGAATAACGATTCCATTGTGACATTCAAACCTTTTTATTGTGAATTTGAGAATAATTTGTTGAATGGCGTGAAATAGTAACATTTGATGTGAATGCTGGTTGGTTGATATATGTATCTTGAAACTGGATTATTTTCCATTTCTAGAACGTGTAAGTACTTTGGATCCAGTCAATCCTCGGGATATATTTGTAAATAATGAAGTAAAACTGGGAAAAGTTCAAGTTTATGGCTTCGATTATGATTACACGCTAGCTCACTACACATCTGAACTGGATAAATTTATTTTCAATGAATCGCGCACCTGGCTTGTTGAGCAAATGAAAGTTAGTCATCATTCAACTATTATATTGTATTTAACAGTAAATATCCTCGAAGTATTGCTTAAGACCGCTCATAAATTCTAGGTATTTATTTAGAGTTGTTTGGATATACCATTACTTTGCACTTTTCAGATGTTTCATTAATTCTGATAATAATAATAATAATAATAATATAATCGTGATTCCGCTCTCACTAACTTCCGAATTTACTCAACAGACGTAATTCACTGGGGAAACGAACAGGATTTCCTCAACTTCACACACCATTGTAGGTTTTAAGACTGAGCATTAGATCTCCAAACCATTCAGAAACCATATCGTTTGGCATTCGCTCACGGGGGTTACTGTCTGACTGTAACCATTTAGTTTTATATTCTTGGCAATATTAACTGTTGGTATTCATAGCTATTCCATGAACTAAAGTTGGACACTACAAGTCAAAACTTTTCACTATTATTCTATACACTTGAACGCAAACTTGATACAGATGCACCATAAAACAACAGTGAAATACAGTGTATAGGGAAGAAATATGATAATTGAGGAACAGCAGACAAGCATCGTTTTCGCTAACATTGAAGGAGGGTTCATTGTTTCATATTATTTTCAGAAAGAGAGGAAAGGAGAGAATCACAGAATTTTCACTATTGATACCAATTCTGACAACACCTCAGGATATTGATTCGGACAATCTCTTGAACTGTGCCCAAGGATTTATAGTGGGCAATCAGATACCAACCTAAAAAAACTAGTAAGACTAAAAGCCTATCCTCCTTTACTTAAGTTTCAATGACCCCTTCACTTGTCAGTTTGTCACAAAAGTGATTTCTTGGATCTGAGTGTTATATTCTGTCAATCTCCTCCTTGAACATATATGTCTTCTGCGTATTGTAGATCAACGAGGCTTTTACGCCACCGAAAATCGATTCCGGAAACATATACGTTGATGAAAGTCATATCCATTCGTGCACTCATAATGGAATTAAATAAGGGTGGTGACAGCATGAATCCTTGACGAATAATACTTGTTAATGTCTCTTCAGATGATAGTTTTCTATAGACACTTATATAATTAAACAAATTTGAATAAGTACCATAGCATCTGACGGCTAACTGAATTAAAAACAACCTTCAGACCAAGAAATATGACAAGTTTCGGACACCAGTGAATCTGCCTGTTTTTCAGAATCCACTGAAAGATAAGGATATATTATTACACCATCGTTCGAGCCCAATAACCGTAGACTTCACTTTTCCTCCTTAGATTACGTAGTTTATAAAGACAAAGTAAACTAGCTCAAAAGATTCTTGGTTCCTCTAATCAAATTCCCACGCAGCTGTGCGCTTAAATCTACCCACTTGTAAGATAAACGGATAATTACAACATTTTATGGTAGGGTTTCTTTCAGCCGTCCTTATATAACGGTGTGACAGGATTCTGTTTTAAATGAAGGTAATGAATGGATGTATTCAATCTGTTGTAGTTGATCTTCAGCCATGTTATCTGGTCTTTGCTTGCTAATTCCTAATTTCTTTTGAATACCGTTCAATTAATGTCCACTGTTTGAATTGAAAACTAAGGCTTATACTGCTCCTGAGTTCATCCGATTAGTAATACTTCTTTATATTTGAACGTAATCCTGTAATGGTATATTATTCCGCATAATGAATAGCCTACATCTCCACTGACGTTAAATATAGGCTATTGGTTTTCACTGCTTTAGTAAACCCACTAAGCTGAAGGCACTCAGTCAAGCACCAGTGCTCATTTTGGCATTCACTTGTATTGTGCTTAGTTGTCCGTGCACGAGCTAGGTACTCACCTTGTCTAAGAAGACCAAATTTTTTTTCTTGTTTGTTTTCGCTAGCTATTTCTCGTTCAAATCTATAAAATTGAAAATTGGTTAGAAAATAACATACTCATGCTATAATCGATGTCGTGTTACTCAAAACTCCCTTCACACACTTACACTGTATCAGAATTTATGTAGTGTATATAATCTAGCCATATAAGATGAGCAAAGTAATTACCGATGACTCCTCTTTCACTGAATATCGAAAATTGATAATTTTTAAATTTTTAAAGGCCTTCACATCATCTATTGAATAGTAATATATACTCTCCCGTTTTCCTAGTATTTTCTGCAACTTGCATTGGTTAATAGTATGTACCATAATTTCCATTTTATTTTGTTATTCTTTGTTTTGAAAGGGACCTAAATCATTTTTATTTTATTTTACCTTTTGTACATAAACTACTCTCACAAAATGGAATCTTCAACATCTTAAGTATCCTGAAGAAATTCTGAACTGTGATTATGTGGAATTTGCCAGGCGTGGTTTACATTTTGATGTAAAAAGGGTATGTTCACACAGTATTTGGGTTCATATTATTTTCTTAGTCACGTTTTAAAAAGAATTAGATCCAAACTTATTTTTTCTTTAGTGGCTTTAGGATGCTATATCTGTCTGTATCTTTGTACTCATTACAGTACCTCAGGTTTCGTGCAGAATATGTAACTGTATCGGTTAACAAGTTCACTTCCTATTTACTCTTTATTTAAGCAACACAAATGATGGGACTTAGAATTAAAATTTATTGTTTACGTTTCTTCACAACTGCAGGGTTACTGTGTAGTTTATAGAAAGTATTATTGCAGAGGAGAATACGAATTCCATCTGCAGCTAGACTTTGTTTTATCAGACTGGAGGTGATCACGCGGTGGACAGCACCAACGTATTCAAGGCAGTTTAGAGTATCCTTCTGATTGTTTTTTTTTCGATAAATTTCGTTCGCATCTTTTGCTATTAACTTAGCTTACAGACCTTTAAACAATCGCGCTGTTCTTACTCAGACGAAATTCGCTCAGTTCCATTTCCTACATTCGGTAAAGCATATTTGTTTCATTTGAAATGCTCTTATAACTAATTGTTCGTTAGTCTTTGGCTATCTCTTTGATATTTTCATTCAGACTTCTTTAGTATCATAAGAACCTATTGGTTTGGTACTCAATTACCCGGAATAAATATTTCATGTACGCCAAACTATATGTCTCATACATTATGTGAGAGCTGCTAATGCCACCAAGTTGCACAAGTTCAAATAGGTGGGGAGGGATTTGAATTCTGGACTCCGTTGTTTGAGATGGCAGAACTTCCTTATTTAAAGCTGTAGTAGTAAAAGTAGTATTTTTTTCCTTCACGTTCCCAGTGGAACATAGGGCTTCAAGCTAGTGGCTTGAAGTTTCTGTAGAAGTGTTTATTTTTTTAAAGGATGGGGTTGGTGGCCTCATGCCCAACCTTTCCTCTCTACCAGCATTATTTCTGGCTTAGCGAGGTAAAGGGGTGCGTCAGCCGAGGATCGAACCCCGTACCATGTGCATGGTAGGCGAGCGTCCTAACCTCTGTATCACCGACGCATAGTTGTAGTATTACATTTCCTAAAAATTAACTCTTCATTTATTTCCCTGCAGTATCTACTCTTTTTTTTGTAGGGACTATTAATGAAAGTAGACGCTTTCCATCATATTCAACTGGATACTGTTCATCGTGGCTTTACACTCCTATCACTGAATGAAATCCTAAATGTTTACCGTGGAATTCATCTGGCTAGTGATGTTTTGAAACAAAAGATAACACCCAGTGTAAGTATTACCATTGCCATCACATAATAATCGATTTTAAATGGTATTTTTCGTCACCCGTTCTAACAACTAATTCTATTTTGAGATCAAGTACTAAATTCGATTTTCAGGACTGTATTGTATGTTTTCACTATGATGTAGAATAGTTTTGTGTTCTCTGACATAAGTTATAGTCCGATGATGTATGCTGTTGAGAAGTCTACAGTTCCACCGAAGGATTTATTTACAGACAGCATAGTTTCGACTGTCCCTTCAACTGACTTTCAGATTTATAATTCCCTTCGAAATACAGCTTCCTTAGTGTCTATTCTTTTTGTATAGTGTTTTGATTGCTTAAAAATATTTGTATAAAGAGAAAGTTATAGAAAACAAAATTTTCTTCTTGACGAAGTCATCAACTAGACTCTCCATTCGGGCATTTGTAGTAAATAGGTGAGAAACCCCCAGAAATATTTTCCATCAAAGGATCAATTAACAAAATTACAAAGTGTAACAAACAGGAACATCGGATAGAAAACATAGTAGGATCATAATGACCGAGAAACTTGACTCCGTGAAATTAAGGATTAAAAACTTAGCAAGACCAAAATAGATAGGAAGTCCGGATAAAATAACACATAGTAATGCAGATAGGAATTTAAAAGCCGACCGTAAAAATAACAGAAATAAACAGGATGGCTGGATAAGGAAGGTAATAGATAAGTCGTTATTGGGGGGACTGACTTTTAATGATGACCCCATGGTTGGTAGAAACCATAAGTTGGACGTATTTCTTTTGAATACAAATAGTGTGGGCTTGAACTTCTCGATCACTAATGCCTCAGCTATTCCCAGATGTCTAGATTTCACTGCCTTTGGTAGGTTTCACTGGATCTTGTGTATAACTTTGAAGGACTTTTCAAATGGAGCTGAATGTCTTGAATTCACCAGATGTTCTGTTACCGAACTATGTACGCCTTTTTGTTTTGCCTTTGTTAATCATGGTGGATAGTGATCGCGAGAGCATTTTACAAATGGACGCATGGTATAACCATTTTCCTTAGCTCCATACGATCAAGTGAACTGGTATATATATGTTGAGGTTGAAAAGGTGTCGTTGGTGTAGTGTCTTTTATAACTGTATGAACTCAAACAGAATTCATTCAAAAGAATATAGGGATATTTCAAATTCTTATATTGTTAGAATCGTTTTATTTTGTCTCAGTATATTTTGGAAGTAGTCAAGAATATTTTTTTTATGTATCTATAAACGGTTCACTGTCTAATGTAAGTTGAATGAATTCAAATTATTTTGACCCCCTTAAATGATTATTCAGCAGTTTGCCAACTGTTAAATATGATTTTGTTTAACTTTTTTCTTGAATGCAACATTTCAAATAGTAGAGAAAAGAATTTAATTTGTGGATGGTGGCTAGCAGTGGAATCCAGGATGCGCATTTCGTCCCATTTTGGACTCGTCACCTGGATGTACCTGCATCCCCTAGTGAGTGATGATGTTCCCACCGAGGCTCGAACCCAGTGCCCTTCGTTTCAAACGCCAAAGCGTTTATCCACTAAACCACTTGGGCCACGAGAGCCACCTCTTGTGCAACGGGTCATTTTAATTTAATTGAATTTAAGGTAGAGAAAAGCACTGAAATAATTTTACACTTTTGACGCACGTTGTATATAAATATATATATATATATCTTTTTAGGATACTGTTATGCTTCAGTTAATGGATTTCTTTCGATTGCCAGAAATCAATCTTCTCTGTTCAATCATCGCTGTAAGTCATCATAATATCCATGCAGCTGTTTTCTTCATGTATTTCAGTCTCACTACAATTTGTCGTGTTATTTGTTTAAGACGACTCTCGTTTTCTTAGCCAACAGTTTACTACAAGCAAAGAATCAAAATGTTTTAATTATTTATATTGCAATATATATATATATATATATATATATACTTCTGAATACACATTTAAAATAAGCAACAAATGCTATTTAAGAAGTATTTATTTGTCAGTTCATAGATTGCTGTAAGAATACTCCACTTTTTTTACTCTACATACAAGATTTTATATACTGAGTAAATAAAGGAATACATATATGCATTCTAAGACATCGAATATGAAGTTTTTCGGATTGGACGCAGATTAGCATGATATTCTATATTACAGATTGCTTGATATGGATAGTTGGGGACCATACATGTCAAACAGTAGTGCTAGTTAGTCAGATAGAATCGATATAAACACGGGACAGACAATTAGCTTGTTCACTGTTGTGCTGAACAGTGGTATACCCGGTCCAACTCAGCTCAGAGAGGCGAATCAGTTCAACCTACTCGAATTTTTATTGTCTACTTTGGCATCGAATCGAATTCTTCATTTGCACTTAACACACTTCGAGGTGACAAACCATTACGGTTTCCTTTGGGAGTTAAGCTATCACAAATTGTAATCAAAACAGCAACCAAAATAGAGTGGTACTATATACCACTGATTGCTTGATATGAGTAGTTGGGGAAACGGTTTACGTTGAGTAGTACTGCTTGCCAGCCATTATTAATACAGTTACTAAGTTACTGAATGAATAATATCGTTTTAAATAGATTAGTTAGAGACCAACGGAGGGGTGTTTGACACTACTGAACAACCGAAAAATCATAAGCGCTACGCTAACTAAATATGCTGATTGAAATAATAACACTAATAATGGGAATAATAAAGCTTACCATACTAATAACGTTGAGGTTAGCAGTATGAACTGCAAAATATGATGAATTAATTAATTACATAACTTCGAATAGACCAAGTAAAATCGATTAAGACTCTTGGTGGCAAAATGAACCTGAAGAAACATCTGAAAACTAATGGGAAATTGATGTCAGACAGTGATAGTAAAACGCTAAATAAATAGCTAAGGTGGGTTCAAGAGTTTCAAAACTATGAGAACACAAATGGACTGAAACGAAAACAGGAACAAAAATTGGGGAAACATAAACAGATATTCATTGTGCACTTAGATCTCTACCATAATGACTACTATTTTTATGCACAATGCTATGGTTCAGGAACTAACATCATGTAAGCCTCGTAATAACCTAGAAAGCCTTATTGACATCAATGTTGTGTTGGTATCCCACTAAACGTCTCGTTATGGAGCTTCGTGGGATCTCCACCTCAGTTTGTATTTCCTTCCAGAAGTAAATTCTCATTGTTCTTTACGGTTTCACATATTGAAAACTGATATAATATCTTTCCGTGGTTTTTGTATCACCGGTTAGTTGTGCTTAGCGGTTAGAATTTAGCTGCGTAGTAAGCTCGTCTAATGGTAACTGTAACAATTTACTTTGTTTGCAAATTACACTCCTAATTACATATAACAATAGTTTAAGAATATTGCGTCATAGTAGATGGTAGTCAGTTGCTTCATCCGTGATTACAAATTTATATGTTAATCACCAAATTTTGACTGTTTAAGGAGTCCAGTGTGTGTTTCTGAAGAGGTTCAAACTAGAATGGAACTACTATCCACTGTTGCATTATCAGTGCCGAACCGTTATCATGAATCTGAATAATGAATTATTCAACAAGTCCTTGACCGAGATACATACAATTAAACAGCTGTACTGAAAGTGTGATTTCCAAAAGGTTCAATCAGTCATAGACTGTTTTGTTCCACTGACCAAGAGAAAGATTACTTTGTAACAACAGAAGACAAGGGTCAGGCAACATATCGTATATTATGGAAATCAATACATATTTATAGATTTTCATGTACATCCTATAGATTATTGTTTGCAGAAAACACAGTCTTCTGATTGGTTGTTTCTCACAGAAAGTTAACCTTGCATCTCTTTGTGGCTGTTTCTCAAACGTTAGATCAACTATATGCTAATTGTATCCGCCTACACAAAGGCTTTGTTCTCATTTTTCTCACGACCAATATTGGGGACGTGTACACATTGACGTAAATTACTGTCCACCAATTTTGACTAACAGCCAGCTCTCACCACAACTTTAACAAGTCATGTAAAAGATTTAGGCGAAATAGAAGTTGTTTGTGATTCCTCTCGTACTGTTACAATAAAATGCAAGAAGGCATTATTTCTCGACTATAAACTATCATGTGAAAGTTAGCTTCGATGCTTCAAAAAAAGCATAGCAATATTTCAACGCATTCAACTGTTATTTGACTCCGTGTTACTATAAGGAATGAAACCGTCATTTTCTTCCTGCTCAACGTGGAAAGATGACAACCTGGCGATTTGGTTTACGACAATCTTCCATCAACTGGAAATTTCTCAATATTTTTCTCCACAAATCGTTCCCACCTAGATAGCATAATCTTACTTAAAGTGCTTTGACAATGCTTATCCACGACCCCATGAGACATGAATTCTAAAACTAGTAGCTCACATGATGAATACGTAATAATCCAGTCAAAAACTTGGTTTCATCAGTCCCCGAGTCTAGTCACCTCTCAAGGCCACCGATGAGTGTCTTTCGCCACACTCATGACTTCAAACGTCACTTCTTTTCAGGTATTTTAAACTTATTTCTATGTGTCGTGTGAAAAAAATCTTCACCTGATGAGGCAGTTATGGACATCATTTTGACTGGGAAAATGTAGGGATTTTAAACAGTGGAAACACTAAAAATGCCAGGGAATTCCTAAAAGACTAGTCTTCAGATAACTCAGGGACCAACAGACACAGTTTTAAATCAAATTTATCAACTAATAGAAAATAAGCCAAATGACGAAAAAGTCAAATTCTAAGCCAGAACTAACGCAAATTAACAACCAGTCACAACAAATGTTGTCAGAAGATACACTTATATCATTCACACAGAAATGAGATAAGTTCATTTCATGCTGCAGTTTGCGCTGCATATGTTGTCTAGAAAGACAATGGAAGATTTGCAATCATAAACCATTTATCTAGGAGAACACAGAAACATCCTAATAATTCATCATTTGTTATCTTGAATTATCTTTGGTTTGGAACTGAAATGTTAGAGGATTTTGACCACAAACGGTTTCGATCAATTAGTCTCTTTAGATGGCAAAGCGTGATAAGTAATACTGATGTTCTGCACGTAGGGTATTCACTGGATGAATGGGAATAGTAGTAATGGTAATAGCCTTATTCTGAACCATGTTTACATAATGTACAGAATTTTCGGTAGAGTTTATTGCATGATATTTTCTCCTCGTCTAGGATCTTCAAATAAAAGATTAACTGACAGCAGTTCGTGTGACACAGTTCTATCTGACCTTAAGCGCAAACCAATTCGTTAAGACATCTCTTCTTTTTCTCCTTCGAGAAATACATGACATTTTGTTGAATACCAATTATAAATATTTCAGGAGTACATTCTATGAACCAAGGACACAACGCAGAAACGGTCACCTCATGCATGGGGATTAGCAGGTATCGAGTATAATGCTTTTCCCCATGTTCAGTAGAAACCTGCAAATCAACAGGTTGTAAGTGTTTTAAGTACACACCAGAGTGAATAATACTATTAGAGGTCATATTTTGCCAGATTTAAACAAACTGAATAAGAGAAACTAAGTGCAATATATCGATGGAGGTCTTCAGTAGCGTAATTTTTAAGCAGGCTGTCACTAATTGATGTTATGAATTGGTAATTGGAGTCTACTCCTAACACATTGTATTCATTCTTTTCATCTTTTAGATTCTGGAGGTATTCACTGCTTTTCATTAAATTATTCTGTCACCCATAGATTGTCATCCATTGTGTTTTCTTTACACCCTTTCTCCTTACTTTCATATATGCTTTTCTGAAGTTTTCTGCCACTTAAGTTGTGACGCCCCTTGTACATCGTAGAAAGAAGCCAAATTTCATTCTCATTTCAAATGTTTTGTTAGCATTTACTGGTCAACCTTTTCAGCTATCTGTATTCAAAACAGTAGGAATTCTAACTGGACTACTCTGTTTTTATAACTATTGTTTCAATATATATATATATATATATATATATATATATATATATATATATATATATACTGCGCTACTGGTTTTGAAATACCGACTTGTTGTTTCTTTTTCAGTTTTTCGATAGAAGTGGTATAAACTACAAACCTGTGTATGTTTATCAAGATGTTTCTGTAAGTCCTGTTGTCGATGAGCACTCATCAATTATTCGTGTTCATTTTTTCCACTTGTTCTTTTAAGATATTTCATAGTCTGATTGTATAGATTAGTTTCCTTGTTGAATTTGCTTTTTATCTAATTCTCCTTTGATTTAAAACGTATCTCAGAGTCTATCAAATGATAATTATGTCGCACTGGGAGAAAGTGGGTCGGGATTTGTTTTTATATACCTACTTGGGTTGTTTTTCATGAAATGGAAAAACCTGAATGTACGGTTTACATTGTTAGTCATGCTTAAATCGGAGAAAAAGTCACATCAGTAGTGAATTTGGTTTTCAGAAATAGAGTTTATTTGATCGAATCAGTGTACCAAGCTTTTGTTCTACGGTTATATTATGGGTGAAATTTGATTATTGACCCTACCTATATCAGTATGGATAAAATTTCATTATGATAAAGTCACACAGTGTTATACAGTATTATTTACTGATGACGTCTCGAGCACAATTTACTGCTCATATCATATCAAGTTAGTCGTATGACTTTCCTGCTTAGTTTATATACATGAGTAAAAATTGATTAGACATTTGAATAAAATCAGTATAAGACTTGCGTGAAACAGAAAGCAAGATAAGGTACACTCGGAACCAATATTAGTATTATCAATACATATGATATGATGAGAATTAAGACAAGTGTTGTTAATCAATAAGATGGGAGGTCAAACTAGTAGGTCAGGATTAGTGAGATTATCAAAACATAATGTTGATAAGTAATTTAAAAAATAAACTCAGAAATCGCACTGCATGCATTAACACACAACCACACAAAAGTGTGGGACAGAGTCAAAATTCTGAAAAGTAATGTAGGTGGGTGGAGAGAGAGATTGATTAATGAATCCTGTTTCATCGAGTCCACACCTAACACATGCAATCGAAGTGACTCAACGCAAATACCAGCATTGTGTAAGATATTATTACCAGTTAAATTAGAGGATAATAAATTCACATTATAACAAGTCACTTATTTTTACTATAAAAAATATCTTATTTCCCATCTTATTGACGAACAACACTCATCTTAATTCTCATCATATTATATTAACTGATAACTCCAGTATTGGTTCCGAATGTACTTTGTCGTATATTGATTTTGTTCAAATGTCTAATCAATTTTCACTCATGTATGCAAATGAAGCAAGCAAGTTATACGAGTAACTTGATAAGATTATGAGCAATAAATTGTGCTCAAAATGTCGTCATCAGTTAGTATTACTGTATAACAGTATGATTTCTCAAAATAAAATTTTATCCATAATAGAGTCATACTCTACCACAGGGCCCAAGTTTTATCCTGAGACCTATACCAGTGTTGGTGATTGATTCTTATATTATGAGCATTTTGTCACTGTCTATTTTAACACTTACTTTTATTGTATGGAGGATTTCACCATGAGCTGACATCAGTTAGAGAACTACTTGAAAACTTACTTTTATATTTAATATAGGTGGAGAAGGAACTTCTAAAGCTACTAAGAACTAATTTTTAGCGTCAACAAATTTCTTGCTAACTAGTTTCTATTAGATATGATATGTTATCTGTCTGTCTGGATTCAATATAGAACTTATTTATTTATTTTTGCTCACAGCTTGATTCCACACTGTATTCTTGGTACAAGTATGGAATTTTCAGCATGGATATCGGTAACCCAAATTTTGCAGGCCGACCATAGATATCAGGTGTGCATCGGCAGGTGATCGAACCTTGGACCATGTGCATGGTCGGCGAGAGTCCTAACCACTGTGCCACCGACGCACCGAAGTGCAGCAGTTCGAGTTGCCCCGTTCCAAATAGCCCACAAAGGTAGACAAGAAGATGAGTGAAGAGAATCAATAGAGTTTGACAGGTATAAGAGCGAAACAGAATGGGTAATGGTAGAAAAAAATATGAAAGATTACAGAGACTGAATACATCTGCGCTGGCCATTGACAACGATTTTGAGCCATGTCACCTATTGTCTCCAGCCATTGATTCCTAGAGTCCCGAGCGCCCCAACCCGGAAGTCTGCATCTCCCTACCTGACTCAGTTTAACTGTCAAGGATTTCATTAATTAATGCCATGTTTTTGTTTGGCCACCACTTACTCTTTTCCAACCTGCACCTATATCAGCTAGTAATGCCCGTCGGCGGGGTGAGGCGATGGTTAGGCATGCGCAGCACGTGACCTAACCATCTCAATCTATGTAACTTTATAGCCCCGTCGATTGATTTTCCCTCTTTGCCCAACACTCTACGCCTAACGTCAACATTACTTACCTTATTGTACCACCTAACGTGAGACAGAGATCGCAGACATCTATGATCGAAAGCAGTCAACCTTTTCATGTCTTCAACTCGTATTGGCCATGTTTCAGAGCCATAGAGAAGGACGAAGCGAACTGATGAGAAGTACACACGTCCCTTGGTTGATAACCGGATATCACGCCTACGCCAGAGATGGTGTGAGTCAGCGAAAGCAGCTCGAGCTTTTTGGATCCGCGCTGAGATTTCGTCGCCAATCAGTCCGTTGGTGCTGATACAACTTCCCAAATAGGTGAAGTGGTCAACATGTTCTATCACTTCACTCCCTGTCACTAGGTTAGGAGTTGACGTAGTCCAGTTCTGTAGCAGCACCTTACATTTTGCAGGGGTGAATCGCATGCCAAACATACGAAGATTGCTGCTCAAAGTGTTCAGAAGACTCTGTCTCATTTTGTCAGAATTCTCCCCTAACAGGACTATGTCATCTGCATATTCTAAGTCCATAAGACTATTCCCTGGTAACAAGTCGATTCCCAAGTAGTTACGTTCAGTTAAGAATACTTCCATCAGCATATCTATGATGAAGTTCTGTCTCTGTCTGTCTGTTTTCGACGTAGAACTTTGCACAAATGTGCGGAAGTTCAAGTCGCCACATTCCGTGTAGCACGCGAAGCAAGAGAAGAAAGTACAAGAAAAGCATAATAGAAACAGTGAGCAGAGGTGTGAGACAAAGGAGTAATAAAGAAGGACAAAACAGTTTCATTGAAGATCATAAGTCACAAGGAGTGGATGCATCTGCGCCACTGAGAACGATTTTGAGCCATGTCACCAATTGTTTCCAACCATAGATTTTTACCGTCCCGAGGACCCCAGCCTGGAAGTCTACACCTTCCTACGTGGCTTAGACCAACTGTTGTGGATTTCATTGACTGGATGCCAAGTTTTTGTTTGACCGCCGCTAGCTTTTTTCCAGCCTGACCCTATATCCGCTAACATTGCTCGTCGAGGGAGGCGATGGCTTGGCATACGTAACACATGTCCTAACCATCTCAGTCTTTGTAGCTTCACGACTTCGTCGATTGATTTCCCCTGTTTACCTAGAACTCTACGCCTAACCTCAATGTTGCTCACCTTATTATGCCACTTTACACGGGAAATAGAACGCAGGCACCTATGATCAAAGACAGCTAGTCTTTTCATGTCTTCCACTCTCAGTGGCCAGGTCTCACAACCATAAAGGAGGACGGAGCGGACTGATGAGCAGTACACCCGCCCTTTGGTCGATAGTCGAACATCTCGTCTACGCCAGAGTCGGCGTAAACTAACAAATGCGAAACGAGCCCCTTGTATTCGTGCTGAGATTTCGTCAGAGATCAGCCCGTTGGGGGCTGATGGTACTTCCCAAATAAGTGAAGCGGTCAACGTGCTCTACCACTTCACTTCCTATTTTTAAACTAGGCGTCGATGTAGTCCAGTCCTGTAACATCATCTTGCATTTGGCGGGAGCGAATCGCATGCCAAACATTCGTAGATTGCGGCTCAAGGTGTTTAGAAGACTCTGCATTTCGTCAGCGTCTTCGCCTAGAAGGACTATATCGTCTGCATATTCCAAGTCAACGAGATTATTCCCTGGTAGCAAGTCAATCCCTGAGTCGCTGAAGTCACCTAGGGTTAAGTCCATTAACACATCTATGATGAAGTTGAATAGAAAAGGAGATAATGGGCATCCTTGACGGACACCACTGGTCGTCATCAGTTCAGATGACAGCTCGCCGTAAGCCCTCACCTGGCTGTATGAGTACGAGTAGAGTGCCTTAATCAGTGCAATATATTTTCTCGGAATTCCCTTTACAGCCAAGCATCTCCAGAGAACTTCCGATCGACAGAGTCGAATGCTGCCTTTAGGTCAAGAAATATAATGACTGTTGGACGCCGGTAGGAATGCCTATGTTCTAGAATCTGTCGGAGGGTGAAGATATGATCAATACACCCTCTTCCTGGTCTAAAGCCTGCCTGGCTCTCTCGTGTTTGTGCTTCCCGAGCACCACTCAGTCTACGCATGATTATTGAGCCTAAGACTTTAGATACTATATTAGTCAAGCTAATCCCTCTGTGATTATCACAGGAAGACTTGTCTCCCTTCTTGTATATGGGGATAATCAGTGACTTACACCAACCCGATGGGACTTCTTCTGATTCCCAGACGCTGCCTAGTACCTCAGTTAATCCAGACAGTAAGCTGTCTCCACCGTACTTAAATACCTCTGGAGTCATTCCATCAGGTCCCGCTGCTTTGCCTAGTTTCAGATTGGTGACAGCTTTAGTAACCTCAGTTAGTGACGGAGGACCTGTGTCTATATCCCATTCAGGGAGGTGTTGGATGCTCGGAAGGTTGAGCGTGGCTGTGGGCAAATTAAACTGCTCCTCATAATGCTCTTTCCAACGATCCAGTCGTCTATCCTGGGAGCTAATTATAGTGCCATTTTTTTCCGAGATTGTCTCACTAATGATTTGTCTTCTCCCACCCGTTTCCCTGATGAGTCCAAAGAGTTGCCTGGTGTTGCCTATCCTCGAAGCTTTCTCCATCTCTTTGGCTTTTGTCGCCCACCACTGTTCACGGTCCTTGCGGAGACTTTTCGTAAGTTTCCTCTTGTGCAGCTTTCGCTCCTCATTGAATTCGGAGCTCGCCGGAATAAGTCTTCTAGCATCTATCAGTTCGGATGAGGCGGTGGAGATCCAGTGGTTTTTACTCACCTTTGGGTTTACCTTATTCACAGCTTTTACAGCTGTATCTATGGCTGCCTGGATATTTTTCCAAGCTTCTTCAGGGTGAGCACAGCTGTCGAACACAGATATGTGTTTAGCTAGTTCTTCCTGAAATACGGATTTAGTTTCCTGATCGAGCTGGGGACGTGATGGTTTTACCGCCAGCTGTTTCCTACGTCCGTTCAGTCGTAAGCACACCCGAGCGCGGACCAGTGCATGGTCGGTATCTACGCACGTGTTCCAGAAGGAGCGACAATCTCCTACCGACCCACGCCAACGATAGCTTATTGCTATGTGGTCTATTTGTGTCCAGCGTTGGTTTGATGAAGGGGGTCTCCAAGTCAAACAGTGTCTCTCCTTGTGTTTGAAGTTAGTGCTTACAAGAAACAAATGATTATCAGAGCAGAACTGTAGGAGACGGTCACCGTTGTCGGTTCGCTGGCACGGAACTCCATAGGTGCCACCGACATCCTTCTCAGATTGACACAATTTCCCTACTTGAGCGTTAAAGTCACCAGCTAGAACGACTATGTCTGAGCGTTTAGCCTTTCGCACCAAACTAGACAGCTTTTGGTAGAACTCATCCTTCGTTTCATCTGAACTGCAGTCAGTGGGGGCGTAGGCGGAGATTACGAAAAGGCATCGGCGAGTAGTGCAGTCCTTCTCCTTCTTACTGATCCGTTCAGGCGGACAGCACACATTCGGCTATCTACCGGGATCCAGTCAAGCAATGTCTTTTCTGCCCTAGTACTCAAAGCTATCCCTACGCCAGCTAATCCTCGTGAACTAGCTGTGGCATCTCCTGACACCCTCAAGGTGAATTTTGCAGATTCAACCTGTTGGCCAGGTGGGGTTAGGTGAATAACCACACTTGGGTCTTGTATGCGTGTTTCTGAAACACAGCATACATCAATGGCTCGTGATGCCAGGGTCTTGGCTAGTGATGCTTGTTGTCCTATTTGGCAAAGTGTCCTAACATTAAGAGCTCCTATATGAAATTGGTGGCGCGGCTTTAAGAGGCTGTCGGTGGTGGTTTTTTGGCTTCCATCGTTTTTAGTGGACGCAGAGTGGAGAGGAAGTGGAGAGCTATCAAGTCGAGGAGTTGCATCAGTGGAAGGAAGGCAAGATGATAGAGATGAAGATGAAGACAAAGATGAGTGAGTAATAGAGAGGTTTCGTGTGCATTTCGGATTGTGAGGGCGATTGTTACTTCCCGGCTGCCCACACCGTGGAAGTTGGTTGCGTGACCGCAGAGCCCAGGGGACAACTGCTTGAGGCCGGTCACACGCGGCCTGTTTTTGTTCGTTCTTTTTTGTTTGGTGTGTCTCAGTAGCATATTTATCACTTCTGCCCTGTGACACAGCAGCAGGAAGCACGGTCGTTGTTAATTCGGGCCCCGACAGATCCGTCATGATATTTTGTGAATTTGTTTGAATCATAGTATTGGATTGGGTGGCTGCTTTTTGTCTAACCGCTATCCAAACAACCTTTCTGGCATGGTAGGACCTCAAGCGACATAAGTTTTAGCCAGTATAGCTTGTTGAGTCATTGAGGTGTTCAAGCCCGACCACCATGTCAAGGTAGCAGCTTTCGGTCGGGTATGATGAAGTTAAACAGAAATGGGGAAAGTGGACATCCCTGTCGGACACCACTGGTTGTTATCAATTCAGATGACAATTCCCCATAAGCCCTTACACGACTACGTGAGTTTGAATAGAGTGCCTTGATTAGTGCAATTTACTTTCTTGGCACTCCCTTCACAGTCAGACATTGCCATAGTACCTTTCGATCCACGGAGTCGAAGGCCGCCTTCAAGTCAAGAAATATGACAATTACTGGACGCCGAAAAGTGTCTATGTTCTAGAATCTGTCGAAGAGTGAAGATATGATCTATGCACCCTCTACCTGGTCTAAAGCCTGCTTGATTTTCCTTCGTTTGTTCCTCCCGAGTTCTGCTTAGTCTGTTCATGATTACTGAGCCTAGGATTTTAGAGACTATGTTCGTTAGGCTGATCCCCCTATGATTATCACACGAGGACTTGTTTCCCTTCTTGAATATCGGTATAATAAGTGACTTACCCCAGTCTGATGGAACCGTCTCTGACTCCCAGACGTTGCCTAGTACTTTAGTTAATCTACATACTAGTATGTCGCCCCCATATTTAAACACCTCCGGAATAATTCCGTCGGGTTCTGGATATGTTATCCTCTGATGTTAAGTAAAAGAAACTCATTTGTAATCATTTGTTTTCTTCATTCTCTTGTCAAATCTAAATATCTTCCTATACTCTGTTGGTTTTAATTCCCTATATGTCTGAGCTTTTCTACATATCGCCTTCATATTCAGTCTAAATATCATCTTCAATAAATTGGAACCATCACAAGCTATTCGGATATTTTGTAGGTGAATTCATCCCTCATATGGAATGCATTATTCTCTTAGTTTTTACTTTATTCCCGTTGAAAAATTTGTTTTCTTATGCATATTTGAAGCAAGCCACTAGATTTCTGCAAACAATATTTCTTTCTCGTTCCAAATTTCAGATTAGTGGTTATTTTATTCCGCTAGAATGTTTGTAGATATATTGGTAGATATCCGACATCTGATAGATACCAGCTGGAAAACCACCGGAAACCACAGAGTACTGCCTAGTTGTTGCTTTCTGTGTTGCGTCCTCCATAGGGCACAACCAAAACGTCTTCAAAGACAGAACCCGAGACCGTTATATCTTGAAACAAAAGTACCTTTATCCAAGCACTACCAAAATTCAGGCCTTTTATATCTCAAATTGTTACTAGAAATCTCTTGTTTATAACCTTATTACTTGAATGCCACCTTAATATCTCTCAAAATTATCCTGTATGCAATATTCACTAAGATCTATGCGAAGTCTCTAACCTAATTGCCAATTTGGTTTTTACGTCCTCAATCAATTTAACACCCCACGTGTAGTAGAAATTTTCGAAGAAAAGTATCAGTCTTTTGATTGTTTTATTGGTAGTAAACAGCTTTTTTATATGCTAACTTTTTAGACGGCTGTAGCACGGATTCATAAGTCTGGTCTCCTAGGTCAAACAGTCATGTCTAATCCAGGTAAATTCATTCTTGTCTTTTTGTATAATTTACGCTTGCTTTAATACAACGGGAACTTATATTACACGGCGTTGTGTAATGTGAATTCACATCTTGACGAAAAATACAATAGTTATACAATAGGAGGGTAAATAGTACCGTATTATGACGTATTGACGTCCTCTCATAGATGCAAGTTTATAGTATTTTGTTAAGAAAAGCATATGTCCTCATATTTCACGGGAGTTGTCTATCAATAGGTATTTGCTTTGTGATGAAAATATCACCCTACGTAAAATGGAGTATTCTGGAATACAAGACCAGGCTCATCATTTGGTTTGATCTCTTCTTGACACTGTCTAAAGGTGTGTTGAGAACTGATGGTACTGAGTAATTGTTTTACTCAGTCTTCAAATCCCAAGAACGTATATATTTGTAAATTATTTCTAGGTCGACTTCGTTGTATTTTATTCTCATCATATACTTAACTTGAGTGAGGTCAAATAATATTTGCCTTGTTCTTTTATCTACAAGAGGATGCCTTTATCTTCATAATTTATTGATTGTGTTTGATGGAAGTCATCTCAGATTTCAAAGATTTCACCTTTCTTAAGTGATTCCAACTTGTGGTTTAAAACTATTGACGTATTGGGTGGTTATAATAGATGTAGTTGAAATCTGGTTCTCAGCAGGATTCAAAACAGAAGTCAGCGAATTCCTGCCCCAGTGGTTTACTGGTTAAGCACTAAGACCCAACTGCTAAAAAGGTTATTATTTCACTACGATGACCACAGGTAATGCCTAGTTGTCATGTTGAATGAATGATAACGCTCATGTTTACTTGTCATCAGACTAGCTGTCTAGTTAGGTTATTTCCTGTAACCCGAGTGATACTGAAAGAGAAGGTTGTTAGATTCTGGTAAGATTATGACGTAACCTTTGCTTGGCAGGCTTTTGTTGGTCGTAAAATTTCGAACTATTAGTTCATAGGCCGCTTGTTTGAGTCATTCGGTGACAGATTTTCATTTCACTTTCAGTCACCACCCATTAACTCAATAACAGTTTGGAAACGTGACTCAGATAGTCTCACCATCGACATAAAGTTACCGTTAATTTAATTTGTTTCTCTATTACTTTCCTGAACAAATAATTATGCATATATTTTGTTCATATTGTTTGCATATGACCTTTACACTAACCTCAATTGGAATCGCACCATAGATACCAAAAATCTCGTTCGTTTTTCATCAACTGGCATCATCATGGTATTCGGCTTCCAATTAAAGGGTGTTTGAGTCCGTATTCTCTGTAATAATAATGTTTGGTATAGCAAGTTAGACAGGGAACACAATGTAGTAGTCGATGAATTTGAATCAAGCAATAACAACAGTGGTTTGTGCAGAATAATATGGTACCATCGTTTGTTTCGTTGGCTTCTCATCAGCTGTTCACAGCCTAAATAAATTGTGAGGTTTACTTACAGAAAAATTTTAACATACTTGCAAACTTTACATGTTGTCAGTTGACAGAAAGTTCCACAATTAGTGAGCAGTGCTCAGAAAATTGCGCTTATATAGTTTTTACACAGGGAGTTCAAGTTTAAACAAAATAAATGTATGCATACAATGGTAAAGGAGTTACGTAATAAAGACGAAATATGCGTTGGATACAGAGTGGCTAATAAATTAGGTAACAATGTACTGAGTTCAAACTCAAATCATAGAAACAAGAGACAAGCAAAATTACAGATTATAAAAGGGTGTGAGATCAAAGACAAAGATTATGTAATCAGATTTAGTTTTTACACATGCAATCTTCGTCTTTAACCTCACCCTCCTTTTATAGTCTTTAATTTTGCTTGTCTCTTGTTTCTATGATTTGAGTTTGAGCTCAGTACATTGTTACCTAATTTATTAGCCACTCTGTATCCAACGCATATTTCGTCTTTATTACGTAACTCCTTTACCATTGTATGCATACATTTATTTTGTTTAAACTTGAACTCCCTGTGTAAAAACTATATAAGCGCAATTTTCTGAGCACTGCTCACTAATTGTGGAACTTTCTGTCAACTGACAACATGTAAAGTTTGCAAGTATGTTAAAATTTTTCTGTAAGTAAACCTCACAATTTATTTAGGCTGTGAACAGCTGATGAGAAGCCAACGAAACAAACGATGGTACCATATTATTCTGCACAAACCACTGTTGTTATTGCTTGATTCAAATTCATCAAGGGGAACAAATGCATGAAGTAGTCGATGAGTTGTGCTCAATTCCGACGGAAATTCTAGGTTACTTTGTCAGACAGTCAGGAAAGTAATGTGGTTTGACTTAAACACTCATTGTGATAATCGCTTTTCGTGTATTTTAAAATAATTTAAAAGATAAGCACGAAACACCTAACATTTTTCACTAAACTAAACTGGCGCGTCACGAAAAGCATTTTTAACAGGCTACAGACTTTTACCAACAGCTGCTTCCGTTTAGTACTGAAGATCGGATGACTCCCCAGAAAGAATTAGCAAAAAGAAACTCTAGCAAGAAACCAGTCAAAAGCTGAAGAAAATGGAGATGCATTGGACATATGCTGAGGATGCCGTCGAATAACATCGCGCGCCAGGCCATTGCTGGAGTCGAACCCGAATGAGAAGCGACGAGCGGGTTGTCCTAGGGTGACATGGAGGAGACCATGTGGGGAGGAGGAGATGAGGGATTATGGGCAATCGTGGACCCAGCAGGAGAGGACATCACGAAACAGAACTAAGTGAGAATGTGTTGTTGACGTCCTATTTTCCTCTTGCAACCCAAAGGAACAATAATAATAATATACAAACCTGTTTTTCGTGCACCACTATAAAATTAACAAACAATAATTAGTCACTTCGCGAAAGTACTGGTTTCGAATAAAATCCTTCGGTATTTCAATTACTGTCCTACTTTGATGAAGTTTCTTTCAAGATGGTCAGCTTTGAACTTAATGAAGAAATTTCATTTTCCCAACCGTGTTATAATTAATTTATAGAAAAGTACATAGTAAAAGAACCTCAACTGCGTAAATTTTTATGCCGATTAGTGGAGAATGACAGGAAGCTATTTGTGATATCAAATAGTTCAGCTGCATACATGTAAGTTTTATATCATATGTTTCTAGCTTTTCGTTAATTTTCATATATTTGCCGCAATCAGCCTCTGTAAAAAAACAGAAATGGTCAAGAGACTTGAATAAATGAAATACAAACAATTAGATCTAAGTTACAACTTCCATGATTTGTACTTTTCAAGTTAAAAATGCCTATCTTACTGAATACAAAGCTATACAAATACATGCAAAAGTTAATTGATAAGTGTTAACACGACATTATAACAGTCTGTCTATTTAGTTAATTAAATTGTAAGATATGTCTCTTGTCTTGTTTTATTTTGGTTACTAACTAATTTGAATTATATCATCTGTTGTACTTGCTATGCCATAGTGATCGAGGACTAAGATTTTTGATTGGAGAAGATTGGCAAGAATTATTCGATGTAATCATTTCTCGTGCAAACAAACCGACCTTTTTTAAATCACAATTGGGGTTAGTTTACATTCTTTTTATACGCCTCCTGTAACCTTGGACTTATCTCATTTCTTAAAACAAGTTTATACGTTTTAATATTGACGCAGGATATAATGGAATCATCAAATATCAGGAAAATGTGTCAGTTGATTACTCTATAGTCACCTTTTCATGTAACTTATGTGTAATTTATAGGGCGGTGTGTGACAAATATATAAAAACACAGAGAAATTAAAGTTCTAAGGTCAAGTCCAGTGTGGCCAAGATACAAGAGGTTGAAAGTTATTATCATAATGGACTACAGTTCCACTGTCCGAGACCTTTATCCACCTTAAATCTAAACCATTATTTCATACATTTATTCCCCTTAATGAATTTGAACAAAGCAAGAACTACAGTTTTTGCAGAATAAAATGTTACCATCTTCTATTTCGTTGCCTTCTCGTCAGCTGCTTACATGGCAAAAACATTTTTATTTTTTATTTTTTTTTTATTTTTGATTACAGCTTGATTCCACACTGTATTTTTGGTACATGTATGGAATTTTCAGCATGGATATCCGTAGCCCAAATTTCGCAGGCCGACCATAGATATCAGGTGTGCATCGGCAGGGGATCGAGCCTCGGACCATGTGAATGGTCGGCGAGTCCTAACCACTGTGCCACCGACGCACATTATTAAATATATCTACGACAACAATTTTAACATACATTTATTCCCCTTAATGAATTTGAACAATGCAAGAACTACAGTTTTAGCAGAATAAAATGGTACCATCTTTTATTTCGTTGCCTTCTCGTCAGCTGCTTACATGGCAAAGACATTATTAAATATATCTACAACAACAATTTTAACATACTTGCACAGAGTTCAGTTTAAACAAAAATCAATCGATCAATATACTCATACACTAAAAATATATACATATATAAATATGCAATATTAACCACTATTCCGAACAATAATAATCAAACACAATGGAAACTTTTAGCATTTCACATTCGGAGGAAAGAGAGGTGAAATTATCCAGTTACCAGGGCAAAGAAAGGCTGATAACCGCTTCTTTCTGGACGCATAAATCAGGTTTCAGGCGCTTGATGGAAATGGCTTCAGCAAACTTAAGGAGAATTGAGCTATTTTGCTTATTGATAATTTTGAACGACTTTTCAACGTCCACCTCATGACCCGTGTCGAGAAGATGCCTGGTGATGGCACTATTTAAAGCATTTGTTCCCTTTAGACGTAAGCTTTTTGGTACATGTTCAGAAAATCGTAGATATGCCCTTCTTTCTGTCCTTCCAATGTAACTGCTCCCGCAGATACATGTAAATTTGTATACACAGTTGGAGGTAACATGAGAAGGATATCTATCGATTTTCGATTGCACCAAAGAGTAAGTTGTTCGATAGACGGGAACGAGCTTAGCTGCAGGATACGCTATGGCTAGTGATGTACTCAGCCTTCTGTTGATCATCGCTGCAATATTTTCACCTTTGTAATCAAGCTGAAGGTAGACTGGCTTTTTTTCCACTGTGATTTGTTTTACTCTTTTGACTTCAGATCTTCCATACTTGTTGATGAACCTTTGAGGATACCCATTTCTCTTCAATATATTTTCAAGTAACTCAAACTCCTCTTCTAGTTTCTCTGTAGAGCATATTCTCCTCGCTCTATAGTACAAAGTTTTGACCAGACCACGTTTAAAGCTATGTGGACAAAAGCTATTAAAATGTAAGTATTGTCCTTTCCATGTGGGCTTTCGATAAATTGACTTTTGAAGACCACCGTCTTCTAGGCGTTCCATGGCTATGTCGAGGAAGTGAAATTTTCCGTCACTTTCGTGTTCCATAGTGAAGTCAATATTGGCTTGTGCACCATTGAATAATCTTAGTAAGTGTGAAGCATGACTTTTATTTTTGCACACTATAAATGTGTCATCAACATAACGACAGTAGGAGGATGTTTCGTCGATTGCATTCTTCAGCTTTGTTCTTTCAAGGTTAGACATGAAAATATCTGCTAAAACAGGGCTAAGTGGACTGCCCATAGCTACACCATCTATTTGGCGGTAAAACGTGTTGTCAAATAGGAATTGCACATCCATGGTGCACATAAGCAGTAGGCGTTTGAATTCAACTTTTCAACGTCCTCCTCATTCGTTCAAAATTATCAGTAAGCAAAATAGCTCAATTCGCCTTAAGTTTGCTGAAGCCATTTCCATCAAGCGCCTGAAACCTGATTTATGCGTCCAGAAAGAAGCGGTTATCAGCCTTTCTTTGCCCTGGTAACTGGATAATTTCACCTCTCTTTCCTCCGAATGTGAAATGCTAAAAGTTTCCATTGTGTTTGATTATTATTGTTGTTCGGAATAGTGGTTAATATTGCATATTTATATATGTATATATTTTTAGTGTATGAGTATATTGATCGATTGATTTTTGTTTAAACTGAACTCTATGCAAGTATGTTAAAATTGTTGTTGTAGATATATTTAATGTCTTTGCCATGTAAGCAGCTGACGAGAAGGCAACGAAATAAAAGATGGTACCACTTTATTCTGCTAAAACTGTAGTTCTTGCTTTGTTTAAGTCATTATTATAATTTGAAATGCAAACGGAAACTCGACAACATAACTAACAAACACAGATGAATTCTGTTGAAGAAACTTGTGACTTACGAAGCGAAACGTTCAGAAAAATCTTGTTTTGATTTTTTAAGTAATGTATAATGATTCAATCAGAGTCGGCACTCAAATTATTCTTGGTGGTCCATAACAAGTGTTATGTTTAAAGTGACGAAATCAATCGGGTATATGCAATACTACTTTTTATTAGTTTGTAATATGGTACGTTATATGGAAAAACAGTGGGAAATGTATGCATTGACCTTATCGACAAAAATGTCAACCAAACCTCTGTCACTGAAACTATGAGATAGTTAGATGCAACGCTATTGAAATAACGCAAAAAAGTATTTGCAAAAGCATAGGCGAATTTAGGTGAAAAGGGAATTTCATACTCAAGAACTACTGTTACTTTAACATTACATTACTATGAAACAAAGAAATAACACGATCCCGCTAGCGTAAATATTCATTTTTAGAATTACTCAGAATCACTCATACTTAAGAGTTTGTAAGTTGTAGGTCCTACTGAAAATTAGTATGCTCTATCACCCATTTAATTAGTAGTCTGCATAACTTGTAAGTAGTGCGTCGATGACATAGTGGTTAGGACGCTCGCCGACCATATACATGGTCCGGGGTTCGATCCGCGGCCGACGCACTCCTTTACCTCGCTAAGCCAGAAATAATGCTGGTAAAGAGGAATGGTTTGGTATGAGGCTAGCAACCCATCCTGTAAAATAAACACTTCTACAGAAACTTCAAGCCACTAGGTTGAAGCCTTATGTTCCACTGGGGAACGTGAAGGAAAAAAATGACTTGTAAGTACTAGTGTCAAAACACAAATCAAAAATCCACATTTTATAGATCTATGCTCCTAGGGGAAATACATTTTGACAGAATTGAGGATTGAGATGATTTTGGGAAAAGGTTAAACAATACCAACCCTAGGAACTCTGACAGTGTGGTTGTTAACTTGCACAGGGGATAGTGTGAAACTAGTGTTTGAGCCTACTCGGGCGCATACTCAGGAGACCTTGAGCAACCGTTAGTAAATCAGCTGTCTGTTTAATTAATTCACTGTAATCTATTTACTGAAGTCTTTTTCATATTTCGGTGTTGGAAAAAGGACTGTGTTTATGTAAATACATTTTCTATTAGTATGATTTTCCATCCAGTTATTCTACAGGTACTATTTTACATTACTTCTTTATTTATCTTTCAATATTTTACAGTCAGTTTCGACGTACTGATGTGGGTGGTACATTTAAACACTGGGAAGCAGTACAAGGATTTAAACGAGGTCAAATGTATGAAGGAGTATGTCCTTATTTATTTATTTTTTAACTATTCGAATGTATTTACTGCTGCTATCCCCTGTGTAGTTACTTTGTTGTATCAACAAATTATAGTCTTTACCATGTCATTTAAATCCCAGTGTTTCTTACATGTTATCATTAAATGAACGTATTAGTGTGGTGGTGGTGTGATACAAACAATGTGTTTCAATGGAATATTATTTTCACATATTCCCACAGTTCAATACCGCATTAGCAACATAATACTAAGCATATTCGAACATTTGATTTCATGTCGTTTAATGTAAACCAGAACCACACGCTCACTGATTGGTTATAGAATATAAACTGTATAGATATATAAATAGTAGTTTAATCAGTTGAAAATATACCTTTACTTCCGTGTCATGTCTTCTGCTGTTATGATAGAGAAGATTTGTAGCTCAGCACTGAAGATGTCGCCTAGTAGGGCGATGAAAGCTTCGCAAATTAACCATCCAGCTCAGAGAACACAACCATTTCTACTGTTAAACTAGTACATCCTAGCTGAATGGATAAGAGGCGATTAAGTGTCAAATTTCTCACAGAAATCCACCAAAAAGTTGCAGTTAAAAGGTTTTTATCTTGAATATTTCCGCTTTCATTACCAAATTAACTCTATGAAAACTGAAAAATACAAGAGTGCTAAACATTCTCTAAATCCCATTTTTGCTTTAAAGTTAAAGTAAACTAAACTGAGTACAACGACTCATATCTGTCTGTTTTCGACATAGAACTTTGCACTGATGTTCGGCTGTTCAAGTCGCCACACTCCCTCCATGTAACACACAAAGCAAGAGAAGAAAGTAGAAGAAATGCATAATAGAGACAGTAAACAGAGGTGTGAGACAAAGGAATAGTAATAAAAAGGAACAATATAGTTTCATTGGAAATCATAAGTCACAGGGAGAACGATTTTGAGCCATATCACCAATTGTTTCCAGCCATTGGTGTTTACGGTCGCGGGGACCCCAACCGGGAAGTTTACACCTTCCCACGTGGCTTAAGCTAACTGTTGTGGATTTCTTTGACTGGCGCCATGCTTTGGTTTGACCACCATTAGCTCTTTTCCACCTTGACCTTATGTCAGCTAAGTTATATATGTCCAAACCAAGTTCACTTCTAACGGTCAGCTAACATTGCCCGTCGAAGAAAGCGATGACTAGGCATACTTAACACATGTCCTAACCATCTCAGTCGATGTAATTTCACAGCCTGGTCGATTGATTTCCCCTCCTTACCTAGCACTCGACGCCTAACCTCAATATTGCTCACCTTATTTTACCATTTCACACGGGAGATAGAGACAACGATTCATATGGACTAACATCTCATTGTTTTGGTACACTACAAAATTTTTCGGTGTTATTAATTTCAATGATAGAATATGTCAACTTCTGTGTAGATTCCCTAATGGCATATGTACATGAGATATATTAATTAATTACCTCAAAAACAAAATAAAAGAATTAATTATGTGGTATAATGTGCTTTCACTTTTTCTTTTCAGGGTTGTTTGGAACAAATGATTAAACTTACTGGATGGTCTTCAGCAAGCATATTATACTTTGGAGATCATGTGTATGCAGATCTTGCAGTAAGTGATTTTTATGCTTCCTATTGTTTTTACTGCTTCGGTATTTTGTTACGAAAACTCACTAACACTGTTACAGAATACTTTTCTAAAATAAAAATTAACAAGTGGAATTGGATCCTAAATATAGTGTGGAACATGTATTCTTGATCTGCTTTCCAAGGAAAAGATGATCCTTAGTAGTTTATTTGATGGAAGGTGATCTGATGAAAGGCCTTTAAGGAATTTCGCAGAAGTAACTGTATTTGACTTAAGAAGACTTCTTCAAGATCGTGCATATATATATATATATATATATATATAACTAGTGCAAGCAGTTGTCTTCAATACCTTTTTCATGAGACTGTTCAGTTATGAATTCACTAATGTTAGTACACAACAGCCCTTAAAGGCAAGCTAAAATTATTCCAAAAACTGTATTTTGGTACAAGTACAAGGTAGACTAATAGCCGTATAGTTTTAATAATAGCATAGGTGGAAATAAAATGTACAGATTATAAGGACATTATATTAGAAATGGTTGTTAATCAATGATCATCTTTTCTTTCATAATCCTAAAACCTGTAATTTGTGTACCGTTGGCACAGCGGTTAGGACTCTTGCCGACCATGTACATGGTCCGGGGTTCGACCCCCTGCCGATGCACACCTGAAATCTTTGGTTGACCTGCAAAATTCGGGCTACCGATATCACATGCTGAAAATTTCATACTTGTGCCAAAAATACTGTGTGGAATCAAACTGTAATAAAAAATACAAAAAAAATTATAAATTCAAAATCACGTCTTTGAAGTTTTCTTTTAAATCTCATATTCGTATTGATCCTTCATTTTACATGCATTTAAGTGATAATCGAAACAACCTGGCTATTGCTCCATAGTTATAATTTTAATTTGTCTTTACTGGTTGTTATTATTACATGCCAACATTAATGCATTTATAACTAACTGCAGAGTCTGATGAAGTTTATCGAAAACAGTTATTTGCTATAATAATTTTTGTTCTGAGTAAGTGATAGGAATATTCGAATATTCATATTAGCCTATGGGTTATCTTCACCTTTCGATTTAGTTCCAAATGTCGTAACTGGTTGACTGCTTAGTACTGCTGCATTAGTGATACAATACAGTGTTGAAATCCTAAGTCACCTGATGAGCCATTAATAAATAGGAAACACCATGGAGCATAAATATTTTTGAATAGTTTTCATTCCCCTATACTTTTCTTCTCTTGACTTCTACGTTCTTCTAATAGCATCCTTGTTTTGACTAGGATGGGGTGTAGGTACAGTTGTAAAGTGTAACAAAGTGAGCCACTGTACCTTTGTGTAAGTTTCCCTCTTAGTTTAAGACATATGAATGGTTTAAATGATGTTCTCATCATAGCTGCCTTTCTTTTATACATCTCTGTGATTACGTACATTGCTAGGATGTGGCGAGTATATATGGTTGGATGACTGGAGCTGTTATACCCGAACTGGAACAAGAACTCATTGCTGCCAATGATCCTGACTTCAAAATGAATCTTAGACGCCTAAAAATATTGGAGAAGCTAATCCAAGAGAATCAAGTAAGTTTACTTATTGCCAGCCAGAGTAATACATTTTCACTTATCAGCGTTAAAATTTATGTAGGTGTAATTTACATGAAATTAAGAAATCAAATATCAACAGACTATTGTAAAAATTATTTTTTGGAACACTAAAACTAAATGACAGCTATAAGTATAAAACTTGCGCACTGTCGTAGAGTATAACTTCATTATGGATTAGATTTTATTTTGATAAAGTCACACAGTGTTGTACAGTAATATTAACTGATGTTTCGAGTACAAATTATTGGTAATGATCATATCAAGGTACTCACACAACTTTTTGCATCATTTGCATACATGAGTAAAAATTGACTAGACATTTGAATAAAAATTAATACACGATAAAGTACATTCGGAACCAGTATTAGTGTTATCAGTTAATATAACATAATGAGAGTTAAGTTGAGTGTTGTTAGTCAGTAAGATGGGAAATAAGATATTTTTTTATAGTAAAAATAAGTAACTTAGTAGAATGTTATAATATGAATTGAATACATTTTAACATTATTTATTATCCTCTAATTTAACTGGTAATAATATCTTACACAATGCTGGTATTTGCGTTGAGTCACTTCGATTGCATGTGTTAGGTGTGGACTCGATGAAACAGGATTCATTAATCAATCTCTCTCTCCACCCACCTACATTACTTTTCAGAATTTTGACTCTGTCCCACACTTTTGTGTGGTTGTGTGTTAATGCATGCAGTGCGATTTCTGAGTTTATTTTTTAAATTATCTTCGTGGCATCCATCATTCATACCTAAGCTAAATTCTTATATTCTGATAATCTCACTACTCCTGATCTGCTGTTCTGACCCATGTAGTTGACCTCACAGTCATTGCAAGGTGTTTTGTAAATTATATTATTTTGTTTGATTGGGTCCACCGGGTTTTTGTAGCCTACAGAGCTTGTCTCTGAGTGAGTTTGTAGGTTTAAATGTCACCCTAATTCCTGCTTTATTAGGAATCGTACGTAGGGTTTCGGATGCCTCCCCTTTATATAGCAGAACTGTAGATGCCTCATATTCTTTCTTATTTATGTTATCATTATTATTCCTCCCCATTATTTTCATTTTAACCTTTTCTGATCTTCCTAATGAACTTTATAAGATAGTTATTTAACACCAACGCTTCTTCTATCTGTTTCATTTCATCGTTTAGGTTTTTTGTTTTACTACTTAGTACTATTGCTCGGTTTGTTAGACACTTAACTAAGCCAGCCTTTACAAACAGTGGATGAGATGAATTAAACTCTGCATATCTGTTAGAATGCGTTGACTGTTTATAAATACTAGTGTGCAGTTTCTTCTATTCGTTTGATTTTACAATCTAACACCATAGTGAATTCTCCTCGTGCATTCTCCGAATCAAATGTGAATTTGATTCCCTCCACTAGTGAGTTTATATGCTTCAATAAGCTAGAGATATGTTCTGTTTTTAACACTGTGAAAATGTCATCCACATATCTCCACCACATTTTTGGAGTAGGATTAAATGTATTTGAAGCAATATTTTCGAAGCTATCCATAAAGATATCTGCCGCGATAGGAGATATTGGTGATCCCATTGCTACACCGTCTGTTTGCTTATGTATTCTATATATATATATATATATATATATATATATATATATATATATATGATTTTATTTAAATGTCTAGTCAGTTTTTACTCATGTATATAAATGAAGCATAAAAGTTGTGTGAGCGACTTGATATGATCATGAGCAATAAATTGTGCTCGAAACGTCATCAGTTAATATTACTGTATACCACTGTGCGACTTTATCACTATAAAATCTTATCCATAGAGTTAAATGACAGTTGGTGTCAATGTATGTATTGATTAGCCAAAAAATGAATATCCTTTGGTTTTTGAGACAGGCGGGTTCTAACAGTTTAAAAAGTAAATAGGTGCTTCGGCTGAATTCTAATTTATATATATATATATATATATATATATATATATATATTTCCCGGCCGATAACTACAACCTTTTCGTGGTGGTCGGGCTTGAATACCGTAATGACCCAACATGCTAAACTGACTGGGACTCTGTCCCTGCAGGATAGCGATTAAACTAAAAGCAGTTACCATCGGGTACATGGGCTCCAGTATCCAACTGGATCAAATGGCGTATGAACCCATATGGGTCACCGGCAACAATGGGAACGCTGCTCCGCTGCCTTTCTGATTAGTCTCCAAGCCAGAGGCTTGGGGGATGGTCCCTTAATAAAACCACCTGCTTCGGTTTGGGCGCCCGAGCAGTATCTCAGCCCTCACACAATGAATTGAATAAAGCAACAAACAATCAATGAAACTTATCGCGTGCTATTACACGTGTTGCAATTTCCTTCTTTCTTCCCTTCCCGATGACAGTTAACCAATACTGTTTGAACTTGTTAAGCATGACTGTTTTCCTTCCAGATGAAGTTCTTTATCCGTTCTCTACTTATATATATATACATATACTTTTTTCTCTTCTTTTTTTTCTTTTGATCTATGTTGTTTTATTATTATTGTGTGGCTCATCCTTCTTGGTGCCGTATTGTACCAAGTTTTAGGCGTTTAAATAAATAGATAAATATTCGTTTGTTTAGCCTGTCATGTCTATCAGTAAAAGTGTGCTAACCAGAGCTGTCGAAAATTTTGACCAGCTGAACGCTTGTGAGGCTGTAACTGAACAGCTACCTCATAAATTTAAATTTTTCATGTGGTCTTTTTATTTTGAACGCTATTCTAATGTGATGCTAAGAATATACACAAAAATAAGACTTCTGAGATTCCGTTTAATACACTTTGTGCGTACTTACTCGCCGATACGACTGATTTCGATACGTGTCACCAAAATTTCACAGTTACCAGTTTCAGTGGTTTATCGGAACACAATTAGAAGGAAGGTTACATTTCCATTTCTATCGCTTAGACCTGGCTAGCGAGTACTACTGGTTGATGTGAATGGTATCGAACTACTCATGCCAATCAATCAGTGGTATATGCTACTGTGTATGTTCTATTTTGACTCAATTTTCCTCTGCATACCGTCATTCGTTAAAGCAGGCGTTGGCTTTACACACATACACACAAGAAATACGCGTATTACATCATTTTAAAAATGCATGATCACATTAAGTAATTCATTTTCTTAACTTATTCACTAAGTTGTATATGGTAATCCTATTGCACGTAGGTGATCTGTAGTCACATGATTTCTGCTTTGTTATGACAGTCTCGTATATTTTTTTGTATTTTTGTGTATATTGATCGTTATTCCATTATAGCTCACAATATGTTTTGTTTGTTCATTAACTAAACAAACAACATATTAAATATTCCCATAGTAAAATTTAGAACAACACATTTAAGCGAACAATATTCTTTTCAATTAGATCTCATCAGGCTTAACTCTAGTATACATATATATATATATATATATATATATATATATAAATTAATCCCAGCGTGTTAAGAAAATCAAAACAAGATTTTTCTGAACGTTTCACCGTGTAAGCCACAGCTTCTTCAGCAGATTTATTCGGATTATAATTAATCATCAAAATATATAGTCAAAAATTTTTTACATAAAATGAAGTTAGTTTATTTGAAGGTCATTTGTCCATAGACATTTTTTTACCAATAGAAGTATGTAAGCAGTCCTCACATATATTTTTGTAATGACTAATGTCAAATTGTTGTTGTGTTTACTCTTCTATAGTTGATTTGTAAAGATTAGATTTGTATACGTATGTGTGAATCAATCGGACTCGGCGCTCAAATTATTCCAGGAAATTCGTAACACCTACGGTCTGGAAACATATATATATATATAAGTTTACAAATAAAAATTCAAATATGAACCAATCATGGTGCTTTGTCTACAGGATAATAAGATGGTGAATGTAAATTGTGCAATTAGTCATAATAGTAGTAATCATAATACTAATAATAGTAGTAATAATAATGGTTTTATCAATAATAAGGATGAAAAAGTGAGGCAATCTGTAATAACACGAATAATGAAAAACAGCATGATTAAACAAACAAATGTTCAGGTGGAAGTAGTCGATGAAGGCTAGCAAAAATAAATAAACTGATTAAGTAATGCTAGATTGTAAGGGAAATAAATGACAAACGTTTTCAATGAAGATGTGATAATATTAAGGGATGATAAGAAAGGGGTTGAGAATATAAACAAGGGGTGGTGTAAAAGTCATTAGTTGGTTAATTCTTAATAGACCAAGGGAGGGATAATGGCCGTACGAACTTCTTTTGAATGCATAGTTTAGGTTTAATAGTTCGAATGCCTATCGCCTCAGCTGTGTGCAGCAGACGAATACGAAGTCTATTAGAAAGATTCGGTGGGATACGATGAATTACTTTGAAGGCTCTCGTTTTCTCCACTACATGACCGCTATCAAATAAGTGTGACGAAATTGAGCTACGGATTGTTTTTGTCTGTCCTTTGCCAAACCACGACGGGAGATTTTCACTATTTTTTATTATTATTGCTCCCTTGGGTTCCTAGTGGAACATAGGGCTTCAACTGCACGTCTCCATTTTCTTCTGTCTTCTGCTATACTTTTCGCCTGCATCCATGTTAGTCCATACTGTTTCAACTCCTCTTCACACGATCTCCTCCATGTCACCCTTGGACGTCCCACACGCCGCTTCCCTTTCGGGTTCCACTCGAGGGCTTGGTGCGCGATGTCACCCAGCGGTCTCCTCAGCGAGTGTCCGATCCATCTCCACTTTCTCCTGCATATTTGTTGGGCGATTGGTTCTTGCTTTGTTTGTTCCCATAATTCCTTGTTGGTGATTCTTTCCGGCCATCTGATCTTCAGTATTGAGCGAAGACAGTTGTTAATAAAGGTCTGCAGCCTTTTGGAAATATTCTTTGTGACCCGCCCCAAGTTTCTGATCCGTATAGAAGAACTGACTTTACGTTTGTATTGAAAATCCGAATTTTGTTGGTGATGCTGAGTGACGAAGATTTCCAGATTGATTTCAGGCTGATGAATGTGTTTCTCGCCTTCCCGATTCTCGCGATTTGACATCCTCGTCCGTTCCCCCTGTAGTTGAGACAATGCTCCCTAGATAAGTGAATGAAGTAACCTCTTTCAAATCCCTCCCGTTGATGGTGATTGACGTTGGATGTTGCTGCTGTTGTTGTTGGTTGGTTATTTTCATAACCTCCGTCTTGTCTATGTTTACCTGGAGTCCTGTCTTTGCTGCTTCTTCGACCAGTTTGTCGGTTTTCGCTTGTAAGTCTTCGATTGTGTGTGACATCAAACATAAGTCATCCGCGCGCGAAATCCAGGTCTTCTAGGTTCTTCACGTCGGTCCAGGATATTCCTGTCTTCTCGTTTCCCACAGTCTGACGCATAATCCAGTCAGTCCACCACAATTAGGAATATCATTGGTGATAGTAAGCACCCTTGTCTGACTCCTGTGTTTACTCCAAACGCCTCGCTGAGTCTTCCGTTGTGGATCACTTGGCAGGTGCCGTTGTCGTACAGCTGTTGAATAAGGTTGATGAATATTTGGGGTACGCCATAGTACTCGAGTAATTTCCAAATTACTTCACGGTCAACGCTGTCGAAGGCCTTCTCAAAGTCTATAAAGTTGAGGTAGAGGTTTGATTGCCATTCCATGCTTTGTTCGATGATGATGCGTAGAGTTGCAATTTGGTCAGTACATGATTTGCCTTTCCTGAATCCAGCTTGTTCTGGTCGGAGTTCTGTCTCCAGTGCGTCCTTTAATCTCTCCAGGATGATGCGACTCAGGATTTTACTTGGCGTCGATAGGAGCATGATTCCTCGCCAGTTCTTGCAGAGTGACGTAAGTCGCCCTTCTTTGGTAGTTTCACGAGGTAACCTTTCCTCCAGTCAGTAGGCACCTTTCCCTCCTTCCAGACCTTTTGCAATAATGGAGTCAGCATGTCTGCTGTAGTCTCTGGGTCTGCTTTCAGTGCTTCAGGGGGTATTCCATCTGGTCCGGCTGTTTTCCCAGCTTTCAGAAGTTTGATTGCGTTCAAGACTTCAGCTCTCGTTGGAGGATTGGTGTCAACTTGCAGTTGTGTGCGCGCTGTTGTTGGTATTTCTGGACGGGTTGCAGGTGATGGTCGGTTCAAGAGTCCTTTGAAGTGATCCGCCCATTGTTTAATCTGTTTTTCTTCCTTGGTAATTGGGTTCCCTTGGCTGTCTTTTATAGGTTTCGCTTGTGTTGGTCTCTTCCCGGATAGAGATTTGGTTATCTGATATAGTGTCCTCAGGTCCCTTTTGCCTGCTGCCTTTTCAGCTTCAGTAGCTAGATTGTCGTAGAATCGTCTTTTGTCCTTCCTAGCACTTTTCTTCACTTCTTTGTCCAATGCTTTGTAAGTTGAGCTCATCGTCTCCTTCTCCTGTCCGTCCTTGCATTGAATCATTTTCTCTTTCACCATTCTCCTCTCTTCTATTAATTTCCAAGTGTCCGTTGAGAGCCATTCCTTGTCTTGTCTCTTCTTTCTTCCTAGAACCGTTGAACACGTTTCGTTGAGAATCGCCTTCAGAGACTTCCAATGTTCTTCCACGCATGATTCTTCAGTGCTGTCGCGTAGTGTTTCCTGCTTTGCTCTGACAGTTGCAGTGAAGGTGTCTTTTGTGGTTGTGTCCTTCAGTAATTGAGTGTTGAACTTGCATTGTGGCCTATCCCCAGCTATCCTCGAGGCTTTTAGTTTCACCTTGAAAGTCCCTTCTACTAGATAGTGGTCTGAACCCACATCTGCTCCTCTCCTTGACCTTGTGTCCAGTAGGCTCCGTCTCCACTTTCTTGAAATTGAGATGAAGTCTATTTGATTCTTGGTGTTTCCATCTGGTGAAATCCATGTCGTCTTGTGTATATCCTTGTGTTTGAACACACTACCGCCAATCACCAAATCATTGAAGGCGCAGAAGTCTGAGAAGAGTTCACCATTGTCGTTCATTTCACCGAGGGCCTCACGACCCATGGTGAGTTCTCTTCCTGTGTTGTCTCGTCCCAGCTTCGCATTCATGTCGCCCATCAGGATTTTGATATCGCCATTTGGGACGTTGTCCATTATTGCTTGTAGTTGTCTGTAGAACGCCTCCTTCTTCTCTTGTTCTGAGACGTTTGTAGGCGCATAGCATTGAATGACTGTAACTTTCCTTCCTTTTGAGTTGAACCTGGCTGTCATTATCCTGGAGGAGATTGGTTCCCACTGCATGAGAGCTTTGGTTGCTGTTGGTGACATCATGATGGCCACTCCCTCGGTGTGCTCATGGTTGTCCTCTAGGTGGCCGGAATAGATTACTGTCTCTCCAGTAGGTAGTTGGCACCTTCCAGTTCCGTTCCATCTGCTCTCGCAGATTCCCAACACTTCTATTCTGTACCTTCTCATTTCAGCGGCTATCTGGGCAGCCTTTCCAGTTTCGTACATTGTGCGAACATTCCAGGTACCCATCCTTACTTTTGCTTTCATCGAAAGAAGGCACATCGGCTGACTGGCTTCCCGAAGGCTTTCACCAGCCTGCGTCATTTCACTTCCCCGATTCCAGCGAAAAGTAAGGCTATTGCTTATGTTTTTAGAATTTTTAATATATTTATTCGTTGAAGTTTCTGTAGCGATTTGGTTGTTTTACAGGGGTGGAGTTGCTAGCACCACGCCCCAACCCTCCCTCTTTACCCGGGCTTGGGACCGGCGAGAAAACTAGTAAGCTAGTAGCCTAGCAAGCTAGTATCTGGCGAGGTTTTCACTAACACGTTGGTTAAGCTGTCTAGTATTATGCCCGATATATCCATGCTGAAAATTCCATACTTGTACCAAAAAACAGTGTGGAATCAAGCTGTAATCAAAAATAAAATAACTGTCACCGCAGGTGCAGTTGAATTGATCAATGCACATAGATTTGGTAAAACTGTCAAGCTTATCCATTGTTTGCGTCCCAAGCACTCGTCGGCTAGAGAATGACAAACATAGGTGTGCTGCATGAAATGTTCTTCGTATAATCCTTGTAAGTCTTTGGAATAAAATCTCATTTCAGCGGTCAGAATTCGAACCATCAGATGAACTTTTAAGCATGGTCAAAGAACACGTGAAAATTCCTGTAATTGGAGCTTGCGGTTTGGGTTGCGAGCTTCTGAAAGACCTTGCGATGATGGTTTTTTGCCATCTAGAAGTTATAGACATGGATATGATTGACATTTCCAATTTGAACAGAAAATTCTTGTTTCGACCACATGATGTTGGCAAACCTAAGGCTAATGTAGCTGCTGAGTTTATTATGCGTCGAGTTCCTACTTGCATAGTGATCCCACATTACGAAAAAATTCAAGACTTTGATGAATCTTTTTATCAGCAGTTTAATGCAGTCCTCTGTAGTTTGGATTCAATAATAGCTCGGCGGTGGATTAATTCATTGCTGGCAAGTTTAGTGCGTTATGATATAGATGGTCAACCAGATCCTAACACTCATTCCACTTGTTGATGGTGGGACAGAAGGATTCAAAGGACATGTTTCCCTTGTTCTCTATGGCTTAACTGGATGTCTAGATCTTTACCCACCTCCAGTTAATTCCCTTTATGCACAATTGCGCATACTCCCCGGCTTCCAGAACATTGTATAGAATATGTGAGAATATTGTTATGGCCCAAGGAAATTCCTTTTGGAGATGGCGTTGCCATTGACGATGATTCACCTGAACACATACAACGGATATATGAAAAGTCGTGTGAGAGAGCTAAACACTATGGTATATCTGGTGTTACACTACGCCTTGTACAAGGTGTTGTAAAACGAATCATCCCTGCTGTCGCATCGACAAATCCTGCTCGCGACGCCAAAATGTTGTAATTTTTTGTAATAGTAGTATTAGTATTTCGAGATGACCGAATTACAAGAATTCAACCAAAACACAGAGAGGGATGAATTCAGGAATTTGTATTTGGCGGAATTATTATTCAGTTCATATAATAAATGTATTAACAAGCAACAGTAAGTATTTAAACAATACAGGGATAGAAATTGTCAATCACCACAATAAGTCACCATTAAATTGTAACTTAATAAATAGAGGTTTCTTACGTGCAGTCATAGTCGCTGGTTTTTTCTCTGATGTTTTCATATGTTTCTTTATGAAACTACTCGGATAGCCCATCCGTCAAGGTATCCTGAATATTAATAATACTTTGATAAAGCTATTAGCATTAAATAGCGAAACGTCAGTAAAAACAATATCGTTTTGTTTTTCATTCATTGGGAAATACAAAAACCTTTATTATAATGAGTATCCTGAATATATTCAAATCCTTATTATTGATAAGACCATTATTATTATTACTATTATTATTATTATCATTACTACTACTATGACTAATTGCACAATTAATATTCACCATCTTATTATCTTATGAACAAAACGCCATGATTGGTTCATATTTGAATTTTTATTTGTAAACTTATGTATATTAGATTATAGGTTCCCAGACCGTAGGTGTTACGAACTTCCTGGAATAATATGAGCGCCGAGTCAGATTGATTCATTATAAATTATTTATATTAATCCCAGGGTGTTAAGAAAATCAAAACAAGATTTTTCTGAACGTTTCGCCGTGTAAGCCACAGCTTCTTCAGCAGATTTATTCGGATTTTTATTAATAAAAATTTGATTTAAATAATTTATTATGTATATTAGAGTTAAGCCTGATGAGATCTAATTGAAAAGAATATTGTTCGCTTAAATGTGTTGTTCTAAATAAACAATGTATGACCTTTTGTCACATGACATTAAACCAATCAGAATCCAATGGTGGTAAGAAAAACTATTGTCTATCTTAAGGGTTCGTGTATGTTAGTCATTTTCATATATACTCTTGTATTGTACAGTTAATACACATTTTCACACCTCTCGTACTGTTTAGTACTTTTCCACTGATACTCTTGTGTAACAGTTAATTTTCCTTGTTGGAAAATACACGTATCGTCATGAATGTGGTCGTCTTCTGATTTTCCTCTTCGCGTCAGGACATATTAAGTACTCAGCATTAACAGTCTGTACGTTATCGTCCGGTATATCTCATTAGCGTATGTTTACACTCGGTTACACCATAATATCGGTAACGACACCATAACCTATTGGCAATGAATTCATAACAGTAGGTGATGTTGCGAAGAAAATATTGATCAACTACCTGAAGTCTAGATTTTTCATCTGTCTTATAGCCATTAGATATGACACACAGTGCAGTACATCACATTTTTAGTGAGCGTCTAAGTATTTCACTGATGATGATGAAAGTGGACTAAACTAACAGTCTTGAAATCCACAAGAAATTTTTTTGATTGTAGCTTGATTCTACACACTATTTTCGGTACAAGTATGGATTTTTCAGCATGTGATATCGGTAGGCCAAATTTTGCAGACCGACCATTGATAGCAAGTGTGCGTCGGCAGGGTATCGAACTCCGAACCATGCGCATGGTCGGAGAGAGTCCTAAGCACTATGCCACCGACAGCGGGGGTTATGGGGTTCGTTGGTAGAGGGGATATTCACCAAATTATTACTTACATTAAATACATATCAAAAGTTACAACATTCGTAAAAACTGGCTGGAGGAAATGAGTGTATACAACAGAGTATTGTCTCTTACAGAAATGGATAGCTCATCCACAAGATTCTCTAGTGAAATCTTTTGTCAAGTAAAATAAGCAAGGTTCTCAAGAAATCCCAGTGCACTTTGACGTTAAAACCGAGCTTATGATCACATTTCACATTATAGTCTGAATGTTTCAACATCCAAAATGCCCACTGAAATCTCACAGGTTCTAACTAGTTGTATCATTCTTTTCACAAATTTGGTGTTTCATTACAATGAAATCTTGGGTTATTATTGTAGGTCAGTGTTTTTTGTTTCGTTGAATAATGCAATAAAACAATACTACAAGTGCTTATAATACTGAGGCCTTCAGGCAATGTATTTTCTGTTAAATCTGAATTGTATAATTCTATGCATCTTAATTTCATTTTCATGTGACTTATATGGTCAGAATTCTTTTCTTCACCTCTCTTTAATTAAATCTAATATTGTGATCAACAATAATAAGTATGCAAGTATTGGTTTGTGAGGACTTGATTGATTGGTTACAGAATTTCATCATGAGCCGACATCGATTAGAGCACCATTGGAGAACCTGGTACCATCAGGGTACAGCAGGTCAGGTGTGAGGATAAATACCCGCAGAAAACATTGGCAAATGGTTGCGCTATGTAGTAAATTGGCAGAAGTTGGGATTCATGGGTTGGCTATTGTATGGGGTCCCAGTGGCTTAATGGTCTACGAGCTCGCTAGCCTTGTAACTAGAAGGTCCTAGGCTCGGACCCTGGCGGTGACTACGTACTAATAAAGAATCTCAAACTAGGATGAAACAGCTGTCCAGCACTCCCAGATTTCCTAACGGTTCTCTAACCGATGTCAGCTCATGACGAAATCTTGTAATCGATAATAGTTATGGTTATCATTGTCAAACGTATTGTTGTAGATAATACATATGTTTAGACCGATCTCTAATTCAAAGAATCTTGAAAATACTTCTATAAAATTATTTCATATTGTTTATTTTTTCCCAAAAAAATGTTTATCAGCATGTCACTTCACCCGAAGCTAAGTCATTACTTGAACAATGGTTTGATGAACGAAATGCTCTAAGACGTTCAAGTAAATTTGTATTTGATCCTCAATTTGGAAGTATTTTTCGTTCATTTCATAATCCTTCGTACTTTTCACAACGTCTTGGACAATATGCTACATTGTATACATCAAGGATAACAAATCTACTGCACTTCCCGTTGGATCATGCATTTTTCCCCAAGAGAACTGCTTTACCCCATGAACCGGATTGATTTTTGAACTATTTTTAATTTAAATAATAATGTAACCAGTTATTTCTTTGTTTTTATTGTGAATTTCCTTTCACTTTTTGTCAATAATAACTTTCTCTTAACTGAAATAAAAGTTATTGTTAGTAAATATGAACAATTTCCTGCGATAATTTGAGCGTTGAGTCTGATTGAATCGTTATAAAAATTACTTAAGATGATTTCAGTGTGTTTAGAAAATAAGAATGGGACTTTTGTGGACGTTTCTCTGTGTAGCACAACTTCCACAACTGCATTGTATCAAACATGAAAATATGTGATCATATAGTATATAAAATCAAATGAACTTGTGTTAAAGTCATCTGTGGCTGAACATTTACAGATACGGATTAAATGTGACTAGTTATCATATATTTGTATTATTATTGCCAACCTATCAATGTTAAGTAGTTAAACTAGGTGTGTGTTTTGCATGTTGCTTATTCTACGGGGAAACATGTTAATTCATGGATGGCAATTCTAGTCATTGCTCCAAGACTAAAAACTTAAGAAACACTTGTGTTTTGTTTTTTCAAGTTTTACCACGGTTTGATATCAGTTAGAGAATCATTGAAAACCAGGAAGTACTGGGCAGTTTTTTTGTCCTGTTTTAGGACGCATCGGCGGTATACACCCACTGGGTTTCGAACGATGGACCTTCCGGCCACAAGACAAGCCCTTAGATTATTCAGCCAATAGGACCCGAATCAGCGGCCTTTTTTAGTTTGTTGAATTAGTCTGCTTTATATGTAATCAGTGTATCCCTTCCCTCGTATTTATTGCATTCAATGTAGGTAAAATATACAGGGTTCACAGGTTAACCTTTCTTCTCGTGAGTGTAACTCGTTCCTACAAATATTTGAACATTGTCAGAATCAATCTTGTGATCACTTTCTATTCCGTGTATTTCTAGATGATCTTTATTCAAGAATTTTTAGTTCTGCTACATTCCTATATGGACGATTTGTTCATAGTTTGTGTTCATTAACCGTGAATTGCACTTGAATATTGAAATCCCCTGCATAACAAGACTCACACTCCGTACATTTCGTCCTATAGACACCATCGTTTTAGGTCCTTTCAAGAATTATATCTTCCAATATAACTAGATCTTTAGAGAGTTTAATGAATTTGAAATAGACATTAACGCCAAATGCATCAAATACTTTCTTTGTATTTCCAATATTCTTTCTTCTCTTGTTTTGTGCAATTCTTGAAATCTACTGAGTCAAATTCCTGTAGTCTTAATGAAGTTTCTAGTAACACGGACGGATTGAAGTTCAAAAGGTTAAAATATCAGTTGGCATAAAGTCTTCAACGACAGCAATCTCATAGTTGATAAGAAAAGCATTAAAGACTGCAAACAGAGATGTAACTGGTTGATTCAGTGTTTAGTTTGATAATTCAAAACTCACAGGAATCAACTCAAGTGTATCTAATTAGAATGTAATTGATTGCATTTGGTTGGTCCATTTCTTTGGTACAGTTTTTTTTTGAATCTGAATTTTAAATGTAACAGTTAGGGAAGTGTTATGAACTCGTCGCTATATGTTATGATGTCGTTCCCAATATTATAGTGTGACCGAGTGTGAATATGCGCTAATGAGATATAACGGATGATAACGTACAGACTGGTACATTTATGATGATAATAACTAATTTGTTCATTATTTCTTTGAAAGGAATCCAATACATCCTACAGGGTTGCACCAAGTAAAAAAAACCATCCGGCCCTATGAAATATGAGTTTGTGAGGTATGAATGCACTTTCGGAGGTAAACGTGCTCCTCGAGGTGCTGGCTTTAGGAACAAAGGGTAAGTTGGCTGTGCGTGTAAATTCTAAAAGTTTTAAACTTCAGAAGTAGTTCATGTCAGTCAATAATTACGGTACGGAATACGTCCGAAGGATACAAGATAGCAAACTAACAAACTGTGCATAACCATCCATGCACAGCAAGTTTCATGTCCACTGATGTATCTAGACGTTGGCTATCATCAGAGGAAATGACAGTTGTGCAAACGTTTACTGAAAGGAACACTGATGTCCATGAAATTCTGGATTTAACGCATGAGAAATTCGGCAAAGTTCTCCTGTATAATGATATTAAAAACATGCGAGCTAGGATAAATAAACATAAGTCGTATCAAAATAAGTAGAATAGAAATCGGTAGTTTACAAGACAACAGGGTAGAGAATGCTCATAGGCAGCTGAAAAGGTTGGACAGTTTGCTAGTAAATGGACCGCAAACAACTTTAAGATTACAGCGTCCCTCTGTTAATCGCTTACTTTTGTGAAAATGTTTGTATTACCTTTTTATTATTATTTATTATTGTTTCCTCGGGTTCCTAGTGGAACATAGGGCTTCGACTGCACGTCTTCTGCTGTACTTCTCACCTGCATCCATGTTAGTCTATACTGTTTCAACTCCTCTTCACACGATCTCCTCCATGTCACCCTTGCACTGACGTCCCACTCGCCGCTTCCCTTTCGGGTTCCACTCGAGCAATGGCCTGACGCGCGATGTCACCCAGTGGCCCTCTCAGCGAGTGTCTAATCCATCTCTTCACTTTCTCCTGCATATTTGTTGGTTGGCGATTGGTTCTTGTTTTGTTCGTTCCCAGCCATAGTTTCTTGATGGTGATTCTTTCGGGCCAGGCCATCTGATCTTCAGTATAGAGCGAAGACAGTTGTTGGTTGATAAAGGTCTGCAACAGGCCGCTGGAAATATTCTTTATGACCCGCCAAGTTTCTGATTTGCATAGAAGAACTGACTTGACGTTTGTATTGAAAATCCGAATTTTGTTGTCGATGCTGAGTGGCGAATGTATTACCTCACTGTTTCCGTATGTTTTCATAATATGAACATGTATGTCTAAACTGCTGTTACACTTCCTTTCCCTTTAAATGCCTACAAGTGACAGTTTAAAGTATACTTTGGTTGATCGTTTCGTGATGAGAACGCTTTCGAAGTCAGTTAGAAATTACACCAATCTGTGCCTTATTTGCTACGTTTTATCAGGCGAAGATTTCTAGTTCATAGCATATCTTAAGTAACGGTGACTAACACTATTTATCACTTATACCGTAGCAACGTACGGTTATAAGACCATATTTACAACAATTCTCAGCAAAATCTAACCGACGTGTCAATAATACCTTTTTACGGTAAATGAGCATTTTATGTACTTAAAGTGAACCCAATATTAAACTGAAATAACCATCGTACTTCCTAAAAAGGAGCACTGAATGCTGAACCTGGGCTAGGACTCCTGCAATAAGGCTGATAATCTACTTCTGAAAACGCGTAGAAGAAGAGCACGGTGCTGAATTAATGCCAGTCATGCTGATAAACCAGCACACAGTTCCAGTTTGTGCAAATAATCAAACAATTGCAGAACAGTGACTGAGTTTACTTGCTAAAGAATGTGACTATGGTAGCATAGTATACGTGAATTGGCTGAATAATTGCAAGTTTACCATAATCGTTAACTACCAACTAAATAACTGGGAACTTCAGACTAAAAATAAGCCTCATAGTAGCAACCAGTGACAAAAATCGATCTTAACACTTCAAAGTATGCAAAACGCCTAAAAAAGCCTTTAAATTTCAGTGGCAAACGAATTAACGAAAACATCTAAGCAGTGGGCGCAGGAACCCATCATGACCCTGAAACTGGCTACAGTCTCTTACTTTACGCTGTTATACTGTATTTTAGAATTACTAGTCTGACAACCGCATCTTGTAGTTGCTTGTGATCGTAAGTATTATTGTACCGTACCTTTCTCCAGGTTTTTTTGTTATTTTGATTACAGCTTGATTCCACACCGTATTTTTGGTACAAGTATGGAATTTTCAGCATGGATATCGGTAGCCCGAAATTCGCAGGCCGACCGTAGATATCAGGTGTGCGTCGGCGTGGGCTCGAACCCAGGACCATGTGCATGGTCGGCGAGAGTCCTAACTACTGTGCCACCGACGCTAAGTCTCCATGCTCCGCTAATCTAAGTGACTCCGGGCCATTACTAAACTGCCTTTCTTTTAGTGGGCTGCACAATATCCTCCAGGTCACACAGTTTATTTTCAAGAGGGATTGTAGGTTAATTACTACTTATGTCCCTGCCTTGCTAAAAATCCTGAGCAAAGTTTTGGGTGTCACCATCTTCACGTAAACACTAAGTAATTATGTCACTACTATTAGTCATTTTATTCGTATACTTATTATCTCTCATATATTTCCGGGTAAGTAAATTATAGTAAGTGTCACAGATTCTTCATATTTCTTAATTTCTACCATGAACTTTCTTTCATATCAATCAGCTGTTTCGCCTTTTAAATTTAACACTTCACTAATCCCATTTTAATGGACATGGATCGGAGTGAGTTAAAATCTGAATATCCGCTTGAACGTGAGGATTTTCTGTGAACATCAGCGTTTAGTTGCCTGTTTTTTTTCTTTTTAATCATATGATTTGACATCGAAAGTTCATTTTCGTGACTTTTCAACTCGTAAGTAAATTGAACTGCACCTACCACTGAATTTGTATTTAAAAAACGTGTACATATCCCTGTTTATAATAATATTGTGAATGTATCACCTACCTATTCACACTATACTTTAGAAGTAGAATTGAACGTCCCAGAAGCTATATTCTCCTATTTGTTTATAAGCGTATCCATTACAATTTTAAATACAGATGATATCACGTCGATTCTCACAGTTTTTGGTATATTTTTCCACAAGACTTAAATACTATATAAGTAATGCGTAGCTGTATGCCTAACGCGATTTCGCATATCGACACCTTGGTTTTAAGTTTGAATCAGAATTGAGTTTGTTTCTAACACCTCCTAGAGCTGTGTTAATTAAAGTTTGCATGTAGAAATAGATGACATTGAAACTAACCTCTTTATTAATCATCTCCTAACTTATACTTATTCACTCTGTTCTCCAGATCATAGGAATTAGTAAGTCAATAATTTGGACGATTCCTAATTGAACCGACTGTGGCATTATTTTCCAGTGATGTGTTTTAGGTTCCAATATACTCTGTAGTCTCATAATTGATGCACTCTCTAACCTTTTTTATATAATTACCTTCTAATACCAGTTTTCATACTGCTAAAAGGATGACGAAACAGAAAAGTATAGCTTATTGAAAAATTTGTTCTTTTTGGTTGAAGAGATATGAATGCTCAAAATATCTTCACTTTTTGAACCAGTACTACGCGATTAGAGGTAATTAGGAGAAAAGCTTTTTGCCTGTGTTTCTTAGTTACCAGCGCTCCTTAGCATAGCGTATATGTGATATCCCCTCTAAGATTTGAAATCGTGTCATCCATTGCTGCAGTTAAAGACGGTGTTAGGGTGACAATATCAGTGAATGTTAAGACAGAAAACTCGCTTTTTGACTAAATTCCAGTGGATATTCAAGTGTTTGATATCTGGCTGAACGAACCCGGCAGAAAAAGGAAAGTTGCGATACCCACGGGCATATTTTCATAATATCCAATTACGCCAAAAACCGACTGAAATAAGGATGAAGTATGAATTCTGTCAAAAACTTAATTGAATTTGAGATTTTCCCGTGGATTGATTGAACCGAAGTGCTCGGTCTCAGGTTGACACGTCGGCTTCTTGTGCAGATGCTTCGACGATGTCTAGGCATTCAGTTGGTATTTAATTGGTGGATGGTGACTAGCAGTGGGAACACCATCACTCACTGAGAAATGCAGGTACATCCAGATGACGAGTCCAAAATAGGACGAAATGCACATCCTGGATCCCACTGCTAGTCACTATCCACCAATTAAATATTTGTCAAAAACTGTTTAGTTTGGCACTGACAGTAAAAAGCTCATATATAGTTGTTTTAGCAGATACTTTCACTGTTCAAGTGAGGAAACTGTACCGGTGGGAAGTGTCAATGACACCTACGCACTGCCATTTCGATGAATTGATAACGACGATTGCCATCTACAATTCTATTTAAATAATCATCTGTACCTGGTTAACACTGATTTCAAACATAAGGAAAGATATCGCCACACTTAAAAGCATGCAAATTCAACTCAGCGATGGAATTAAATATACCACATTACTATAAGCAGCCTCTGGAACACTACGAACACACAGTAGTCAATGCACATATATGACTATGGTTGAATAGCGAATAGAAAGAATAAAACAAACAGGATTTATGCCAAGATAATAATGTATTGTTTATTTCTTTAACCTTTGACAGAATCTGGAACATGGACATACTTACCGGAGTCCAACACTCGCTATATTTCTTGACCGTCGAACGACAGATGTCACGACAATGTCTGGGGGGCAAAGGAGAAAGTATATCGCACTTACCAAAACTCTCAACCCGGAATTATGAGGATGTGTAAGAGTTTATTGAGACCGGAATGGCGTATATTGAAAGATGAGGAAGTAAAACCAATGGATTAGGTTGTGGAGCTACATCGATGTGTGGTGAGAGCTGGCTGTTAGTCAAAACTGATGGACAGTAATTTACGTAAGTGTTTATGTCCCCAATATTGGTCGTGAGAAAAATGAGAACAAAGGCTTTGCGTAGGCGGACACAGTTAACATACAGATGATCTGACATTAAAGAAACAGCCACAAAGAGATGCAAGGTTAACTTTCTGTGAGAAACAACCAATCAAAAGACTGTTTTTCAGCTAACAATAATCTATAACAGGTACATGAAAATCTACAAATATGTGCTGATTTCCATAGTAAACGATCTGTTACCTGTCCGTTGTCTTCTACAAATACAGACAGCTAGGACACGTTTTACGGAGAACAAGTCATCACCTTCCTTACCCAACAATATAAGTCGACGTACGATTAAGTAGAAAAAGCTCAATATTGGTCAAGCTAAACAGGTGGTCTCAATTCATAAAGTCTTCAACAACTCTTGTCTTGAGTGAACCACGTAGGCTGGTATGGACTACTTGACCAGGGTCCTCATGACACTAACAACCAGTAACTCGAGGCTGTTGGTGACATGACTGGGAGTTGTTCTCAATAATGGAGATTCACTCACTCTATTAACTCCCAGATCCACTGAATTCTCATGACTATTCTGATTCTTCCTCCCATACATTTTCGTTGTAATTTCTTTGTTGTCTGAATTTTCCTCTCCTAAATTGTGTCGTGTGCTGAAGTGTAGCGGCTTGAACCTCTGCACTTTTGTGCAAAGTACTACGCTGAAAATTCACCTCAGCAGTATTTTTAGGGAAATATGTTCATTGTTAATTCGCTGCCAGAGTTCTTGGTAGCTTTTTATCTCTGAGTATCTGACGTCAGTGGCATAGCGGTTAGGACGCTCACTGACAATATACATGGTCTGGGGTTCGATCTCCGGCCACATAAGCACTCCTTTACCTCCCTAAGCCAGAAGTAATACTGGTAAAGAGGAAAGGTTGGGCATGAGGCTAGCAACACCATCCTGTAAAATAAACATTGCTACAGAAACTTCAAGCCACTAGCTTGAAGCCCTACGTTCCACTGGGAACGTAAAGGAAGAAAAATCTGACGTCCAATATCATGCAAACTCACCAGTCGATGGAAATCTTCCGAAAGGCCTGTGTGAAATGCCTTTAATGACGCTTCGGATCTCTGGACGATATTCAAGCACTAACTTGACATTAGTATTCAAAGTTCGGATCTTGATTCTCATATTTAGTGCTGTGGATCTCCACGCTGATTTCAGAGTAATAAGCACGTGTCATGTTTTCGGGTTCCTAGTTCATTACTAAAAAAACTGCATGCGTTATGCTACCACGACGAACATCTTTGACTTAATGGAATGTAAACTTCCGTTGCGAATGTTTCACATACCTTTTATTACTACTAATGAGTAGCATGGTTGTTACCAGATAATATTCTGGAGTGCAGTCACAGTTCACAGTATCGTCCTCAGAGCTTCAGCCTGCAGTATGAGTCTCTATCCTCAATTAAAATGTCATTAAGAATGAATGGTAAGCGTTAAAATAATTTGCTCCACTGTTTCTCGATTAAAAAAGTAGGTGACAATTTCCGATGATCAGTTTCTGAGTAGATACGAATAACGAGCCTTAACTACTTGGAAAACCCTAGTACCACAAAATGTATGAGACCATTTATCGTAGAAATGCAGCAAGTAACTTCAAATCTCTACTTCATGGATTAAAGTTGAAACGGATGACTGAAGGAGTGGTCTTCCAAGATGGAAGTAGCCATCCAAGCAGCATACCACAGCACGAACAGTACAACAAAACTCAAATTATCAACTCCAAGTTCAGTAAAGTAATACTTCAAGGCAAACTGTGTACATACTCAACTAAATTAATATATAATTAATAAATAATTTTTCCTTCACGTTCCCCAGTGGAACATAGGGCTCCAAGCTAGTGGCTTGAAGTTTCTGTAGCAGAGTTTATTTTAGAGGATGGGGTTGCTAGCCCCATGCCCAACCTTTCCCCTTTACCAGGTTTTATTTCTGGCTTAGCGAGGTAAAGGAGTGCGTCGGCCGGGGATCGAACCCTGGACCATGTGCATGGTTGGCGAGCGTCCTAACCGCTATACCACCGACGCACCCTACTCAACTAAATTACCACAGCCAAATGGTCATCGTACCTCTTATAACGACAGAAACTACTGTTTCTTTTACTTGTTTCTTCATCTTTATTTCACCCAGTTAATAATTCCTTAAAATCCTCGTTTGTCTGTATCTTTTTTCCTTACTGAATATCATTATTATCTACTTATCATTCCTTTACTTTCCGGTTGAAACACAGAGCATCAAAGTCGCTTCTTCACTTCAGTCCTTTTAATCTGGTTCCACGATTGCCGAAAGCCTCTCACCCCATCCTCCATCAACCAACTAGTTATTTTCCACTCGAGGGCCTCTCAACGGTCCCCTCAGCGTGATGTTACCTAACAGCTGCCCACGAATATGATATGCAATTCGTATGTTGTGGCACTACACACATTCTTAAGATTACGTCTGAAGTTCATTTGGACATCCAGAAAGTTTGAATAGAACCCTAAAAGGCTTCTATATAAGATTCTTACAACAGACGTCCGAATAAGTACGTCATTTGCCAGCTAGGAAAGCGTCTTTAATGTACGCTCTCAAAGAGGAAGTACTAGAAACCATATATGTGAATTAGCATAACGAATTCCATAATCACTAAGATGTAACCACATTAGCTTAAGAAAGATTAGGTCCCATAAGATGTCGCAAATATTTCAAAATTCATTTTTGAAGACGGGACCGGATAACGCGTTGGCTGCTGGTGCAGTGGTGATATATGAACTCCGTCCTGGTATACAGAACACAATCAGATTTACCTCAGCAAAATATTTGCATTTACCGATTTCAGGATTGTCTTAGGTTGGTACACATCGTGAAACCTCTATTCAAAGGACACTAATGTAGAGTAACGGAGCAACTAGCTATTACAAATGTTCGAAACTATCTGCCGTTAAGGGGTGATTAGCGATTTCGCCACTCACCTTTAATTTCGTTATTGACAGATTTTTTTAATAGCGTTGGTTGCCTCTGACAGTGTAGATCCACTACTCGGAAGAACCCGTAGAACCCTAGAGCCTGAACTAATGAGCCACAAGTCCACTTATTTTGTACAGAGTTGATGAGCACTTCTCCATTATTTTTTTCCCGGTTTACAGCTACCATCCTCGAAAACAGCTACATCTATCAGTGCACGTTCACTTTGCTAATTTAATTTGTATGTTTCTGTGTAATAAACATGGGTGAACTGTTTCTGACAACATTCAGGAGACTACGGCAAATATCCGGCAAAAATATGATTCTCCCAAAGCACTAGAAAAAAATAATGACCTATTCAAACAATTAGTGCTCAGTATCATACTTGTATCGCTAAAAAAGTAGATTATAATGGCAAACTTAAGGATAATACAATTTTTAAAAAAGGTCGTAATTTAAAAACACGATTTAATCGAGGGAGCAAATACATATTTTCCATGGAAAAGAATCAAATCAATTACTTCTTTTCAAGTATTGGTTTTGTAGGGATTTTGTTTGATTGGATGGAGGATTTCATCATGAGTTGAAACCAGTCAGAGAACAACTGGAAAACCTAGGATTACTGGACAGCTGTTTCATCCTAGTTTGGGACTCTTCGGCTGTACGCACCACCGGGGTTCGAACCCAGGACCTTCTGTTCAAAAGGCAAGCTCGTAGACCATTGAGCCAATGAGACCCGACCCAGTGGCCCATGAATTCCAACTTCTGCCAATTCACGGCACAGCACAACCATTTCGCAATGTCTTCTTTGATGAGTTACTGCCTCATCTTCAACCTGCTGTACCCTACTGGTCACGGCTCCCCACTAGAACCCCAGGTCACTGCCTGAATAGGACCAGTCACGTTGTAACTATGACTATTAACTATGTGTGACTATTAATATTTTATTATATAATTGTAAGGCTTGATGAGGATTTACGGAAAATACGTACTTGCTTATTAGCATTTTATTACAGTTCACAATTTAACTTCATTTTATCATTACAGTTGATATCTGCCAGTTCTTGAACTTAAACTTAGTATTTTCCATTTGTTGGTATTTGTTTGTGTGTATTTTTTGGTAATCATATTTTTCTCACACCACTGAATGACTGACTGGTTTCAACATAGAAAATTGCACCGATATGCAACAGTTTGAGTTGCCACACTCCATGTAGCACACAAAGCAAGGGAAAAAAGTAAGAAGAAATGCAAAACAGTTACAGTAAACAGAGATATGAAGCAAAAAGAATAGTAATACCGAAGAACAATATCGTTTTATTGAGTATTATAAGTCACAAGGAGTGGATGCATCTGCGCCATTGAGAACGATTTCGAGCCACCTCACCAATCGCCTCCAACCATTGGTGTTTGCGGTCCCGATGACTTCAACCAGTCAGTCAGACAGTCTACACCTGCCTACGTGGCTGGCTTAAACTAATTGTTGTGTTTATGGAAGTGTGTGTGCGGTTGTAAATTCCCGGCTGGCCACACCGTGAAAGCAGGTTATTTTAATTTTATTTATTTATTCAAACGCACAAAAGCTTGGTACAATATGGCACTAAGAAAGATGCGCCACACAATAATAATAAAACAACATAGATTAAAAGTAAAAATATAAGTAGAGAACAGATAAAGAACTTCATCTGGAAGGAAAACAGTCATACTTAACAAGTTCAAACAGTATTCATTAACTGTCATCGGGAAGGGAAGAAAGAAGAGAATTGCAACACGTTCGCCATTGATTAAGCTTCTTGGCCATATCCGATAACGTTTCGAGCCATTGATTCAAGCTATCTCGTGGACCCCAACCAGGGAGTTGTGGCACACCAACCGGTGCTAATCTAGCACACACATCCTTCATCCCACGACGCCACGCCATGGACTGACCACCCATCCGCCGTTTCCATCCCGTTCCAGGGTTAGCGAACAAAGACCTATGCGGAAGCCTCTGGGATGACACTCGCTGCACATGTCCAAGCCACCGGAGCCGGTGTTTCCAGATGACGACATTCGATGAATGGTGATCTCCACTGTTCACACACACGCCGCCGAACCTCAGAATTACTCACGCGATGATGCCATCGAACGCAAGCAATCCTGCGGAGACAGCGGTGATCGAACACGCAGAGTCGCCGCATATCCTCAGCTCGAAGAGGCCAGGTTTCACAGGGGTAGAGCAAGACAGCCCGCACCGAAGCATTGTATACCCAACCTTTGACAGCCAGGCTAACATCGCGACGGCGCCAGAGGTGGCCCAAGTTGATGTATGCCACCCTAGTCTTCATTATACGGTTGAAAATCTCAGCCGTCACCCCTTCGCCAGCACTCACACAACTACTCAGGTACACAAACTTATCAACAACGTCAAGCGGTTCACCTGCAAGATTGAGTGCAGGTACAGGCTCCTGCCAATCTTTTAACAGTACTTTGCACTTAGACGGTGAAAGCACATACCATACTTACAGACACTGATCGCCAACTGATTAAGTGCGATTTGGGAAGCCTGCATGCTATCGCACAGTCAGACGATATCGTCTGCATACTCGAGGTCGAAAAGTCTATCTCCAGGTAGCAGATATACACCACCTTCACGCACATCCTTCAGAGCTGACTCCAGAGTGTCACCGATGGCAAAGTTAAAGAGAAATGGAGAGGCTGGGCAACCCTGTCTAACCCCACTGTTGGTTGGGAACAGTGATGGTAGTTGGTTGTATGCCCTCACTCTACCCGAGGTGTTTCTGTGTAGGGCTTTCAAGATGTTAACAAATTGCTCAGGTACACCTCTCTCTAACAGACAGTTCCAGAGCACGGTTCTGTTCAACGAATCGACGAAGTCGGTTGATTCTTCGGGTACCTGGAACAGAAAGAGGGTTAGTGTTGCGTGACCGCAGAGCCCAGGAGACAACTGCTTGAGGCCGGTCACACACAGCCTGTATGAACTGGTTTCTCGGATTGGTTCTGTATTAGCAACTTACCGCCGGTTACAGAGCACCGTAGGGTAAGTCGGGAAGTACAAATATCGGGGTCAACCTTTTCTAACCCCTTCTCTGCAGAGTGGAGAGACAGCACAGTTGACATGCTGACCGTTTGAGGGAAACACATTACTGCTGTTACATCCCTGTTCCCCAGTAATACGAGTTCGCCCACGGATCCCAAGCATAGTGTTAAAAAAATTGTTACGCTATGCTGGTAACTGCTTTTAGTCTAATCGCTATCCTAAAAACGTTTCTGGCATAGTAGGACCCGAAGGAACATAATTTCCAGCCATTTTAGCTTGATGGGTTATTGCAATATGCAAGCCGGACCACCACGTCAAGGTAGTAGCTATCGATCGGGACACCACTGAATATAAACCACCACCCGCACGGTCATGAAGCTTATATCCTGTTGACTATAAGTAGAAGTATTGTTAATATGTCAAACTGTTGTATATCCGTACTTTATCGTAATATGATTGACAATACATGTTGTGTACATTCAATTGACGATATTAACTAACGGACTACCATTTCATCTCATTCATGTACCCCAATAGTTTTTTGATATAAATTTAATTTGCCTTTACTGGCTGTTAATATTCTGATAGTCATGGATTGATAAATATAAAGATAGAAGAAGTTATCGAAAACAACTGTTCACTCAAAATAATCTTGTTCTAATACCAATAAATTAAACTCATCTCAATCAACTTGAAAACCCTACTCTTTAGTAAGAGTAGGGTATAATACATACATACATATATTATTAACATTTTCTTCAAACAAACATTCACACACACACACACACAAAACCCATAAAGAAATCAAGTAAACAATCAGAAATTATTCAGGGTAAAAGTAAAAAAAATGACCAAAGTTATATAAAAAAGCAGCAGCACTGTTGAATTATTGTCTGTAAGCACTGATCACAGTGTGAAAGTAAGATTTCTGGTAAAGATAATGACTTTCTCCAAGGCAATTGAGTAGTTAACATTTTCAAAATATTTTTAATTCGGCTACTTGCTGGCACAGAGTAGGCAAATTCCACATCACCAAATTGCCATCACGTCCGATTGAACTTAGTTGTGAAGCCATTGACCTATCGCCTTTAAAAATTCGAATTTCGCTAGAAATTTTGGAAAAGGAAGGGTTAATAAATTTCTTAAAGTATATCGTGCACGTAATATCCACATCATGAAACTATGCACGATGTAATATGAACGGAAATACAATTCAGTCATAGAACAGTTATGCCACTAGAAATATCTGGTTCTTTATTAGTACTACGTTCCGCTTTTTCAACAGAGCCTCCTTTTATTGTTTCTGGTGTTACAAAAAACTGATGGCAAGTTCACCAATGTAAGCAAACCTCTAATATTGTAAATATAGAATGAAAAAGAAACCTGGATATAAACTTCTGACTTACACTGCTTTTTTATAGGTCAACATATGAGATTTATAGTAACCCATTCAATAGGTTAAAGAAAGCATATGACATGAATGACAGCAACTGAGTCTCTAAGGCAGTACTTTGCACAAAAGTGCAGAGGTTCAAGCCGCTACACTTCAGCACACGACACAATTTAGGAGAGGAAAATTCAGACAACAAAGAAATTACAACGAAAATGTATGGGAGGAAGAATCAGAATAGTCATGAGAATTCAGTGGATCTGGGAGTTAATAGAGTGAGTGAATCTCCATTATTGAGAACAACTCCCAGTCATGTCACCAACAGCCTCGAGTTACTGGTTGTTAGTGTCATGAGGACCCTGGTCAAGTAGTCCATACCAGCCTACGTGGTTCACTCAAGACAAGAGTTGTTGAAGACTTTATGAATTGAGACCACCTGTTTAGCTTGACCAATATTGAGCTTTTTCTACTTAATCGTACGTCGGCTTATATTGTTGGGTGAGGAAGGTGATGACTTGTTCTCCGTAAAACGTGTCCTAGCCATCTTCATCGACGTAGCTCCACAATCTAATCGATTGGTTTTCCTTCCTCATCTATCAATATACGCCAAACCTCAATGCAATCCACTATATTATTACACTGTAAGAATAAGATAGAACGCAAAGAGGTAGTCAGTCACTAATGAGTGTGAGAAGAGTATCCTAATACAGACATGAGATCTCTCTACTGGAATCGCATATTCCTTGATTGATCTTTCTAATCCTACAGACCAATGAAAGAAATGTCGAAGATTTTAATTGAAACTTCCCTGCTCTATTTTGGCCACTATTTCTTCATTTCTCGTATTGTTTTTTTTTGTACTTATCTTATTCTACTGACAAATGGTAACTTAAATTGACAGGCTACTGCATACGATGAGACGTATACATGTATTCCACGCTTTCCCTATCACACACAAACGATGCCCTACTACGGTAAATTTTCCAGCACAATCGCACTGGTAAACGAAAAACAATTATTTGAGTAAAATTTAGGCAAGACGATAAAAGCTGAACTTACTTAATACAATTTTGGTGGATTGTTGGTAAACGTGAACTAGTATTATCCGCTGTGGCCATACGATCGATATCCTGAAACTTCTTCATGGCTGTCAACTTCCCACCAAATCGTGATTCACCTTTGACATCCAACTGAAAAGAATCACAAGAAGGTACCCTTAACATAAAATGACACAAAATTGAATATCTGATACCAATGCAACTATAACATTCAGAGCAGATACAGTAAATAACTCAACCTTCAGTCAACTGTCAATAGATATTTAATGGAGTACAAAGATACATTCATGGAAAAAATTTCAAAACTTTCCTTCAGAGTAGTCAAATACTATCGATAACACCCATCTTTAACTATGTAGTACTTTAGGACTACTATGCATATTGATCTACTTGATTAATGAAGTATGCTCATAATTCTTATGGCTGTTTTGGAATTCAATTAGTTATATAATCAAGTCTTAATTTATGAGAAATATAGTGAGTACATATTCTGAATCTAAACTCTTCTACTTTCCTTTACTTCCCTAATGATAGTTTCCAAAGTACCGTTTCATAACATCGTGATAAACCAGATTCAATACACCTACTCATCATTAAAATTTCTGCATTATTTTACTTATGTAAACGTTGACTTTTGGGGGAAAAGAAATATGTGAAGAGAATAACAGCCAAACACAATACAAGCAAATAATACATGTTGATCTGTCAGTAGTAAAAAAGTTAACAACTATTCTCCTCCGTTGTTACTATCTCCAAAAGATAATGGTACAAAAGTAAAGGCCACAAAACGTTTCGATGAGCCTTTTCAATTATCTCACTTAAGACAAGCTATTATATAACACTGTTGGCTATTCGCAGCATATTTTAGGAAGCATATGGTTGGAAATCCTGTTGGCACGGAAACACAAACATCTGCACAACAGCGGATATGAACAATCTAATATTGCCAATAAATAACAGTAATCCATCCAGTGACCAATAATCTATGCATTTCAGATTTTTCATGTATATTTAAGAAGCAGTTCTATTTGCTTCAAACCACGAACGCATCGAGTTTGTCTTGTGAGTCGCTGATCAGCCCAACCATTGAGACAACTATAACTGTAACTCAATCTGTTCGTAATTTCGGCCTCACAAGCAAACACCAAGAGACTATTTCATAAGATATCACTTCGACCACTACTCAATTAGTGTCCTGAGCGTATGAGATAGGATACTTAATAAGTACACAGAAGTGTAAGCTTTATTCTTTGATTCGTATATGACATTGTAATATTTATCGTTTGTAATGATGACAATGGCCTAGAGTGAAAACAAACAAAATTCAAATAGACAAATTATTATGATGAAGTGTTTGAAATAAAATGAATTATCTATCCCATAAGTGATGGTTTATCCTAAAACCTATAGTAACTTTGGGAATTATCAACGTCAGGAAGCCTCTTAATTGCTTTTTTGGCGTCTTGGAAAAAGTAGCAAAACTAGCTTTTATGGAAATAGTCCACACAAAATCCAAGTACATTTAAGGAATTATAATAGTGGTATAACTTTATCATGGTTGCGCATTGAAAAGAGCGAATGTTACTGTTTCGTGTTCACCTATTCAGTTATTTTTTTGATAACTATTATAATTGAGTTTCAAGTCAGCATTATATACCTAGGCTTAAACCCAAGAGTATATACACTTTGTATACGACACTAGTGTTGGTTGCATTTTAATCTACGCATTTTTCCGAGGACGTGTACTCAGGCGTTACTGTTTTCTGCAACAAACAATTCACCTAAACCCAAGTTATTTTTGTTCGTCTGTTCTTTCTAACTTTCTCGTACCAACGTCAACCTGAACAGCTGCATGGATGCAACTCACACTTCCAACTTCATACAAGCAGGGAAATAGTAAATGAAAAGTTGCATGTGTGAAACGGCTTTCGGTTAATTATTCAACTAACTAGATTTCGAATAACAGAGAGGAAGTTAGTGCATGTCCGCGTAGATAACACTAAAAATGGTTAATGTTCACCTGGTGGATAGCCTCACAACCAGATTCTCCGAAATTGGACCGCCAGGGTACGTTCTCCTATTTTACACAACCTACGTAATGTTTGATTATGCACTGGGCAGATCAGATATCCTGTACACAGCAACAAATGATGATCATACATCATGGGGACAACTATGTTAAGATTATTCTAGCATTTTCGCGTTATTAGTTGTGTTGAGAAAGTGGGTGGGAGTCTAACTGAAGACGGGATAGTTTTCAGTAGTTTTAGACGTAAACTTTAGGTAGCTTGTTGGGAACTGTGTTTTGTTTGTTTGGTGTCAGTTTCGGAGGTTTTAAGATTAATCGTTAAAAACAGCTGTTATGGATATGGACAATTTCAATAGCATTTATTTCATTGCTAGTGGAAATTACCGCTATAAACCATAACATTGAATGCGAAAAATTTCGTCCATTCGTTAGAATTATAAATAACCTATTCAGTAAAGTTGGTGACAATGTGTTTAGTGTATTCAGCAATTGTGTGTACAGAAGTATGAATAAACTGGGTTTAAGATGATCTGTTTGGTTACACGTTGACGAATTGTGACGACATATGCTTTATCCTGAGCTTAAAATCGATAGTTCAGTTCGTAAAACCTGGGAAAATCCCAAATAGGCATCAAGGAGCAATTTTCATAAACGCATCACAGGTATTGCACCTCATTAAATTACCGGAATAATAGTAGTTATTAAGTTGAGTATGTTGAAAAACAGAATGATGTGGAATAATAGAACCTAGAGAGACTGAATAATAAACCACAATGAAGCTCAAATTATATGGGAAATGGTGATCATAAAAAATTAATAAGCATTAATAATTACAGAACATACTTGATGGATGAAAGTTATCGACTGATCACTATATCTAAATGCCATAGGACAGCAGTCATAGCCAGCCGCCACGAAGGTGGACGGTCCAATCCAAATGCAACTCACAAAAGGTAAAAAGTCAGTTCGAAGACGAGCAACAAAAGGTGTAGAACCTTTAGCATCATTAATGCTTGCATCAGCTACATATATTGTTGAATTGTGTTTCATCCAAGCTAGTTTACTTCCATCTGCTGAGAATGATACACTTAGTACCCAACCACCTAATTAAAAGCAAAATAAAACGTATGTGAAATCGGCAGGACCAGCTAGTGCCGAAAATCCCCAAAATGAAACAGTCTTCAAGAAATAAGGGCCTTAAGTAACTCAATGCAACAAACAGCTACGAGTAGTTCCGCCAGTCTACCTTTGCTTACAACTCAAATGCAAATGAATATGACAGTGAAATCGATCCGTCAACTCTAACCAAAATTAGGTTTGCCACATTGTTCGTCACGTATGCACATATTCTCGGACATATGACTGCCTCACCTTATCACAGAATTCAACTTCCTTCCAAAAGTTGAGCTACTATAATTGTACTAGTTAAAAATAATCTCCTTGATTATACATGTTGATGAAATACTATCTTTCGAATACGTTGAGTCCAAGTTAGACTCTAAACATTCATTCAATCAATGTCAAAGTTGGCACCACAGGACTCGCTTTTTACAACAGTGAGATGGGTTTTTGTCACTAATAGTGAATCGGTCACCGACGAAATCCAGGTCGATTTTAGAGTATGCATCCCGCAGCAACGAATCTAGACTGAAAAACTGAGTAATACTACAAGAAGCAACACAATAAGTGCGGTTCATTGCCGAGCACATGGTGGATATTTTTAGGGTCAATTTTAACAAGCTAACTAGGTGAGAAAGGTTGCCCTAATCGAGTTGGTTGAGCCCAGTTAACCCAGACTAAACAAAACCTAATGTAGGACTAGAATGGGAACGAATTAACGATTGTCAGACCGAAGCATGGCACCAATCCATTACAATCTTGACTGATCTGAACCATTTAAGTCAGTATAGACTGCTCGTTAATCTCTGTAGAATCTGTTGACCAAAAATAATTTAGCGCTTGCAATTATGTTCAAATTTCTCTACACATATTTAATACCTAGGGAGGGATATATTTAATAGACTTTTAGGTTGTACGTAGATGAGGAGAAACCAACCAGATAAATAATGGCTTCATACGACTCTGCACAAACATTTGTTTTCACTTTGAAGGGGAATAAGTGTACGAAGAACCATAGTGAGCAGAAGCTTGGATCTTTTTGCAATATATAGCCCACCCACTCACCCTTATCAATCTTCGAAATTCAGAACGTCTTTATTCACCTTGCTTCACTCATTGTTTTCCTATCCATATACTTATTCGCCATTATTCTATTTTTGAGGTATTTGAGTCAATGCACTCCTATGTTAATTTTATACTTGTATAAATACCCGATTAGTGCATTAAAGTACATTATCTGTCGGCTAGACTAAGTGTATAATGAGTGATTCTCCTCTGCAACCCATCTCCCAATCATACAAGAGTAAATATATGTTACTGGACGTGCAAAAGTAAAAAATTCAAGAAAATATTACCGAGAATAAAGTGTGTCAGTTGGTGTTAAACATTGTTTAGGTGGTAAATTAAAACCCAAGGTGGATATATATATATAACAGGAACGAAGTTACACTTCAGCCACCGACAAAACTCTAAACGACTTAATCTCCTAACGTCAGGTCTCTTTTCATTTCATACTATGAAAACGGACTTTATGAATACGAGGTCACAAATTTGCTGTCATTTACACAAACAAAAACAACTTATTAGAATATATCTATTTGAGACCATTTAGCGACTGGCACTATAATTATTTGTATTTCCAACCTATTCTCCCTCTTTATGGCTGATTACCTGGACTATTTCGATGCTAACAACCTATACATAAAGTACAATACAAAGACAAGGCCACCCTGCAATTATACTACGTGAAAGCTCACCTTCTCCATCGTAGTGGTCGAACAATACACTACCAAGAGGAGCATGTTTGCCCCACACTGAATCCGGAGGACCAGATTTTGTATAAGCTGAGAATATCCTTACATGGAAGTCACTTGATCCACAGGCAATAAGAACATTATTTGGGTGCCAATCAACGCAAAGCACAGTAGAGCGTATGGGCTTTTTTATCTTCTTGCTAAGCCACCAATTGTTCTCTTCATCAAAGCAGCATACAGCTAGAAGTCTAGAACCACTTCCAACTGCGAAACGATCTTCTAATGGAGACCATTTTACGCAAACTGCAGCTCTATCAATCTGCAAAACATTTCAACTAAAATTCAACGTTTTGTCGAGGAAACTTACCGAGAGAATAACCACAGTAGGCTTCCATTTGTCTCCTTGTTTATTCCACACATAAGCATTGCGGTCAGCGGAACAAGAAACAATCCTGTTAGTTTGTGGTGCCCAGTCTATGCTTGTAACTACAGCACTATGTTCCCGAAGAACGTCGATCACTTGATATCTCCCACTGGGAGATTTGGGAACACTCAGCAAATAAACGTCACTCGTATTAACGGAGAGAGCCAATTCCGTGCCGTCGCCATTAAAAGCATGACTAACGAGCGAATCGTTACCTAAATTATGCGACTGAGCCATTGTGGCGCAAAACACGGAATTTGCCGCGTCATCAAGAATTCAGTTCCAGCAACACATAATCAGAAATGAAAATTCCTATCAGTCTACATGTTACACAATTTTATCAAAAACTATTGACAAAAAAAATTTACCGAGCGAAATTTCCATTAACATACCGGATAAGTCCAGCCAGTAATACTGGGCTTCTTGTTGTATGCTGCTTTGATGAAGAGAACAGTTGGTGGTTTAGAGGTTGACGGAATTCTCTTACACAGCCTTCAACTTATTAGTTAGTCCAGAACGGGTTTTCTTAGGAGGCACAACAAAAGATTCGGTAGCTGTCGCTGTGCTAGTGACTTCATCGAGGTCTACACGATCTTCGGTTACTTGTGGATTATGGGGTACGTTGAGCTCTATGCTAATAGGATTACCCTCCAAGTAAGCCGGTTTCAAAGGGTCAATGCTGACGGTGTCCTCGCGGCCTTTTTTGTCCAAGACAAAGAATTTATCAGAACGTTTAATTACTTTGTAAGGTCCGTCGTATAGAGGTTCCAGTGGTCTGAGCACAGAGTCGCGACGAACAAATACATGTGAAGAAGTTTTTAAACACGGACGAACGAAAACATCAATGGACTGTGGACGAAGGGGAGCAGGTTTAACTGAACGCATTGCGTTTGTAAGCCTGCTGACGTATGAAGCGTGATCTACCACTGGTGGGAAGCTGGAGGGAGAAACAAATTCACCAGGCAGTCGTAGTGTCGTGCCATATTCTAGCTCGGCGCTAGTACAACCAACATCGGTTTTCAAGGCGTTTCGTATCCCTAGGAGAACTAACGGAAGGGATTCAGTTCAATGGGTGGTGTTTGCAGCTGACAGACCAGCTTTCAGCTGTCTGTGTAGACGTTCTACCATACCATTAGATTGAGGATGGTAGGCTGTTGTTCGAAATCGCATGCAACCTATGATTTTAGTCAGGGCGAAGAATAAGCCACTTTCGAATTGCCGCCCGCTATCAGTTGTTATGGAAGATGGGCATCCGAAGTTAGCGATCCATCTTTCTACAAAGACGCGTGCGACTGTTTCAGCAGATACGTCCTTGATGGGTACTGCTTCAGGCCATCGTGTGAAACGATCAATGCAGGTTAAAATATAGGTATATCCATGGGATTCCGGAAAGGGTCCAATCAAATATATATTGACGTGTTCAAAACGAGCGTCAGGGAGAAGAAAGGTGCCAAGTGGGCTTTTGATGTGTCCTATTAACTTGCACTTTTGACGAGCTAAGCAGGTTTGTGCCCATTCCCTTACTTCTTTATTAATACCAGGCCAACAAAACCGACTAGTTACGAGCTTGACCGTAGTTCGAATACCTGGGTGAGATAAGCCATGCAACGTATTGAAGACGTTACGGCGATAACTTTTAGGCACGATGGGGCGAGGAGTACTCGTGGAAATGTCGCATAGAATAGTATCTCTCCCCATACCTGAGGGTTTCTCAACTAATTGTAGAGTTGTTTTCCACAACTCATGTTGAAGCTCGGTATCTTATTTTTGAAGACGAGCCAGTTTTACATGGTCTATGCCGTCAAATTGGGTGAGGGAACAAATGCGCGACTATGCATCTGACACAGTGTTGTTCACTCCGGATACATGGAGAATATCTGATGTAAACTGTGAAACGTAATCTAGTTGTCGTGATTCCCTGGGTGAATACTTATCTGAAGGTGAGTTCAGAGAGTACGTCAGAGGTTTGTGATCAGTAATAATTATGAATTCACGACCCTCCACTTAATGCAGAAAATGACGTATAGCACAATACAAAGCCAGAAGTTCTCTGACGAATGTGCTTTACTTCGTTTCAGCTAATTGAAGGCGCCTGGAGAAAAAGGCGAGTGGTTGCCACTATTTGTTAACCAGCCGTGGTAGAACTGCGCCGATTGCAGTGTTTGATGCATCAACCGAGATACTTAACGGTGCCGTCGGATCGTCATACAACAGAAGTGTGGCATCCGCAATAGCTTTTTTAACCTGAGTAAAAGCATTTCAAGCAAACGTGTCAAGCTCGATGGATTTGTTATTCCCTCGAAGAGGGTCTGTCAGTGGCACAATTAGGAATAGACCGCCGGTAATAACTTACCAAGCCACTGAAAGTGCGCAGACTTTTCACTGTCTGTGGCTCTGAAAAGCTCAGTATCACCTAAACGTTACTAGCAAGTGGACGAATGCCCTTGCAGTCAATAGTGTGATTCAGGAAGTCGAGTGAGTCAACACCGATTTGACACTTTTGAACATTGATGGTAACACCATGTTGGCGTGACCTTTCAAATGCCAAGTCCAAGTGCCTAAGGTGAGTTTCCTTGTCCGGACTGGTAATCAGGCAGTCAGAAGACAAATTTCGCGAGATGATATCATTTCGTAGTTTCTTAACAACCGCTTTACAACTAACATGGTTAACAATGATAAAATAAAGTTCATGAAAATTACTCAGTTAAATAAAAACAAAAGTACATACTAATGACCAATCATATAAAGATAGGTCATGCAGTCCAGGGTAGGCGAAGATTGAAGTCTATTGATTTTATCAAAGGGACTAATTGTTTTAATCAGGCAGTCGTCTAAGTATGCGTTTACAAAGTCGAGACCGCGAAATACTTCGTCAATGAAGCGCTGGAATGTTTGGGCTGCATTCCGGAGACCGAATGGCATACGTAGAAATTCAAAAAGTCCAAAAGGGATATCTTCTTTTGCCATCAGGATTTGGTTATAAGCTTTAACAAAGTCGATTTTAGAGAATATAGCCACGCCAGATAAGGCTGCCGTTAAGTCGTGAACATGAGGCAACGGGTAGCAATCAGGGGTTGTATTGGCATTCACTCTCCAGCAATCACCGGTGGGTCGCCAATCGTTGCTATCCTTTTTCGGAACCATATGAAGTGAGGATGCCCATGGGCTATTCGAAGGTCGAATGATGCCAAGGGTAAACATATGGTCAAATTCACCCCTAGAGATTCTCAGTTTGTCAGGAGCCAGTCGTCGTGCTTTAGATGTCACAGGTTGTCCTGTGGTAATGATGTGGTGCATAACATTGCTGGTTATGCACGGTAGGTCGTTCGACGGGCAATTAAACCGTTAATGCCCAGCTATTGCTACGCTGGTCCTTACGCTGTCCCTCGAAGATTTTCAGGAACGCTTAGTATTAACCGACGCAAAAACCAAAACACTGTTTGTCGACTCAAGAATTCTTTATTCTAACACCAACATATAACCAGCAATACTGGCATTACAGACAAAGGTCTAAGAACAAATATTACCACAATACTTCACGATATTACTTCTGACAGTTTTTTGATCTTCTTTCTGAACAGCGTCCGATGAGACGATGACTGGTGTATTGATGCCTCCACGTAGATATGGGGAAGTTGGGTTTGAGCAAACAAACATGAATTGATCGTTCAATCTTCAACTACATTGACAGGGACTTCTGACGATGGTAGAAGGAATTAGAAGGCATGTTTGACCTTAGTATCTGCTGGATGAAGTTGCATAACTCTATCACCGCAGTGTCCTTACTCAAAGTCTGTTTGGTCACTGAGCATATTTCAGGAACTGACCGTTTAGTTATTTCTAGAATTTTATCTGCAGAAACAGCTAATTCGTCTATAATAATACCCTGAATTGTCACCAGCACAGTCTGTACGGACTGTGGCAGTTTGGATAAGAAGAGTTCTCTGAAAAGTCCCTCATCGAACTGACTTTGGCCAATAGCCTCTCTCATTCTTGCTGGAATGCTTACGGCTGACTAATCCCATAACTCGATGTTACGAAATAATTCGTCTAGACGCTGTCGATCCGTGAGAACGTTTCTCCTTAGGAGGGATGCTTTGAGCAACTCGTAAGAGTTACTGCACAGTTACGCACTTGCTGAATTCCCGCTGTAGGGCGTGAATAACTGCAAGTAACTGTGAACGTTGACCGGTTACCTCACGCTCACAAAAATCTGCTTCAGCTATCTGAAACAACGTTTCAGCATCATCTGGCCAGTGTGGTACGACCTAATTGTTTTTAGGAGTTGAGCAAATACGAATGATCTTGGGACTAGGATCATTCATGGCGAAAAGTACAGTACAAGACAGTACAAGAACAAATACAAAAGGGAACGAAATCACCAAGTTTATCTGCATATTTAGCGAAGATGAGGTTAGCGGTTGGGCTCACCAGTTTATAGGCTGACGGTATTGACGTTCGCGAATTGTACGGAGTATACTGACGCAAGATCTTATACCAACAACTTCTATAGTATTCGTTTCTCGTGGACCAAAGGCAAAACAAAACAAGTGAATTGGTTGTCCAAATTACGAGATATATTTCGGGACCAAAACGGATTGCGAGTTGATTGCTTAATTGGCTAGTGATCGTGCACGAACGTGACACAACGGAGTGCCAAATGGTATGGATGCTTGACCGGAAGCCTTCAGCTAAACAAGTCAACTTAAACAGTGAGAGTCAGCATTCAATGTTCAGTGATGATCGCTGTGGTCAAAAGTTCGGGGAATCATTTACCACTACGTATTCTTTCTCATTATCTTTCCCCACTTCGTTCATTTCATACATAGATTATTTCACGATAAACTATTTCACCACATTCTTATCACCTTTTTAATTCATACTTTCCGTACCTGACAATCAGAAAATCCGTTTAACAACCCTGAACTAGTTTGTCAGTTTTCCTTCTCCACGAGGTGTGAATCTATTAGAGTAGTCATCATCATTATCTCCCATTTCACAATATTTTGTGAATTCATCACATAAATACTATTTATTTTGTAACCATATAATATATCTTTAATTTTACTTATGATTGGCTATTATTGTAATTAGGGGTTAGAACCAAATTCATCAATTAAGCTGTACATTCGTGTATATATAGTGTAGGAATAAGCTTGTGGTGGACCTTTTACTCTGTTAGCTTAGTTACCCAAATTCAAATGGAAAATAAAGTACCAAATCAGTTTAGTTACGGGAAGAATGTATTAAAGTTTGGTTACTTGGGTTTACAAAGATCCAAAGTCCACAATAAACGTAATAGACTCCAGGTGCTGCGGGAAGACTGCTCCAGTACTAATTCTCCAATGTTGACGTTGCCGGAGGTCGACCAAAGTACGTAGGAAGAACTACGGTGCTCCTGCAAAAATTTGAGATAGAAAGCAGGTGATTAAAATTGATCGACGGCAGTTGAGATGGTGGAGAAGACGGAGAGTCGAAGGCAGAACTATATATTTATTCAAAACCCGAGGTAAAGTTCAAAGTACAGAGTTTATGGTTAAAACAAAGTAGTGTACAATATGTTCATTATTTACATAGTAGTAAAATTTGGATAAGTTTATTTTTGAGGACTCCACAGGGCTCCCCCTCTTAGAGGTCCGGAGGACCATCAGTACTGTCCTCGTGGACGATTACATGAATATAAGCAATATAAATAAGGGACAATGTCAACAATAAGGATAACAAAAAATAACATCAACAACAATAAGGATACAAAGTTAGATCAGGATGTATGGCATGCATCCGTGTCGTATAAAGTTTAGCACATACAAGCACATACAGGAATTTAAAAAAAATCAAAACTTGTTATAATTTTAAATAAAAAATTTATGTACATAATAAACCATGACATGTTCGTTAACATTTGTGAAATTCATATATAAATAGATATATACATATACTTGGTGAATGCGTGTGCTTGCAGTACAGTTGACGAACAGCAAATAATAATACTAATAAATATTAATGGTTATAATGAAATGAATGTTAACAACAATAGTAATGAGAAGAATGTCTAAATGAGGTTAACGTTTATGTCAGTCAATAAAATGAACATAGCGGGCAGGTTTACAGATCTGCCGTCCACTGCGTGTCTGTACAGGGGGAAGAGTGAAGAGCGGGAGAGTTGGAGTTGCATTGACTTTCTGATTGTTTATTGGTGTCGGCGTTGCTAGTGTTTCATATTCGCTGTCGGTGTACGCTGGTTTAAGACGGTCGATAGAAACAGTCTCCGGTTTACCATGTTTGTTCAGCGTGAAGTATTTATCGGTGCGTTTAAGTACTAGAAAAGGACCTTCATATGGATGCTGTAAACCTTTTCTAATGGCATCGACGCGAACAAATACAAATTTGCTAGTGAGTAGATTCTTATTAACTTGAGCTTTCTGAAGTGATTGGCGAGGGGCTACTGGTCGAAGCTGGAGCATTTGCTGGGTAAGGCGGTTGGTGAAGTCGGAGATATTTACTTCAGTTGAATCATTAGACGGAACTAACTGACCAGGCAATGTGAGGGTAGTACCATACACAAGTTGAGCTGGTGTACATCCCAAATCTTCTTTTACAGTTGATCGGATACTGAGAAGAACTAATGGTAGGTGTTCACTCCACTTAGATGAGTCAGCTTGTGCCATAAGCGAGCTTTTCAGTTGTCGATGGAAACGTTCCACCAGACCATTCGCTGCAGGATGATAAGCTGTAGTGGAGATATGGTTCACTCCAAGGAGTCTCGTAAACTCTCGAAACAGAGTTGATTGAAATTGAGCTCCTCGGTCTGTTGTAATAGTTGTGGGTACTCCGTAGTTTGACACCCAGCGATCTAAGAAAACCAAAGCGATATTTTCTGCAGATATATCGTTGAGTGGACAAGCAATAGCCCATCGGGTAAATCGATCAATCGCAGTAAGTATATGAGTAAATCCTCTGGATGGCGGTAATGGTCCAATAATATCTATATGAACGTGTTGAAATCGTTTATCCGGTAAATTGAACTGTTTTGGAGGTGTGACGGTATGATGATGTACCTTGGATCTTTGACATTGCAAGCATTGTCGGGCCCATTTCCGAATATCGGAGTTCATCTTGGGCCAAACAAAACGCTCGCTGATTAACTTGACCGTAGCACGCACTCCAGGATGAGACAATGAATGTAGATGTTCAAACAAAGGTTTTCGACAACTTAGTGGAACAAAAGGTCTATGAACGCCCGTTGAAACGTCGCAGACGATAGTTGTATCAGACAGGGGAATAGGTACATCCTGCAACTGTAGGGAGGAGTTTCGTCTACAAGTATGGAGTTCGGCGTCATTTTTCTGCAGCTTGGCAATATTGTCTAAGCTAATATCTATCGAAGATAGGTGATTAACGTCACATCGAGACAAGGAATCGGCTACGATATTGGAATCTCCTTTGATGAACTGGATGTCTGTTGAGAATTGTGAGATGTAATCCAGTTGTCTGGCTTCTCTCGGAGAGTGTCTGTCCAACGAAGTGGTGAAAGCATAACAAAGAGGCTTATGGTCGGTTAAGATAGTAAAATGTCGACCTTGTAGTAAGAAGCTGAAATGTTTCACTGCTAGGTAGATGGCTAACAGTTCTCTGCCAAAAGTGCTGTAACGAGTTTGCGCAGGTTCCAACTTTTTGGAGAAGAAAGCAAGTGGAGTGATGTCATTATTGAACTTTTGTTGTAAAACTGCTCCCACTGCTACCTGCGATGCATCTGTACATAAAATGAGTGAAGCTTCTGGGTTGATATGAGATAACATTACAACGTTGGATAAGGCATCTTTTGCATTATTAAATGCTGCTTTTGCTTCTTCAGACCACTGAAATTTCTTCGAATTGCATCTAAGTAGGTCGGTCAGTGGCTGAACTATGGAGGCACATGATGGAATAAAACGTCGGTAGAAGTTGAACATCCCGAGAAAACGTCTAAGTTTCTTTAAGGAATCAGGTTCGGGAAAGTTCTTAATAGTTTTTATCTTATCTTCGGTAGGTCTGATGCCTTCGGCAGTTATTCGATGTCCTAAGAATTCAATGGAAGGGGAACCAAAAATACATTTCTTTGGATTGATAACAACTCCAAATTGTTCAAACCTTTGAAATAACAAGCTTAAGTGTTGCATATGTTCTTCCATCGATGAGCTGGCAATTAAGACATCGTCGATATATACAAAGACGAAATCAAGACCTTGGGTAACTTGGTCCATAAAACGCTGAAATGTTTGAGCAGCATTCTTTAGTCCGAAAGGCATTCTCAAGAATTCGAATAATCCAAAAGGCGTAATAATTGCTGTTTTTGCAATGTCTTCTGGAGCGACTGGTATTTGATGATATGCCCTGACCAAGTCAACTTTAGTAAAAATGGTCTTTCCATGTAAGGTCAAGGAGAAGTCGTGGAGATGAGGTATAGGATAACGATCTGGGACCGTAGCGTTATTCAAAGCGCGATAATCTCCACATGGTCGCCAGTCATGATTAGTTTTAGGTACCATGTGCAAAGGTGAAGACCATGGGCTGTTAGATGGTCGTATGATACCTAGCTGCATCATATGTTCAAATTCCGACTTAGCTGCTGCTAGTTTATCGGGTGGTAACCGTCGTGGACGTGCCTTCACAGGTTGTCCTGTTGTGATGATCTTATGCGTAACTGTATGAGATATATCTTCGACGTTGTATGATGGTTTAAGGATTTTAGGAAATCGTTGCAATAAAGCAGAGAACATTTCACTCTCCGGCTTTTCTATACAGATGCTATGAACAGAGTAGTCACATGTAATACCATGGATCTTGAGTTGGGTGCAATTGTCAACCAGTTTTTTCTTGCTGATATCAACCAACAGATTGAAGTGACTTAGGAAGTCTGCACCTAGTATAGCGTGACGTACGTCAGCTACTATGAAGATCCATGTGAAACGTCGGCGTAGTCCTAAGTTTAAAATCATTGACTGTTCGCCATACGTCTGTATGTTGGTTTGGTTGGCAGCACGAAGTGAAAGTTTTCCAGGTATTTTGGCTGATCGCCTGGATAGTGAGGGGGGAATAACACTGACCTCGGCGCCTGTATCTACCAGGAATAATGTGCCGGTAGTCAAATCCCTCACATAGAAAAGGCGACTGGGGTGATTGCCATTAACAGCCGTCGCCATTACTGTCTGGCTGGGGAGTTTCCCTGAAATGAGTTACTACTGTTGTACATACACGGTCGAAGACACTTCAGGGCATTATGCCCATACCTCCTATGATACCAACAAATGTTACGGCTTTGGGACGGTGTTCTAGAACGTCGTCTAGATCTTGATCGCCGTTGCTTAGATACCGTATGTGACTGGTTCCTTTGTGCTCGAAGCTCGGACACTTCCAGTCGTAAGTCTTGCATTTGAGATGTTAACTGGGAAAGTAACCAAAACAGTGGTGCGTCCTTCATAGATGTGGAATCCGGCCAGGCGGTAACAGGAGAGTTCTGTGTCGCCTCGCCTTTATGAAGTTCTTCGGGAATAGTGGTAGGTTTATATGGAGCCATTGTCAAAAAAATATTTAAGTATAGAGATATACAGAATACCAAAACTTATGACAACAAAAATTAAAGCAATGTGAGTTTAAAAGACCGAAATGACAACAAAAATATTCAAAACGAGTTAACTATCGAAACAAAAAGGTTCGAAAACGGGTTATCCATAAAAAAAGGTTCGAAACGGGTTCACCAATTATTGTGGTGGACCTTTTACTCTGTTAGCTTAGTTACCCAAATTCAAATGGAAAATAAAGTACCAAATCAGTTTAGTTACGGGAAGAATGTATTAAAGTTTGGTTACTTGGGTTTACAAAGATCCAAAGTCCACAATAAACGTAATAGACTCCAGGTGCTGCGGGAAGACTGCTCCAGTACTAATTCTCCAATGTTGACGTTGCCGGAGGTCGACCAAAGTACGTAGGAAGAACTACGGTGCTCCTGCAAAAATTTGAGATAGAAAGCAGGTGATTAAAATTGATCGACGGCAGTTGAGATGGTGGAGAAGACGGAGAGTCGAAAGCAGAACTATATATTTATTCAAAACCCGAGGTAAAGTTCAAAGTACAGAGTTAATGGTTAAAACAAAGTAGTGTACAATATGTTCATTATTTACATAGTAATAAAATTTGGATAAGTTTATTTTTGAGGACTCCACAAGCTCTCCTCACTATCGCTACTTACAGTACGGAGCATAGGCCTCACTATAGTTAAAAAATAAGTGATTTAATGTGAACTTTATGCGTCTTAATATATACGAAATAAAAAACTTACAAAAAGATAACAACATAAATGCAACTGTCCTTCAAGGAAGGACAAAACATGCCAAACAATACTGATGTGTGGAACTAAACGGCCAGTGAATTACATTTATCTACATATAAGAAATAGAATAAAATACTCATCCAAGGTCAACCACCAGTGGTGGGAGTTTACATTCGAACAACCAACATTTATATGACAATCACCGGACACAATGTCAGGTCATACAGATTGATTGTCTGCCAAAAGTTCGTCTGTCATGCTTAACATATACTACATCAGTAAGAAAGTTCCGGAACTAATTCCCCTCTAGAGGCAAATTAACACCATTACAGATAGAGACTAGAACGTAAAATTAAACAAATACACAAGAGGATCGAATAAAACATTGTATGATCCTGATTGCTGAGGAAACTGACATTCTGTTCAGTTACGGATTGCATCTGAAATTTCTACCTATTCTCTTATTACTAAAATAAAAATACTGTATTCCATAGCTTCATCATCTGGTTCTACAGTTATGTATCCATAATAATAATAATAATAATAATAATAATAATAATAATAATAATAAAGATTGATTGGTATTGACAACGTCTGTAGTTTTTTAAAGGTGATATCGATTCATTAACATCAGAATTCCAAAGGTTATTTGCAAATAGATTGTCGATAGATTATAGTCCGAAACATGTATGTTTATGTGTCTGGGTCGTAATATGTATAATTGTAACATCAAATTAAACACCAATATTACTAAGTAAGTGATTAAGAATGACAACGAATATATAGTAGCGAATTCTCACGAATCATGTTCATATTGAATTCTGTTCATACTGGTTACAAACTTTATATGGATGAATGATCATGTGAAGGACTAGAGGAAAAAAAATTTGGGGTAGAAGGTTGTGTGTTGAGTCAGTGTGTAAGTTAACAGGTACGTTCAGACAGGAAAACAAAAGGTTCCTTACTGTAAGTATAATAACGAGGTGTAGATATCCAGAAAAGAAACACATGACATGAGAGACCTCTATATATATACGCCTTCGATAAAAAGAAAGACACACCTAATGACATCACTACTCACAAGTTAAGAAAATCCATTCAGACGATTTTACATACCGGTAAACTACAAATCTTATTTTCTACACCATAGGTTTTGATACATCGAGTGAAAGATGAAGTACCTAGACTAGCTACATCTTCTTGTATCTGTGGTGGACCTTTTCACTCTGTTAGCTTAGTTACCCAAATTCAAGTAGAAAATAAAATACCAAATGAGTTTAGTTACGGGAAGAATGTATTAAAGTTTGATTACTTGAGTTTACAAAGGTCCACAGTCCACAATAAACGTAATAGACTCCAGGTGCTGCGGAAAGACTGCTCCAGTAGTAATTCTCCAATGTTAACGTTGCCGGAGGTCGACCAAAGTACGTAGGAAGAAACTACGGTGCTCCTGCAAAAATCAGAGATAGAAAGCAGGTGATTAGGATTGATCGACGGCAGTTGAGATGGTGGAGAAGACGGAGAGTCGAAGGCACAGCTGTATATTTATTCAAAACCCGAGGTAAAGTCAAAGTACAGAGTTTCTGGTTAAAACAAAGTGGTGTACAATATGTTCATTATTTACATAGTAGTAAAATTTGGATAAGTTTCTTTTTGAGGACTCCACAGGGCTCCCCCTCTTAGAGGTCCGGAGGACCATCAGTACTGCCCTCGTGGACGATTACATGAATATAAGCAACATAAATAAGGGATAATGTCAACAATATGGATAACAAAAAATAACAACAATAAGGATACAAAGTTAGATCAGGATGTATGGAATGCATCCGTGTCGTATAAAGTTTAGCACATACAAGCACATACAGGAATTTAAAAAAAAATCAAAACTTGTTATAATTTTAAATAAAAATTTATGTACATAATAAACCATGACATGTTTGTTAACATTTGTGAAATTCATATATAAATAGATATACACATATACGTGGTGAATGCGTGTGCTTGCAGTACAGTTGACGAACAGCAAATAATAATACTAATAAATATTAATGGTTATAATGAAGTGAATGTTAACAACAATAGTAATGAGAAGTATGTCTAAATGAGGTTAACGTTTATGTCAGTCAATGAAATGAACATAGCGGGCAGGTTTACAGATCTGCCGCCCACTGCGTGTCTGTACAGGGGGAAGAGTGAAGAGCGGGAGAGTTGGAGTTGCATTGACTTGCTGATTGTTTATTGGTGTCGGCGTTGCTAGTGTTTCATGTTCGCTGTCGGTGTACGCTGGTTTAAGACGGTCGATAGAAACAGTCTCCGGTTTACCATGTTTGTTCAGCGTGAAGTATTTTTCGGTGCGTTTAAGTACTAGAAAAGGACCTTCATATGGATGTTGTAGACCTTTTCTAATGGCATCGACGCGAACAAATACAAATTTGCTAGTGAGTAGGTTCTTATTTACTTGAGCTTTCTGAAGTGATTGGCGAGGGGCTACTGGTCTAAGCTGAAGCATATGCTGGGTAAGGCGGTTGGTGAAGTCGGAGATATTTACTTCAGTTGAATCATTAGACGGAACTAACTGACCAGGCAATGTGAGGGTAGTACCATACACAAGTTGAGCTGGTGTACATCCCAAATCTTCTTTTACAGTTGATCGGATACTGAGAAGAACTAATGGTAGGTGTTCACTCCACTTAGATGAGTCAGCTTGTGCCATAAGCGAGCTTTTCAGTTGTCGATGGAAACGTTCCACCAGACCATTCGCTGCAGGATGATAAGCTGTAGTGGAGATATGGTTCACTCCAAGGAGTCTCGTAAACTCTCGAAACAGAGTTGATTGAAATTGAGCTCCTCGGTCTGTTGTAATAGTTGTGGGTACTCCGTAGTTTGACACCCAGCGATCTAAGAAAACCAAAGCGATATTTTCTGCAGATATATCGTTGAGTGGACAAGCAATAGCCCATCGGGTAAATCGATCAATCGCAGTAAGTATATGAGTAAATCCTCTGGATGGCGGTAATGGTCCAACAACATCTATATGAACGTGTTGAAATCGTTTATCGGGTAAATTGAACTGTTTTGGAGGTGTGACGGTGTGATGATGTACCTTGGATCTTTGACATTGCAAGCATTGGCGGGCCCATTTCCGAATATCGGAGTTCATCTTGGGCCAAACAAAACGCTCGCTGATCAACTTGACTGTAGCACGCACTCCAGGATGAGACAATGAATGTAGATGTTCAAACAAAGTTTTTCGACAACTTAGTGGAACAAAAGGTCTATGAACTCCCGTTGAAACGTCGCAGACGATAGTTGTATCAGACAGGGGAATAGGTACATCCTGCAACTGTAGGGAGGAGTTTCGTCTACAAGTATGGAGTTCGGCGTCATTTTTCTGCAGCTTGGCAATATTGTCTAAGCTAATATCTATCGAAGATAGGTGATTAACGTCACATCGAGACAAAGAATCGGCTACGATATTAGAATCTCCTTTGATGAACTGGATGTCTGTTGAGAATTGTGAGATGTAATCCAGTTGTCTGGCTTCTCTCGGAGAGTGTCTGTCCAACGAAGTGGTGAAAGCATAACAAAGAGGCTTATGGTCGGTTAAGATAGTAAAATGTCGACCTTGTAGTAAGAAGCTGAAATGTTTCACTGCTAGGTAGATGGCTAACAGTTCTCTGCCAAAGGTACTGTAACGAGTTTGCGCAGGTTCCAACTTTTTGGAGAAGAAAGCAAGTGGAGTGGTGTCATTATTGAACTTTTGTTGTAAAACTGCTCCCACTGCTACCTGCGATGCATCTGTACATAAAATGAGTGAAGCTTCTGGGTTGATGTGAGATAACATTACGACGTTGGATAAGGCATCTTTTGCATTATTAAATGCTGCTTTTGCTTCTTCAGACCACTGAAATTTCTTCGAATTGCATCTAAGTAGGTCGGTCAGTGGTTGAACTATGGAGGCACATGATGGAATAAAACGTCGGTAGAAGTTGAACATCCCGAGAAAACGTCTAAGTTTCTTTAAGGAATCAGGTTCGGGAAAGTTCTTAATAGTTTCTATCTTATCTTCGGTAGGTCTGATGCCTTCAGCAGTTATTCGATGTCCTAAGAATTCAATGGAAGGGGAACCAAAAATACATTTCTTTGGATTGATAACAACTCCAAATTGTTCAAACCTTTGAAATAACAGGCTTAAGTGTTGCATATGTTCTTCCATCGATGAGCTGGCAATTAAGACATCGTCGATATATACAAAGACGAAATCAAGACCTTGGGTAACTTGGTCCATAAAACGCTGAAATGTTTGAGCAGCATTCTTTAGTCCGAAAGGCATTCTCAAGAATTCGAATAATCCAAAAGGCGTAATAATTGCTGTTTTTGCAATGTCTTCTGGAGCGACTGGTATTTGATGATATGCCCTGACCAAGTCAACTTTGGTAAAAACGGTCTTTCCATGTAAGTTCAAGGAGAAGTCGTGGAGATGAGGTATAGGATAACGATCTGGGACCGTAGCGTTATTCAAAGCGCGATAATCTCCACATGGTCGCCAGTCATGATTAGTTTTAGGTACCATGTGCAGAGGTGAAGACCATGGGCTGTTAGATGGTCGTATGATACCTAGCTGCATCATATGTTCAAATTCCGACTTAGCTGCTGCTAGTTTATCGGGTGGTAACCGTCGTGGACGTGCCTTCACAGGTTGTCCTGTTGTGATGATCTTATGCGTAACTGTATGAGATATATCTTCAACGTTGTATGATGGTTTAAGGATTTTAGGAAATCGTTTCAATAAAGCAGAGAACATTTCACTCTCCGGCTTTTCTATACAGATGCTATGAACCGAGTAGTCACATGTAATACCATGGATCTTGAGTTGGGTGCAATTGTCAACCAGTTTTTTCTTGCTGATATCAACTAACAGATTGAAGTGACTTAGGAAGTCTGCACCTAGTATAGCGTGACGTACGTCAGCTACTATGAAGATCCATGTGAAACGTCGGCGTAGTCCTAAATTTAAAATCATTGACTGTTCGCCATACGTCTGTATGTTGGTTTGGTTGGCAGCACGAAGTGAAAGTTTTCCAGGTATTTTGGCTGATCGCCTGGATAGTGAGGGGGGAATAACACTGACCTCGGCGCCTGTATCTACCAGGAATAATGTGCCGGTAGTCAAATCCCTCACATAGAAAAGGCGACTGGGGTGATTGCCATTAACAGCCGTCGCCATTACTGTCTGGCTGGGGAGTTTCCCTGAGATGAGTTACTACTGTTGTACATACACGGTCGAATACACTTCAGGGCATTATGCCCATACCTCCTATGATACCAACAAATGTTACGGCTTTGAGACGGTGTTCTAGAACGTCGTCTAGATCTTGATCGCCGTTGCTTGGATACCGTATGTGACTGGTTCCTTTGTGCTCGAAGCTCGGACACTTCCAGTCGTAAATCTTGCATTTGAGATGTTAACTGGGAAAGTAACCAAAACATTGGTGCGTCCTTCATAGATGTGGAAGGGCTTGGTGGTACTGCCTCTGTAGACACGCTATTTATGCCATTATTTGATAACACATCCATGATATCGTCTGCCATTTTAGCTAATTCTTCAAGGTCTGTCGTCCTAGAAGATATTGTTAGGATTTGTTGAACATTTTGTGGTAAACGTTGTAAGAACATCTGACGTAGAATTAACTCATCTACTTTGTGTGACCCAATCAACTGGCGCATATGTCTAAGTAGTTGAGATGGCTTTTTTGTACCTAGATCACACGAAGTAAGTAGTTGTTGTATGCGTTTCTCATCGGAGAGAGTGGTCCGCTGGATGAGTGCAGCTTTTAGTTTGTCATATTGAGAGTCTGTAGGTTTGCTGTCTATGACATCGATAACCTCTCGTAGTACTTCCGTGGGAATTGCTGCTAATACGCAACCATACATGGCGATCTGCGACGTAATACCTCGAGCTGCAAACAACTGTTCAATAATTGTGAACCAGACACGTGGTTCAGCCAGATCAAATTGAGGAAGTCTTAAATCCGGCAAGGCGTTAACAGCAGAGTTCTGTGTCTCTTCGCCTTTATTACCTTCTTCAGCAACAGTGGTACGTTTAGGTGGAGCCATTGTCATATAATATGTAAGTATATAGATATACAAAATAGAAAAACTTGTGGTAACAAAAATTAAAGCAGTGCGAGTTTATAAGGACAAAATAGCAACAAAAATGTTCAAAACGAGGTAACTATCGAAACAAAAAGGTTCGAAAACGGGTTAACCATAAAAAAAGGGTTCGAAACGGGCTCACCAATTATTGTGGTGGACCTTTTCACTCTATTAGCTTAGTTACCCAAATTCAAGTAGAAAATAAAATACCAAATGAGTTTAGTTACGGGAAGAATGTATTAAAGTTTGATTACTTGAGTTTACAAAGGTCCACAGTCCACAATAAACGTAATAGACTCCAGGTGCTGCGGAAAGACTGCTCCAGTAGTAATTCTCCAATGTTAACGTTGCCGGAGGTCGACCAAAGTACGTAGGAAGAAACTACGGTGCTCCTGCAAAAATCAGAGATAGAAAGCAGGTGATTAGGATTGATCGACGGCAGTTGAGATGGTGGAGAAGACGGAGAGTCGAAGGCACAGCTGTATATTTATTCAAAACCCGAGGTAAAGTCAAAGTACAGAGTTTCTGGTTAAAACAAAGTGGTGTACAATATGTTCATTATTTACATAGTAGTAAAATTTGGATAAGTTTCTTTTTGAGGACTCCACATATCTACCAATTCAACTGCGCTTGTGAAGCGAGTTATATTGACCGCTACTCTAGGAACTTGAGTTTTCGTACTCAGGAACACCTACCAGTAGGGCTGAATAAAAGTGTCGCTACAATCATATACAGTTCGATATTGGATCACCACGCTCAAACCGGCCATAAAACTAGCACTGAAGAATCTTCCTCCCTAATCTACCGGATTCGAAATAAACTGCCGAAAGTATCCGGGTATCGAATACACCAAACAGTAGAAGCCATTGCAATCCGCTTACAACAACCGGTGCTCTGTGTACAAAAGAAATAGGTCCAACAACTACTACTATCACGGACTTCTGTGGAGTCTTAAAATTCATAAATACCTTATTACATTGTTGTTGTTTTTTTGACATGTCTACACATATTATCTTATTTTTTTAAATTCTTGATTACAGCTAGATTCCACACTGTATTTTCCGTACAAGTATGGAACTTTCAGCATGGATATCGGTAGCCCAAATTTTGCAGGCCGATCATAGATATCAGTTGTGCGTCGGCAGGGGATCGAACCTAGGACCATGATCGGCGACAGTCTTAACCACTGTGTCACCGACGCACAAATCCCCTACTCCTCATTATTACACTAGCATTAACTAACCTTTTGTTTTGCAGTTTGAACGTACCTGTCTGATAAATTATAATTATATTTCACTAGTTGACACACATTGCTAAGTTTTATTGTTATTGACGCACTGACACACTTACAAACACACACACTCATAGTCATAGCATCCTAAACCAAATTTTTTCTCTCCCCTCGTCCTTCACATGATCATTCATCCATATAAAGTTTGTAACCAGTATGAACAGAATTCAATATGAACATGATTCGTGAGAATTCGCTACTATATATTCGTTGTCATTCTTAATCACTTACTTAGTATTTTATTATTATTATTGCTCCCTTGGGTTCCTAGTGGAACATAGAGCTTCAACTGCACGTCTCCATTTTCTTCTGTCTTCTGCTATACTTTTCGCCTGCATCCATGTTAGTCCATACTGTTTCAACTCCTCTCCACACGATCTCCTCCATGTCACCCTTGCACTGACGTCCCACTCGCCGCTTCCCTTTCGGGTTCCACTCGAGGGCTTGGTGCGCGATGTCACCCAGCGGTCTCCTCAGCGAGTGTCCGATCCATCTCCACTTTCTCCTGCATATTTGTTGGTTGGCGATTGGTTCTTGCTTTGTTTGTTACCATAATTCCTTGTTGGTGATTCTTTCCGGCCATCTGATCTTCAGTATTGAGCGAAGAAAGTTGTTAATAAAGGTCTGCAGCCTTTTGGAAATATTCTTTGTGACCCGCCGGCCAAGTTTCTGATCCGTATAGAAGAACTGACTTTACGTTTGTAGTGAAAATCCGAATTTTGTTGGTGATGCTGAGTGACGAAGATTTCCAGATTGATTTCAGGCTGATGAATGTGTTTCTCGCCTTCCCGATTCTCCATTTGACATCTTCGTCCGTTCCCCCTGTAGTTGAGACAATGCTCCCTAGATAAGTGAGTGAATGAAGTAACCTCTTTCAAATCCCTCCCGTTGGTGGTGATTGACGCTGGATGTTGCTGCTGCTGTTGTTGTTGGTTGGTTATTTTCATAACCTCCGTCTTGTCTATGTTTACCTGGAGTCCTGTCTTTGCTGCTTCTTCGACCAGTTTGTCGGTTTTCGCTTGTAAGTCTTTGATTGTGTGTGACATCAAACATAAGTCATCCGCACGCGAAATCCAGGTCTTCTAAGTTCTTCACGTCGGTCCAGGATATTCCTGTCTTCTCGTTTCCCTGTCACTGTCTGACGCATGATCCAGTCCACCACAATTAGGAATATCATTGGTGATAGATAATAAGCACCCTTGTCTGACTCCTGTGTTTACTCCAAACGCCTCGCTGAGTCTTCCGTTGTGGATCACTTGGCAGGTGCCGTTGTCGTACAGCTGTTGAATACGGTTGATGAATATTTGGGGTACGCCATAGTACTCGAGTAATTTCCAAATTACTTCGCGGTCAACGCTGTCGAAGGCCTTCTCAAAGTCTATAAAGTTGAGATAGAGGTAATATTGGTAATATTGGTGTTTAATTTGATGTTACAATTATATGTATTACGACCCAGACACACACACATACACACAAACTCACATGTTATGGACTATAATCTATTGACAATCTATTTGCAGATAACCTTTGGAATTCTGATGTCAGTGTTTCGAAGTCACCTTTATAAAAACTACAGATGTTGTCAATACCAATCAATCTTTATTATTATTATTATTATTATGGATACATAACTGTAGAACCAGATGATGAAGCTATGGTATGCAATATTTTTTGTTCAGAAAACAGTACTTTGAAATTTTTCCCTCAAGAATTACCATCCTGTTTGTCTGGTTATTATAAAATCTTAATCCCTAATTGTAATCTCACCATTGCAATGATAATAAATATATTAGTTTTCAAACTCAGCATGGATGGCTAAATCCGTAAATTGCGTGCGAGGAACACAAAATTGGACTCAAATAAATATATTGTTTTAATACTGTAAAAATCTGAAGGAATTAAGGCAAGTAAAAAGTTTGAGCATTGTGGGATGGATCAAATAAATTATAATTATATTTCAATGGTTTACGAACAATGATAAGTTTTGTTGCTGGTAATATTTCGAGCAAAATTACCGTCCGTGTTCACACCACTGTTGGAATTTTTTTGTTTTTTAATTCACACATTTATGATTTGTACTTATATATGAAGTTCTCTTATTTGTTCATTCATTTTTGTGTGTTCAGAAATATATTCCATGAACTTGGAATTCAAAAGTGACCAAGCTTCAGATATGCGCAAAAATCGTCTCTCTAAATCAGTCTTTAGAGGTTGACGGTGTAGACGTTCGTGAACAGTACAAAGGTATATTAACTCAAGTTCTTATACCGACAACTTCCCATGTATTTCAATCTCACGTACCAAAGGCAAAGCAAAAGACAGTATTTGATCGTCCAAATTACGCGATATATTTCAGGACCAAAACGAGTTGTTAGACGAACGCTTAGCTGGCTAGTGATCGTGCACGAACGTGGCACAACGGAGTACCAGATGGCGGGGATGCTTGACCGGAAGCCTTCAGCTAAACAAGTCGACTTAAACAGTGGTGGTCAGCATCCAATGTTCAGTGATGACTGCTGTGGTCAATAATTTTGGGGAATTGTTTACCGCTACAAGTTAGTAAGACGTTCTTTGCAGCAAAATTACATATGACGTTCACGAACAGCAAATTGTTCTCTACCTCTGTAAAAGATAAGCTCCCCCGTCTGACCGCCTCCATGTGCATCTATCAGTTCACCTGCTCTTGTGGAGCAAGGTACATTGGCCGTAGTCAGAGGACGCTTTCTATACGGATACGAGAACATATTCCACCATGGTTTTACAAGGGAGAAAGGAAGTGTATGCGAAGCTCTATTCTGGAACACCTGATCGACTTCTGTCACTCGGTCAACCCTGACCATGATTTAAAGATCATATATAGATTCCATGCTAACTTCCCACGTTTTCTTCGTTACAGACTTCTAAAGACAGCTGACGCTTTGGCAATTCATGACTTTAAGCCAGACTTTTGTGTACAAAAGAAGTATGTACAATCCCTACTCCTATCTTGGCCGTAGAGGAATAGACATTTATTTATTTTGTTTATTTAGTTATTCTATGTACTTTTCCCTTATTACTTCGATTATTTTTATTATTATTATCACTATTATTATTACTATTCTCACTCTGAACCTTTTCCACTTGACCCACTTGTCATTTTAAACCCAAAATTATTAATTTTTACATCTTTTATTTTTACAATAATGGATTCTATCTTATCAAATTTCACACCATGTTATGTAACATTTTCATATTCGTCTAATAATCTTATAATTATATATACCTTTCCAAAATCTATACACCTCATGTATTATTCTATATATGGCATTAATTATTTTGCCACTTGACATTAAACCATGGTTATAATCACAAATGTTTTAATTGAATTTCATACTATTATTATTTCATGTATTCACACCTTTGACCTGATTCCCTCACCGGATATAATTTCTTCAAAACTATATATATACACGATTGTACAGCTTGATAATAAATTCGTTGAAAAGAGTCTCTTCGCTGAACATTGTGTTCTTAATATTCCAAGTTGTTGACACTTGTACTGAGTCACACTTGTTACATGTATCCGGTGTGACCTTAATGCATATAGATTCTGTTATAAGTCTCTCCTTCAATTTGTTCATATTAGTTTTTAGAATACAAACATAGTTTAAATCGATATTGTGGTTTTCGTCTCATGCATGTGCAGCTATAGATGAATTTTTGCTAAATTCTTGTAAGCTTGTGTTCCTATTGGTTGACCTTTAGTTAGGCGTTTATGTTCATTCGCCCTTATTTTGAGTGATCTGGACGTTTGACCCACATATACAGTCGGACATTAGACACAAGGTGTTTTGTAAATCAAATTGTTTTTATCCATCATTTTTATGGGATCTTTCAGTTGATTTATTTTATTTTTAATTAGATTCGTCGGTTTAAACGTTGTGCGAATCCCAATATTTTTGAGGTTTCTTCGAATTTCATACATTTATTCCCCATAATGAATTTGAACAAAGCAAGAACTACAGTTTTAGCAGAATAAAATGGTACCATCTTTTATTTCGTCGCCTTCTCGTCAGCTGCTTACATGGCAAAGACATTATATATGTATATATATATATATATATGGTATCATGACTGTTTTTTGCCTTCCTCCGTCTTGTCGTTCTCCAGTTTTACCCTTTTTTTCTTTTTTATATTATCTTTGTTAAATTCTTTTGTGTAGTTGTTGTCGAGTAATATTTTGAATAGGATATTTATTTATTTCGCTGGTCCTCTGGTGTTTTTGTAAGTCTACAAGACCTTGTATTAATCCTCGTTTTATCGTGAGTGGATGAGCTGATTGATAATCAAGGAATCTTTCAGAGTGTGTAGTTTTTTGTACAGCGTGGTTTTTATGCTACCATCTGTTACTCTTTGTATTTTGCAGTCTACCATAGGCAGTTCCCCAATTTCATTCTTTATTTCTATGGTAAATTTTATTGAGTCGACATGAATGTTTCTGTCTGAGAAGAATTTCTTCTTCCTTAGCTTCGTCCCGATGAAATATAAACGTAATCTAATCAGGTACTTAGCATTTAGAGCAAGGTCTATTTGTTCCGAAGACTGCGTAGAGAAAGAACTCCAGGTCATCCGAGACATTCTAAGCAAGAACGGATATCCAGAGAAGTTCATTAAAGCCAACATAGGTTGCAACAGTCGTAAATATGAACTGGCAACTGTGGACAAAAAGCCTTTGTTTTTACGTCTCCAATGCAAGGGAGATACTCCTGCGGAGATTCTATCCCAACGTTTAACCAGGGCGATCAAGAAAACTTTCTACTCTGCACGTGTGTCTATCCTTCACTAGCCATCCAATGTTCCCCCAGCAACTCAAATATGTCTTACCTAACCTTAGCTCTTCTTTATGCGTATACTGTTTCAACTGTTCCTGTGGTTCAAGTTATATAGGGCGCACGACTAGGCAGGTTCGTCTGCGGGTTCGAAAACATTTACCAGCTTGGTTCAGCAGGGGGGAAATTAAGTGCATAAAAGCTCGATCCTGTCACACTTGGTCGATACTGGACATCTCATCGATGTCAACATAGCTTTCAAGGTTATATACCGAATTCCGAAGTCGTTATCACGTATAGTTTGCTTACATCTCCTACACATAGCTGAAGCTGTTGCAATAAGGTCGACTAAACCGGAACTTTGTGTACAAAAGGAACACGTCCAGACGTTGTTCCTACCGTGGCCAAACTTGGACTGATGATCCTTCTTCTCACCAAGAGTGCTCCTTCCCCTTAAACCTCTTGGTTTTTTTCCTTTGCTTATTATTACAAATATTATTATTATTCGTCATAATTTATGCCCTTCATACTAACATTCCATCAATACTATCCGAACTTATTATTAGTTATATTATCTCTTTTCTCAATATATGCCTCCACCTGTTTCATTTCACACATTCGTTACTTCGTTATGAACCTCTCATTGCAGTCTTACTATCTCCTGTTTAATACAGACCACTTTGTATTAGCCACTCACCTAACACCTTTTATAACCTTGAACTGATTTGTCAATTTTCCTACCCCACACTCTACAAATCTATTATGATTAATCACCACCATTGTCTTCCGTTTTACATTATTTTCTAATCGATTTCAGCCTAGCACGTTTGTCACAAATACGACTATTTATTTTGACACCCCATAGCTAATCTGTTATTCCACGTTAAAAGTGTATCCGCCGCATAACTGGCCTTTATTGTAACGACAAAAAATATTATATTTCATAATTGTAAGAACCTGAAGAGAAATTATTGAAAGGAATATTCTTCGTTCAGACTGACTTTTAATTCATCATATTGAAATATTTCACACTATTAAATCCTATGCCTATATATATATGAGTAAAAATCATAAATGTGTGAATTAAAAGACAAAAAAATTCCAACAGTGGTGTGAACACGGACGGTAATTTTGCTCGAAATATTACCAGCAACAAAACTTATCATTGTTCGTAAACCATTGAAACATAATTATAATTTATCTAGCCTACAGGAAGTTAATTAGAAGGAATATGTCCATTCAGACCGGCTTTTAAGTGATAATTCGAGAACATCACTGTGTTATGGAGATGTACAAATGATGATGGTGGGTTATCAAAATCTGTTATCCCGTTTATATAGTTGTAATGTTATGGATCATATATTTATGGTGGCTTAAAGATGCCCATAATAAATTCCAAAGGACTGATTAGTGAAAAGAAAACTGTCTATTTGATGACATCCTTATAAGGCCTTGCAACCAGAAGGTCATGAGTTCGAATCCCGGTGGATGCGTACTACTGAAGAGTCCCAAATTAGGACGAAGCAGCCGTCCACTACTCCCACGTTTTCCAGTGGTTCTGCAACTGATGTCAACTCATGATGAAATCCTCCATGCAATCAAACAAAAAAATCCCTGAAAAAACAATAATTGAAAATTACAGTTATATGTCTGTGAAAGTCAAAAAATAACTGTTACTAATATCATTAATTTTTCTTACAAGACAATCGAATCATTAACATCACAATTCTAAGAGAATAGTTACCAATCACTTAACTTGAGTATGGCTTGGGGAGTTTAGCATGTCTACATTTGATCTCAACGGTACTCCAGGCTTACACACTTTGGGTAATCCATTTAATTCCGGAATCCTTGTGTTTGTGGGTTTGAGTTCATCGTCCTAATTAGTTTCTTCAAATTCTTGGTTAGTTCATATCCTATTTAACTATTTAAACCGTTTGGCTTTGCCAGTTACTGAAACCTCTGTTTGTCACAGAGAATGTCGTTCGCCCTATTTAAAACAAGTAACAACTGTGGGAAAAGCTGTACTTAATGAATTTATTAATTCCCGTAGAAGGACTCGTCAGTTGAATACTTTACAGACGTTGTTATTTATACAAGTTTTTTTAAGGTTAAATACATACAGACACATGAACATTGTGGCTACAAGGAAACGAAGCCTGTGCAGTCAGATAAAGAAGCTGGATCTCTGTATACACAAAAGGGAGACAGAAGTTACCTTAAATCTACCTTAGTAGCATACTTTCATTTTACGTGTATAATTTTCCTTCCCCTTCCCATTCTCTTCACAGTGTTTTTCGCACTATTATTGTTGTTATTATTATTAGTTTTTCAGGATTTACGCAAATCGATGATTCTTGGTTGAGTATTGATCTTGATAAGGAAAGTGCAAACTATCTTATAAGTTCAGATCAGACATGTTTATTCTTGTATGGTTGACAGATGTTAAACTTATTAATTTGTTTTCACGAAAGTTGCTTGTTGCCACAATGTTTATATGTATTTAAACTTAGAAAATTTGTATAAATAACAATGTCTGTAGAGTATTCAGCTGACGAGTCCTTCTACCGAGGTTTATAAATTCATTAAATATTGCTTTTTTGACAGTTGTTGATTGTTTTAAATTTACTACGGGAGATAAATGTTTTTAGTTGGTTTTCTTAACATAATCAGTCCTCTAGAAGAGGACTACTGCTGTTCGCTTATCAAGCTTCTTAATTACGAGACTTTTGTTATTTACGAATGTATTTATTTTCTTATTCCTTGTGCGGTATTTTGCGATAATATTTTTACAGTCACACGTGATTTCGTTATATTGATAACACTAATCTCCTAGACTGGATTTAAAGGGTTCTAGTTCCAGGTAGGTTAGTAGAACTTGATCCATTGTCTGGCTATATAGGTTTCTGAATTCAGTATTTGTATCTGTGGGGCTGATTTGTCTCCGCCTGTTGTAACATTTTAGGCCTAGAGAAAGCACCTTTAATTCAACACTATTATAATTTCGGACGTAATTTTTAGGGTCTGTCAGTAAACTTCTGACTTCCTTTCAAAAATTTTAGTTAATTCGACATACTTCTTCTCTGCTGTCTTTTCGGTGACTTTTGGGACATATTTCATAAAAGGGTCCTTAGGTATTGCGATAGCACATAAACTCCGTAGTATCTGCTGGAGATAATCATTTCAATTTCTTGTATATACGTAGACAGTGGGTCTATCTGACGTAATGGATATTGTCTCAGCATCTTCTTATTCGGAGACTTGTAATAAAATTGAGGATAATTATCTGATTCAATGCAGCTACTTATGAAATCCAAAGTAGTCTACGATTCATGGGGTTCAGAGTAATATTTCAGGAACTCATTAAGAACCATCAAGAATACAGGCTGCTCAGAATGTTTCAAGTAATTAAATATGCTCATTATTAATTCTAAAAGAATACTCTTTTCGGTAACTTCATCTAATCTATCATCTATAGTCTACTTACAGTCTGTTCTCACATATTTCTTGGAATCCTGATGTCAATGATTTGAGGTTATTATTATTCTTTAACTACTACGGTTATATAGAACCTAATGGTTAGTATAGAGCCTAATGAAGACGTTATCGAAGAGAATATTCTCCCGACGTTTATAATAGACTTCTTCATTCAGTCTGATTACAAACTTCAAAAACAAGGAGAGAAAGCAGTGAATGTGTGTCCGTGCAATTTATTTACACTTACCAGTGTAGCTAAATAAAGGTATAATAAAAAACATTAACTGTTCGACATTGGCAAATCTGGTTTAAACAGATCATAAGGACACTGAAGAATCCTTTTCTGTTCTCTATTGTGTGAGGAATAAACAACCTAAAGACACTAGATACCGAATACTTCAAACAGGAGAAACGATAGCAATTCACTTAAAACACTGAGGACTTTGTGTACAAAACAAAAAACAAGTTCACTCGCTATTGTTACCTTGGTCTTCTATAAATTTATAAATACTGAGTTACATTATACATCTTTGGTGTGATCTTCCATCTTGTCTATAAATTCCCTGTATCCCTCATTTATTATTACACTTGTACAAACAAACCTATCTTTTAAATTTAATCCTTCGTTATTCCCTTACAAACATACAACTTCCTACACCATTGTCTTGGCCTGTTTTTTCATATTATTATTATTATTATTATTATTATTATTATTATTATTATTATTATTATCATTATTATTACTTATTCGTACAAAGTTGAGAATTATTCTGAATAAAATGCGTGGTGAACATTAATTAGACATGTGCATTTATGACTACATATTTTATTGCTATTCATGACCACGTACTTTTGAAATTTAGTGCCACATTTATGCATGTTATCACATGTACGTGTTTTGAACTGTAATCTCTTAACAATCTATTTAAATATATCTCTTGGAATTTAGGTTGTATTTTTTTTAAAAAAAGCATTCACGTCCTCAAGGTCAATTATGCTCTAACCGTCAGGTGTATATAACTGTAGTAACTGATGTAGTTATCCGGAATAATATTGTTTGTTCATTAATCAGGCTCTTTGAATAATTACAAATAAATTACCGAAGCATACGGAAATATTTTATTGGCGCAAGAGCTACAGAGAATATTGAAGTAGGTGTTTGTTGATTTTACTTAGACATCATGTTTGGGTGTGTAGAGATAAATCAATGATTTCAACGTGCAACAGTAGAGCGAGAATTATCTCTTTTGCTTCTACTGTATATTAATGACAACAAAGAAAAACAGTCACTTAGATAAATTGACAGAAGGGTCTAGATACTGGAGTACGGTAATGGACTTCAGAAATAGTATACTAATGTATACTTTTCGAGGACGGTTTTATCAGTATTCACTGGGTTAGTAGTCAACGTTATCTTACTCTGAAGAATAAAGAATGTCATCCCTAAGTATAATTTGAAAGTGATAACATAATGTCACATAGAACAGCTTTAAAGTGTTTCGATGACGAGATGTTGAGGTGTAAAGCCCTACCTTGGATATTATATACTGGGATTAAGGCATTAACTGAAGAAGCAAAAACACATGAGACGCATTGATACTTTGGGGTTTTCTCACCTTCACTAAGAATAGTGTTTATAACAAGTAAGTCTTTCCTCATCATATTGCTGGAAAACAAGTGATATCATTTCTTCAGCCATATTGTATTGTAAATAACGATTTGAGAATTATTCTTTCCAGTACATTTACTTCTTCGAGATTATCTTACGGGTAATTATACAAAAGTCTGGATGCTGTAGTCGAACAAACATATATCCTCTTACCAGTGGAATTAATACAAGCTCCTGTAATGAATATCTTGCAGAAAAATACTGAATCTTCAGAATAGTGTGTAGTTCAAGAATCAACACAAGTCGCCTGGTCTGTTCTAACTAACTCCGAAGTCTAATAACGGTAAATATGTGTTTTTGTATTTCAAAATTACGGGAAAGAGTAAATTAACAGGAATGCATTCTACTTAGAAATATAGAGATTATTTAAATAGGCTAGATGACCAAGAAGCACCATTTCATTCATCGACTCACAAATAAGTGTGGTAATATACGTGTAAATTGAATACACATCGGACGAAGAAGTAGGGATGTGTGACTGTAAGTTGGTTTTATAAGCAAACAACAGTTTTCGGAATCTTCAGTGATAAAAAGTTTCAGAAAAGGATCTAAGACCGAGTCAAGCTATATTATTGCATATATATGTGATAAGAATAACGATAATTAAAATGTTATAAGGGGTGGAGTTGAAGTGGATAAATTACAAAATTATTAAAGATTGTTTTATAAGTGAATTGATATAAAAAATATCAAGTGTTGTCTAAAAATTTTAAAATTAGGAGTACGATTAAGATAAGAATGAAGATGTGAAGTGAAGTGGAAAGAATTCAAGTGATAAAATAAAATAAAAACTAGAAAGAACATTACTATGACCAAGGTAAAGAAAGGGGTTTGACAAAACGTTTTTGGACACATAATTTAGGTTTCTGTTCATGTACAGCTAAAGCTTCGGCTATGAATAAGTGAAGAAAACGTAAACTTTTGGATCGATTCGATTTTGCCATGTACATAACTTTAAAAGATGAATCACGTGGGGCTAAATGACCAGACTCTAACAGGTGATCACAAATAGACGACTTCGCAGTTCTACGTTCTCCTTTCATTAACCAAACCGGATAGTGTTCAACTACACGTTTTCGGAGATTACGCTTACGACGTCCAATACAAACAGCTCCACAAGAGGAGGTAAAAGAGTAAATGCACACAGATGTGGACAAAAGCGGTAATCTATCCTCGATACATTGTCTAATCATATTACCAGCCGAAATATGATTAGACAATGCGTCAAAGATAGATCCTGTGATCCTATCACAATTCTAACGATACCTTTTTTCTAATGATGTGATAACATAAGAACCAGCAATTGAATCTACAATTTCCGGTTATTTTGTAATTGTTTTTTCTAGAATATGCAATGCACCTGATAATACTTTTAAATGTTTTGGTATATATGAGTATAAATTTAGGTATTTTAAAAGTCTCTCGTTTCATTTGTGTAATATAAAAATAAAATGATTCCATGAAAGTGTCTCTTATCATCAGAGAGACCAATAACTCTGTCGTTATTGCTTTATTCTGTCGAGATTACATTTAGAAACAACTTTATAGATAACTACTTAGTTATACGTGCCATAGTTTAAATAATAGTGTATGTGTATAACCTGTCACTTGATGTACAACTATCACGACATGACATTGGTTGTCGTTCACATTTCGATTACAAAATCACCATAAATCCTATCTATCTGAAACCTTTGGTTAAAGTTTCACGTGACCACGGTGAGTGATAATATCTTTCTTGAAACATTTATGGTATATTAGTTCAAATAAAAGTACAATACATCCTTTCACCTAAAAAAATGTACAAATTTTTATCTACATATTTCAAATCAGTGTCACGGTGTACTTTTACTTTCCTTTATTGACGTCAACTCTTATTTGGGCTTTGATTTAATCAATTCAGCAAAATTGTTTACACTGTTATATCCCATTGTCATTTACACAAATACCTATACCAAGTGCAGTCATCCTGCACTTTGAAATATGCTGCGTTAATACAAGATAGGAGAGATTACAGTCATCTTGAACAATGATATCTGCCTAAGACAGTGAACCAGACTGTCTCTTCATGTGCAAGTGCGGAAGATCATTGTAATTTACGTGAGTGAATATCGGATTACAGGGTAACTATTCAATTAAATGATTAGCATCGTTGAGGAAAGTGCGTCGGTGGCACAGCGGTAGAATGCTTGCCAACCACGCAGGTGGTTGGGGTTCGATCTCCGGTCACCGACGCACCCCTTTACCTAGCTAAGTCAGTAATAAGACTAGTAAAGAGGGAAGGTTGGTGGGGCGCGAGGCTAGCAACCCCATCCCGTAAAAATAATCACCACTGCTACCAAAACTTCAAGCCTCTCGCTTGAAGCCCAACGTTTCACTGGGAACGAAAAGGAATAAAAAAATGGTTGAGGAATATCTTCGAGGATGCTAAAATAACGAATTATCAGAACAATCTCTTAAGAAATATCTCTGTATAAAATATAAACATCTTTGAAGAAGAATGTATGACATCATTACTCAATGTTTGCACAGCACTTATACATCTTTAACAAAATAAGAGACAAATTCAGCGAAGAAAATTTTCTTTATCGATGAAATCATCTTCAGAGGCTGTACGGTAGTATTTATACTTACCAAAACAAATATATAGTGGTCTATTATTGAGTAATATGGGGTGACATAATTGATATAATTACTCGGAAGTGGCTTGAGGAGTGGGAATTAAAAGTTGTAAATTACGTGGTACTCAACGGGACAAAGTTAAAAATTTGATAAGGTTACAATTACTATTGAGTGAGAATAAAGGTATTTGAGTGTCAAGTTAACAAGTGTGAAGAGGGTGTGAAAATGTACAAACGGAGCATATGAGAGTGATAATAGTGAATGAATTATTAAAGCCAAAGCAAACTAAAAGTAAAATTAAAAAAGAAAAGAAAAAATTAATTTTTTTTACAGGGAACGACTAGTGAAGAGGTTAAGACAGGAAATTGCAGTCTAAGATGAGAACTTTGAGAAGAACGTTACAACTCTGTACAGAATCCAACAAGTCATCGACTGTGGTAATATTCGACCAATTTGCAAATAATGTGCAAATAAAGACTTAAAGATAAGGTATACCAAATTTATGTACCTACAATGCGCTTGCCTTCTAGCTTCATAGATCATTTCGTCTTTACAGTACTACTGTTTCCCGATTTCAATTTTCGTTGATAACATCAATTTTTTCATATCAGTGGTAAAGCGTGAAGTCATTTTTACTGTATGTGTGTTTGTCGTCTAGACAATAAGACAAAAGTGCAGACACCGACGTCTCTACTTAACTATCTTAGACATTAAGACTATGAATTTTTATCCCATTTCATTGTGCGACTAAGTATCATCACATGTATGCCAATGACTGACTTTCTCTTCATATTTTACTTGATTTGGTTACTTGTTACTTAGAAAAAAAACAAACAAGCAAACACACACACACACATCTTTCCAGCAAATGTATAATTTAAGTAACAACTCTTTGCATCCATTGAAAAATCTATCAAAATAGATAATACGTTACAAAATTATTCAAAAAAGAGGGTTTAAACTAAGTTAATTTTAATTATGCCGTTGTTTTTGTTTTCTTTCACACGACCGACACGTTCACAATTTTCTTCCTCTAATTTATAAGCTGGATGATATGCAATGCGTCCAGTCTCTGTAATATATCTTAGTTGAGGATTTGGATGTGTATCTTCCATACTACCAAGTGATGTGTATCTATAATGTAGAGAAAACAGTTTTTTTATTCTTTAGAAGAAATGACAAGAGTGCTAACATGATACAAATTAGTAATAAACGGCTTCATATTCTCCAACCTCAAGTATTTCTTGACGAACACCTAATCATGGGCTCGATTTCTATATCGAAACATGAGTTTTAAAAGAGTATTGACTCAGATAATAAACCACATAGAATATATATAGCAGTAGATCTAAAGTATTCAACGCTTGTTTTGCTCGAAAACTCTAGTTCGATTACTACCACTCTTTCCTTGTAATCCGAGTGGAACATTAGGGTTCCGCAGCACACCCTCATTGTACTCTGTTTCCTGTGGTTCTGTCTGTCTGTCTGGATTCAACATAGAACTTGGCACCGAAGTGCACCAGTTCGAGTTGCCACCTTCCAAATAGCACACAGAGGTAGACAAGAAGATGAGTGAAGAGAATCAATACAGTCTGACAAGTATAAGAGTGAAACAGAATGGGTAATGGTAGAAAGGAATATGAAAGATTACAGAGACTGAATACATCTGCGCCATTGACAACGATTTTGAGCCATGTCACCTATTGTCTCCAGCCATTGATTCCTAGAGTCCCGAGGGCCCCAACCCGGGAGTCTGCATCTCCCTACCTGACTCAGTTTAACTGTCAAGGATTTCATGGATTGATGAGGCCATGTTTTTGTTTGGCCACCACTGACTCTTTTCCAACCTGAACCTATATCAGCTAGCAATGCCCGTCGGGGAAGGCGGTGGTTAGGCATGCGCAGCACGTGACCTAGCCATCTTAGTCTATGTAACTTTATAGCCTCGTCGATTGATTTTCCCTCTTTGCCCAACACTCTACGCCTAACGTCAACATTACTTACCTTGTGAAACCACCTAACGTGAGACAGAGATCGCAGACATCTATGATCGAAAGCAGTCAACCTTTTCATGTCTTCAACGCGTATTGGCCATGTTTCAGAGCCATAGAGAAGGACGGAGCGAACTGATGAGCAGTACACACGTCCCTTGGTTGATAACCGGATGTCACGCCTACGCCAGAGATGGTGTAAGTCAGCGAAAGCAGCTCGAGCTTTTCGGATCCGTGCTGAGATTTCATCGCCAATCAGTCCGTTGGTGCTAATACAACTTCCCAAATAGGTGAAGTGGTCAACATGTTCTATCACTTCACTCCCTATCACTAAGTTAGGAGTTGACGTGGTCCAGTCCTGTAGCAGCATCTTACATTTTGTAGGGGCGAATCGCATGCCAAACATACGAAGATTGCTGCTCAAGGTGTTCAGAAGACTCTGCATTTTGTCAGCATCCTCCCCTAACAGGACTATGTCATCTGCATATTCTAAGTCCATAAGACTATTCCCTGGTAACAAGTCGATTCCTAAGTCATTACGTTCAGTTAAGGATACTTCCATCAGCATATCTATGATGAAGTTAAACAGAAATGGGGAAAGTGGACATCCCTGTCGGACACCACTGGTTGTTACCAATTCAGATGACAATTCCCCATAAGCCCTTACACGACTACGTGAGTTTGAATAGAGTGCCTTGATTAGTGCAATGTACTTTCTTGGCACTCCCTTCACAGTCAGACATTGCCATAGTACCTTTCGATCCACGGAGTCGAAGGCCGCCTTCAAGTCAAGAAATATGACAATTGTTGGACGCCGAAAAGTGTGTCTATGTTCTAGAATCTGTCGAAGAGTGAAGATATGATCTATGCACCCTCTACCTGGTCTAAAGCCTGCTTGATTTTCCCTTGTCTGTTCCTCCCGAGTTCTGCTTAGTCTATGCATGATTACTGAGCCTAGGATTTTAGAGACTATGTTCGTTAGGCTGATCCCCCTATGATTATCACACGAGGACTTGTTTCCCTTCTTGAATATCGGTATAATAAGTGACTTACCCCAGTCTGATGGCACTGTCTCTGATTCCCAGACTTTGCCTAGTACCTCAGTTAATCTACAAACTAGTATGTCACCCCCATATTTAAACACCTCCGGAATAATTCCGTCGGGTCCTGCCGCTTTGCCTCGTTTCAAATTACTGATAGCTTTTTTGACTTCACTTACAGACGGCGGACCAGTGTCTATATCCCATTCGGGTGTGTTCTGGATGTCGGGGAGGTTCAGTGTGGCTGTAGGCAAGTTAAATTGTCCCTCAAAGTGTTCTTTCCAGCGTTCAAGGCGTCTATCCTGAGAGCTAATTAAGGAGCCATTTTTCTCAGAAATAGTCTCACTTATGATTTGCCTTCTCCCACCCGTTTCCCTGATGAGTCTAAAGAGTTGCCTAGTGTTGCCTGTGGTTACTTTCAACTGGCTTTGGTTTATTCAATATATTTATTATTATTTTTCCCTGACGTTCCCCAGTGGAACATAGGGCTTCAACCTAGTGGCTTGAAGTTTCTGTAGCAATGTTTATTTTACAGGATGGGGTTGCTAGCCTCATGCCCAACCTTTTCCTCTTTACCAGCATTATTTCTGGCTTAGCGAGGTAAAGGAGTGCGTCGGCTGGGGATCGATCCCCGGACCATGTGCATGGTCGGTGAGCGTCCTAACCGCTATACCACCGACGCACGTTTTATTCAATAGTTCAATTAAACTCGACATTCATAGACTGATAACAATTATATTTACTGTTACTTCTGTATATAGAACACATATCGTTAAAATATGTAAATATCAGCAATAACTGTTCTAAATAGATAATCATAAATCTTCACTCGGGTGTAAATTAAATACATAAATTTCCAGAACAAGTTCAAACCTGACGATTTGGACATTGGGTTTATGATACACAATAATGCTAAATAATCTTCTATTTCTCAACGAAAGGAACCCAATGAAAATCTTTGCTCATAAGTCTACACTCTATAGAATGAAACCAAAATATTGACTTTAACACTTTCGAAATTTGGAGTAGCTACATTAAGAAAAATGAAAAAAACTGATTAGGAAACAAGAGACAATGACCGCACGGAAGAAACTATTATTTATTAAGTTACAACTTAATAGGGACTTGTCAAATGAGATTTCATTGCAGAGACCAGCCAGAAGTATACGTAAAACATATGTTTTTCATTTTCTAGTCAACAAATGATTGGAACTCAAACGAGGAATAAGCTAGATAGTTCTGCCGCATCTAAGTGTATTTATCAATTCAACCGCTTCTGTGGAGATAGTTATGTTGGGGGTACTGCACCACATCTTAGCCAACATGTTACTAAACATTTCCGATTTTGGTTTGGCAAAGCACCGACAAAAAAATACGTAACTCCGTTTTGTCATATTTAGTTGGTAGTTGTCATTTAGTAGAGACAATGAAAGCATTGAAGACGATTCGTCGCATCCCACCGGATCTTTCCAGTGGACCCCATATTCATCTACTACATAAAGCTGAGGTTATAGGCAATCGAACTATCAGTCATTAACTATGCATTCAAAAGGAGCTCGTACAACCATTATCCATCCCTTAGTTAATTAAGACCTAACCAACTGATTATGATTTTTCATCCCTTAATCTTATCACACTTTCATTACAGCATAGTTTATTTACTTCTCCTACAATACAGCATTACTAAGTAGGACAATTTTTTTCTTGGCTTTTATCGACTACGTCTGCCTAAATATTTGTTTGTTTAACCATACTGTTTTTTCATTATTCACGGATCGCATCACTTTTTTTACCTTTGTCATTGACAGAATTTGTTTTAGGTTAAACCACCTGTTGACGTCAGTTAGAGAACCATTGAAGAATCAGGGAGTAATGGAGAGCTATTTCATCCTAGAATCATCATTTGAATAAAAATGCTCATTTTCCGTGCGCAGAAACACTGACAGTATGGTTAAATAAAGGTGTAGTGAGAATCATACACAGTTCGATATTGGATCACCACGCTCAAACCGGCCATAAAACTAGTACTGAAGAATCTTCCTCTATAATCTAACGGGTCTAAATAAACTGCTATTGCAATCCGCCTACAACAACCGGTGCTCTATATACAGAAGAAACAGGTCCAATAATTAATACTTCAACGGCCCGCTGTGGAGTCTTAAAATTCATAAACACCTCATTACATTGTTGCTTTTTTGACATGGCTCCCCATCCTACACATATTAAATCCCCCACCCATCAATATTACACTGGCATTAACTAACCTTTTGTTTCCTGTTTGAACGTACCTATCTGATAAATTATAATTATATTTCAATAGTTTACACACAATGCTAAGTTTTTTTTTTTAATTTATGCACTGACATACATAAAACACACACACAACCGTAACCACCTATCCCAAATTTTCTCTATCCCCACGTCTACTACATGAACATTCATTCATATGAAGTTTGTATGAAGTTAGTATGAACATGATCATGAGAATTCGCTACTATATATTGGCTGTCAATATTAACCACACAAACATACACACACAATCGTACAGACCTAATCCTTACAAATTAACTATAGTAAAATGTACACAATAACAATTTGACATTAGTCATTACAAATATATGATGCTGCTTAAACAGTTCTATTGGTAAAAATGTCCATGGACAAATGACCTTCAAATAAACTGACTTCAATTTATTATAAATAAAGGTTTTTGTATTTCCCAATAAATGAAAAACTAAACGATATTGTTTTTAATGACGTTTCGCTGTTTAATGCTATAGCTTTATCAAAGTATTATGACTTCAATTTATGGAAAAATTTTTGACTATATGTTTTGATGATTAATGAAAATCCGAATAAATCTACTGAAGAAGCTGTGACTCACACAGCGAAACGTACAGAAAAATCTTGTTTTGATTTTCTTAAACACACTGGGATTAATTTAAATAATTTATAATGAATCAACCTGACTCGGCGCTCAAATTATTCCAGGAAGTTCGTAACACGGTCTGGAAACTTATAATCTTAATCACTTACTTTGTAATATTGGTGTTCAATTTGATGTTACAATTATACTTATTACGATCCGCACACACACACGCATGTTTGGGACTACAATCTATTTGCAGATCACTTTTGGAATTCTGATGTCAATGTTTCGATGTCACCTTTATAAAAACTACAAATTTTGTCAATACCGATCCCTCTTTCATTACTATGGATGTATAAGATCGAAAAGAATATTTTTAGAGTTACTGTTTTTATTATTGACTAATTGTACAATTTATATGCACATTAAATTGTCCTATTGACATGTCACTGTGATTGGTTCATATTTAATATTCATTTGTGAAGTTATCTAGAATAGAGTTAAGCCTGATGAGATCTAATTGAAGACGATATTCAAGTGTTGGTTTGCAAGGATTTAACTTGATTGACTACGGGATTTTATCATGAGCTGACATCGTTTAGATGACCATTGGAAAACCTGTGAGTACTGGACGGCTGTTTCGTCCTAGTTCAAGACTCTTTATCAGTACGCACCCACCAAAAGTGTTTGCAACCAGGACATTCCGGTTACGAGGGGAACACGTTGACCATTCAGTCACTGAGACCCAATCTAATGATCAGCCCATGAATTCTAACTTCTGCCGATTCATGATATGGCCTAACACTAGCCAATATCATCGGCCAGTACCTGTCCTCACACCCGACCTTCTCTACCCCACTGGTGAATGTTGTTCGTTTACATGTGTTTTTTATAAATTTTACTATAAGAATTATCAATATTTTGAAATACTGAAATTACTTAGACGAAATTAAGAAACCACAAAGGACGTCTCACAGCAGAAACACTTTGAATAAAATGGAATATGGATTATCTGAATAGAAATGACGGGTTAAAACAGAATTTAATTAGGATCTAACTTCCTTCCATAATAATAATTATTGTATCCTTTAGTTCCTAGAGGAACATAGGGCTTCAACTGCGTACCTCCATTGCCTTCTGTTTTCTGCCAACTTTTTCACCCCGCTCCAGGTCTGTCCACATGCTTTCAGCTCCTCCTCGCATGACCTCCTCCAAGTCACCCTTGCACTGACGACCAACTCGCCGCTTCCCTTTCGGGTTCCACTCGAGGGCTTGTCTAGTGATGTCACTTGATGGTTAGTGTCCTCAGAGTATGGCCAGCCAATCCATCTCCATTTATTCCTGCCTATTTGTTTCACAATCGGTTCCTGATTGGTTCGCTCCCAGAGATCCCTGTTGCTGATCTTTTCTGGCCGGTCATCTGATCTTGAGTATTGAGCGAAGACAACTGTTAATGAAGGTCTGAAGTTTGTTGGAGATGCTCTTTATAACTCGCCAAGTCTCTGATCCGTATAGAAGCACTGACTTTACATTGGAGTTGAAAATCCGGATCTTATTTTTGATGCTGAGTGCTGTTGACCTCCACACAGATTTGAGAGTAATGAAAGCTTGTCTTGCTTTTCCGATTCTGGCTTTGATATCCTCGTCAGTTCCGCCTGTAGTTGAAACGATACTTCCCAGGTAGGTGAAGGAGGCTGTTCCTTTCAGGTTCCTCCCATTTATGCTGATTGTTGTCTCTTGTTGCTCTTGATGTTGGCCAGGAATCTTCATCACCTCTGTTTTATCTATGTTCACTTGAAGTCCTATCTTTGATGCTTCTTCTGCCAACTTGTTGCTTTTCACTTGCATATCTTACAGTTTGTGGGAAATCAGACATATATCATCGGCGAAGTCCAGATCCTCCAAGTCTTTTGTGTGAGTCCATTTTATGCCTGTTTCTTCATTGCCCGTTGTCTGTCGCATTGGTGATAGTAGACAGCCTTGTCCATAAACTAATGTAGTTAACCGAAATGTGGCAAGCATTTTTTCACTGAGTAAACACAAGCTGTTATTACAGTTCATACACTCATTAAATCCAACAATATGTACATGTTTATTATTTTAACTAATTCATCCACTTGACAACGCAGAATTACCATACATAGAAGAACTACAATAAAGTTACTATATACATGTTGAGATTTTGTAAACTCTAGTTTACTAATGATTTGATAAAACTATTAGCATTAAAAGGTGAAACGCCAGTAAAACACAACGTCTTACTGTTTTCCTTTCATTGGGAATTACTTTTACAATCATGTATATTTGATATATATATATACTTCAACTGAATAGGAAAAAACCCTAGTAATTACCCATTATCATAAAGACTGCAGTAAGGGAGTGATAAAGATCGAAGGAAATTCCATATCTCTGAATAAGTCCAGTTCAAAAGTGGATTGATTCGAAGAATTTGAGGCCAACCTGGATCTGACATCTTCATAGGAACCATGTTATCTTAAGAAAAGAAAACAATGTGTTGAAAAACACAATATTATTATCTACCATCTAATAATAGTCGCCTCTTATTGAACAGTACTTTTTTTAGAAACAGTAAAGAAGTTTTAACATGTAACACATTGCAGAAATTTACAGCTCTTCAAAAGTAATAAAGATTATGGCGAAGTGTCACTGATGCTTAGGAGTTGATGACGAAAAGAGAGAGCAACAATTTATTCTCCATACTGAATCAAATACAGTTGATTCGTAAGTCCGATAAGAAACAAGGGTAATTGAAGTCAACATTGAAAGCTATTAGTTGCTGAGGTAGATTTGGTGTTTCAGAATCAAATTTATGCTACGGTGCGGGCAGGTCGACCGCATACAATGCACCACTCAGTGGAGTAAGAGGTCCTCAAAATGTATAGGGCTTTCGGCAATAGGCTTCTCAAGATATACTTAGACCTACTGTAAGCGCAATATCGCTTGAAATTAAGTCACGCGTAGATAAAGGCTATCCCGGTCCAGAACAAAGAAGAAGCCGGTCACTGTTTACAACAAACCTTAACGGTTTCAAGAGTACAAAGCACAACTTTTAACAGAAAGCAAGGTACCGCTATCAGAGCGGAATAACGTTAAAGCCAAAATTGCGAACTAGCCGGAACCAGACACGACCGTTCAGGTAAGCAGTCAGTAGAAGAATGAACCCAAGTAAGGCATGGCATAAAACAGAGAGCGTTTAAGAGAGATAGACCGAGCATAGGCACAAAGATAGAATTTAATTGGCTACTTAACCAGGTAGGAAAATACAGATGAAAATCAATAAATAAGATAAACTCGACAGAATAGTACAAAGTTAGACATGGGTCAGCAAAAATAACAGTTCACAAAATACTCTGATTGGGCCATGAGTTCAACTGTCTGACTAAACGGATCGAGGTAAAAACACATACACACAGTTCATTAAACAAGCAGGGATAGACACGTTAGGCATGGATAATTGGGTTGCAACAACGCTAGGCTGATCCGGGACAGGTTGACTTGATTCAAGGATGGGAATAGAATTGATCTTACACCGGCCCCCAAAATCCGACTAGGATTTTATGAATCATGTTATACAGAATAACCCTCGTGCCCGGCTCTCTTACAAATGACTTCCCTCTAGTAGGCATATCTTACGTATATCGCGCTTCACCTCGCCGTTTCTCGTTCTTATTGTAACCGTTCTGACAAGTCCGTCCGCGGATTGCTCGCATCCCGCAATAACTCCTCGCGGCCAACGCCTAGCCAACCATCTTGCCACCACAGAAATCGTAATGCTCCTCGATCGTCTACTGGCACCTTCACTTGCATAAACATATCAGCTATGTCCGCGACTACACCAATAGGCTTTTCTCGAAAGCGCAACAGAGCACCAACAAGCTCGGCAATCGTATCAGGTCCTTGATATAGCTTATCGTTCAAAGAATAACCTCTAAAGTTTGCGGCGCAATCTATAACTAATCTCAGTTTATCTGGCTTTTTCGGCTTCATAACGGGATGATGTGGAAGATACCACCTCGAACGATAGTTCGCTGCTAGCTGCTCTGGGGGTACCGGAAGGGCATAACCATTTTTTAACATCGTATTTATCCCATCCACATATCGTGCTAAAAGGTTCTTGTCACACGATAACCTCTGTTTCAGATTGAGTAACGGATTTATGGCGACTACATAATTATTGTCCGTTACCTTTGTTGGATCTTTCCATGGCAAGGGAATGATGTAATGCTCCTTTTCTAAGACGGTGCTTTGAGTAACCAACTCGCTTGCCTTACGATCTTCGATAGAAAATGAGCGTTCGTTTTCTTCAGTATCCTTAAGCTCAGCTTCACGTAGACTTCTGATGTCGTCTTTAATACTGTCTTCGCTGATTCGAGCGTAGTTGACAGTGCCTCTTTCCGTATTTCCATGAAGTGGCCCTAGCAAGACCCAACCGAGCAATGTCTTGATTGCGTAAGGTTGTTTGCGACTACCCAAACGCTGATCGAGGACCCAATGCGCCTCGGGAACATCGCAACCTATGAGCATCGTGACCCTTTTATCATCAAGTTCGCGGAATGGCAACTCCTGGAGATGTGGCCAGCGACGGGCCTCTTGTGATACCGATAGTGAGGGTGCATTGACCGGCAGGGATGGCAACGCGAACACTCTGTCAAGTCTTATCACTTCATTTTCATCCATTGATGCGACTTCCAGTTCGCACATGTTGCCCTGAACCTGACTCGCCCCATTGATTGTTGTCAAGGTAATAGACGATGGTGTGCCCTCTAGGCCTAAGCTGCTCAATAGATCCTTCGTAACTAAGGTAACGTCGGAGCCGTTATCCAGAAAGGCATAAGTATCTGTTTCCTTACCGCGGGCCCGCACCTTGACGGGAATCACACCTAGCATAACTGCCGTTCCATAATGCATAGTAGCAGCACATGTCCCCTGTTCTGCCACTTGATTTACGACCGGTTCAACATGTAGCAGTGGGTGATGTTTACCACTGCAATGAACTTTGGAACACTTTATACCCGATACGCAATGATCGATACGATGTCCGACCTCTAAGCACAAAAAGCATGCTCTATGGCGGCGGACGCAGCTCCATCTGTCTCGCACATCTAATCCAACAAACTTCTGACATGAAGCAGTAGCATGGTCAGACCTACAGAGAATGCACAGTCGCTTGGGTGCAGGGGTCCTTTCTCCCTGTATTGCGAATGATGTGCCCCCATGACGACCCTGTCTATTTGGTGAAACTTGGGCGTTCGGGCGGTTAAAGCCCTCTGAAACGAGGCGTCCGTATCGGCTTCGTGCCACTCTTGCCTCTGTAGAAACAAACTGGCAAAGATCCTGAAAAGATGGCTCTTGCCCTTCTTGATTTCTTGCGTCTGCTAGTCTGGCCCAATTCCTTCGAACTGCTATCGGCAATATGCGTACTATTCTCTCGAGAGTTGTTACGGAATTTAAGTCCGACAAATAGTTCATTTCAGTTAGGGCAATCAGGCAATTCTGAAGCTGTATTGATAGACGGGATAGAGATTCTCCATCTTCTGCCACAGGTCGTAGGCTTCTAATCATGTCTTCAATACGGTTTCGTGCGATGACGTGGATCTCCCCAAACAGATCCTGTAAGATACCCTTAGCTCGCGCGTACGCACTCTCAGGACGCAAGATCACACATTCCTGTATGGCTGCTTTAGCTCGACCTTTACAATAGTGCAACAGATATAACATTCTTTGACCAGGGTCCTTTACTCTATTCTCGACATAATACTCGAATTCCTTGGTAAATCTCAAGTAGTCAGCACCGTTGCCATCAAAATAGGACATTTCAACCTTAGGCATGTCAAGTTTCTCTACGACCGCGCTCTTCCCGACCGTAACAGGAGCGTCCCCGCCAACCATTGCGGCACAATCTTTCACATATCGTTCTAGCTGCTCCCGGTTATCAATGACACTGGCTCTTTCATATTCCTGTTTGTTCCGTTCGTCGTCCGCGGCTAACTTCACATGCAGCTCGGCCATTTCGACATCATGTCTAGCCTTTAGCAACTTTTTCTCTAACTCTAATTCCTGTCGAAGCTGTTTCTCTTTTAGCTGCGCCCTTAGAAGTGAAGACTTAGCACTAGTTACTCGCGATAATGATGATTTCGAACTACTGACATGAGAGCCGGGGCACGAAAGATTATCAACATGATCATTTATACGAACGAGGACTTGCCGACTCTCCGACTGCTGCTCCGAAATTTGATTCCTTGATCTGGTTTGCATTGTTCCAAAGACAATGTATTTTCAACAACGTTGCGTGCTGCCAATTCACCACAGTTTCTTCTCGATGAACGCTCAGTACTGACCAGTTCAGTACGGGATTTTCTATTTGACGTTAAATACTGACCAGTTCAGTAAAGTCTCGATCCGTTTGGCGTTAAGTACTGACCAGTTCAGTACGGTCTCGATCCCTTTAGCGTTATGTACTACGTTAAGTACTCCGTTAAGTACTGACCAGTTCAGTACGGTCTCGATCCGTTTAGCGTCAAGTACTACGTTAAGTACTGTAAGCGCAATATCGCTTGAAATTAAGTCACGCGTAGAAACAGTGACCGGCTTCTTGTTTGTTCTGGACCGGGATAGCCTTTATCTACGCGTGACTTAATTTCAAGCGATATCGCGCTTACACCTACACTTCCGTTAACTTCATATACGAAACATGGTATGCGCATGTTCAATCGACAAATAAATTCATCGATAAACTGGAAAGAAAACTTTCTAACAGTGCTAAAACTGTAGTTTTTGCTTTGTTCAAATTCATTAGGGGGAATAAATGTATGAAATTTCTGAAAAAACGCCTCCCCAGTGATATTTATCTCATACATGCCGAATGCGAAAACCATTAAAATATTCGAAAAGCTTTACTCTCTCACACAACAAATCAGCTAATAATAAAACAAATCACTACGACTGTAAGATTACACTTACGTGTTCCAGGATCTGAATATCTTGTTCCCATAAAAGCACCCTTGATATTGGGATAGTCTTGTAAAAATCTGCCAAGTACATCTTTAATAGGTCCTTCATATATAACTACAGCATTATCTGTTGGGCGACGAGACTCAGACAATGAGCTAATACCTCTTTTATGACTATCACATTGTTGTAAATCTGGTCGTAAAATCCTACTAGTTGATAAATAATACAAATCAATTGTTTTTTGAACAAACATTTCTATTTCTGGAAAAGTGGAATGTGAACGAATATATAAGAGTTTTGGAAGTTTCATACAGTTTTTATCCGGTGTGCTATTATTATATTCACTTTTAGCATCACTAGTAGTTGTATTATTTCGACGACATACTACAGCGTAGACTAAATGCAGTAAAACTGTACAATCTTTACCACCATTAAAGCATATAACCAATTCGGAATCACTGTATTTAACAAAAAAAGTGAGAATGTAGTCAATTAGGAGAAATCGTTAACTTTTTAAAATATGAAGTATACTCACTTTAAAAATATAAGTAACAGCACTAAATTTGCCTACAGGCGCAGAAAAAATAAAAACCCTTTGAGATAATGGTTAATTGACTTATCAGTGTACAATGCACGATAGTGCATCACCTGAAGTTGTCAAACTGCATAATAGTACAGAAATTAAATATGGTAAAAATACATGTAAAGCCAATATAAGAAAAAGAAAGCTGATAAGGAGCGAATACAGTACACAGGATTTTTGCAATAACACCAATTGGCTTTTAACAAAATATGTCACATCCATGTAGTCCATATCATACGAGACCAACAGTGTATGTCACTTCATAGAATAATCGCATGTTTCGGAATGATCACCACAATCTCTTTCCCAAACGAATACTGAAAGAGGTAACGGACACGCTCTCCAGATATCTCAAGAAATGCCGTAGTGCAACTTGATTGACTTATTTCCCTTCCTAACCTAACACTGAACACCTCACCACATAATACTGTGTTGGTGTACCAACGGGATGTTATTTTCGAATATCCCCACAGTTTAATTCGGCATTAACAACAGAATACGATATATGTATTTGAATATTCTGTTTGAAGTCAGAGACGACAGAACACTTTCCCACAGTTCAATACTGCATCGGAAACAGAATACTATGCATATTTGAACATTCAACTTCATGTCGTTTGATGTAAAACGAAATCACACGCTCAGTGACTGATTAAAGAATATAAACTGTAGATATATAAACAGAAGTTTGATCACTTGAAAGTATACCTTGGCTTCTGTGTCCTACCTTCTATTGTTACAATACTACTCCAACTAATGGGCTAAATTGATCGAAATTCACTAATCTTTTAAGCATATGCATTCAGCAGGCTTGCTTCATACCACTAAAGTAAGACAGAATGAAGAGGAGTTAATACTTAGCTGAAAATGATTGATTACGGAAACACAAGACTTTTGAGTTGTAGATAAATCATTCAACATTGGATGCTGATCCTCACTATTTAAGTCGACTTGTTTATCTGAAGATTCACTATCAAGCATTCACGCCATTTAGCACGTTGTCGTGTTACTTTCGTTCGTTCGTCCACGATCTCTAGCTAATTAAGCAATTATCCTTACACTACGATTTTGGTCCCGAAATATGCTTTGTAATTCGGACGATCAATTAGGTTTTTTTCTTTTTCTTTGGTTTAGGAGGACGAATAGTACAGGAATCGTGAGTATAAGATCTCGAGTAAGTTTACATCGTACTATCCGTGAACACACCAGCACCCTCAGCCTCTAAAACTTCACTAGAGAGCCACTTTGATGAGACAAAAATTTGCTAAAGTCGAATACTTAAGACAGTAAAACTCCTCGAGAAGGTATCATGCTTACACCCATAAAAAACAAACAAACAACGATTTCCTCAACTGCAACAATTCAGATAACTTTAACCCTATCATGATACCAGTTTTCGCAGAAAAGACTTACTATAAACTGATAATTTCTTCTGTGTGTCATTTAACCTGTGTGAATAACGTAAACCATTACAGGGAAATACCAGTAATCCTACATTAAATACTTGATAGCTCAGGAAATTATTAAGTGCAACATATCTCAGAGATTTGTAGTACAACAGAAAAAAATATCATCTTCAACTATGAAATATCTTTATCAGTATAGCAATTTAGATCTTCTCTAAATACTTGTGGTAGTAAATGAAAATGTACATACACCCACACACACCCAGACAAATGCACTTAGCCTGGATTAACTAACACAATCCGTTCACGATAAGTATAAATCAACAATAACACTTAATGCTTAAGAAATTTGTTCAGATAAAGTATTTAAAAAAATAATAATAATAATAAATACCTTACGACTCAAGAATGTCTTAATTGATACTTTGTTTTATAGACTTCTCTTATTTAATAAACATATATATAATAACTATACTTTCGTCTAATTAAGCTCATACTACATATATCGCTAATAAAAAATGAATTGAATTTTAAAAAGTAGAATTTTACATAAATGAAGTGCAGAAGTTCACGTTACCGCCGTGCTTCACAGTAGACAGAAAAACAGTGAAAAAGAATTAAAGCGTTTTTATTAAACTAAGACGTGGCAGATTAATAACAATTAGATGAAGAAAAATTGGTACTTAATGAATCTGGAAGATAACACAGAGTGAATATATAGGATCTGACGTCCTTAAAAACCCTTTTTAAACTTAATCCTGTCAGCTCACATTACTCAAGGAGGAATGCAGAGACTCTGTACTGCGCATACTGAGTCTATGGGGTCCCTATACGCACAACACGTGTTCTAGTCATATGAACCGAGATAGCTTCACAATGTTATCCTACTGATTTTTGCTTCCTAGCTATTACTGGTATCGCAGCCTCACTATTACTGACTGGTTCACCGAGGGAGAGGGATCACGAGCGGTGTTACCACAGGATGATACTACATGATACTACCTCATCTCGCAAGAGGTAGGGATAGGTGTGTTCGGTTATCCTGAAAACTAATGACAAGCCATTGGGAATATGGACGTAGTTATCTACCTCAAGAAATACTTAACCGTGTGTAACATTGAAGCTTTCGCACAAGAAAGTGAAAAGTGCGAACTTCTATGCTGCAGACTTAAAAGCATAGGCCAAGATATTGACCTCATTGATACATACAGCAATACCAACAGCAATACAGATGACTTTCTAGTGGAGAAGTTAGGCTCCTGGACACCTAGAGGTCGGAGTCTTGTAGTTGGCAACTTCCGTGCCTTAACAGTTGACTGGGCGAGCATTATAATGCTATCTTCAGACAACTCCTTTGACTATTAACTGCTGAAATCTAGTATTTCGCTAGCCCCAGTTCAACATATTATGAAGTCCATGTGCTATGACTCACAGCACTCCTCTTCAACACTGGGTCTGGTGTTCTTTCATGGTGAGAATGTGGACTTCATGCAACATATTCCTCTTTTAGGAAGAAGTGATCACGCTGTACTCACTAGCAAGTTAACAGAAGCAGTATCATGGGCCAAAACCCCAGATCGACGAAACGTTTGGAAAGCCAATATAAGTGCTATCGTGTCAACAGTCTATTCACTGAACTATTATATTACACCATAGTCCCAAGTAGAAGCCACATGAAATGAATTTAAGCCACTTTACGCTCAGGTAACCGAACCTTCCATTCTTTGTTCTGTTCCAAAAGGTCGGAAATATGGTCCCTCATGGATAAATTGAGAGATTCGTAAATCACTCAGAGGTAAATGTAGTGCATCGGTGGCTTAGTGGTAGAACACTGGCCAACCAAGCAAGTGGTCCAGGGTTCAATCCCCCCGATGCATACCTTTAACTCGCCATAGTAAACCCCATCCACAAAGGAGGAGCAAGGCAATGCCCTTCAAACTACACGCCTATTAGTCTCACCAGCATCTTTAATCAAGAAACTGGAAAGGATCATCAGGAAAGCTATCATGGCATATCTGGAAAACAACAGCTTGTAGTCCAGAGTACAACATTGCTTCTGAGGAAACCTCTCGTGACTGTCAAACCTTCCTACAGCAAGAGAAAGCTGGGTCAGCTCAAAGGACAACAGAAGACTTGTCGACATCCTCTTCATGGACTTCAGTAAGGCCTTCGATAAAGTGCCTCACAAAAGACTGCTCACGAAACTGGAAAGTCTTGGAATCAAAGGGGGCTTACTAAACTGGATTAGGGAATTCCTCATGGGTAGGAGACAGCGAGTCCGAATCAACTCAAAACTCTCCTTCTGGATAACGGTAAGTAGAGAAGTGCCACAAGGCACGGTACTCGGACTCCTCTTATTTATTCTGCACATCAATGAGTTATATATGCCCATTGATTCCGCTATGGTTCTATACGCAGATGATTTGAAAATCTAGAGAGAGCTGAAGGGCGACAATGACACGCTCACGCTGCAAGAGGACCTCAAAAAATTGTCAGAGTGGTCCAGAGAATGCAGAGAAATGTGCAACTATGTGCATTGGACACGTATGCATTAGCTTCTACGAACTAGAGGGAATAACACTACCATCACTTCAGACTCATTTGGACTTAGGTGTCATATTAAGTCACTACTTAAAAACTACAGCACATTGACGTGCGGTGGCTGTACGTAGTCTTAGATCTTTATGGGCTACTCGCAGAGCCCTTACTAGAATCATCAGAGGTATGTTTACCTCCTTATATACATCTCTGGTGAGGTCAAGACTGGAAAACTGTATCCAGGCAACCAATCCTTGTCTTAAAGAAAACTCACATATTCTAGAAAGGGTTCAAAGGAAGGCAACACGTATGATTCTTGGCATAACTAATTTATCATACGAGGAAAGACTAGACAGTTTAAATCTCTTCTTGGTTGGTGCGTTATGCTTTCTCGACATTACCTATACGGCCAGAAACTGTCACACCACCTCTCAGGAGACAGTATCAAATGCCACCTTCGAGTCAATTAATATGCCAAGTAGGGATATTCTATTCAGCCGGTGAAGCTCGTTGAGCCATACCGATACCTGATACCGACTATCACGTACCAGCTATCAGTTAATAACAAGTTCCAAAGTCAGCCAACGGCTATGACAGTTTACCACCAAATTATAACTTACACAAAGTTTACAAAATAGATCTTCGTGAATAAATCTCGCAATGTAAGTTGTATCATAAACACATTCTAGGAAAACACACAAGAATTAGGTATAAAGATTCGCACTTCATTAGTCACAAATTCCAAGTCAAATCCATCCTCTAGTATTTCAAAAAATGCGGTAATTCAGTTGCAGCACTTACAACAGAGCTGTAGATATCTCTATCTTGCACACATAATAACAACTAAAAGTTTAGTTAATGTATAAAAATTGCATAGCATTTCATTTGTTTTAATGGTAGCCAGTAGGAGAATCTGCAATGCACAACGCCTTTCATTTAGACCTCATCAACTAAACATGTGTACATCCCAATAATGGTCTATTTAAATACTAAAGTCATCTATTAGGGTACTGAGATAAAAGAATTTCTTATTATTTCATTATAGTTTGTACTCCTAGTTTTCCATAGATTTTAATGGAACAAAGTAACAGTGTTCTTTGAATGAATACATTCGTAGTAACTTGAATGTGAGATTCAAAAGGTGCACATGAGACGAACATTGAAGAATACGATTCTCAATAAGGACACACAGAAAAAAACGCCTGTCTTACATTTCACCACTGGACGCCATATAACAAATAATATCAAAATGACACAAAAAAGTAACATCTAAGCCGCTGCTTGAGAAGCCTATATTTTTTATTTTTATTTTTTTTTATTTACAGCTTGATTCCACACTGTATTTTCGGTACAAGTATGGAATTTTCAGCATGGATATCGGTAGCTCAAATTTTGCAGGCCGACCATAGATATCAGATGTGAGTCGGTGCGGGCTCGAACCCCGGACCATGTGCATGGTCGGCGAGAGTCCTAACCACTGTGCCACCGACGCACAAGGACAAATTAATTGATTCCGGTCAAATCACAACTACAGGAAATTATAAGTATAAATAAACAATGCGCAACACATCATTTTGGTTAAACATGCAAATTCCTGTGAATATGAGAAACTGATACATATGAGTGCATTCTACTCAAGGAAATAACCAGTATATACGGAAATAACCGAAAACAACGTTTAGATTTCTTATCCAGTCAAAACCCTGCAAATGACAGGCATGCAGATAATATACTTCCTATACCTATTCCATATTTATAAAAGTTCATTGAATATTTTGAAATTATGCACAAAAACATTTCAAAACATTATAATACACAATAAAATTACAATGTTAATTGAAATAAAACATTAGAAAGTGAAATATACTATAGTACATAAAACTATTCTTCACTATTACATCCGTTTATAAAATGAATTATCAGTATTTTATTTATAAAAAAAAGTATACCTGTACTTGTCTAGTGCTTCTTCGATAATCTTTATAGATTCAGATACACGATTACCTAAACTCGTGTCTTTGTCTTCGGATAATTTGTATACTTCATAATCAGCTCTACTGATTGGGTCTGGATTATACTCAACAACGCCTGCAAATAAAATTAAAGAATGTGTATATTGTAGGGAGTGAAAAAGCTGTTTACTCTCATATTGTGATTACCAAACGTTAAAGATTCAAAATATCTCAATATAATCTGTATGCATTGACACTAGTAAAGTTACTATTCCATCAAGTACTTAAATGAAAACTATAGGCAACCTTAGTACCCCCGTAAAGTATAATAAGTTGATAACATTAAACAACCACCGAATACAAGCCAACCAAACAATACTATGAAGTCTGAAGCCTTCAAGAAACTTCAGCAGGTTATACTCATGAGTTTTGCTAACTTAAAAAGCTTTCCTACCCTCAGTCGTCAAACTCTTAATTTAGTATTCTTTAAAACTTCAAAACAAATGAGAACTTAGAAGGCAGTCAATGACTACCGGGGGGAAATCTTTCAAATCTTCAAGTGGTTGAGTGATTCAATCAGCAGTTGGATTAAAGACGTGATCTACTAATCACTATGCTGTATTGTTGAAATCGTTGTTTAAATTTTCCAAAACTTATAAGTGTATACAAGGTATCGGATTTGAAGGTTAGATAATATGAGCTTGATATAATTTAATCACTAACATCCTAAGACTACAGAAATTTTTTCACTTTCCAGTTAATGATGAATGACACAAAAATGTACATGTACCTAGAGGTAGCAACTAAACGACCTTGCGTAATGAAATAAAAATTTATGGCAGCTTCCCTGACTTTGAAACTATACGACTGCGAGTGACTAAATCTCTGGTAACTTTTAACTGAATTTGCGGGAACTGAGAACAATCACAACCAGTATTTCTATAATTATAATGGCGGTTAAGTCTATTTTACCGCAACTCAACAGAAACCATTTATATGTTCACATTTGTCACAGGCCAATAATACCTACGAAGCCACACATATCGCAATACACTTCTTTGTATTTATTCATAAAATATTGTTTTAGACTATATCATGCCAACGGGGATTCATCATTCAAAAAATACTAACACTTCAATAAAATAATGAATGAAAAATAAATGACTTACAGTCTTCAAATAAACTTTTTGCTTCTTCATAGGCAAGTTTCACAGTATTTCCATCAAGGGAGTCAAAGGTTATTCGAACACGATAGTAACTATTAAGGAATAAATTCAAAAAAACATCTTTTAATTGATAAACTGCTCTACGTCCTTAAAGTTACCTAACATAATGTTAAGTTAAAGATTCATTTAATTAGAATAGAAATTACTGGTAATAAATTAATAAGCTCACTGAATATGCCACCTAAATTCGTACAAGATTGACGAGGTAACCAACATCTGATGTTGGTTTTATCTTCTTTCACTGTTGAGTCTTTTGGTTGACATAGAATTGAGTGAAGTGACTTTGCTGGTTTGTGTATGACGTCAATTCCTAAAGGTTTGGAGAGTCTTGTAATGATTTCTGAGATATCCTTTATATACGGTAAGGCGATTTTCTTTGTGCTTTCCTTGGGGGCTTTTGGTTTGATAGGTTGGCTTAGGGGTATATGTTTTTTGATGAAATTCCGTGGATATCCATTCTTTTGGAAGACGTCCATAAGATATTTTTCTTCAATTTTCCTTAAGGTGGGAGTGCTGCAATGAGTCCTTGCCCTCTTGAATAGAGGACATTATTGAACTCTTCTGAATAGTATCCAAATCGAAAGGCCAATATACTTAGCTGCACAACAACACCCAAAGGTTGAGGGATGTACTTCCCTAAAAGATGATCCAGCTTCCTCTTAAGTGAATCACCTTGGTTAAGAATTCAAATCCTCGAATTACAGTGTACTACTTAGAGTAGAGGATCGACAATTTGAAACGGATAATAATTCGCAGAATTTATATTCTGCATCGTAAAGCATAAGGGATGTTGTCGAGATGATCTTAATGATTGAATATTGGAGTTAGAGTGATTACAGAAAACAAGACTTCTCTGATAGACATTATACTACGCGTCATCAAATGGTAGTGTTTGAAAGAGACAAAAGAAATGAGTTTTCAGCTAAATGCCAACAAATTCTGCACTATAGATTTAAGGTACATATGGCTTGTGTTTCTACCAGTTTTGTAAATGATGAAGATTCACAGCTGAGATGAATGTTTATGATGATATTATGTCCATTAGGCTGGTTGTTTCAGTTGCAGATCTTTCATTATCTTTCTACACGCTTTCAAAGCTAACTTTAACACGAAGTGAAGTTCCCATAGATGAAATATCCTATTTTCCCCCGGTGACTTTCATTATAATTGGCTGTGTCTAAGATATTTATGATGGTATTAATCGCCTAGGTGACCTGATACTTGACCTTTACATAGGGTTACTCACTCTTCATTAAGTGATCAACAAGTGAACAAAACAATTCCAAAAGTGGTGTGAACACGGGCAGTAATTTTGTTCGAAATATCACCTATAACAAAACTTATCATTGTGTGTAAACTATTGAAATATAATTATACTTTATTTGATCGACATGTCTGTTAACTGTAAATCGATTTAAACATTAGGCTTAGAGGAGAAAGATTGGACAAGATTACAAACAAACCTATTGAAAAAATACTAGGACAGTTTATCAAAATAATCGTTGTTAAAAATGGAAAACGCAGCTCCTCCAAAAAAGAAACAAATTATAATACTGTTGACCTAACCAAACAGGTCTCTTTACTGCCCTCAAATCATGATAGGAATCAGCCTAAAATAGTGATCATCTTGGGAATCATCGTGCGATCGGATGACTAAAATTTCATCAACTTTTTCTCACCTTGGTCTTGGTCAAATCGCCAGCCAATCAGAATATTTATTTCTCGACTTCCTTAGATGAATCGCTTATCAATTGGATTAACCTTTTTCTACTGGGCTGATTTTAATGTGCTTAGAAAATATATAAATATAACATGTTTATTTCCTAGTTAAATAGTATCCTAACAGTCACAGGTTAGTCTTTATCTTCTGATATTTACATGGCTCAGTGAAGCAGAAGGCACCACGGATGATTAGACGTATTCAGCCTTTCAGTTGGGTTACTTCTTGCATGAGAATTATTTGACACACGCATTAGTCCACTCGGTTATATCGACTGTCGAAGAGATCATATTAATTGGTGACAGGACCATAACAATTCACTTCATCGAGAGTGAATAAGGACAGCCAAAAAGAAATACATCACGCCATCGTACCTATAACCACAAAATACTGATATCTGTAGCAAATCTAGGAAATTCATCGCACAGTCAACATAGTACCGGAAACATGGTCCAGAAGGACATCTGAGTATTCACAATTCAACCATCCACCTCAAATAACATATAAAAAGTAATACAAACTTTGAGATATGAATAAATGGCTTATAAGGAAAAAGCTGAGCAAAGTTATTATCCAAGAATAAATACTGCTTGGTTTATTCACTGATATATTTGGTGAATTAAAAAATGAACGAAATGTTCCCATATTGAGTAATAAGAAAAAGACGTAAATAGCGAAGGAAATTTTCTCTTTGACGATTCATCTTCATAAGCTGTACAATCGTAATTATATTTAACAAAGAAATCATAAAACCAATCAGATACTAGCAAAATTTGTCATCGAGAAGTGTATTACGTAATGTGAGGTGTAACCTAGAAAGAGTAACTAATTGGGAGTTGAAGAGAGGTAGAAGTTGGCATGACGTAATAAGTGTGAAATAATGACTAATCAATAAAACTTTGTAGAATAGACAGGAACCAGTGGAAAGATGATTAAGTGTTTTTATCTAAAGTCTGCATGAAAAAGCAGTCATTAATAAACATTAATAGTGATAATAAAATATGGATGATGGGAATAATAATGGTAATAAAATATAAGTATAAAACTTGGGCACTGTGGTAGAGTATAACTCCATTATGGATAAGATTTTATTTTGATAAATCACACAGTGTTGTACAGCTTTATTAACTGATTATACATATATATATATATATATATATATATATATATATATATATAATATGACTGTACAACACTGTGATTTATCAAAATAAAATCTTATCCATAATGGAGATAATAAAATAATAATAATAATATTAAACTTACATAATAAAAAGAAGCAAAATCATAGTAAGAACGTTTCTCTGGCCACGGTACGCCGAGTGTATGTATGTAGCGCTTTTGAATGCAGAGGTCCGATTTCCGGTCCCGAATAGTTACTGATTCAGCTATGTACAGATGGCGTATGCAAAGTCCCTTCGTACGATATCGAAGGACTGTGTGTAGCACTGTGAAGCATTCATGCGGGGGTGCCCGATGTCCGGAGATGACAAGGTGTTCGAGGATAGAGCTGCTACTATTCTTCTTTCCTCCTCCGCCTAACAATGTTCCAGAATACGTTCATGGACTTGACGTTGCGTACGGCCGATATACTTTACTCCACACGAGCAAGTGAATTGATAAATACACATTGAGGTGGCCAAAAGCGGTATCTTATCCTTAACGCTAGACTGGATTAACTGTCTGCTGGAGAGTGTGATGCGTAAGGTGCCTGCTTGAAATGTCTTCTTCAGACATTTAGAAAGGCAGTTTCTAAAATTTTCAGCTTCAATGTCACCACTGAATTCTAGGTTCCTGAAGAGTTTTCTTATGCTTATTTCGCCCCATTTGAGACTCGTCATCTGCACTTATCTGCATCCCCAATGAGTGATGGTGTCCCTACCAAGACTCTAACCCAGTGCCCATAGTCTCAAACGCCAAAGCGTTATCAATCTGAGACTGAGCACTTCAATCCAATCAATCGACGGGAATATCTAAACTGAATTAAATACTTCATTTTCTGTAAAATCTTAGCCAATGAAATATACTTTGATATTCACATAAGTATAGTAAAGTCAGTGTCACATCATTGTGAAACAGCATTATTTACGGGATACCATTTAGACGAGAATTTATTGTTCATAATCATATCACTTATGAACACTAAATTGTGTTCGAAACGTGGTTGAGTGACTGCGATATATCCAATGAAGTTACGTACCGCCATAGTACCCAAGTTTTACACACATATTAAGTGTCATATCAGATTATTTTTTCAACATATTTTCAAAATATAAGGCGTCCTCAGAATATTAATTCATTGTTCACAACAAAATACCAAATATCAGGTAGACAGTCTTTTTTTATCTTGCTTTAAAAGGTGAACGCTTTAAACTGTCCAACGACTGAAGACTCCTGATGGCATGGCATAAAACCCGTCACAATAGTATAAATGTACCCAATATTTGGAATTAGCGCCACTTGAACACAGGTGAAAATGAAGAATTCATGATGCAACAGACCTTATACTATTATAACAGCATAAAATCATGAAAATATAACTTTATCCGTTTAATGCTGAAGCCTAGATATGACTAGAAAGTTCCATTAGCTGTCACAGATTAGCAAAAACTCTGAAGTCATCTAAATAAGTACTTTATAAGAAATTTTCCCATGCCAAATATATGAAAAACATATCACTTATGCCATTGAGTGAGCGCAGCAACGCTATCAATATTCATTATTTGTTGTTGTTTTGAAAATTCTACACGAACCTCCTTTTAATGGTTCTTTCTCTAAGATTCTACTTTGTTTATTTTTGTGTTAATCTAATTCTGTTTGTGTTCGCTTTTTTGCTATACTGTCATGCAGTTTAGGTAAATCAACTGACAGACTTTTGTGTGGTGTTCTAAGTAGACATGTTTGTCTATCTACATACAACAAAGGTCTATTTGTCTACACCATAAATAAAGATGATGAAATGTGTTACTAAATTGCTTAGTTGCTTAATGTACTTCACACAGATTAAAATACAATGTGAATGAATTTTAAGGATTAAAAAAATACAACAGCATAAAAATCTTCTTTTTGTTTTTTTAAAAAAAACCCAACCAGAGTTTGTACTTATAAATTACATTTTATTAAATATCTTTCAAATAGGTTAACTTTTAAACACTTAAGGTACAATACATAAACTATAAAATGACCTTTTAACATTTGTGGCTTTCAAAAAACCATGATCCAACCATAGGATAGTTATGTCAAGGACAAACTTCATCTGGTTAAAATGATAAGAATTAAGTAACAACAATTTCAACGCACGTTTTAATAAACGGTGGTACGGTAACTTGAAGACTTAGTTTGAACAACATCTTTACTATTAATTATGCTATGCATTGTAAGCAGATTAGCATAATTACATTTAACATTATAAGGACTATAATTATTACATTTAATTCTTGTTTTGAATACACTAGGTGTTTGAATCGACAAAATGCTAAATAACTAAGTGACAGACTTAATATTCGGTGAAGTGCACTATAATTACTTAACGTTTGTATATATTTCTATTAGGAAGATTGATAATCGTATAATTGTGAAAGGCAAGTAACGATTGATGATATAAAGAATATTACTAAACATTTTGTATTTATGAAGGATTATGGATGAGCTAAGACTTGGACACAATTAGCAGCGTAATGACTAACAAAAATAACGAATATGTTTCAGGATTTTATCATGAGCTAATATTAGTTAGAAAACCTGGGAGTACTGGACAGCTGTTTCGTCCTAGTTTGGGACTCTTCATCAGCACGCACCCACCAGGATTCGGACCCGAACCTTCCGGTTACAAGGCGAGCTCGTATACCATTGTATAGGTCCTAGGTCCGAATCCTGGTGGGTGCATACTGATGAAGAGTCCCAAACTAGGACGAAACAGCTGTCCAGTACTCCCAGGTTTTCCAATGGTTCTCTAACTAATGTCAGCTCATGATGAAATCCTGAAACCAATCAAATCCCTACAAACCAACACTTGAATAACGAATATGTAGCTGCCATTAATTTTAGCAACTTAGCAAAATGCACGAAAAGTAAATCAATTTCGTTTTCAGTTGAAATGTTGAGTTATGAGGACAACTAACACAAAGAGGAAGATAACAATTTATTCTAGAGTAAATCTTACAAATAAGACAGTATCATCTGAACGACTTGTTTTCATTCAAACACTTGACACAATACAGAAGTAATACATGCTAAAACAGATACAAAACCAAGGTAAACTGGCTAACCTGTTGTGAAATGCAGGATACGATCCAATACTGACTGAACCTTCGTATTTTTCGGCTAATTCAGATAGACATTTAGCTATTTTGGTTTCTTCAGCAGTAATGTACAACGAATGATGAGAAAATTTCACGCATGGATCTCGAATATGGTCCTGTAACAGATAGATATACACTTATATGAAGACGCACGATGTGATATGTGGAAAGCAAATTACAGAATATGATAAATATTTGTAAGTAGTGTGTCACTTAAAATCTTCACGAAGAATATTAATAGCAGAAATAAAACTGAAGTTAACTAAAATATGGAAACATAAGAGACGAATACAATGAAGTTGGAGATACACAAAAACTGAATAATTTAAAGCACAGTAAAAATGTTTAAGTTTCGAAGTGAGCAGCTACACTAACAATCTGGAAATAACCAACCAGGTTAAGAAGGCAAATTTAGGGAGAAATTGAAATATTTCTGTAAGCGAAATGCAGAAATATTAAACAGTGCGATCCACCGTAAGATGTAAAAGTGGCCTCCAGTTTCTTATGGCAGCATCGGTTTAAAAAACCAAGGCTTATCTTGAACATGAACTCATGTAAATCACTATACATCATGTCGTTTCGGTGTGCATCAGTTGTTCTCATTCAGTTTTTCAACCAACCACGACAACTTGTATGAAAACTGCACAAACGTTCAGCAAAATCCCTGAAATGATTCAATCTGTGGTTGTTTCAAGGTTTATCTAAACATATACTTAAAGTACAACTGCTTGCTGTGTAAAATGTTTAATTAGTGGACTTTTTCTTAGTTGAGAATTGAACCAATATTCCAGTCTAAGTGGAGTTCAAAACACGATTTTCAGCTTTAAGTACATCAAATTTATCTTTAAATATTCAGTGATAGGTAGTGACATTTGTCTTCAAAATCAAAGGACTAAACTACTCTTATGAACGAAAAGGTCTTTCACTGAGATGCACAACGAAGTATAAAAGTACTATTACACAGAGTCTGTAAAGTATTAACATACTGAAGCTGTGGCTGTATAAGTGATTTAGCCGAAAATAAACAAACTACTGGAATATGTATGTTGGCGTTCTACCCATCCTCAGCGTCATTACTAGCTTTGGTACTGTTTCTAATTCCTAAAAACCACCTTATTGTACAATTCTCTTCTTCCTTATTCTAACAAGATTCCAAATCCTTCGTCGAGTTAAAGCAATGGTTGAATATCATTCCACATTAAATAAGTCTGTTTGACATAACATAGAGTATTAATAACTAGATGACGTTTCCGGCACCAATGATTGCTCATAATCATATCAACTCCCTCTGTTTGATGTTGTCTTCGTTCTGTTTTGTCGAGCCTGTCGACCTACAAAAAGGAGTATTACGGTTACAACTGATATGATGGGTAATTATATCATATCATATCTAAATTATGCTGGAAAAATCATCTAATTACACACGTTGTATCACAGTATGTTACACTTTATAAACCTGTCGAATATATAATTTTCCGTCCAGTTAGTGTACAGTGACAACCTTACTAACACTATTTATTATCTTATGAGTGGTTTCCTTTCAAAAATCCCGTGGAGTAATCATATAATTGCGCACAAATCGGTGATTTTCTAACCAATCAGACTGGAACCAAACACTTGACGAAAGCTGCTTTCCTCGGGCCATTGAAAACTTTATTTTGATGAAAATCTATTTGTTCGATACTATTTATAATATTATTCAATAATTAGAGCACGGCGGATGCGTACTGCTGAAGAGCCCCAAACTAAGACGATATAGCTGTCCAGTACTCCCAGGTTTTCTAATGATTCTCTAACCAATGCCAACTCATGATGAAATCCTGTAACCAGATATTCTTAATCTACTTACAATTTCGTATTTATAGCAACGTAGACCATGCTTATGAAACATGCTAATGAAAAATACCTCGTGTTACACATTTCGTGTCTTCCCATTCTGATTGGTCCATGAAGGTCAATAAACTTGGAGGTCTATGATATGACTTTCCCACCTGCTAATTATTGTAGTCTGACTTAAATTTATAACATAGGACATGACAAAGGACTCATTGAAATAATATTCTTCACCCGTTTCGATTTATTTTCTTGCGACACAGTGATTTTCAGTTTCCTAAACCAAAAGTTAACTCAGATTCTTACAAACATATCGCACGAAGTCACGCAAAGTGAAATTTCGTGAAAACTTAGAAAGAAACTGAATCTGTGCAACAAATGTTTGTCGTTTCGACCATATCAACCGCTTTCATGTGACTGGTTTATACAGAAAAACCTACTGACTGTAATCTAAAAACGCTTCTCGACAACTATGTAGGACGAAATTCTCATTTTACCTGCAACTAACATCGTTTCATCAATACCAGACCGTTAGTCCAATGGTATCTTATGTATTCTAACTACCAATTATAAACAACCACATAACCTTCAGATGACCAATCAAATCGTACGGACAGAAGTCATGCTACTATTGGCTGAAACTTCCCTTATAATAATCGGCACAAGCGTTAATGCTCAGTTTTGAGAAACAAAAAAGAAATGGATGAGGTGTCCGAGGGATACCTTTTTGGTATGGGGAATCCGCTGTTGGATATGCTGTGGAAAGCGGATGAAGACACTTATAAATCTTACGGACTGAATGTTGATGATGCGATTTTAGCTGAAGACAAGCATATGAGCATCTACACAGAACTTATGAAAAAACCTGATGTAAAATATGTTGCAGGAGGATCGACGTTAAATACTGTTAAAATGATCCAATGGATATTGAGAAAACCACTTTCATGCTCATTTGTCGGATGCATAGGTGCCGATCGGATGGGTGATCGTATTGAAGCAGAATGTCGAGAGCTTGGACTAGAAACAGAATTTCAAACAACAAAGAAGCCGTTGGAGACTGGAAAAGTAGCAGTTCTAATCAATGGAAAAAATCGTAGCATTGTTACCTACCTGGGAGCAGCATGTGATCTTACTGTACAGCATGTTAAACAGCCACGTGTGTGGAGTCTAGTGGAAAGAGCACGAGTATTTTACATTGCTGTAAGTCTGACCAGTACTTTATCATTATTTTTAAGGGTTATGTTATATCTTCCTGCTACGAAGGTATGCTTGAAGTGGCTAAACATGCGACGACTTTCGGCAAATTGTTTTGCTTCAATCTTAGCGCACCTTTTATATCCAAGTTCTACACTAAAGAAGTAGATGAAATGATATCACATGCAGGTATTGTTTTTGGGAACGAAACTGAAGCGGAAGCATATGGAGAAGCTCACAACCTTCCAAACATAACGGTATATGCAGTGGCCCAGCATATAGCCAGCAGACCTTTAGCTACCAGAATGAAAAGAAATCGTCTAGTTATTATCACACGAGGCAAACATCCTGTGGTGTATGTTAATTCTTTGGACATGAAAGTTCATGAGTTCCCTGTCAAAACAGTGGAATCTTGTCAAATTGTCGACACAAATGGTGCCGGAGATGCCTTTGCTGCTGGTTTCATTGCAGAACATATTCTAAGTAGACCTATTGTTTCTTCGCTTGAATCCGCAGTTAAAGCCGCTACTTATATAATACAGAGATCTGGTTTCACTTTAGATGCCAGAGATTCTTTCATGTAAATAAAATACTGCTGTATAATTATTTTTACCTTTATTATTTCCAACGCTAGATTGAATAAACGAGGAACTCCGGGTAGAATAAAAACGTTTTTCACTTTTACAACAGGATATGACTTTTCACTTCCTATCTGAACACGCGTCCCATATAACAACTCTGACGATTCCGGTATTTTGGCAAGTTTCGTTATAGGATCGGAAGGGAGTACTACGTCAGGTTCAGATAAATACCTCAATGTTTGAAAAAATTCCGAATGAGTGACGATGTTTTCATTAAGAGCTTTCGCAATACCTAAGGATTAGTAAGTAGTAGTGGTTGTAAGCTTACCTTCATAAGTCACATCGTCATGAGTGGAACCTATGCCTCCAGATGTTATGACATAATCGTACTGCTTCATTTGACTACAGACTTCATCGGCAATAGCCCTAACGTCATCTGGAATTACAGAAATCTAGAAGGAAATGTTAGTCTATGTTTCCTAGTTACCTTTCGAAGCTGTAGGCCTAGTAAGGGCACTGTACGGCAAATAAGACGTGAGTTCGTATCCTTTACTTTTCCATTTAAAATTTCACTTCCAATAACTACAAAGCGATTATGTTGTATTGATGTTCAAAGAGATAACTTTTATCTAGTAATAGTTTTCTCAGAATTGGTGCGTTATCTTATGAACAAGATTAAAGCCTTTAAAAATTAAGCAGTTTGTCCGCATTATTGTGAACTCTGCTCTACTAAAATAGGATGTCGGCTAGAAAAGTATTCGGGGAACATAACGAATAACCAACACGTTTACTAAACAGATTATTTTAACTACTACTGTTGCTTTGTTATACGCTACATAAAATTAGTTTGACGAGGTCCTGCACATAAATAACTTTTTTAATCTTACTATGTAGCCACAACTACTTGATATTTATGGTTTGTTAATTGTGTCTACTACGTTGTTTTGGGCGATAAACAAACTGAATTATACCAGCTATGTATAACTAAAAATTTAAGAGGTTATATTTAACAAGTGTAGTGCAAGATTGTGCTATTAAGATATAGATACCAAGAATAGTTCATTAGGTGATGACAGACAGTTATGTTTGATTTCACAGGCTATACGTGGGGTAAACAGACTTGCTGTTCAAACCGAAACGTTACTCAAGATCTAAGTTGTAATCTGAGTGCCTAGAGAATGAGCTACAACTATAAAGAATCAAAGCATAACAAGGGTTGTGTATAAAAACAAAGTTCTTTTCAGCTTTTGGAGGCGAGAATGAGTACCAACGATGAAATTGTAACCTAGAACAAAGGTTTTCCCCTCGCCCAATTTTCTTTATTTCATAGAATATTCTGCACTAGTGATTGGTGTTCTAAAGGCAACTGAACATTTTATCTGATATTTCACATCACCCAAGAATTTATTCGAGATAGTTACAGTATGAAGGCTGCAGTACTTTTAATCACCTTTAAGTTCCAACAACACTTTCACTCAGCTGATTTCAATAAACTGTACACGAATACAAAGTCACTGCGATTAATCTAGTAGTTATACAAATGGGACTACTAAAAGCAACCTGCCTAGCCGATAAACATATTTTATATCTCATGTTATTCTGCATATAAGGGAATGAAAAAACCTCAAGCTATTAACCTATTTTAACTGAAACAACCTACGAGAAGGATAGGATTTTCAAACTTCTCGGTCGACTGCTGGGCCCTTCTGTGGAACTCTTTAACAAGGAATTTAGCTGGTCTGCATCTACATTGCGGTTGCCTATCACCGAAACTTATTCTGAATGGGATGTAAACGTCGGTTCTTCATCCACAGCAGAGACTGAGAAAGTTTCAATAATCTAAAATGAGGCAGAGTAGCGGAACATGGCGCTTAGACCCCAAAAGTGTTTAGGCCTAATGGTGACTAACTGTTGACTAGATCAGTGCAAAACTGGTGTATACCCAAGGCGTACTTATGATCCTAGGGGCTATAGTCAAACAGAGACTAAGTGAGGCTGGATTAAAGAAAACCTGACGGTGTTTAAGCGCGTACAAATGTTCGCTTCATCACCCTTTGACAGTCTTCAGCATGTAGAGGTAATTGCCAGTTTTTGGCACATCTAATTTCGCTTCGTGATGGTGGGATTCAATTTTGTCAAAATGTATGGTGATATGACAACAGCCATGAAAGCATATTTTCCTAACAAGTGTACTATTTTTAAGTCACTGGACTATTTAAACAGAGTTGTCTTCTGAAGTAAAAACCTGATTTTTGTCAGACTTCAGATATTTATTTTATTTAGCCATGATATTTGCCGATTACAAGTTGCAACTCACCGTAGTTATCCGTCTTGTGACCATATTACTCATTACAAACTAAGATGACGAATGAGTTGACTAGAAAAGAGGAGCGTAGTATACACTGAAAACAACGGTAGTCCTGCATTGTCGTTTGTTAAAATTCGAATTCCTGTAGCATGCGTAGATAACTGACCATTTCATGATTACTACGCAACATAACAATTGTCATATTTTTGAGGAGATCGGAAAGTGGATTTTGCTATGCGGCACCTCTCAACTTGTACAAGAAATAGTATGTGTAAATGAAAGGCAATAATGGGTCTCAAATATACCCTGTCACTAAACTCGTTTCCAAGTTAGATAGGTTGACGTTGTATTTCAGGAAAAGTCAGTTGTATTACACGACTAGGCTCAGCAAAGTTTCAATTTCGCCATGAATGGGCTGCTTCATTAGAAGCTGCAAATCCTTCCAAATTTCGTAAAGCGAACTGCATCGCTTAGAAAACACCTATTTATAATATATGCGTCATGTGCCAGGATGTAGAACACTTGTTTTCTACAAAGGCAGATGGCGATAACCACTTGCCAAGGCTGCGATTGGCGGAGTGAGCCTCGAGTTTAAGGCTCGCCAGCTGAAAGTAAACTGTTAAAGCCAATGAACTGCACATGTTGTATTGTATTACCATAACGCCGGACTAGACGTCAGCTCTCAGATTTTTCAGATATCAGATTATGATACACTCTGGGAGAGAATAAAGCGTGCATTTCCTAGGAGAAGAGCAAACGTGAAGCTATATTCAACATATAAACTAAACCTATCCAGAAGTGTTGAGTATCAGGATGCTACTGTCTGTCTGTTTTCGACATAGAACTATACACAAATGTGCGGAAGTTCAAGTCGCCACACTCCGTGTAGCACACGAAGCAAGAGAAGAAAGTACAAGAAAAGCATAATAGAAACAGTGAGCAGAGGTGTGAGACAAAGGAGTAATAAAGAAAAACAAAACAGTTTCATTGGAGATCATAAGTCACAAGGAGTGGATGCATCTGCGCCACTGAGAACGAGTTTGAGCCATGTCACCAATTGTTTCCAACCATAGATTTTTACCGTCCCGAGGACCCCAGCCTGGAAGTCTACACCTTTCTACGTGGCTTAGACCAACTGTTGTGGATTTCATTGACTGGTGCCAAGTTTTTGTTTGACCGCCGCTAGCTTTTTTCCAGCCTGATCCTATATCAGCTAACATTTCCCGTCGCGGGAGGCGATGACTAGGCATACGTAACACATGTCCTAACCATCTCAGTCTTTGTAACTTCACGACTACGTCGATTGATTTCCCCTGTTTACCTAGCACTCGACGCCTAACTTCAATGTTGCTCACCTTATTATGCCACTTTACACGGGAAATAGAACGCAGGCATCTATGATCGAAGACAGCTAGTCTTTTCACGTCTTCCACTCTCAGTGGCCAGGTCTCACAACCATAAAGGAGGATGGATCGGACTGATGAGCAGTACACCCGCCCTTTGGTCGATAGCCGAACATCTCATCTACGCCAGAGTCGGCGTAAACTGGCAAATGCGAAACGAGCCCCCTGTATTCGTGCTGAGATTTCGTCAGAGATCAACCCGTTGGGGCTGATGGTACTTCCCAAATAAGTGAAGCGGTCAACGTGTTCTACCACTTCACTTCCTATTTTTAAACAAGGCGTCGATGTAGTCCAGTCCTGTAACATCATCTTACATTTGGCGGGAGCGAATCGCATTCTAAAGATTTGTAGATTACAGCTCAGGGTGTTCAGAAGACTCTGCATTTCGTAGGCGTCTTCGCCTAGAAGGACTATATCGTCTGCATATTCCAAGTCAGGATGCTACTACACTAAGGAGTAGGAAATGCGGTTCAATGTCGATATAGCTACAAAACAAATTAGGTTAGACATGATACACAGGATATTTAACAACAAGAAAGGAGATGCAGATAGTGGTATCATTTGAACATAAATTACATTTTTCGGAAGCTATCAAGTTTAAAATGTAGTCTACGTAAGTTTACACACATAGGTTATTATTACAAAATCTGCACTTAGGCTTCAATTTTGATTTAAAAGAGGATTATTACATGCTCTTAACGGTTTACTGAGTGGGTGATTGGCAGCTTTAATTAGGATACACCAAGCAGAACACTAAATCAGCTGATAACTCCACATCTAATGTCTCTGCGATGTACAACCTAGGATATTATTAAACTTACGATGCTTTGACAGACATGAATAGTAAGTCTGATTACCCGAGGCAGAAATACTAATGTCCGAAAATATCCTAAAGCAAGTTACGTTATAAACTAGTTGAAATACTCTGCCTACAGGTAATTAAGTGCACATCAATACTACGGCTTGAGTTGCAGTATGAAAACTGAGTCCTGCAGGATTCATAGTGTGGAAATTTACACGTAACGGTGATTTCAGTGATTTTGAAAAGCCGGAGGATTAGTGTTTTAACTAAAAATCGTCGTAGTGAATATTAACCTAGAAAACAAATGGGGAGATACATAACCGGTGCAACGCGAAAGTCAGGAGTGACAGGAGGTCATTCCAGGCTAATCTTATCAAAAAACTCATAACAAAACCAAAAATCTTGTATCAATTCATTTCGGAAAGAAAACCAACCATGGGCCATGCGCCTTAGTAGGCCCAAACGGTCAATATCTCAATAGTCTGGAGATGGCTGAAACATTCAGTTTAGCCTTCAACAGACAGTTTAACAGCAATGTGGGTATTACCGGTACGGACCAAAATGGTGGTATTATTATTAGTTCACAGGAGGGAGACCTAGCGGCTACTCTCCAAATAAACCAGACAATAGCACCAAGGAAGCCACAGAGACTTAAATCTGGAAAGTCCTCAAGCTGTGACGACATTAGGCCGTATGTTCTGAAAAAGTGAGCCGAAGATCTCTGCAGGCCCTTATGCAACTTGTTCCAACACTCGATGAATTCGGGGAAACTGCCAAGGGAGTGAAAAAGAGCCATCCTATCTTCAATCCTCAAGGATGGGGGGCATATGCAGTCATACACTTTACACATAGACAGTTAGGTGCACTCACTCCTGAGCTCTTTCTAAGGTTGTACAAAGCATACGTCAGACCACACCTTGAAGTGCATAATATCATTCCACCACCACTGCTTAGAAGAGACGCCAACCTCTTGGAAAGAGTCCAAAGACGGGCGACAAAAGGAATGGTTGCTCTCCTAAGTAAACCGTATGATGAAAGGCTAAAGAAATTAGGCCTATTCACACTTAGCCACCGTTGGCTTAGGGGGATTTGATTACTGCCTATAAGATAACAAATGACCAGAATCACCCAAACAAAGGTGTTCTGCCATTGAGTAGGTATAGGCTTCCTCGTGGAAATCCCAGAAGGATAGTACACCAGAGGGCAAGGACCCGGGTGCGCCCCCACTTCTTTTCACTGCGGTTTTGCCATCCCTGGAACTCCTTACCGACAGATGTAGCTACGGCACCGCCTGCGGACGCCTTCAAGCGAAGGCTGGACAATCATGCAGAAACACAAGGACTGCGTCCAAATAGCCAATGACCTTAAAATCCCATACACCATTCAGGGGTAGACAAATAAATTCGTTGTTTTACTTTTTTACATTCTCTCGCGTTTTACTCTCCTGACAACTTTAACTACAATTATTACTATTACTGATATATATATATATATAATTCATATTATTCTTCAAATTTAATCAGCTGATTATTGTTACGTTTTCTTATTTCTTTTTCTGTTTGTTGGTCTGAATGACTTTACTAATTATATCTATTGTTATCATCTCTTTTCTTTTACCGACGATACCGGAGGACTAACTAGTGAAAGGATCAACTCCATTCACAGTAGTAACAGTCTTAACACCTCTTACTACAAACCACATATAATTAATCCCAGTACTTGACTCCCTTAAGGGAGTGGTTTGGGTTGACTCCAAATTTGGAGTCAACCCAAACTACGACAGTCGAGTGGCGGGACGAGCTACGCAGAAGTTTACCGAAGATCAGGAACCTATACCTCACAATCCAGAGGCGAGCACAAAGAAATCAAACTGGTTTATACTAGCTCGTAAAGACGATATCGGATATTTGTCTAAGAAGATATAGTGCTACAAAAAAACCCGTTTACTGTACTCCTTCGGTTATTCTGTGTACTTGACACCATTTATTCTGAGTAATTTCTTTCAAATAACACCGAAAATACAAAAATAAGGATACTTAAGTACCTATTAGACCAACAGTTTTCGGCGAAATCACTTTTCGCGCAGTTTTCATATTTTCCTCCATCAGTCCTAATATTATATTGCTTTCAAGTAACAACTAGATCTATTTGGAAACAGTATTTAGATAATGATATACTACAAATCCGTTGGTTTTTTCGACTTCTCCTTGTCCTGTTGAGAGACATTACCAACATACATCTAACTAATTTCCTGCATTAATTTATTTGAGGCTAGATGGACATACCACGACGATGCAGACGCGCTATGGGTGATTAGAAGCGGATTTCAAAAGCTATGCCCTCTGACAACTCCCAGTGAACGTAATTCAGCACAACGAACAGGGGTGATAGATAGAATCACGAGGTTTTAATATGAGAACTGATTCCTACGGGTATTTTCATAGCTAGGTGGGGTGGGAAGTATATCCATTACAGAAGGCTCTCTCTACAGCGATCTTTGCGATGTCCCTGGGGCAATTTTCGTTTATTTGCGAAGGAATGGATCTAGTGAATGACAGTCGTCTACCAAGTAAAAGGCTGATGTGGGGGGCAAAACGAAGGGTGCAAACAGTCCCTGGAGAACTTGGCATGACTGTCGTAGCGGTCTACTTTGGTGCTCTCCTCACACCAGCCTATTGTGTGTCTAGAAACAGTAATCACTGTCTCCAGCTACCACCCATTCTTCTAAGGATGAAATAACAGTGACGCGTATAGTTGATTCTCAAGTCCTGGCGTGAAAGACAGCAGCTATAAATCTCAACACTTTGACAGTGCCGACAGCTATCACGACGACTAATTTAGGCCACACAAAAAATTGACGCGTTTCCCCCTCAATCATCCAAAGCCCAAGCCTCCCCAATGCAACAAATCTCATTCGATGATTCTCGCTTATTACCACTTGGTCGAATTATAAATACGTAGGACTGGAAATTATTTCAGATTCTAACACAATTAAAGTAAAATAAAATTGATACAAACTAGTAAAATAAAAAATTAGTGAACAGGCCTAAATCAAGGAGTAATTTAAATTTATACACACGCTTCGCATACATATACACACGGTGTACCTATTTGCGTTGGCCAAACCCTGGTGCACTATCCTTGAATAATTGCATCGCTTAAAGCAAGATTCCTTCATACCCTCCCTGGCTAAAACTGTGTGTTGCAAAGTAATCGAAGGGTCTCGCCTGCGACTTCCCACCGATGTCTACATCTCCAATACCTAGTGGTCTCACACTTATGACACCAAACAACGGGGGATATATTATTGTAAGCTGTATTACATCTGATCAACTGAGCGACAACGCTGGGTAATGTATGCCACTAAAAAGTAATATTCAAAGAGTAAGTTAAAACCTGAGCATCTCTTATTCGTGTAGTTAGGATAAACAGAGGCTTTTAGTTTTAGGGCACCCTCGTATGTAGGAAGCTCACTTTTTCGCAACGCCGTAGGTAGTTCACCTGTTTCAGGAGTTCTGAAACTTTCGATCATCTAAACCTGTCCGTAATGTCATTCACATCGATGGATCCTCTTGATAATGTATCAGTAGGGATCTCCAGGGATGATACGCACCTCTAGTGATACTCACTCACTAATCCACGAAATGGAGAGAATTTTCGCTACAAAACATAACATTTCGTGGACTCAAGTAAATAATACTGCTCTGCCATTGAGTCGGTCGAAAAGGGTTGTGTGATATGCAGAGTGACTTGATAACTTCGACACTATGATGAGCACGTTAATAGTTAGCAATACGACACTGAGTTCCAGTCTCGGAATGAAAATAACCCTAAAAGGCCTTATAAATCGCACACGAATCACGATGCGAACAACACGCCTGTTTTTTTCGCCGTACTGCTGGCATCGTCCACACTGTTTCTTCGTCTTCAACACAGCGTAAGGCCACTGGAACGCCATAAACATGAAAAGCCCTGTCACATATGACGAATATAATCTCAACGCCTGCGTCAAGAAACGAAGCGCGAGTTCTCAACACATAACCTCGCACCGTCCAACTGTACAACGAAACATAGTATGACAGAGTGCTGAACCGAAAAAATGGTTTATTTAGAGCCCACAGCCTTAACGATAATCTCAAAGGTGGTGGAAGCTGTAGGATAATAATTACGGAAAGTTGTATTCCACCACACTCATTCTTAAGCGCCGTCTTGGGAAACCTACGTTGTCACCAACCGGGAGCATAAACCTGACGGCGTCAGAACCGGTGAAATTATCCGTAAGTTGACAGAAAGTCAAAAAACACTGAAATAAAGAGAAGAGATGTAATAAATAACGTGTAGCAACAAAATACCTGTTGAGCAAAGTAGTATTTCTCGAAATGGAAGCGAGACACTCTGCGACATATTTGTGGGGATGTTGTGGGAATGTTGCGGTTCTTCCAGAACCTGTTTTTATCCATCTTCGTGGAGGATATTATCAGTGTTGCAGTTCTGCACAAATTTTCAAGTAGTAGTCGGCATCCCACCAACAGGATGATATGTGAAACCACTGGGTCAAAGCTAATGCGGTTATTCTTTATGTTAGTCTGCTTCAGACGGTGAACACAATCACAGCCACTACATTAATCACTGCCAGCGGAAATACTCCAGGTCTTCAACCACAAATCCAAATCAAAACAAAACCGTCACCAATGGACTTGTAAGAGAACCGGAATTGTTGGAGTGGCTGCAAGATTTACTGTTTCATCCACGAAAATAAATCAAATATTTTTGGCACAGATCTTCAATTTTTAGATTATCTATTATTTGAATTCCTACAGCAGAATGACTGAATACAAAAGGACTAGCAGCCCACAAAAATGTCCAATAAAAAATACAACTGTCCGGGATGAACCAAAAATTGTCTAACTCGCAAAAAATGTAAACTGGTGTATAAAGTATGGTTTTAGTATCAGAAGAAACAACATTGGATGTAACACTCCTCGCTAAAAGAGACGTTAGTTCCTTTTCTAAGACATCACTAAAAATGATATTTATAATAATTTATCCAGTTATCAAAGCAAACTATAACAACACATGCTTACTAAACTCATACATACAGCTTTATTGGTTTGCAGGACTGAAAGCAGTGCGACTGGAAACCACTCAATCTAACAGTTTTTTTCGCTGTTTAGGACTTTTAACTTGATAACAAGCCAATGAAGTCTGTCATCTATGGCCCGCAAAAGACAGGATTTCATATTATCTATCACCAGCACCTGTCTAACTAGACCACTCTGACTAGGCATTATCTATTTCTCAGGATGGAGTGGCCATTAGTCCCGACCAGTAATGTACAACAGTAGTGCTTCCAACCTGTATATTCCCAATTATGCCTATCCATTTTTGTCGTTATTGTAACAAGCAGACACATTCCTTGCACTAAGCTTCCTAGAACCCATCCACAAAGAAGTCGGCTCGTCTCCACATTGGAATATCAGCCTGTACCTCCATTCACTCACGTGTTATGTATCCTTTTCTTACCACTGTTCCTGTAAGCACTTACCTACTTCGCTTTTTGTTCCTGAAAAAGTTGTTCCTTTGCAGTTGAATATTTAATCGGGCTGTTTTCTAAGGCTGGAATTATCCGGCATGTTGGTTGAAACTTCGCCCGGTAAATATTTTTGTCAACAGTTTTCAATAAAATCGTGTTATATGTTTTCTGGATTGATAAGAATTCTCATTTCCTGATTAGTTATGCTGGTGCCCACGTCATGTAATCTGACTGAGATACACTCTAAGCACATTGGTTGTAATGATTAGTGTTTCATGCGGAATGAGTCAAAACATCACTATAATGAAGAAGATGGGGTAGTTGGAGGGTAATGTCATCTACACAAATAGTCTACTTTTTGTAGAAGCTGCAGCTTTCGACATAGTGTCATTCAATGAAGACCACGCCAAAATGCGGCTATTTTCGTGTGAAGAACAGTACTATTTGCCAAAAGAATGCTATCAGTACAAGGGAATCACCTGTAAATGCTTACAGAACATTCTGTGGGAACAGAAGTTATCATGTAGATGTGACTTTCACTGTATATGTATTTGGACAGGAATTATGGTAAGCTGAAAGGTTATCTCTAAGTGGATTTAACATATGTTTACACTGATTGGTACAGTATAATATGGGTTATGTGAATTTATTTTATAAAAGAAACCTCTTAATATTGTGCCATTGTTTTCTCAGCTGACTGCTAGGCCAACAAATGTAGGTGGTTCTCGCGACTGTTGCAAGTGCAGTGCATTTGAGAAGGCAATAATTCGTTTAATTTTCCTCAATGTTTCACTTAGTGCAATTATTCAGTATAAAGTGATAACATACACATGGTTTGTGTTGATTACGAAAATGGAATCTATTTAACTGTATTATTATTAATAAACCATATGAAACTGTAAACTTAATACTTCAATGTTCTTGATCACCAATAGTGGAGATGAATTTCTTCTGAAAATTCTATTTACCTGAAACAGTACAGATGCAGTGTCACGATTGAATGTCTACGTTGCATTATATGTCATAATTATCCTCATCAACACAACAGGTCTGTGTATCTTACAATATTTTAAGTGTATTTATATGTTGCTAACACTGTGCACAGTTGCTTAGAATTGAGGTATGTTCAGTTTATATTTGATGACAACAGATTCCTAAATATGAGAATGCGACTTCTGTAGGATTCAGAAAACAATGCTCACTAGACATTACCTATTCGCAATACTTCATTTAACGTAGAAATATTTAGTGTGAATGTCAGCCAACTCTCAGAAACTGTCAATGTCCAGCTCTTACTACGCTGGACCTCACGCTGTCCCTCGAAGACTTTCAGAAGCGCTTTGTATTAACCAACGCAAAATCCAGAACGCTGATTGGCGACTCGAGAATCCTTTATTCTTACCCTAATATGTAACCAACAATAAGGTTATTATGCACAAGGTATAAGAATAAATGTTATAACAATAAATCGCGATAATACTTCTGATAGTTTTCTGTCTTCCACTGAACAGCGAACGATGAGACGACGACTGGTGGATTGATGACTTCCGCGATTAATATGGAGGAGTTGGGTTTGAGAAAACAACCATGAATTGATCGTTCAATCTTCAATTACATTAACGTCCCCCAAAATTTAAAAAAGCGAATGTGATCAACGAGGGATAACGCCTACCTACTTCACAATAATGTATTCTGAAATAAAACTTTCACCATCTGTGAAATTTTTAGTGAGTGGTTTGCGAGCTTAAGTTCAGAAACACACTCCCTGGGGAAACTTCATGCCTTACCAGCTCCTCTTATGAGTGTAGTGTTCATCAGTCAGTTAACAGGCAAGCAGTTAAAAGCCGTAGACTTTAAACCAGCGCGGGACCAGATTGTCCTACTTTAACAATTTTCAAATACAGTCGGTGTGATATTCCTCTCCAACTCCCTTAGTTCTTCTGAATATCTAGGAACACTAACACCTGCCCTAATGAGTGTTACATTTTTGCGTGATTTTCGTTTTAGTGTTTTTAACTCTCATTCTCTCTGTCTAGGTAATACTTTTAGTATTACTGATGACTGTGATAAATAGCAATAGTTTTCTATCTCAGCTTGCCCTTCTAGCCTTTGGATATTATCCTTGCTGTTTCTCCTGTTTCAAGTTTCCTTCCAAGAAATTACCACATCATATATCTGAAATTTGGTGCTCATATTACAGTTGCGTTTTTTAACGTAGCATCAAATAACCTAAAACCCATATAACTGCGATCCAGCAACCCTATAGTAACTTTACACAAAATGCTAATTGGGCCATTGTCAGTCTCGTCTCATAAACCGTTAATGCCCAGCTCCCGCTATGCTCGGGCCCACGCTGTTCTTAGAAGATTTCTCAGAAACGCTTAGTTATAACGGACGCAAAAACCAAAACACCGATCTGCCGTTTGATATTTCTGTATTGTTACACCAACATATAAAAGGAATAAGCGAACTAAGCAAACTAAGGTCTGAAAATTCTGACGATGTTTCACTCTTCTTTCTGAACAGCGACCGATGAGACGATGATTGTCGTATTGATGCCTCCGCGAAAATCGAGGAAGTTGATTTTGAGCAAACAACCAAGAATTGATCGTTCAATCTTCAACTCCATTGACAGCCATCGAAGCATCGTGCGTCATAATCGGCTGAAAACTTCAGCAAAAGACATAAATCTAGTCAGACTAAACAGAATGGTAATAACCTTTCCTTCGATTTTATACAAAGGCTAAATAAGCACAGGTCAGATATTATTACCTCTTCACCGTCTCGTGTAATAATTGATTTTATTAGGGATATTTACAGTAGTGCAGGCTGTGAAACAGGTATTATGGATACCTGCCAAGGCATACAGGATCTCAACAAAAGATCTGACGCCAGCTCCTTTTATTTCGTTGAATCCCCGCCACCCAAATACCCTGCTCGGAGCTATCAGTCAGAAGGTCCGAACATACATATGGCCTCACTGTCATCTGTACCCACTGATATCAATTCTTTTGGCTATGTCAAAAGAAATGATAACTCCCCTAAATGCTTTGTAGCCATAGACGTTGGCCTAGATAATCCTTGCAATACACAGGCAGATTTGCTATCATCTAGTTATACCTAACTGGATGCTTTCAGGCAGGGTACACATGTGCCAGTACAGTAGGTAGATTTTAGCACTTCCGCTACTATTACCGATAAATCTTCCATCGTAAAGATTTCTATCGGTCATCGACTATACGTGGATGTGAACCTAGTGCCGTATTTGAAAAAGCAAAAAGCTCATTACCTACGCGACAGACATCCACCCAGGCCAGTAACCTAGAAAATGCGAGCATTCTTCCATTAATCCATGTTCTCTTACCTCTTAGGTATCTAATTTACCATGCTAATTACCCGGGTTGTGATACATTGGAGTCTTGTATGGGAATTAGTGATCATAATTCTACAGAATTGATAAACCGTGTTCACTGAATGTGCAAACAATCGTTTTCAACGTGCCTGACAGTGCCAACATTAAAAGGCTAAAAACACACTTCTAAAGGCATGTGAAATACCAGATTCCTATTGCGCCAGCAGACCATTGTGTAAATTTTCCCCTTTAATGATGTTCGAATTTAATGGCACTGTGGATGCAAACAGACTTGTAAACAATCAGCATTTATTAGGGGAGTAAGCAGCTTTGAAAATATACGTATTACTCAGGACAGGACACCAATCCACCGATGTGTCAAGCAAAGTATCCCGGCAGGTTAAACTAGTCGCCGAGAAGATACTGCCAGCCCCATAGATGTCAACATGAAACTTCCCACTTGAACTTAAAAGAATCTTTCCACCTAATTACACAGAAATGAAGCTTGACAAGGTTACCAACATTTGATCCGGTATTTCTCCAATTGTTAAACAACCTGGAAAGCACACACCCTCTGCGAAAGGTACCAATAAAATTCATGCCCGCTATACCAAGAGTATCGAAAATCTTGTAATGCCTTCTCATCTAACGCTATGATTCTGGGTGAAAATGTAAGGAAACGAATTCCTGTGCCTGGAATACACTATATAGGATCTGATTCAGCGTCCTCTACTCCTCATACGCTTAAATCTCCTAGAAAGACGTCTAGGGTATCGAATGTAGCTGAGATTAGTCAACCTTTCGCCTTCACTTATCTTCAAATTAATACAACTGGTTGCAGCTACCCAACTTATACTATAGGGTTACGTAATACCGACTTTAGCTATGCCTATATCCTTGGTGCACAGCCACTTGGACTCACTCGCCTGAACTTTCAGCATAGTCTGCTAGGACATCCACCTGGTAAATGCTATCGCTCCCCAAACACGCTCCCCCGACAGTGAAACCGTCTTTATGATGCTACAACCAGTCAGTCTCAGAAATTTTCACTTTTCCGTACCCAACAGTAATGCCACCAATCGCCTAGTGTCCAGCGACTTGTTTCCTCATCCTCTTCAGGTACCCACACATGCTTATCTAAATGAGCTCGTAAACTGAACGAGCAGCCATCGAAACCTATTCCTTTTTCACAGGACCTTAACGAAAATGGTGGAAGGTTTACACACCGGACACTCAATCTACCAGTCAGTCTGTCATCTAATTTTTGTTTGACCCTAGCAGAATCATACCACTGTCTCCTGCATTTTTTCTCAACCCTGACCAATGATCTTTGACTCTTTCCTTTACAAGCGCCAATTCTGTCTGTAATAAAATTCCGTGCCTTCAGTTCTTGCTTTCACTTTAGATGCCCTCAGTACTGTTAGTTACCGAGACCTGGTTACCATCTGACTTCAGTGATAGACTGTTAAAATCTCCAGGATACACACACTTTAGACATGGCAGTAAAGAAGGACGTGGTGGTGTTTGTCTTATTATTTAACAAATCCCGCGCAGTAGAATTTTGCGACCTGGGTTGCTCTTTGACAGATGGAGTGTGGGTTACACTGAACATCAACTTAAATGCAAGGCTTTTGTTAGGATGAATATACTTCCCGCCAAATTCTAACGCTAACACAACGAACACGCGTCTTCTCTAAATTTTGACTATAAAGCTATAACTGGCGACTTTAAAATGCCTGCTACCCACTGGAATAACTTAAGAAGACTTGAGTCAGGCAACAGATCGTTTATTGAGAAAATCAACAAACATTTATAGACCTTTATGTACATGATTACATGTTATTGTTAGCAGAAAAACCAGCGTCTTATGATTGGCTGTTTTCACACTGAAAGATATTCCGTTGTCTCTTTGTAGCCATTTCTTTGAAAGTAAGACCGTATATCTGCGAATCGTATCCTACCACACAGCCTTTTTTCTTGTTTTTCTCATGACCAAGATTTGGGAAGTAAACATTGACGTGAATTGTTGTCTACCTATTCTGGCTAGCAGACAGCTCTCACCACACTCCTACATACCCTGATCGTTCTTTAAATACGGTAGAATTCTATGGATAACACAAAATGTTAATCGCTCTACACATAAATATAACATCCTTGATCTTACTTTCATATGCAACATTCTTCCCGCCAGCAGTCAACTTGGGCTTTAATTATTGGTTACGACCACAACACGGCTATTTATACCTTTAACCTAGAGGCAAATGGGTGAGCTAAGAGCTATCACCAGACTGTAAAAGTTGGAGACTTTCCAAAGGCTAAGTGGGAAACAACGCTGTCCTTTATTCGATACCATGACTGGGATACTTTTTTTTCCTCAGCAGACATTAATACTGTTATCTCCAGTTTCGACCTCAACATATCAGTTTGCTTCAGCGAATCTATCCCTTGGTATAAATCCAAACGTAAATGTGTAACTCAGCTGTTTATACCAAGTGCTACCAGGAAGAAGCTAATAATACTACGTAAACCTTATAATATATCCATGGACTTCTCCTCGCTCATTGCTATCCTGAAAGTACATGACAAGGTCAGACGAGATAATGCCAATAAAACTTACAAAAAAGAATTCGTTTCCCTCAAAGTTAACTGAAAAATCAGTAATATTCGCAAACTATTCCAAAAAAGGCTGAGAAGGAGACGCGGTAACATTCCTTACATTCTTCATAGTAATGTTGCTGTTAAGAGTGATGCCAAAATGACTGAACTCTCTATCAAGTTCTTTCCTGATTCGGGCACGCCCGATATTTCTGCATGTATTGACTTTGACTCTGTAACAGGTAAACACTGCCAAATATATGCTTGACAGTTGATGTTATAAAAAGTGCGATCAGTTCATTGAAATTCTTCAATTATCATGGACCTGACTGAATTCCCTCATCTGTCTAAAATATGGTGGCCCTGATCTCCCTCTGTTTTTGCTAAAAAAATTTTCGACGTCCCCTATGAATAGAGTTTGTCCTTCTAAATAAATATATATTATCTCTAGATTTAAACCCGGTTCAAAATATGATATTATGGATTATGTGGTGAACACTATGGCATCTGTTTTGTCAAGGATACTCGGGAATTTAACCAGTAACAAAGTCACAAACTCCTTATTGACTGAAAACCTTACAACGTCTTTACAAGATCTTTTTATAGAGTTTAAGTCATGTACGACTTGCCACTTGGAACGAATTGATTTTATAACTGGACCCACAGACAAAAAATTCGTTACGCTGATATTGTATATTGATCTTAGGAAGACATTCAACAAGGTATATCATAGCTTAGTCCTGAAAAACTAAAGCCTTACAGTATATCTGGCAATCTCCCATAGTGGTGTAATTCATTTATATGTGGTCTATTGCAGCCTGTTAAGTTAAACGACACTTTTTCTGGCAGTACTCTTATATAAAGTGGCGTAATTCAAGGTAGCGTAATAGAGTTTCTATTATTTTTATATACCTAAATGACGTCTGTGATGTTATAAAGCGTGGCAGACCATTTTTATATGCCGATGACTTGAAGGTGGTCTTCCGCAGAATCATCCAAGAAGCAACTAATCTGTTTCATAAAATCCAGCCAGATAATAATAATGTTGAGACAAGGTGTAAGTTGTGGATGATGCAGATCAACGTGGATAAGCAGGGTTTGTTATGTTAAGCTCGCCTTCGTAACTTGTCGCACATAACTATATATGAAAAGCCAGTCACTAACTTTTGGTAAGCTAAGCATGTGTGTGCCCATTCCCTTACTTCCTTAATAATACCAGGCCAACAAAACGGACTAGTTACGAGCTTGAAGTTAGTTAGGATACCTGGGTGAGATAAGCCATGCAACGTATTGAAGACGTTACGGCGATAACTTTTAGGCACGATGGGGCGAGGAGTACTCGTGGAAACGTCGCATAGAGTAGTATCTCTCCCCATACCTGAGGGTTACTCGGCTAATTGCAGAGTTGTTTTCAACAGCTCATGTTGAAGCTCGGTATCTTATTTTTGAAGACGAGCCAGTTTTACAGGGTCTATGCCGTCGAATTGGGTGAGGGAACAAACGCGCGACAAGGCATCTGCCACAGTGTTGTTCACTTCAGATACATGGCGAATATCCGATGTAAACTGTGAAACGTAATCCAGCTGTCATGATTCCCTGGGTGAATACTTATCTGAAGGTGAGTTCAGAGAGTACGTCAGAGGTTTGTGATCCGTAAAAATTATGAATTCACGACCCTCTACCGAATGTCGAAAATGTCGTATAGCACAGTACATAGCCAGAAGTTCTCTGACGAATGTGCTGTACTTCGTTTCAGCTAATTGAAGGCGCCGGGAGAAAAAGGCGAGTGGTTGCCACTCATTGTCAACTAGCTGTTGTAGAACTGCGCCGATTGCAGTGTTTGATGCATCAACCGAGATACTTAACGGCGCCGTTGGATCTTGATACATCAGAAGTGTGGCATCCGCAATAGTTTTCCTAACCCGAATAAAAGAATTTCGAGCAGACGTGTCAAGTTCGATGGATTTGTTATTCCCTCGAAGAAGGTCTGTCAATGGCTGAATCAGAGAGGCACAGCTGGGAATAAACCGCCAGCAATAACTTACCAAGGTAATAAAAGTTCGGAGACTTTTGGCTGTCTGTGGCAATGGAAAGTTCAGTATCACCTCAACTTTCCTAGCCAGTGGGCGAATGCCCTTGCACTCAATAATGTGACATTGGAAGTCGAGTGAGTCAATGTCTATTTGACACTTTTGAATATTGATTGTAACACCATGTTGGCGTAACCTTTCAAATGCCAAGTCCAGGTGCCCAAGATGAGTTTCCTTGTCTGGACTGGCAATGAGGCAGTCGACCACGTGTGCGTATACAAAGTTGAGGCCGCGAAATGCCTTCCCGATAAAGCATTGGAATGTTTGGGCTGAATTCCGGAAGCCAAATGGCCTACGAAGAAATCCAAAAGGTCTGAAGGGCGTGATGACAGGCGTTATCGGAATATCTTCTGCTGCCATCAGGACTTGCTTATATGCTTTAACCAAGTAGACTATAGAAAATATAGCCGCGCCAGATAATGTTGCCGTCAAGTCGTGCATATGAGGCAATGGGTAGCAATCAGGGGTTGCTTTGGCATTCACTCTCCGGTAATCACCGGTGGGTCGCCAATCATTGCTATCCTTTTTCGGAACCATATGAAGTGGGGATGCCCATGGGCTATTCGAAGGTCGAATGATGCCAAAGCTAAGCATATGGTCAAATTCATTCCTGGCGATTCTCAGTTTGTCAGGAGCTAATCGTCGTACTGTAGATGTCACAGGTTGTCCTGTGGTAATGATGTGGTGCATAACATTGCTGGTTATGCACGGTAGGTCGTTCGACGGGCAATTAAGTTCCGGACACTTGTCAACAAAAGGTTGAAAAGTTGGATCAAGGATTGCTTTTATCTTAACGGGTGACAGACTTGAGCCTATGTAGGTGATGCCTTTGATAGACAGACTAGTAGTATTGTCAGTCAGTCGTTTACGGCGGACGTCTACGAGTAAATCATGATGATTAAGTAGGTCCGTGCCAGTGATGGGCATTGTAACGTCAGCGAGAAGGAAAATCCACCGAATAGGTTTGCATGAAGCTACGTTCAGATAAACGAATTTTCTACCGAAGGTTGCGATTGGTTTTCCATTTGCAGCCTGTAAGTTGAAAGTAGATTCCTTCCGTCGATCTGCTGCTGTAGCAGGAAGGACGCTGACTTCGGCGCCTGTGTCAACTAAGTATCGAGTCTGGCTTATCACATCATGGATGTAAAGTAGGCGACTAGCGCCACCGGCATAGTTTCCCACAGTCTTTGAGACGTTGCCGAAATTACAAGGTTTACGGCAACATTTCGCTTCCTGGCCACAGTTGTTGTGATACTAGCACCAGTCACGGTTTTTCAGTGAACGTGGCTTGGACATAGATCGACCACGTGAGTTTCGCCTGTGAGGAGAGTTCGGAAGACTGTAGGAAGAATTGCACGGCTTGTTTGACGTAAGCATCTGCGGGATGGAGTTGGATAACTCTATCACTGCAATGTCCTTACTCGAAGTCTGTTTGGCCACCGAGCATATTTCCTAAACTGGCCGTTTAGTTATTTGTAGAATTTTATCTGCAGAAACAGTTAAGTCATCCATAAGAACACTCTGAAGTGTCACAATTACAGTCTGTACTGACTGTGGCAGTTTGGATAAGAAGAGTTCTCTGAAAAGTCCCTCATCGAACTGACTTTGGCCAATAACCTCTCTCATTCTTGTTGGAATGCTTACGGCTGACTAATCCCATAACTCAATGTTACGAAATAATTCATCTAGACGCTGTCGATCCGTGAGAACGTTTCTCTTTAGGAGGGACGCTTTGAGCAACTCATACGAGTAATTTTGGGACTTGACATCTGCACAGTTACGTACTTGTTGAATTCCCGCGGTAAGACGTGTGTCGGTGGCACAGTGGTTAGGACTCTCGCCGAGGTTCGACCCCCTGCCGTTGCACACCTGATATCTATGGTCGGCCTGAGAAATTTGGGCTACCGATATCCATTCTGAAAATTCCATACTTGTACCAAAACTACAGCTGTGAGACAGAAAGCTATTTATTTTGGTACAATCTAGCTGGGAGTTAACAACCGTTGAAACTGTTAAATCATCAGTGTACTTTGCAAAGTTTATTTCATCAGACTGAGGCAAGTCAGGTAAGAAGAAAGAAAAAAGAAAAGGAGAAAGGACAGAGCCTTGAGGGACACCAGCTTCAGTAGGCAATGAAGTGGAAGACTTCCCTTTATATACGGTGTACTGCTTTCTATCTGAAAAATAGGAATGTAACCAGTTAACAGCCCAACATTCTGTTTGACTTGCAGCAAGTTTATTTAATAAGATGTCCCTAGGGACCGAGTCAAAAGCAAATGTATAGTCTAGGAAGGCACAAAGAACAAATTTAGCCCCCTTGTCTAAACTTGAAGCTATGTTATGATATAAGACGGCAGCTGCATCTAAAGTGCTTCTACTATGCTTATAGGCAAATTGTTTAGGGTCATTAAAGGATTTAAGAGAAGGCACAAGACTAAGTAAAAGTAATTTCTCCATAGTTTTCAAAAAAGGAGAGGTAATAGCAATGGGTCTAAATTTGACACATGCTCCATTGGATGATTTAGGTATGGGTATAACTTTAATGTCCTTCCAAACGGCAGGCTCAATATTACTGGGAAAAGATTTGTTAAGTAGATCAGTGAGAGGGTGACACAGAATATCAGAACATTTCTTAAAAATAATACTAGGTACGTAATCTGGACCTAAGCTGTGGGAAGGGTTCAGAGACTTGAAGCACTTTTGAAAATGATTTGTGTTAAAACCTGGAAAGGGGCTATTATGAACACTAGTGATGCTGGGAAGCACGACATTTGAGAGAGAATAAATAAAAGATTTATAAAGAGTACATACATCAAAAGAATACGGAATATTGTTTATCTGCTTACCACCAGTGATTTCCTTAAATAGTTTCCACATATTAGAAGCATTTTTGCAAGATATGAATTTCTGGTTATATATTACATTTTTAGAGGTTTGACGTGATATCTCGTTCAGCAACTTCTAATTAATTTATTCTCGCGTACCAAAGACAAAGCAAAAGCAAATAATTGATCGTCCAAACCAAGAGATATATGTAGGAACCAAAACCAGCCGTTAGATGAACGCTTAGCTAGCTAGTGATCGTGCACGTTACACGACGGGGCACCAAATGGCGGGGATGCTTGACCGGAAGCCTTCAGCTAAACAAGTCGACTTAAACAGTGGTGGTCAGCATCCAATGAGTGATTGCTGTGGTCAATAATTTTTGGGAATTATTTACCGCTACAGCTCACTCCCCTCCTAGTGGGGTCGTGAGGACCCTAAGACAGAACCAGCCGGAAGTAAAAAAAACTCGATGGTTCCCTTCGGGTGAAAAAATCTTCCGGGCGGCTTGGTCTTATGCCTACTGGTTTGTCTGCCTATGCTAATAAGGTGTTTGTACATAGCTTCCTGGTGTTGTTCGTTGGATTCCGTACTTCGCTTGTTTCCCGTCCAGTGCCCGTCGCACCTGGAAAAGAAAACAAGAACGCTAAGAACCATGTCGAGGAAAATGTACGAAATGACCTTTTGGTTAAAAAAATTATGTGCATTTACTATACAGTAAAATAATGCTAAGTTTAGAACATCGAAAAAAATACATCTAATGACTTGACGCGCGCTCCTTGAATACGACGTGCTTTTTCCTCTCCAACCGGAAAATACCAATTCTGTGAATTATCCGTTTGGGAAACCTGATCTTCCTAGCCGGTGAATTTAATTCAACCGTTACTTACATAGTAAATCTCTGTGTGGTAAGTCCAGCTGTCTCGAACTACTGCCAAAGCTTCAGGTGCTACTTTTGTAGCAGCATCTTCCTCACTCGTTCAGAGAAACAAGACTTGTTGGTCTACCACGTGATTGCCGTGAAGCCGATCATTCAGAAAGTACTAGGTAAAGTCGAAAACCTTTTCTTTTCCTTGCCTTATACTTTTTCAGTCTTATTCTTGCTCTTTTGGATAGAAACTGTTGTTCTATTAGACGTACATGGCATAATTTATAGTGATTGTTAATATGGTTGTCGAAAGCAGCCTTAAAAAAGCCACTAGAATACCGTACTCTGTAGTCACAAGGGCTTCAGCCAGGGAAGGAAAAAATCCAGGGATTTCAACCCCTTCCCGCATACCGATCCTAAAGACTCGTGTAGCTTTAGTCTGCCCTGATACAACGCCTGCATTGCCACAGTCTAGTACTGAAACGGCACAGGCAATACCAGAAGGACAGAATTCTACACCTGCATCAACTGTAGGCCAGTGTGTGAAACACATCAAGCCTAAAAGGAAACGTTCAAGACGTCATAAGACCTCGAAGGCGTCATCAAGGAAAGGGGATGAATGCCAGGCGTGCAGCATCACAGTTTCTAAAACTGATTCAGCGTTTGAATGTAATTTTTGCAAACGATGGGTGCACTGCCGTTGTGACAAAGAAGTACCGAAAGCATACTATGAGTTTATGAGAAATAACCCATGCCCATGGTTTTGGTACGTGTGTCCACTTTGTCGCCCTGGCATAGTCCCACAAAGCGTGTCTGCGGATAGCAGAAATAACACGCTCTTGTGCCCCAACACAGTTTCATGCAGCTCCCCCCTGCTAAACTCGCACTGCCGAAACTGGTCAAAGACTTAAAGAAGGACACACCAGCCCTACTGACTGGAAATTCCAATTCTCACAAGGTGAAGATTAGCAAGGTTCTATCCACATCAGGGGAAGGCAAAATTACAAAGGCACCACTTGCATTCACTAGCAAGCCTGGCAACACAAAAAAGGCTGTCCAGGTACCGATGAAGCCTAATGTTGCTAATGATGCAAAGGACTGCAAGAAGCCGAAGGCAAAACCTAAGTCTGAGGGTAGTCGGTCTAACTCTCTCATCCTTTTTAACGTACCTGTGAGCACGGATAGCTTGCTCGAACAACGGGCCCTGTTTGATCAGGAACAGTGGTCCAACCTGTGCAGCTAACTAGGTTTGAACATTAGTTCAGCAAAACTGTGCAGACTGTACAGCGGTGTCCACACGCCTCAGGGTAAGCCACCCCCATTACGGGTTACACTGGACTCTGCCGAAGAGGCCGAAAAAGTACTGTTAATGGCTCAGGTACTAGCCCTGGACAGAAGTTCTAACATAAGAGCGCGGCAAGATAGACCATGGGCTGTCAGAAATATGGCGAGGGAGTCACCGGAACTGATGCCTTCCACCTCTATGGTGGTACACGGTGTTCCGGAGCTGGAAACCGGCACTGCTTGTGAAAAACACATGCACGACGTACAACAATGGAGATGGCTGTCATCTCAGATGGCCCCTGGCGCTTCTGGAGCCATCTCCATTTTCCGACTACCTCGTCCCGCTCATCTAACATTGATTAACTCTCCAAAGCTGCTGTGTGTCACATTCAACTCCCCGGAGCAGTTGTCCATATCACTTCAACGGTGGTATGGGACCAAGGGAAAAATTGGAGGACACATCCGATGCTGTGAAAGCAGACCCAGAAATATAAGGAGGCAGCAAACTGAGGCTTTAATACGAACCCAAGCTTCGGTGACACTAGAGCGATGCAGCTCTGAGAATAATAGTCTGTGTCTCCCAAGTGTCCTGCCTAAATCCATTGAAAAAAACTACAACGGGCCGGTTCTATCGGAATCGGCCAACTAGTTCCAACATCAAGTCCTCCACCAGCAGACGGTTTCACGTCAACTACCCCACAACACTCTGAGGTTGTTAGACTCACTGTCAGTTGCCTATATAGCAATGTGAGGGGGCTGAGAGGAAAAGTAGGTGAACTCCGAAATCTCCAAGCACACCTTCAACTGAAAATAATCATTCTTACTGAAACGTGGCTAAACCCCACTATCGCCGACAATGAAATCATTATAGGTGATATGGTACTGGTCAGAAGAGACAGGGATAATAAGGAAGGAGGGGGAGTTGCTATATACTCTGATAGGCAACTTAAATGTGTGCGCGCAACGGACTGAAGTATAATACACTATTGACATAAAAATTATAAATGCATAAAAAATTAATGTCCTTTTAATATTCACATACTTTCTCTTTTTGGTACTCTGATACTCCTATTCATCTTCTGGTCGAGGTCGAACAACCCTGCATCTAAACTGAAATGAGGATTAATTCCAAACCATCTACCTCATAACCACACAAATTCCATGAACGATCCAATTCTACCATTTGAAGACGCTGGCGAACATTCTGTAAATGAGTATTCATGATCTGAAATGAAGAAGCAACTGGTTTTCAAACAGTTTTCAACATTTTTCTGAACTTACGAATGCAGTCCGCCATGCAGACACAAATGGAGCAAATGGAGAATTCTGGAACCGACCTCAACACCATTTGATGCAGTAAAACAACTTCACATGACCTCATCTAGTTTTCGCATCCCCGATCAAATTTCTTTCCTGTTATAAAACTACGATAAGACTACTGAAAAAATGGAATAAATATATCACTGATCTCAACATAATACATCAATAAACTTTGAGCCGAGAGTGCTGTTCACAACAAAGTTATGTAAGAGGATTGACTTCAAGCTTTTTTTCCCAGATATTTGTATTACATTCATCTGATGTCTGGGTTTTTTTTAATGCGAAGACAATATCTCTTTATGTGCTACAAAAACAGACATTATAGCAGACTGTTCCGTCTGACTCTAACGTCAGAAAGAACAACCAAACTGTAAATTCATCATACATCAATTTGTGTAATTTATATAATAAATTATCCATGCCTGTACAATTGGTATGTTCCTGCATAAACAGGAAGAAATATATTATTATTATTATTTCAATGCTCCATCACTGAACCTCGGCTCCGGGTGTGCTAAGGGAAAATTTGGCCGAAACCTACTGCAAACTATTCGAAACACGGAACTGACTGAGAATGTTGGAGACGACACTAGGTGGGGCCCTAGTGGAAAGTCATCAAAACTAGATTATATTCTAACTAGTGACCAGCTACTCGTCGAAAAGGTCCAGATCATGACTCCTCTGGGAAGCAGTGACCATGCAGTCATAGGTTTCGATCTTGTCCCCCGTGAGCGTTTGCAATGGGATGTTACGCGACCATGTCTGTGCTACAGCAAGGCTGACTATGCTGAAATGCGGAGGCTCTTGTCCGACGCAGACTGGCCCTTAGCATGGGACGACCTATCTGTGGATGAACACTGGGAAGTGGTAAAAAAGATTATCCATACAGCAATCTCGGATACCGTCCCTTTAGTCACAACACAGCCTAAGAGAAAGACGTCATGGTTGAAGAGAGGCACGCAACGTATTCTGCAAGCAAAGCGGAAGGCTTGGTTTACGTGGCGTGTATCTAAGAGTCAGACCGACCATGATGCATACCTCGAACTCAGGAACCGGTGTAATGCAAGAGTCAGGAGGGACAGAAGGTCATTCCAGGCTAACCTTGCTAAAAAACTCCTATCAAACCCTAAAAACTTGTACCGATTCATGTCGGAAAGAAAACCGACAAACCAAGGGGCATGCGCCTTAGTAGGCCCAAACGGTCAATATCTCACTAGTCTGGAGATGGCTGAAACATTCAGTTCAGCCTTCGCTAAACAGCTAAACAGCAATGTGGATATTACAGTTACGGACCAAAATGGTGGCACCACTATTTCAGAGGAGGAAGACCTAGCGACTACTCCCCAAATAAACCCCGCAATAGTACTAAGGAAGCTACAGCGACTCATACCTGGGAAGTCCCCAGGTTGTGATGACATCAGGCCATCTGTTCTGAAACAGTGCGCCGAGGCTCTCTGTAGACCCCTGTGCGACTTGTTCCAACACTCAATGGATTCGGGGACCCTGCCAAGGGAGTGGAAAAGAGCCATCCTTTCTCCAATCTTCAAGGGTGGGGACAGGCAAAACGCTGCTAGCTATAGACCAGTAGCTCTACTCCCAGTGGTATCAAAAGTACTGGAAAGTATTATTGACGACCACATCAGGGAATATTTCGATAGGACTAATATACTACATGAAGCCCAACATGGTTTCAGAAAAGGCAGATCCTGCGTCACTAACCTACTGTCAGCTTGGGACGACTGGACATCATGCTGGGACTTGAACGTACCAGTCCATGTGGTCTTCCTAGACTTTGAGAAGGCATTTGACACTGTTCACCATGACCTTCTCCTACATAAAATAAGCCGGGCAGGCATAGGTGAGCCACTTCTGTCATGGTTGAAGGACTACCTAGCCGACAGGCAATTTTGCACTAAGGTTAACCGAGTCCGATCATCTTGGCACAGATCGTCATCAGGAGTGTCGCAGGGTTCTATCCTAGGACCACTGATGTTTTTGATTTTCATCAATGATCTACCACGCCGTCTGAGCTGCCCGACTCTCCTGTACGCTGACGACGTAAAAATATGGAGGGCGATAAAGTGTCCGGAGGACTCAGATAGGCTACAGGAAGACCTAAACCTTCTGGAAGACTGGGCGGTGGCCAGTGGCATGACTTTCAACTTGAAAAAGTGCAAAGTAGTGAAGTTGCGCACCTGTAGACTGCAGAATGCAAGTTACACCCTGTGCAATGAAAGCTTGTCCTGCACAACGTCGGAACGCGACTTAGGTCTAGTTCTAACGGAAAAAATGGACACAAGCGTAAATTACACAGGGGATGTAGCGAGGGCATATGCGGTCATACACTTTACGCATAGACAGTTAGGTGCACTCACTCCTGAGCTCTTTCTAATGTTGTACAAAACATACGTCAGGCCACACCTTGAGGTGCATAATATTATTGCACCCCCAATGCTGAGAAGAGATGCCAACCTCTTGGAAAGAGTCCAACGACGGGCAACAAAAGGAGTGGTTGGTCTCCGAAACAAACCATATGATGAAAGGCTGAAGAAATTAGGCCTGTTCACACTTAGGCTTAGGGGGGATTTGATTACTGCCTACAAAATAACAAATGACCAGAATCACCCAAACAAAGGTGTTCTGCCATTGAGTAGGTATAGGCTCCCACGTGGAAATCCCAGAAGGATAGCTCACCAGAGGGCAAGGACCCGGGTGCGCTCCCACTTCTTTTCACTGCGGGTTTGTCGTCCCTGGAATTCCTTACCGGCAGATGTAGCTATGGCACCGTCTTTGGACGCCTTTAAGCGAAGGCTGGACAACCATGCAGCGATACAAGGACTGCATCCAAATGGCCTATCTCCTTAAAATCGCATTTACCAATCAGGGTAGATAATTAAACTCGTCATTTTACTTCTTTACATTCTCTCCCGTCTTACTCTCCTGACAACTTATTAATATTATAATTACTATTATTATTATTATTACTATTACCGATATATATATTATTCTTCAAACTTAATGAGCTGACTGTTGTTACGTTTCCTATCTTCGTTTCTGTCTCTTAGTCTGAATAGCTTCACTAATTATATCTATTATTATTACCATTATTATTATTACTATCTCTTTTCTCTTGTCGACGATACCGAAGGACTAACTGGCGAAAGGATCAACTCCAATCACAGTAGTAACAGTCTTAACATAGCTCATACTACAAACCACATATAATTAATCCCAGCACTACTCCCTTTGGAGTCAACCAAAGCTACGACAGTCGAGTGGCGGGACAAGCTACGCAGAAGTTTACCGAAGATCAAGAACCTATACCTCACAATCAAGAAGCGAGCACAAAGAAATCAAATTGGTTTATACTAGCTCGTAAAAACGATATTGGATATTGGAATTAATTTTTTTTTGTGTATGTTACATGAACTGTTGAAAAAATTTTTTTGTGTTCGGTGGTACTGTATATAAAAAAAATTTATACGTCAAAAAAATAGTTAGCACCACAAACGAATGAGTTGCGTGAATCACACGACGTCGTTAAGTCAAATGAGTGTGCAGATATTCTGGGAACCTTACGGTGCGTCCAGAACGGGTTTTCTTGGGAGGCTCGATAGAAGGTTCGGTAGCTGTCGCTGCGCTAGTGACTTCATCGATGTCTACACGATATTCTGTTACTTGTGGATTTTGGGGTACGTTGAGCTCTATGCTAATAGGATTACCCTCCAAGTGAGCCGGTTTCAGACGGTCAATGCTGACGGCGTCCTCGCGGCCGTTTTTGTCCAAGACAAAGAATTTATCAGAACGTTTAATTACCTTATAAGGTCCGTCATATGGGGGTTCCAGGGGTCTGCGCACAGAGTCGCGACGAACAAATACATGTGAAGAAGTTTTCAGATACGGATGAACGAAAACATCAATGGACTGTGCACGAAGGGAAGCAGGTTTAACTGAACGCATTGCGTTTGTAAGCCTGCTGACGTATGAAGCGTGATCTACCACTGGTGGGAAGCTCGAGGGAGAAACAAATTCACCAGGTAGTCGTAGTGTCGTGCCATATACTAGCTCGGCGCTAGTACAACCAACATCGGTTTTCAAGGCGTTTCGTATCCCTAGGAGAACTAACGGAAGGGATTCAGTTCAATGGGTGGTGTTTGCAGCTGACAGACCAGCTTTCAGCTGTCTGTGTAGACGTTCTACCATACCATTAGATTGAGGATGGTAGGCTGTTGTTCGAAATCGCATGCAACCTATGATTTTAGTCAGGGGAAGAATAAGCCACTTTCGAATTGCCACCCGCGATCAGTTGTTATGGAAGATGGGCATCCAAAGTTAGCAATCCATCTTTCTACGAAGACGCGTGCGACTGTTTCAGCAGATACATCCTTGATGGGTACCGCTTCCGGCCATCGTGTGAAGCGATCTATGCAAGTTAAAATATAAGTATATCCATGTGATTCAGGAAGGGGTCCAACCAAATCTATATGGACGTGTTCGAAACGAGCGTCAGGGAGAAGAAAGGTGCCAAGTGGGCTTGTGGTGTGCCTTATCACCTTGCACTTTTGACAAGCTAAGCACGTGTGTGCCCATTCCCTTACTTCTTTATTAATGCCAGGCCAACAAAACCGCCTAGTTACGAGCTTGAAGTTAGTTAGGATACCTGGGTGAGATAAGCCATGCAACGTATTGAAGACGTTACGGCGATAACTTTTAGGCACGATGGGGCGAGGAGTACTCGTGGAAATGTCGCATAGAATAGTATCTCTCCCCATACCTGAGGGTTTCTCAGCTGATTGCAGAGTTGTTTTCCACAACTCATGTTGAAGTTCGGTACCTTCTCTTTGAAGACGAGCCAGTTTTACAGGGTCTATGCCGTCGAATTGGGTGAGGGAACAAACGCGCGACAAGGCATCTGCCACAGTGTTGTTCACTTCAGATACATGGCGAATATCCGATGTAAACTGTGAAACGTAATCCAGCTGTCATGATTCCCTGGGTGAATACTTATCTGAAGGTGAGTTCAGAGAGTACGTCAGAGGTTTGTGATCCGTAAAAATTATGAATTCACGACCCTCTACCGAATGTCGAAAATGTCGTATAGCACAGTACATAGCCAGAAGTTCTCTGACGAATGTGCTGTACTTCGTTTCAGCTAATTGAAGGCGCCGGGAGAAAAAGGCGAGTGGTTGCCACTCATTGTCAACTAGCTGTTGTAGAACTGCGCCGATTGCAGTGTTTGATGCATCAACCGAGATACTTAACGGCGCCGTTGGATCTTGATACATCAGAAGTGTGGCATCCGCAATAGTTTTCCTAACCCGAATAAAAGAATTTCGAGCAGACGTGTCAAGTTCGATGGATTTGTTATTCCCTCGAAGAAGGTCTGTCAATGGCTGAATCAGAGAGGCACAGCTGGGAATAAACCGCCAGCAATAACTTACCAAGGTAATAAAAGTTCGGAGACTTTTGGCTGTCTGTGGCAATGGAAAGTTCAGTATCACCTCAACTTTCCTAGCCAGTGGGCGAATGCCCTTGCACTCAATAATGTGACATTGGAAGTCGAGTGAGTCAATGTCTATTTGACACTTTTGAATATTGATTGTAACACCATGTTGGCGTAACCTTTCAAATGCCAAGTCCAGGTGCCCAAGATGAGTTTCCTTGTCTGGACTGGCAATGAGGCAGTCGACCACGTGTGCGTATACAAAGTTGAGGCCGCGAAATGCCTTCCCGATAAAGCATTGGAATGTTTGGGCTGAATTCCGGAAGCCAAATGGCCTACGAAGAAATCCAAAAGGTCTGAAGGGCGTGATGACAGGCGTTATCGGAATATCTTCTGCTGCCATCAGGACTTGCTTATATGCTTTAACCAAGTAGACTATAGAAAATATAGCCGCGCCAGATAATGTTGCCGTCAAGTCGTGCATATGAGGCAATGGGTAGCAATCAGGGGTTGCTTTGGCATTCACTCTCCGGTAATCACCGGTGGGTCGCCAATCATTGCTATCCTTTTTCGGAACCATATGAAGTGGGGATGCCCATGGGCTATTCGAAGGTCGAATGATGCCAAAGCTAAGCATATGGTCAAATTCATTCCTGGCGATTCTCAGTTTGTCAGGAGCTAATCGTCGTACTGTAGATGTCACAGGTTGTCCTGTGGTAATGATGTGGTGCATAACATTGCTGGTTATGCACGGTAGGTCGTTCGACGGGCAATTAAGTTCCGGACACTTGTCAACAAAAGGTTGAAAAGTTGGATCAAGGATTGCTTTTATCTTAACGGGTGACAGACTTGAGCCTATGTAGGTGATGCCTTTGATAGACAGACTAGTAGTATTGTCAGTCAGTCGTTTACGGCGGACGTCTACGAGTAAATCATGATGATTAAGTAGGTCCGTGCCAGTGATGGGCATTGTAACGTCAGCGAGAAGGAAAATCCACCGAATAGGTTTGCATGAAGCTACGTTCAGATAAACGAATTTTCTACCGAAGGTTGCGATTGGTTTTCCATTTGCAGCCTGTAAGTTGAAAGTAGATTCCTTCCGTCGATCTGCTGCTGTAGCAGGAAGGACGCTGACTTCGGCGCCTGTGTCAACTAAGTATCGAGTCTGGCTTATCACATCATGGATGTAAAGTAGGCGACTAGCGCCACCGGCATAGTTTCCCACAGTCTTTGAGACGTTGCTGAAATTACAAGGTTTACGGCAACATTTCGCTTCCTGGCCACAGTTGTTGTGATACTAGCACCAGTCACGGTTTTTCAGTGAACGTGGCTTGGACATAGATCGACCACGTGAGTTTCGCCTGTGAGGAGAGTTCGGAAGACTGTAGGAAGAATTGCACGGCTTGTTTGACGTAAGCATCTGCGGGATGGAGTTGGATAACTCTATCACTGCAATGTCCTTACTCGAAGTCTGTTTGGCCACCGAGCATATTTCCTAAACTGGCCGTTTAGTTATTTGTAGAATTTTATCTGCAGAAACAGTTAAGTCATCCATAAGAACACTCTGAAGTGTCACAATTACAGTCTGTACTGACTGTGGCAGTTTGGATAAGAAGAGTTCTCTGAAAAGTCCCTCATCGAACTGACTTTGGCCAATAACCTCTCTCATTCTTGTTGGAATGCTTACGGCTGACTAATCCCATAACTCAATGTTACGAAATAATTCATCTAGACGCTGTCGATCCGTGAGAACGTTTCTCTTTAGGAGGGACGCTTTGAGCAACTCATACGAGTAATTTTGGGACTTGACATCTGCACAGTTACGTACTTGTTGAATTCCCGCGGTAAGACGTGTGTCGGTGGCACAGTGGTTAGGACTCTCGCCGAGGTTCGACCCCCTGCCGTTGCACACCTGATATCTATGGTCGGCCTGAGAAATTTGGGCTACCGATATCCATTCTGAAAATTCCATACTTGTACCAAAACTACAGCTGTAAGACAGAAAGCTATTTATTTTGGTACAATCTAGCTGGGAGTTAACAACCGTTGAAACTGTTAAATCATCAGTGTACTTTGCAAAGTTTATTTCATCAGACTGAGGCAAGTCAGGTAAGAAGAAAGAAAAAAGAAAAGGAGAAAGGACAGAGCCTTGAGGGACACCAGCTTCAGTAGGCAATGAAGTGGAAGACTTCCCTTTATATACGGTGTACTGCTTTCTATCTGAAAAATAGGAATGTAACCAGTTAACAGCCCAACATTCTGTTTGACTTGCAGCAAGTTTATTTAATAAGATGTCCCTAGGGACCGAGTCAAAAGCAAATGTATAGTCTAGGAAGGCACAAAGAACAAATTTAGCCCCCTTGTCTAAACTTGAAGCTATGTTATGATATAAGACGGCAGCTGCATCTAAAGTGCTTCTACTATGCTTATAGGCAAATTGTTTAGGGTCATTAAAGGATTTAAGAGAAGGCACAAGACTAAGTAAAAGTAATTTCTCCATAGTTTTCAAAAAAGGAGAGGTAATAGCAATGGGTCTAAATTTGACACATGCTCCATTGGATGATTTAGGTATGGGTATAACTTTAATGTCCTTCCAAACGGCAGGCTCAATATTACTGGGAAAAGATTTGTTAAGTAGATCAGTGAGAGGGTGACACAGAATATCAGAACATTTCTTAAAAATAATACTAGGTACGTAATCTGGACCTAAGCTGTGGGAAGGGTTCAGAGACTTGAAGCACTTTTGAAAATGATTTGTGTTAAAACCTGGAAAGGGGCTATTATGAACACTAGTGATGCTGGGAAGCACGACATTTGAGAGAGAATAAATAAAAGATTTATAAAGAGTACATACATCAAAAGAATACGGAATATTGTTTATCTGCTTACCACCAGTGATTTCCTTAAATAGTTTCCACATATTAGAAGCATTTTTGCAAGATATGAATTTCTGGTTATATATTACATTTTTAGAGGTTTGACGTGATATCTCGTTCAGCAACTTCTAATTAATTTATTCTCGCGTACCAAAGACAAAGCAAAAGCAAATAATTGATCGTCCAAACCAAGAGATATATGTAGGAACCAAAACCAGCCGTTAGATGAACGCTTAGCTAGCTAGTGATCGTGCACGTTACACGACGGGGCACCAAATGGCGGGGATGCTTGACCGGAAGCCTTCAGCTAAACAAGTCGACTTAAACAGTGGTGGTCAGCATCCAATGAGTGATTGCTGTGGTCAATAATTTTTGGGAATTATTTACCGCTACAGCTCACTCCCCTCCTAGTGGGGTCGTGAGGACCCTAAGACAGAACCAGCCGGAAGTAAAAAAAACTCGATGGTTCCCTTCGGGTGAAAAATTCTTCCGGGCGGCTTGGTCTTATGCCTACTGGTTTGTCTGCCTATGCTAATAAGGTGTTTGTACATAGCTTCCTGGTGTTGTTCGTTGGATTCCGTACTTCGCTTGTTTCCCGTCCAGTGCCCGTCGCACCTGGAAAAGAAAACAAGAACGCTAAGAACCATGTCGAGGAAAATGTACGAAATGACCTTTTGGTTAAAAAAATTATGTGCATTTACTATACAGTAAAATAATGCTAAGTTTAGAACATCGAAAAAAATACATCTAATGACTTGACGCGCGCTCCTTGAATACGACGTGCTTTTTCCTCTCCAACCGGAAAATACCAATTCTGTGAATTATCCGTTTGGGAAACCTGATCTTCCTAGCCGGTGAATTTAATTCAACCGTTACTTACATAGTAAATCTCTGTGTGGTAAGTCCAGCTGTCTCGAACTACTGCCAAAGCTTCAGGTGCTACTTTTGTAGCAGCATCTTCCTCACTCGTTCAGAGAAACAAGACTTGTTGGTCTACCACGTGATTGCCGTGAAGCCGATCATTCAGAAAGTACTAGGTAAAGTCGAAAACCTTTTCTTTTCCTTGCCTTATACTTTTTCAGTCTTATTCTTGCTCTTTTGGATAGAAACTGTTGTTCTATTAGACGTACATGGCATAATTTATAGTGATTGTTAATATGGTTGTCGAAAGCAGCCTTAAAAAAGCCACTAGAATACCGTACTCTGTAGTCACAAGGGCTTCAGCCAGGGAAGGAAAAAATCCAGGGATTTCAACCCCTTCCCGCATACCGATCCTAAAGACTCGTGTAGCTTTAGTCTGCCCTGATACAACGCCTGCATTGCCACAGTCTAGTACTGAAACGGCACAGGCAATACCAGAAGGACAGAATTCTACACCTGCATCAACTGTAGGCCAGTGTGTGAAACACATCAAGCCTAAAAGGAAACGTTCAAGACGTCATAAGACCTCGAAGGCGTCATCAAGGAAAGGGGATGAATGCCAGGCGTGCAGCATCACAGTTTCTAAAACTGATTCAGCGTTTGAATGTAATTTTTGCAAACGATGGGTGCACTGCCGTTGTGACAAAGAAGTACCGAAAGCATACTATGAGTTTATGAGAAATAACCCATGCCCATGGTTTTGGTACGTGTGTCCACTTTGTCGCCCTGGCATAGTCCCACAAAGCGTGTCTGCGGATAGCAGAAATAACACGCTCTTGTGCCCCAACACAGTTTCATGCAGCTCCCCCCTGCTAAACTCGCACTGCCGAAACTGGTCAAAGACTTAAAGAAGGACACACCAGCCCTACTGACTGGAAATTCCAATTCTCACAAGGTGAAGATTAGCAAGGTTCTATCCACATCAGGGGAAGGCAAAATTACAAAGGCACCACTTGCATTCACTAGCAAGCCTGGCAACACAAAAAAGGCTGTCCAGGTACCGATGAAGCCTAATGTCGCTAATGATGCAAAGGACTGCAAGAAGCCGAAGGCAAAACCTAAGTCTGAGGGTAGTCGGTCTAACTCTCTCATCCTTTTTAACGTACCTGTGAGCACGGATAGCTTGCTCGAACAACGGGCCCTGTTTGATCAGGAACAGTGGTCCAACCTGTGCAGCTAACTAGGTTTGAACATTAGTTCAGCAAAACTGTGCAGACTGTACAGCGGTGTCCACACGCCTCAGGGTAAGCCACCCCCATTACGGGTTACACTGGACTCTGCCGAAGAGGCCGAAAAAGTACTGTTAATGGCTCAGGTACTAGCCCTGGACAGAAGTTCTAACATAAGAGCGCGGCAAGATAGACCATGGGCTGTCAGAAATATGGCGAGGGAGTCACCGGAACTGATGCCTTCCACCTCTATGGTGGTACACGGTGTTCCGGAGCTGGAAACCGGCACTGCTTGTGAAAAACACATGCACGACGTACAACAATGGAGATGGCTGTCATCTCAGATGGCCCCTGGCGCTTCTGGAGCCATCTCCATTTTCCGACTACCTCGTCCCGCTCATCTAACATTGATTAACTCTCCAAAGCTGCTGTGTGTCACATTCAACTCCCCGGAGCAGTTGTCCATATCACTTCAACGGTGGTATGGGACCAAGGGAAAAATTGGAGGACACATCCGATGCTGTGAAAGCAGACCCAGAAATATAAGGAGGCAGCAAACTGAGGCTTTAATACGAACCCAAGCTTCGGTGACACTAGAGCGATGCAGCTCTGAGAATAATAGTCTGTGTCTCCCAAGTGTCCTGCCTAAATCCATTGAAAAAAACTACAACGGGCCGGTTCTATCGGAATCGGCCAACTAGTTCCAACATCAAGTCCTCCACCAGCAGACGGTTTCACGTCAACTACCCCACAACACTCTGAGGTTGTTAGACTCACTGTCAGTTGCCTATATAGCAATGTGAGGGGGCTGAGAGGAAAAGTAGGTGAACTCCGAAATCTCCAAGCACACCTTCAACTGAAAATAATCATTCTTACTGAAACGTGGCTAAACCCCACTATCGCCGACAATGAAATCATTATAGGTGATATGGTACTGGTCAGAAGAGACAGGGATAATAAGGAAGGAGGGGGAGTTGCTATATACTCTGATAGGCAACTTAAATGTGTGCGCGCAACGGACTGAAGTATAATACACTATTGACATAAAAATTATAAATGCATAAAAAATTAATGTCCTTTTAATATTCACATACTTTCTCTTTTTGGTACTCTGATACTCCTATTCATCTTCTGGTCGAGGTCGAACAACCCTGCATCTAAACTGAAATGAGGATTAATTCCAAACCATCTACCTCATAACCACACAAATTCCATGAACGATCCAATTCTACCATTTGAAGACGCTGGCGAACATTCTGTAAATGAGTATTCATGATCTGAAATGAAGAAGCAACTGGTTTTCAAACAGTTTTCAACATTTTTCTGAACTTACGAATGCAGTCCGCCATGCAGACACAAATGGAGCAAATGGAGAATTCTGGAACCGACCTCAACACCATTTGATGCAGTAAAACAACTTCACATGACCTCATCTAGTTTTCGCATCCCCGATCAAATTTCTTTCCTGTTATAAAACTACGATAAGACTACTGAAAAAATGGAATAAATATATCACTGATCTCAACATAATACATCAATAAACTTTGAGCCGAGAGTGCTGTTCACAACAAAGTTATGTAAGAGGATTGACTTCAAGCTTTTTTTCCCAGATATTTGTATTACATTCATCTGATGTCTGGGTTTTTTTTAATGCGAAGACAATATCTCTTTATGTGCTACAAAAACAGACATTATAGCAGACTGTTCCGTCTGACTCTAACGTCAGAAAGAACAACCAAACTGTAAATTCATCATACATCAATTTGTGTAATTTATATAATAAATTATCCATGCCTGTACAATTGGTATGTTCCTGCATAAACAGGAAGAAATATATTATTATTATTATTTCAATGCTCCATCACTGAACCTCGGCTCCGGGTGTGCTAAGGGAAAATTTGGCCGAAACCTACTGCAAACTATTCGAAACACGGAACTGACTGAGAATGTTGGAGACGACACTAGGTGGGGCCCTAGTGGAAAGTCATCAAAACTAGATTATATTCTAACTAGTGACCAGCTACTCGTCGAAAAGGTCCAGATCATGACTCCTCTGGGAAGCAGTGACCATGCAGTCATAGGTTTCGATCTTGTCCCCCGTGAGCGTTTGCAATGGGATGTTACGCGACCATGTCTGTGCTACAGCAAGGCTGACTATGCTGAAATGCGGAGGCTCTTGTCCGACGCAGACTGGCCCTTAGCATGGGACGACCTATCTGTGGATGAACACTGGGAAGTGGTAAAAAGGATTATCCATACAGCAATCTCGGATACCGTCCCTTTAGTCACAACACAGCCTAAGAGAAAGACGTCATGGTTGAAGAGAGGCACGCAACGTATTCTGCAAGCAAAGCGGAAGGCTTGGTTTACGTGGCGTGTATCTAAGAGTCAGACCGACCATGATGCATACCTCGAACTCAGGAACCGGTGTAATGCAAGAGTCAGGAGGGACAGAAGGTCATTCCAGGCTAACCTTGCTAAAAAACTCCTATCAAACCCTAAAAACTTGTACCGATTCATGTCGGAAAGAAAACCGACAAACCAAGGGGCATGCGCCTTAGTAGGCCCAAACGGTCAATATCTCACTAGTCTGGAGATGGCTGAAACATTCAGTTCAGCCTTCGCTAAACAGCTAAACAGCAATGTGGATATTACAGTTACGGACCAAAATGGTGGCACCACTATTTCAGAGGAGGAAGACCTAGCGACTACTCCCCAAATAAACCCCGCAATAGTACTAAGGAAGCTACAGCGACTCATACCTGGGAAGTCCCCAGGTTGTGATGACATCAGGCCATCTGTTCTGAAACAGTGCGCCGAGGCTCTCTGTAGACCCCTGTGCGACTTGTTCCAACACTCAATGGATTCGGGGACCCTGCCAAGGGAGTGGAAAAGAGCCATCCTTTCTCCAATCTTCAAGGGTGGGGACAGGCAAAACGCTGCTAGCTATAGACCAGTAGCTCTACTCCCAGTGGTATCAAAAGTACTGGAAAGTATTATTGACGACCACATCAGGGAATATTTCGATAGGACTAATATACTACATGAAGCCCAACATGGTTTCAGAAAAGGCAGATCCTGCGTCACTAACCTACTGTCAGCTTGGGACGACTGGACATCATGCTGGGACTTGAACGTACCAGTCCATGTGGTCTTCCTAGACTTTGAGAAGGCATTTGACACTGTTCACCATGACCTTCTCCTACATAAAATAAGCCAGGCAGGCATAGGTGAGCCACTTCTGTCATGGTTGAAGGACTACCTAGCCGACAGGCAATTTTGCACTAAGGTTAACCGAGTCCGATCATCTTGGCACAGATCGTCATCAGGAGTGTCGCAGGGTTCTATCCTAGGACCACTGATGTTTTTGATTTTCATCAATGATCTACCACGCCGTCTGAGCTGCCCGACTCTCCTGTACGCTGACGACGTAAAAATATGGAGGGCGATAAAGTGTCCGGAGGACTCAGATAGGCTACAGGAAGACCTAAACCTTCTGGAAGACTGGGCGGTGGCCAGTGGCATGACTTTCAACTTGAAAAAGTGCAAAGTAGTGAAGTTGCGCACCTGTAGACTGCAGAATGCAAGTTACACCCTGTGCAATGAAAGCTTGTCCTGCACAACGTCGGAACGCGACTTAGGTCTAGTTCTAACGGAAAAAATGGACACAAGCGTAAATTACACAGGGGATGTAGCGAGGGCATATGCGGTCATACACTTTACGCATAGACAGTTAGGTGCACTCACTCCTGAGCTCTTTCTAATGTTGTACAAAACATACGTCAGGCCACACCTTGAGGTGCATAATATTATTGCACCCCCAATGCTGAGAAGAGATGCCAACCTCTTGGAAAGAGTCCAACGACGGGCAACAAAAGGAGTGGTTGGTCTCCGAAACAAACCATATGATGAAAGGCTGAAGAAATTAGGCCTGTTCACACTTAGGCTTAGGGGGGATTTGATTACTGCCTACAAAATAACAAATGACCAGAATCACCCAAACAAAGGTGTTCTGCCATTGAGTAGGTATAGGCTTCCACGTGGAAATCCCAGAAGGATAGCTCACCAGAGGGCAAGGACCCGGGTGCGCTCCCACTTCTTTTCACTGCGGGTTTGTCGTCCCTGGAATTCCTTACCGGCAGATGTAGCTATGGCACCGTCTTTGGACGCCTTTAAGCGAAGGCTGGACAACCATGCAGCGATACAAGGACTGCATCCAAATGGCCTATCTCCTTAAAATCGCATTTACCAATCAGGGTAGATAATTAAACTCGTCATTTTACTTCTTTACATTCTCTCCCGTCTTACTCTCCTGACAACTTATTAATATTATAATTACTATTATTATTATTATTACTATTACCGATATATATATTATTCTTCAAACTTAATGAGCTGACTGTTGTTACGTTTCCTATTTTCGTTTCTGTCTCTTAGTCTGAATAGCTTCACTAATTATATCTATTATTATTACTATTATTATTATTACTATCTCTTTTCTCTTGTCGACAATACCGAAGGACTAACTGGCGAAAGGATCAACTCCAATCACAGTAGTAACAGTCTTAACATACCTCATACTACAAACCACATATAATTAATCCCAGCACTACTCCCTTTGGAGTCAACCAAAGCTACGACAGTCGAGTGGCGGGACAAGCTACGCAGAAGTTTACCGAAGATCAAGAACCTATACCTCACAATCAAGAAGCGAGCACAAAGAAATCAAATTGGTTTATACTAGCTCGTAAAAACGATATTGGATATTGGAATTAATTTTTTTTTGTGTATGTTACATGAACTGTTGAAAAAATTTTTTTGTGTTCGGTGGTACTGTATATAAAAAAAATTTATACGTCAAAAAAATAGTTAGCACCACAAACGAATGAGTTGCGTGAATCACACGACGTCGTTAAGTCAAATGAGTGTGCAGATATTCTGAGAACCTTACGGTGCGTCCAGAACGGGTTTTCTTGGGAGGCTCGATAGAAGGTTCGGTAGCTGTCGCTGCGCTAGTGACTTCATCGATGTCTACACGATATTCTGTTACTTGTGGATTTTGGGGTACGTTGAGCTCTATGCTAATAGGATTACCCTCCAAGTGAGCCGGTTTCAGACGGTCAATGCTGACGGCGTCCTCGCGGCCGTTTTTGTCCAAGACAAAGAATTTATCAGAACGTTTAATTACCTTATAAGGTCCGTCATATGGGGGTTCCAGGGGTCTGCGCACAGAGTCGCGACGAACAAATACATGTGAAGAAGTTTTCAGATACGGATGAACGAAAACATCAATGGACTGTGCACGAAGGGAAGCAGGTTTAACTGAACGCATTGCGTTTGTAAGCCTGCTGACGTATGAAGCGTGATCTACCACTGGTGGGAAGCTCGAGGGAGAAACAAATTCACCAGGTAGTCGTAGTGTCGTGCCATATACTAGCTCGGCGCTAGTACAACCAACATCGGTTTTCAAGGCGTTTCGTATCCCTAGGAGAACTAACGGAAGGGATTCAGTTCAATGGGTGGTGTTTGCAGCTGACAGACCAGCTTTCAGCTGTCTGTGTAGACGTTCTACCATACCATTAGATTGAGGATGGTAGGCTGTTGTTCGAAATCGCATGCAACCTATGATTTTAGTCAGGGGAAGAATAAGCCACTTTCGAATTGCCACCCGCGATCAGTTGTTATGGAAGATGGGCATCCAAAGTTAGCAATCCATCTTTCTACGAAGACGCGTGCGACTGTTTCAGCAGATACATCCTTGATGGGTACCGCTTCCGGCCATCGTGTGAAGCGATCTATGCAAGTTAAAATATAAGTATATCCATGTGATTCAGGAAGGGGTCCAACCAAATCTATATGGACGTGTTCGAAACGAGCGTCAGGGAGAAGAAAGGTGCCAAGTGGGCTTGTGGTGTGCCTTATCACCTTGCACTTTTGACAAGCTAAGCACGTGTGTGCCCATTCCCTTACTTCTTTATTAATGCCAGGCCAACAAAACCGCCTAGTTACGAGCTTGAAGTTAGTTAGGATACCTGGGTGAGATAAGCCATGCAACGTATTGAAGACGTTACGGCGATAACTTTTAGGCACGATGGGGCGAGGAGTACTCGTGGAAATGTCGCATAGAATAGTATCTCTCCCCATACCTGAGGGTTTCTCAGCTGATTGCAGAGTTGTTTTCCACAACTCATGTTGAAGTTCGGTACCTTCTCTTTGAAGACGAGCCAGTTTTACAGGGTCTATGCCGTCGAATTGGGTGAGGGAACAAACGCGCGACAAGGCATCTGCCACAGTGTTGTTCACTTCAGATACATGGCGAATATCCGATGTAAACTGTGAAACGTAATCCAGCTGTCATGATTCCCTGGGTGAATACTTATCTGAAGGTGAGTTCAGAGAGTACGTCAGAGGTTTGTGATCCGTAAAAATTATGAATTCACGACCCTCTACCGAATGTCGAAAATGTCGTATAGCACAGTACATAGCCAGAAGTTCTCTGACGAATGTGCTGTACTTCGTTTCAGCTAATTGAAGGCGCCGGGAGAAAAAGGCGAGTGGTTGCCACTCATTGTCAACTAGCTGTTGTAGAACTGCGCCGATTGCAGTGTTTGATGCATCAACCGAGATACTTAACGGCGCCGTTGGATCTTGATACATCAGAAGTGTGGCATCCGCAATAGTTTTCCTAACCCGAATAAAAGAATTTCGAGCAGACGTGTCAAGTTCGATGGATTTGTTATTCCCTCGAAGAAGGTCTGTCAATGGCTGAATCAGAGAGGCACAGCTGGGAATAAACCGCCAGCAATAACTTACCAAGGTAATAAAAGTTCGGAGACTTTTGGCTGTCTGTGGCAATGGAAAGTTCAGTATCACCTCAACTTTCCTAGCCAGTGGGCGAATGCCCTTGCACTCAATAATGTGACATTGGAAGTCGAGTGAGTCAATGTCTATTTGACACTTTTGAATATTGATTGTAACACCATGTTGGCGTAACCTTTCAAATGCCAAGTCCAGGTGCCCAAGATGAGTTTCCTTGTCTGGACTGGCAATGAGGCAGTCGACCACGTGTGCGTATACAAAGTTGAGGCCGCGAAATGCCTTCCCGATAAAGCATTGGAATGTTTGGGCTGAATTCCGGAAGCCAAATGGCCTACGAAGAAATCCAAAAGGTCTGAAGGGCGTGATGACAGGCGTTATCGGAATATCTTCTGCTGCCATCAGGACTTGCTTATATGCTTTAACCAAGTAGACTATAGAAAATATAGCCGCGCCAGATAATGTTGCCGTCAAGTCGTGCATATGAGGCAATGGGTAGCAATCAGGGGTTGCTTTGGCATTCACTCTCCGGTAATCACCGGTGGGTCGCCAATCATTGCTATCCTTTTTCGGAACCATATGAAGTGGGGATGCCCATGGGCTATTCGAAGGTCGAATGATGCCAAAGCTAAGCATATGGTCAAATTCATTCCTGGCGATTCTCAGTTTGTCAGGAGCTAATCGTCGTACTGTAGATGTCACAGGTTGTCCTGTGGTAATGATGTGGTGCATAACATTGCTGGTTATGCACGGTAGGTCGTTCGACGGGCAATTAAGTTCCGGACACTTGTCAACAAAAGGTTGAAAAGTTGGATCAAGGATTGCTTTTATCTTAACGGGTGACAGACTTGAGCCTATGTAGGTGATGCCTTTGATAGACAGACTAGTAGTATTGTCAGTCAGTCGTTTTCGGCGGACGTCTACGAGTAAATCATGATGATTAAGTAGGTCCGTGCCAGTGATGGGCATTGTAACGTCAGCGAGAAGGAAAATCCACCGAATAGGTTTGCATGAAGCTACGTTCAGATAAACGAATTTTCTACCGAAGGTTGCGATTGGTTTTCCATTTGCAGCCTGTAAGTTGAAAGTAGATTCCTTCTGTCGATCTGCTGCTGTAGCAGGAAGGACGCTGACTTCGGCGCCTGTGTCAACTAAGTATCGAGTCTGGCTTATCACATCATGGATGTAAAGTAGGCGGCTAGTGCCACCGGCGACGGTTGGCACTAACGCGTGCCGGCGGGATAGTTTCCCGCAGACTTTGAGACATTTCGGAAGTTACAAGGCTTACGGCAACACTTCGCTTCTTGGCCATAGGTGTTGTGGTACCAGCACCAGTCAGGGTTTTTCAGTGAACGTGGTGTGGACTTAGATCGACCACGTGAGTTCCTGCGTTGAGGAGATTTAGGACGACGGTCGGAGGATTTAGAATGCATGTTTGACCTAAACATCTGCTGGATGGAGTTGCATAACTCTATCATTGCAGGATCCTTACTCGAAGTCTGCTTAGTCATCGAGCATATTTCGGGAACAGACCGTTTGGTAATCTCCAGAATCCTATCTGCAGTAATTGCTAAGTCCTCTATTACAGTACCCTGAAGTGTCACAAGTACGGTCTGTACAGACTGTGGCAACTTGGATAAGAAGAGTTCTCTAAACAGTCCTTCGTCGAACTGACTTTGCCCGACGATTTCTTTCATTCTTGTCAGCATGCTCACGGCTGACTGATCTCCTAACTCGATGTTACGAAATAATTCATCTAGACGTTGTCGGTCCGTGAGTACGTTTCTCCTGAGGAGGGATGCTTTGAGCAACTCGTACGAGTTACTTACCTCGGGACTCAACATCTGTGATGTTACGTACTTGCTGAATTCCCGCGGTAGGGCGTGAATAACTGTAAGTAACTGTGAACGTTGATCGGTTATCCCATGCTCACAAAAATCTGCTTCAGCTAGCAGAAACCAAGTTTCAGCGTTATCTGGCCAATATGGTACGAGCTGAATGGTTTTAGGAGTTGAGCGGATACGGATGACCTTGGGACTAAGATCACTCATGACGAAAATTATGTCGAATAATATATGGTACAAGAACAAATACAAAATGGAACGAAGTCACGGGGGTTATCTGCGGATTTTTCGTGGATGAAGTTCGCGGTTGGGCTCACCAGTTTAGAGGTTTGACGTGATATCTCGTTCAGCAACTTCTAATTAATTTATTCTCGCGTACCAAAGACAAAGCAAAAGCCAATAATTGATCGTCCAAACCAAGAGATATATGTAGGAACCAAAACAAGCCGTTAGATGAACGCTTAGCTAGCTAGTGATCGTGCATGTTACACGACGGGGTACCAAATGGTGGGGATGCTTGACCGGAAGCCTTCAGCTAAACAAGTCGACTTAAACAGTGGTGGTCAGCATCCAATGAGTGATTGCTGTGGTCAATAATTTTGGGGAATTATTTACCGCTACACATTCAACCTCTGCATTTCAGGCTTGATTAAGAAGTTAGTTCTCTTTACACCACTTTCATCTTTCATTTTATTGATACATTTTTTATTATAAACAATTAGCAAAAATATCGGACGAATCTAAGTCTTGCCCGGTTTTATATACAACATAGGCAATTAGGGACCAATCACTCTATAGCAAACTATCAGTGAAAAGTAGAACACACATTTCGATAGTAATGCTTTATCAATAGTGGTACTCATGGTACTAGCAGGACACTGAAGTTTGCACGGAAAAAAGAGCTGAGCTGTGACTGACCATCATTCAGCATTTCTTCTGAGCTGGCGTCTAATTTTCGAAGACTTAGGGACATAGGTGGGTACAGCTAAAGAGGTTCGAACTACAACTAACCAGGTGTTTGGTTGGGCTTAAATGACAATGTGAATGATGTTGTTTTTTGACGAAATCTACACTGAAACTAATCCAGTGTCCTGAGAAACTTGAATATTTCGCTTTCTAACTAGAGTTTATATAGTTGGTTCTCTTGATAAATTTCGAGAAGGACCATATTTTTAGTTTAAAATGACGTTATTTCATATAGTAGTTTATCATTAGCTGTAGACCAGCCGAAATTACTATGATTACGAAAAGTGAAAATAACACTTGAGTAAGGGACTGGTTATAAGTTAAGCCATCCAAAATTTAAGCATCACAGTTTTACTTCAAGCCATTCTCAGTTTATAACCACCATCGCAAAGAATTTTAGTGGCTTAAAGTGTTGACGTTCTTTATAGTACTATGTATACTGATATAAGATCTCATAATCACAAAGGATATTGTATCCGTCCGCATAGACCAAAAACAAAGCAAAACACCAAACTGATCATCCAAAATACGAAGTATATTTCGGGACCCAAATCGTAGTGCTAGGATGATTACTTAACTAGTTAGGGACCGTGCACGAACAACCTAACGTAACACGACAGCATGCCAAATTGCGTGGATGCTTGACCACGAGTTTTCAGCTAAACAAATCTACTTAAACAGTGAGGGTTAGGATCCAATGTTGAGTGATGAGTGCTGTGGCCTAATAATAATCACTATCAACTTCTAATTCTTATAGTTTTATGTGGATTCTCTTAGTCTGCAATAATCATATTTTGGTTTTGTGAAGTCATAATTGATTTCATAGTAGAGTTTATCAACAGTTGTTCGGGACTACTTAGGCGTGAGTAAGTACTACCTGCTAATATGTGTGGAACATAGGACTGTTAGGTCACGTGACGATCACCTGACTATCCAGCCACTGGTTTTAAATGCCGACTCTCTTCGGTGTAAATGATAACTTCACTGCTACTTAATGTCGTTCATCACAGTGTCTTGACTGGATCTTTCTAGAGCCTTCGAATATGACGAAACATGTGTCCAGTGTTGTTTGTATTTGTTAGTTCCCCGACTGATATCACGTTTAATGAAATCTACCTTGAGATCTTTTAAATTCATAATTCAAGAAATTCACTTACTTAATTTGAAAACTTATTTAATATCACTCATATTACTTATTTACCGAAAATCTATTTTGCAAAGGCTGAATTCAAAAAAATGGTAGTGTCACTGTCTAGCTATAAAATTTTAGACAATGATATGAAATAATCAAAAAGAAAAAAACAATTAATAATAAAATGCACGTTTTGGAATTCATGGTTTTAAGTTCACTAAAAAATTTAATAAATTAGATGCCATATGTTCAAACACTGAATATTTTATTCTATATATTTATTATAGTTGGGAATAAAGTTCTTTTTTCATTATTATTATTATTAAATAGTGGCAATTATAGTAACGTTTACAGGATATTCTTTTAAGTCCTTTATGTGGTTAATTAGAATCGCCATGAAAAACATATGTTTATTCTGAGTGCTTCTGGTATATTTTAAGGTTTTTCAAATGAATTATAATAATTGAAGTTTAATAGTATAAGTCCGAATACTTACTCACTTATAATCTTTACTGCTTAACAAAATGCCCTATTCAATCAAACAGCACGCATCGTCATAGATTACATTGATTATTCGTTCTCATTTTTTAAGTCAGAAGAATAAAGGCCAATATTTCAAAATTGAAGGATCGTAGAATAAAATGACAGATTTATCCAGAAATCTTAAAGCCTTATTTTGTTCATGGTCAACTCTGACTGATGAACATAGCCTGCAATCAGTGATGAATATCCAATTTAATTTCTATGATGAAATCATCCCCCGGAATAATTACTTCTCTTACAATTCACTCGAACAAAACAATGTACCTATCTGTGTCTAGATTTCAAGCAGATATCATGAGTGTTAAAGGAAAGCTGCAAGCTTTAAACTCTACCAACTAATGAATGAGAGTACTTACTCATTAAAGTTGATGAGCTTCCTTTATCACAAAGTGAGTAAAGTAAAAAAAAATATGATGCATTGAATTGTAACTCATTGATTAGTTACCAAAGTGGTTAGTAAAAAAAATGATTTCGGTTCAGAATGGTCTAAAAGACACTAAAGAAGTTGTTCAGAGTTTTCCTATATGAGCGCTTCTTTTACTGAATCCAGTATACGACGTAGACTAACTTCATCTTGATGAGTTCGTTATTCAAAATGAAATATTTAATTATCGAAAATGGTTCACAGTCAAGTGTCATTTGTGATGGATTAAACACAAAAATGAATTATATAAAGTATCAGAATAAAAAAGGATAAATTAGTTACGATACTGAGAAAGTATATTGCAATTGTTAAGGTGAATACGTTATACAAATTTACAGTTACTCGCAGCTAGGTCGCAGTTCAACTTCTACAATTTCAGTTGTATAATCCAAATGATTAGGCTTCGATGATATTTTGCTCCACTGCGGACGTTGACAAAGGGGTGGTTTAGTACACTTTGTTTAAGGCTGTGATACTTCCTACAAATTCCAAAGTAAGGCTCAAAGAACTCGTATTAGCACACGAGCAGTTGCGAAGAGCAAGAAGGCGCAGCAACAACTAATTGACAGTGTTTCACTGTGGCAAAAAGGTGTGTTTTTTGAAACAAAGATGTCAGTTAAAACGAAAGATATACAAAATGTGAAATTTTTGTCATTCGAATAAAAGTGTGCAGAATTATCACTCTGGTCTCTAAACATTTAGTTTGATTAGGTTCTGCTGATTACGATTGTACTGTCAATATTCCGTAAACGAATAAAATGATATGACAGGAAGAATTTGTAGGTTTGGTGGATAGTTTTTAGTGTTGTTGTGTTATCTGAGCAGTTTCAAGCATTATATTTATTATGAACAAGCCTACTTTTGAGGAAACCACAACGGTGTTTAGGTATTTTTTATGTGCCTACCAGTTCGGAAGAATGGACAACTGAGGGCTTTTTATTAACGTGTAGCCTACAAATTTCATAATTCAACATTGGATGCAGACCGTCACTGGTTACATCCTCTGAATGAATTGAAAATAAATTGTCAAGTATTCACGTCAGTCACCATGCTGTCGTGTTGTGTTCGATTGTTTGTACTAGTACTCTTAATTATCTAAGCAGAAATCACTGTCCTGAGTTTCCCATCCCGAAATATATTTCATATTTTGGACGATAGATTTATTGCTCTTATTTGGCTTTATAAAAGTTCTACGGTCATTTACAGAAAGTGCATTGAGGGTGACAGCATGTATGCTTGCATTAGAAGATAAACGTATCTTCAGTACTCGACGACACTGTTTGTCTCCTAAAAGCACATCTTTATAATGTAATATGTTATTTTCAAAAGAGATTTCTAGCTTTTCAATTGATAATAGGTAAAAGCCTATGCTTAATGAGAATCACCTAAGAGATAATTATTGAACTTTTCCTAATCTTTCTTCATCTCAAATTCGAAAAATAATAAATATCCTTCATAGTTTAAAAAATGGCATAATTCCAATATAATCCTTGACTACATCTATTCACATACAACTTATCAAGGTATTGACTGCGAAATGGTTATGATAACACTGTTTGATTCTAAGCACAATATGAATGAAATTTCGGAGTTTAAGAGGTGTCATTTTAGTTTAATTTGCACAAGCTGTATAATCAAGAATACATTGCAAGAGAAAAAACAAATTGTACCAGATAAATCATCAGAAAATAAGAAACAGCAGGGTAAGAATGAAATATTTAATAAAATTTTTCCACTTAGTGAATTTGAAAAAAAGGGTCGACAGCTGTTTCTAAAGTATAAGACAGTACCATCATTTATTTCATCAATGTCTCTTCATCTGCATACATCCTGAAACAAATTAATTATGTAAACGCCTGGAGGAATTCCAAGATATTTACAGTGGTGACATAATTTCGGTTAACAGGTGACATCACAATGAAAAGACAGCACTTAATAGTTTAAATAGCTTATGTCAGATCATATTCATTCAGGAGCTACAGCATAAAAGACGTATAGATTTTAACAGAATACTGTTGAATTGCTTGATACAGGAGAAACTGTCTTATGGCTTTCCAGGAAATCCCGTGAAGTATATCTATAAAATGTCAAGTTTGGAATTAAATTGAAAGTGAAACTCTTTAACCTAGATTCAAATTTCAAGCAAATTTATCAAAAGAATCAATGAAACAGATCATTTCTAGAAACCGATATAACACTTAAGCAATGTGAATCAAGTGGATGAAGACAGGGAGAATTGGTTCAAATGTAAACTCGTCGACGTCTTGAACTGCTAACCACTTTGTGGTGATTAACAATTTCTATCACTTTATTGTTTAAATACTTACTCTCGTTTGTTATTATTTATTATATGAATTACAAATAATTCTGCCAAATACAAATCCCTAAATTCATCTCTCTCTGTGTTGTTGGCTGATTTCCTGTGATTCGGTCATTGGAAAATACTTCTGTGGTGAGAGCTGGCTGCTAGCCAAATTGGTAGACAGTAATTTACGTCAATGTTTACGTCCCCAAAATTGATCGTGAGAAAAATAAGAACAAAAACTGATTCAACAATCAACCACAGCAGAATTTTTGTAGGCGGATACAGTTAGCATACAGATGATCGGACATTCAAGAAACAGTCACAAAGAGATGAAAGGTTAACTTTCAGTGAGAAACAACCAATCAAAAAACTGTGTTTGTTTGCTTAAATAATCTATAATAATGTACATGAAAAAATATAAATACGTGTTGATTACCTTAATGAACGATCTGTTACCTGTCCCTTGTCTTCTGTTGTTACACTTCTATTACAAATAATTTTAATATACTCCAAAATAATTTTGGGGCAACACCAAAGAGTACTGATTTCTCTAAATAAAGAATTTAAATATCTACTACTAATGTGTACCATGGATGTGTAATTCCAGTTTGATAATAGTCTTTACCATCAACTAAATGATGTAACTATGGGCAGTTCACCAAACTGTGTATTAGCAGGCATCTTGATGCATAATCTTGGTAAAACAAGGCTGTAGTATGGGATTGAAGCAACACTTTATTTTCTATATGTCGATAATACATTCGTAGTATGCGACAATGAAAGTCATGCTGCCTATCTACTCAGAATATTCAATGACGCAAATAGAATTATTAACTTTACTATGGCATATGAAAGTAATGAGGTGTTTCGTTTTTTTTGGTATCTCTATGCTATGCTTGGGAGATGGCAGTCTTCAAAGATCCATTCAGCGGAAGTCTACGTGAACAGTACGATACTTACACCTCAGCAGTTTTGTCCGATTAGCTATAAACGAGTATTGGTCAAAACTCTGCTTTACAAAGTCAAGCGAAAATGCTGTACTGAGAAATTAGAAGAATTTCTGGATCTTGAGATGTTGAAAAATAGTGGTTACCCTCAGAAATCTACTGACAAGCACCAAAAATCTGAAGATTTAACTGCAAAGCAAATCAGTGAACAAGAGGCCTATATTCGTGCAACCTGATTGCAGGAATCTTCAGCAGGAGATTGAATACTTTACAAGCCGGAACCTACTCTGCATCAAAGTTGATTACCGTTTATCGAGCAGTATATATTTTGATGGAATCAAAAATTGACAGATAGCCTTTCCATGTTAACTGTAGCTATGTATACGAATTTGCATGCATCTTCAGCAGCAGTTGCATCGGAAGATCAGGAAAATCTCTACTTTGATTCTTTGAACATGTGACAAAACGTCTACGTCTCAGGGTTAAAACGCGTTCAAGGGTGCTATTGCTGGACATCCCGTCGATATGGGTCCTGTGATGGACAGCCCGAAATCATTTACGACTATCAATAAACAATATGATTCAGTATTGCAGAAGAAGTCGTTATCGAACACTGTGTGTTCAGAAAGAAGCACCTATAAGTCTTTCAGTGCCCTGTTGACACAAATTCTTCACACTTCCTTCCCTAGCTTTAATCTTTCCTCCTCTCGCCATATTGTGATTTCATTTCTATGATTTGAGTTGAACTTGTCACATCACTCAGCAACTGTTTAGTTACCTATCATCTTACTAATCTTTTGTATTTATTGTGCAGTTTCTTTTCCATCGTATCCAAACATTTATGATAGTTTTCTGATTTTGTTTTTGTTTAAACTCGAAACTTCTGTTTACAAGAAATATAAATGTAATTTCTGAGCAATGCTTATAATTTAGAAGTCTCCTGTTAACTGACATCACATCACTTTTTTGAATATGTTAATATTCCTGTGTATATACACTTAGTTTACTTTCTAGATTCTACTCAGTCGAAGAGAAACCAACGGAATAAATGATGGCACCATTCCATACTGCACAAACCGCTGTTCAAAATGATACAATAATAAAACAGGATTTCATACAATGATTCCCTTTTATAAATTTGAACAAAGAAAGAAGAAACATTGTGGTAGAGTAATCTGGATCCATTTTATTTCGTCGGTTCACATCATCTGCGTACAACCTCATTTCTTTAATAAAATAAAATTGTACACTTTTTTTATTTTATTAAAGAATTGAGGTTGTACGCAGATGATGTGAACCGACGAAATAAAATGGATCCAGATTACTCTGCGAAAATGTTTCTTTGTTCAAAAACAGGATTATTTCCAAAAGAAATTCAATCAAAAATAGTAATGAAGGAAAAAGAAACAAGGCCGACAATGTTGACAAATATCCCTGAACATAATAAACAAGGAAAATAGATATGTAGTGAATTGGTCATCCACAAATAACGCATTCCGAGATGAAATTTCATTACAGTTTCTTTGGGTCAACGTTAGTGCTTAACAGTTATACCAAGCGGACTGTTCCAACTACTACAAATGTTATTCTGGATTGATACAGGAATCTAATATTTCTGGCAAATTAACTTTATTCTTTCAACTAAATACTTATTAATTCTGGTAACTTCGGAGTGAGTGGCTTTCAACGTCCTCTTGAATTTTCATCTGTATTGGTAAATTACGATTGTGTCTACGGTTTGACATGTTCATAATGTTATGTTTGAAATGCTCTTAGACTTCAAGGTATCACCAAGACAACATTTACCGTCACTGCATTTTTAACATCATCAGAAAAGTTAGTATGGGAATATTATATAGATTTAATTGTGCAGGTGTAATGAACCTTGTGGTTAGAACTAGAGAAAATAGTCGCCCGTTTATAAGATAACGTAGTAGGGTAGATAATTGGATTAATTCCTTATTGTACTGCCTTATGTTCATTAGTATGTAATGGATGCTAAAATCTTAAAGTCAATTTTCGCCGACAAGTTCACTATCTAACGATAGTCGTAAAGATGATTATCTTAGGTAGGCAGGAAAAAACAGTGACTTGTTTAAAATTCAGTGATCCTCTTAACACGTTTATCAACAGTCGCTGTTCTAACTGAAGGAGTCATCTGAGTTATATTAAGATAGTAACGAATTATGCATATGATACTTTCTTGAAAATAGTTCTGCTGTACGCCCATAAAACCTTAAGGAATCACGGTTGTTTTCCTCTGGGTAGATTGTATAAAGAAATTAAATAGAATTCCTTTCAGAAATGATGACGACCACCATTCTACAAACATTACTGAAGTCACACGTTCCAAAGTGTTGTGCATACTTTTCACTACTTTGTAAAAATGAGATTACTTGAAAGCAGTGAAGAGCTGGTCAATGTACATATATTTTAATCAAAGCTGAAGATTCATTAGCAGAGACTAAAAAACCAAACACAAAAAAATATAAAGCTAGTCATATTCAGCAAAAATATTTTAAACACAGCAATTATTATGAATACATATTGAAGAAGAGTAGAATTCCACTTTTTAGATGTTATGCAAAACAGAAGGCAGGATAGAACACTGAAAACGTCAATCTGCCGAAATTCTGCCTTTACTGAGCGGAACACTTACCTCAGTAGTTGGGTACCTCTAGATAGAAAGGAAAATCTAATCTGTTGTTTGTGCTCCAGAATTTGGAAGATTTGCTCTATGGATACTATAGAACTAGAAAACCTTCGTGCAATACTCTTAAGTAAAGGATATCCTAGAAGGCTTACTGAAAGGAACATGAAGAAAGAAACTGCTCCTGGTCCAACCATAGCGCTAAAAAAGACACTGTTTACGAGTTTCGCGTTCAAACGTGATACTGCTGCTGAAGTGATTGAAAGTCGTCTAAACAAATGTATTTAATACCCTTTATGTGCCGCTGATTCACAGTTAATATTCTCCAACCGAATTATGATTTGATAACGTATCAAGGAGAAACTACAGCTTGTGTGTGTCTCTAATCTCTTACACGCTCCTGTGGAGCTGATGGCATTGAACTTTGTAAGCGTGTTCTCTGGGAAAGCGTAACGAAACACTAACTTGTTAGGTTGATGAAATGCCAGTAAAGGATGACGAAGTCTGTTATCTTGTGGAGACTTTCTGGAAACACGTCATTCAGCCTCATGCTTTTTACTTTTAGACTTATTTCCAGGTCCAAATTCAGTTACTCCAAAAGTTTCTTTTCTCCACTTATACATGAGCAAAACCTACACTATGAACTCAAAAACGTTTTGTAAATCCCTTTGTTTACCTTGGTGATAAAGATGTCGTTTTTATTTTATCATTTGAATTTATTCTACTTCATTTTACCTCGGTTTTCTTTACCGTTATCATCTCATTTTGAATTTTTTGGACAGTGCAGCCTACTTTTAAAATCTTAATATCAATTCACCAAATTCATTCTTTTAGAATTTCATAATCCACCCACTTCAACTCTACCCTCTCAAACGTAACATTAATTATATTTACTCTTATAATGTGCAAACTGATCGAGTAAATAAGACTGTACAGCCTGAAAATGAAGTTGCTGAAAAGAAATGCATGTTCGCTGAACAAAAAATTGTGTTTTTCCTTCATAATAATACTAGTGATCTTCAAACTCTCACTAGTATAAAATGTACACATAATAGGCGTAATATCCTACTTTACCCAGTTTTAGAGCCATGGAGATATATTACATACACAATGAAATGAGAGCATCCACTCAATACAATATGATGAAACTTATCAAGGATAAAAGCAATACTACAAGTTCCATCTAGTGGGACCTAAGTTATCTAAATGCTCTCATTTAAATTCGCAGCGAATTTTATGCACTATCTACGTTAGTGGTATAATGACAGATAAAAGATCAAGGGTTTCCTCGGTTAAAAGCATATAGAGGATTTTATTAAGTTCTTCATGGACAGCGAAAACCTAACAGCACACTCTAATTACGAACGTAATACTGAATTTATACATGTAACTTGAAAACGTTATTAACTACCCACTCCTAACAATTTCAGGTCTTCTGGCAGCTGATGTACACTTACACCAGCGAACTTTACATACACAATAGTGTGGAGAAACTGCGTGATTCTAGAATTTCTATTCGGTTACTTCACTACCAATAATACTTTTCTCATATGATTGGAGGAGTCTTATTGTATCCAAGCCAGTGACCATTTAACTGAAAAATGAACAAAAATGTCAGAACACATCACTGACTTGTGCAAACAAGAAACACACCAGCACGATCTTACGTATTGGACTACATTCAGCTGGTTTAGTGATAGTGTCTGAAGCTTAACTAGATTTCTATGTGCTAGTCATATATTATAAATACTACGTATTAGTTTGCATGTACATAGATGGCTTCTGAAGGTGACCACCATTTTTTTATCTACAGGATTGAAATTATCGAATGAACACACGATTTGCGTCTTAATAAGATTGGTCGGAATGGTGTGACGAGGGTCAAGTGACTAACTCTCAATGCTTGTGCTGACTGAATTCTATCAGTTGAGCTCCAAATAAGTGTAAGTTCGGTGGCTGGATGCAATAGGATTGAAAAACTCAGCCGTAACGTCTCTGACTACAGCAATAGGTGATTCTGTTTCGTAACTTGAACAGGATATCAATTTGTACGATGATGGAAGTATATATCACACAAAATCTAGGTTAGAGATTCATGTTATACATAACAACGAAAATAGCCTCGAAACAATGTGAGCAACAATTAATCAGATTGTTCGCAACCCAATTCCTGTGAGGATCTTATTATTTGGCAACTTTAAACATGGAAAATGTACATAGAGATGATCACTTGTATGGATGTATGAAAATAAAACATAAAAATAGTAATCAGTAAAATCGCTTTATTATCCTGAAATGGCTCAACAGAAGTAACGGTGGTTATTTATTCAAAAAAATATAATTGAAAATGTATAAAAAGTTAGTATAAAGCGTTAATAGGATCGTCTCCAAATAAAAAGTTCCAGGAGGGTGGGGGAGTCCAACGAAAACTTGTCTTGTTACCACTCAATTGTGCAGTAAGCTGCAACCAATTGTCTAAATAACACACAACGTAAAGTGCATCACCACTGTTGTCGCCTTCAGATGTGAAAAAATTCAGCAAACATACAGGTGTATCGCAACACTTATTCAATTTTTCAAATAAAGAATTGGCAACTCCACAGCCCGGTAGGTGACTCACAGTAGACAGTTCGTAATCTAGTTGTTCATCGTGTATTCTGAGGGGGTGCCAACCCAATTCTTCAAGAGTTTTGCGATCGGTTGCACTGAATGAGGTAGAGACAGTGTACTGCAGTGGTGCGGCACTTAGTTCTTTATCCTGAAGGGGGAAGTAACAATTGATATAAGTATAAAACTTGGGCACTGTGGTGGAGTATAACTCCATTATAGATAAGATTTTATTTTGATAAGTCACACAGTAATATTAACTGATGACGTTTCGAGCAAAAATTATTGCTCATTGTATGAGTAGCTTGAAATGATTATGAGCAATAATTTGTGCTCGAAACGTCATCAGTTAATATTACTGTGTAACACGGTGTGACTAATCAAAATGAAATCTTATCTATAATGGGGAATAACAAGTTATCAATCGAAACTGAGCATCTTCGCGGTGAGAAAAAAAATGCTTCTAGCATAGATGAGGTTAACGAAATTAAACAACGTCTCGTTAAAATTGATGTGAAGCATGTCGATTACGAATGGAAAGTATTCTGAAAGGAGATACACTTCATCAAATGAAGTCATTAAGAATGAGAGGAAACTGCGAAGTCCTACACACAACAGTCGATGCCTCTACACTGTTACATGCGTTATTTATTACGTGCATTGGGTGGCTGTGAGATACAGTACAAGTGTCACCTTAACACATGCAGTCTGAGTGTTGACTGCAAGGTAATTTGGACGTTTTCGTTTACGCGAGTGGCTTGAAGTTAGCTCACGCCTATGGTTTATGAGCATTCTAGGAAAAACTAAATCACTATGGATAGCGTTCCACTGTCACACCATTAAGTCTCCTAGCAAAAGTTAGGCTAAAGAGATACACTTTATCCAGCTGTTAAGACTTTACGCTATGAGTAAACTGTCACGCCATAATTCAATGTTTATAACCATAATAATACAGAATGGGTTCACTAGAAGGTAGGGATGTTTAACAACTTCTCTATGTACTTCATCTCTATAAACACAACAGGATGAGCTTACCTTAAGTACAGTAGCAAAACTACTGGACAACAAGACGACAGTCTTGAACTTGACACTTTTCAGAAAAAGAATTAGTTCTTTGACATACTTCCACTTACAACCAGAGAATGGAGGAGCCCGAACTTGTAAAACGGCCAGTTTGAGTGTAGGATTAGCGTAGAGCTTCAAAAAAATTTAGACAGAGAAAAAATAGTTCAGGTGGCAAATATGAAGTTACCAGATACTGAAAAGCTAATTTCCAACTTTACCTTCAAGCTGAAAGAAGTGATGAAAAAACGAACGAACAAGCCCTTGCTTTATATCTGAATAAGAGGCAACTAGACTTCCCACTTTAAGGTATCGTAGTGAAAACTAGAAACGTGTAGCCTTACTACCCTGGTCACAATGGCCAGGTGGTTTAATAACAAAACTTCTTTGGAAGACAGCACATTAATGAACACCACTGGTGTTCGCCGTTATCAAGACTTAATTTAAGTCACCAACCTATATTCTTAGTATCTTGATGGCTATGCCCTTGCAACCCACAGCTCCTTGAGCAGATCAGGGCTACAATCAATATCTTAATGCACTGATGTTTATCTGTCTGTTTTCGACATAGAACTTTGCACATATGTGCGACAGTTCAAGTCACCACACCATGTAGCACACAGAGCACGAGAAGAAATGCATAATAAAGACAGTAAACAGAGGTGTGAGACAAAGGGATAGTAGTAACGAAGAACAAAACTGATGTGGTTTTGATTTGACTAAACATGACTCCATATCAACAGATGAAAATTCACATTTCCATCGACTGAAATACGTTCCTTACACAACAATGCACCTAGTGCTGCTGTTGATTAGCACTTTCTCCGACGTAGGTGAAATTAGTAGATATTTCACTCATGCACGTCTTACGTGTACAACATGAGGTCTGTTACGTGGGTATATCAGAAAACTTATCATTAAATACGTATGTCGATTTCAGTTTATAGTACAGGTTCAAAGGCAGTTGCTTAGCCGGCTGCAATGGCAGAAACTGAGTCTTGGTTTACTGTAATTCTTTAGCATCTCCGTATAGTTGCTACCATGAAAGGGGAATTATCGTCGCTTCATACAGCATTATTCATAAACAGTGCAGACATAGTGATACAAAAAATTTTTCTGCAAAGGAGAGAGTTTCAGATTTCTGAGGCTATAAATATTATATAAAAAGACACAAAAACAATATCGTTTTGTTTTTCATTCATTGGGATGTACAAAAACCTTTATTATAATGAATATCATATACCCAATGCACAAATTTTTCCAAACTGTTAAAAGTGAACTTCGTTTGGACATATATAACATATATGATCTAGTTAAAATTCCATACCTCTGAAGACGTCATTAAATTGGATTCTGAATTTATGTGTCCATTGAAATCCAGACCGATGACAGATGGACAGTACTTAAAGTTCAGACTACTGACAAAATCACACTTTAGGTTGTGAATTAACAGATCACATGACAGCTGAGCTACATTACCCACACCGACACACGCCAAAACTAAAGTATAAGAAGAAAACTGATCACAATCAACACTGGGTTGTGAAAACATACATAGTGAGGACATAGTTGGAAGATGAATCACTCTGAAAAGTATTCAAGGTTACAACAGTTTAGATTTATGTTTACTAGCAATAAGTAGAAGGTATGTTAGCAAATGCAAACAGTTAAAACACAAGATAGCAATGCAAGTTATTATTTCGAGGCGAAGTACGAAAGACTGCCAAAAAAGGAAGAAAATTACCCCTAAGACAGATGGTACGTAAAAGAATAGGCCAGAAATGCAGGCTGACTTAGAGAAACAAGCAGAATCAGAAAATAAACAGCAGAAAAAGTACTTTCCTAAGTCTGAAACTGACCAGCCTAATAGAATGAGTAGCTCTTCTACGAAGGCACCTGATCCAAAATCAAAGTTATAATACTTGTAAATATACAAAAGAACTTCAAATGCGAAGAAAGAATATGACAAAACCCTCCCGCTCTGACTAAGCGAATTGTTTACACAACAGGCGAGTCTCATTTCTGAATGATTTAAACAAATTCTTCCTAAATATTGTGATACCAAATCGACAAGATTTTTTGTGTTATACTCTGATGAAATAGAAGTTTGAGCATCGGAGCGTAATTTTCACAAGAATTTCTCCTTCATTTCATCACGTTTACAGAAATCATGTAATCTGTTTGACCTTCAAAATGCAGAACAACACTAAAGCAATTATTGTCACACTGCGCCCGGCTACCACACATACTTATTTGGAGTAACATCTAACAATTAAAAAGTAACAATGACGAGGACAAACATTGGCGAACTGGCTACATTTATTCAGAAACTGGTAACAGTTATTCTGGCTTAAATGACAACACAGCACTCCATGGTCACAGAAAGCCCGCTCTCTGGCTAAACGGATGAATGAAAATATAGGTTCATACTCAAAACGCTTGAGGATTTTCAGAGATATCGGACGCACTGGTAACTAGGTTCAGCTTTAGAGACGACTGCATAAAATGCCTTGGGGATTTTCTCAAAAAATATGCCTCATCACGATTAACCAACGCCATATATTTAAGAGCGTTACGTGAAAATCAGAAGCATTCCACACCGTATCGAGACAGAGATTGTATTTCCTTTCAACTGCCGTAATAAAGCTGTTGATGTAAGAAGCAGGAAGAATAAAAGCAAAATGCTACAGGAAGGCATATTCAACATCCTTAAGCTTATAGCCTGCACCAGAGACGCGGCTGTCTTGTGAAAATGGTTGCATTCTCATGGTTCTACAAACCTCGAATTCCTTTTGCATAATCTTCGCTAGTGAAGAGCTGAGTCAACTTCTGGACCTGCAAAATATGAACCATGGGACAATCACCTCACCAAGCAAAGGATGAGGTCGAACTCATAAGCGTGGCCACTGACAGTATGCCGGAGCTGACAAGTAGAAATGTGTGTTACAGGCAACGACATCATGTCGCAGTGAAAGTAGCTGTCAACAGAACTGAGATGCGTTATAGCAGCTATAGGAAGCAGGCTAACCCGCCTACTGCATCTGCCCGAGCCTGATTAATCGGAAATCAAAATAGCATACGTCCAGTTACAATATCAGTGGCAACATTCGATGCTTCTAGTTCATTCCCATAGCTCTATGTCAAAAGCCGAGGGAATCAAGGTTTCAAATGTAAACATCTGTGGCTATGAAGCAGTAGGGATTCGATCGTAACGACGAACAGATGTCTGAAAAATCGCGAAGTACTGTCTCGTGCTAGATGCTCTTTAAAACAAAACCATTGATCTGAAGAACTTTGCGCTGAGGAAAATTACAGAATACTTTTTCAAGGATGTCAGTGGTCTCAAAGGCAAGATAACTGAGTTCAGGTGTTCGTTTTCGCAATTCACACCTCCAGCCTTCATTCTGCTAGAAACACGACAGTCTTAGAATCTAAAACAATGAAATTTCAATCAGTAGGATGACGCTGAACAGAGAAGACGAGGAATGAAGGTTTGGAGAAGAAGCTGCAATATACATGAGCACTGATTTCCTCCCCTGTTTCGAGAGTGTAGATACGCTGACTGAAATCATGGGGTCATTCTGATGTTTCATGGCTATAAACAACACTGAAATTCTAGCTGAAGGAGTATATGGAACCCAGCAAAGGGAGGTGGGGCAAAAGCAACCATTTGTCAGTGTAATCGCAACGATTTTGGTCATGTCAATGTGTTTGATGATCTAATAATAATAATAATAATTTGCTTTATCCCAAAATCAGTACTTATAATACAGAATGGAATTCTCAGCATTTGTCACAATATTGCATGTGATTTACTTAAAATATAAATAAAATTAAAAATTAAAGCAAAATTAACTAGAGGAATTTCCCACGTTTACGATATAAATTCCAAAATATTCCAAGTACGAATTGAGATGATTAAAATAATAAATACGCATCACTCAGGAGGAGTAAGGAACATCGAAAAAAGGGGCCTCAGTGGAGATTTACTGAATGCCATCAAGTTTAATGGTTTCTATGAAACCGATAGAAGAGTGACATCTAGATTTGAAGTCAGACCAACCTGGGTACATTGGTTTGTCACAAATGACATCACACCCATACAGAACGTACAAACAGAACTATCAGTAGATATTGTTGTGGTGTGCTGCCTGGTGTCTGGGGAATATTTAGTCGAGGATGACTCTTCTCCTCGACGCCACTGCGGTAAGGTCAACTTTCAGTGAGTGAAACAACATATGGTACCAATGTCTTGGCCACTGAATTACCATTCACTAGTGCAAGATGAGTTCTAAGAGTGAGCGAAGATTGTATGGTGGTAAATGATTCTCCAAAATTGTCAGTCTACGGCATTTATCACCCGACACTAGGTACCGACCTTCACTATTTAAGTCCACCTGTTACGCTGACGGTATATGATAAAGCATTTACTCCATTCGAAACGCTGCCGTGTTGCATTTTTGTGAGGTCTCTAGCTAGTTGAGCAGTCATCATCGCTCAACGTTCCTGATTGGGAAATACATCCCTTACTTTGAGTGGCCGGACAGATGTTTCAATTATTCTTCGGTCTATGCAGAACAAATACTTTAGTAGTTACTGGATAAGAAATTACGTTTGCATGCAAATTTTTTGCGTAATTAGCAACATCCCCTTATGTCAACGAAATTCATTTTCGAAACTTAAGAACACGAAAACAGATACCAGTCTCCGTCAGTGATTCCGTTTTATTTAGCGTTTGTCAACCGGTTTTCATCATCATATATTAACATTAGAATTATTTACGATGTGTGACCAGATACCAAAGTTTTTACACATCCGATCGACTGGCATTTCCAGTCAGTCGGTACTCATTTGGATAGAATATGTAAGAAAATGGTCTCTGTACAATTTAGCCAACTTCCATGAAGTAAAAGATTGGTGTTCGCGATTTCTGGCGGTTATACATGCTCCGCGACTGGAAACGCACACATAATTTTCGTCCACTCCAGAGGTAAGTAACCCCCGCGAGGTCCTCAAAACTCCAGTTCTTAAGAGAAACGTTCCTTCAGATCGCCAACATCTCGCTGAACTCTGCCGTAGAATCGACCTAAAGAGTGCTTCGTCCGTACAAATGCCTTCACAAATTGTTGAAGTCGACCAATGAGAATTCGGTGAAGGACTCTTTAGAGGGTTGTTCCTGCCCAAATCACTGTACCCAGTGCAGATTGTGCTTGTGACACTCAAAGAAGTCGAAGTCGGTAATTTAGTTTGTTTGGCTGGCAGAATCCTGGAAGTATCATGGCAACCGGTCATTGAATTTCGTTCGATTAGTTAAGGTCTTCTTGTAGTAAGTCCAAAACGACAGAGTTATGTAACTTTTCAAGCGAATTTTCAGGTCAGAGAGCCACCGCATTTTTATCAGGTGATAACGTAGTCCATTTCAACGTGATGTCAGTCTCTACTTCCCCACTTTGGGCGTCTTGGTCAAAATTAAACCTGTATCAGGATTCAATGGCACCCTTGAGCGAACTGGCTGATCCATTTAACATTACAGTCGGTGTAGTTCTGCAGTAACCAGTCAACAAGAAATGACAGCCACCTGTAATCCCTAAAGGCGGCAGCAAACAACGAAAAGTTAGTACAGTACGTTAGTCAAGGAACTTATGATTTTGTTACACACCGTTTTTGACGTTCACTGTAGGGGGTTGTGAATTTATCATTTTCACATGCCACAAATCGTTCATGTACTCTTTAAACTCAACAGCAGGTCGGTATTCAGCAAAGACTTTGTGCTAGATGGTTAGAGTTTCACGGTTTACCTTGGATATTTGTCCGATGTCAACAATGGTGTCGAAAATGCTTTGTCGTGTATCTGTTCATTTGTTTAAGTATATGACATAGACCTTGTGAAACTGGCTCGTCTTCTAAAAAGGAACTCCGAGCTTCAAAAAGAGTTATCGACGGCAACTCTACGATCGACTTCGATATTGTTTTGTACGGGTAAGGACACTATTCTTCGTGATACTCCCACCAGCATTCCTTGAACTATTTTGTCTAAGAGTTTCCTTTGTAAACTCTTCAGTGCGTTAGGCGCAAAGCCGAACTACCATCAAGTTTATCACCAGTCGACTTTGTTGACCTGTTATATAGGAAGGAGGTAGGGCTTTAAGCTCTCGCTTGATTAAATTGCCAAGGGGCAAAGTAATAAGTCACACCAGAAGCTGCCCCGGCACTTTTTATAACCCAGATGCCCTCTTCGAACACGTTCATGCTGGTCTTGAAGCTCTCCAAGTCACCTTTGATTAAATGCATCTCTTGACTTGCACTTACCGTAGTGCCTGGTGGCTGGGAGCAGCATCCCCCTAAGACGTACCTGCTGAAACAACGTCACATGTTTGTGTGGAAAGATGAATCGCAAATTTCGGATGCCCATACTCAAGATGACTAGCTGTGGGTGAATATTCGAAAGCGGCCTGTGCCCAACTTTGGATGAAATTCCAGACTGTATGCGTTTCAGAACAAAGGGCTATCATCCTCAAACAATGGATCTAGCAGACCGTGGAAAGATGGATTATAAGTAGAAAATAATGCACAATGCACTCAGTCACTACCCATAGTACTCCCCAACATACAGAGGGCGTTGAAAACTGATGCTGAATGTAATACCACTGAGCAGGTATGTGAAAAAACATTAGAAATGCTGGGTGATTCTGTCCCATCCATCATTTTCTCATCCGCTGCAGAGCACGCCTCGTGCGCCACAAGGCTCACAAAAAACGCAGTGCATTCAGTTAGACTTGCTCCCATTTGACTGAACTCAATTGACTCTTTGGGTGCTATCAAGAAATCTACAAAAAAATTCGTACTTGGGATGAAGCCCTGCAATATATGAGAAACCTGATGAAAAGAGAAATAAAGCGTCTTCATAGAGCTGAGGTAACATCTTCGCACAAATAGATACTCTCAGTAAAGGAGTTGGAGTATTCTGAATCCCAGTCAAATTTTGAATGAAAAGCAAAACATTTAGACACCAGAGCCTATTCACCGTCCAGACATACATTACTCAGGGATAATGTAGGTGAAGACCGGGGTACCAAACTTCTGAACAAACTCGACACAAACAGGACCATTTTCGAAGTACAGGAGAAGTACCGGGCAGGGAATACGCGAACGACTTATGCTTAGCCTGGTCACATTCTGTGTTCAGATTTAGTAGAGAATACCCCAATACAGCTAGATCCGAGAGTGATTCTAGAGAAGTTGACAAAGATATTTCTAATAAACCTCCTGGATATGACGATACCAGGCCAGTATTTCTCACGCAGTATTCCGTAACTTTTGAAACTCCATCCGAGCACTAATTGGATGGATAATGAGATTCCAGGGGTTGGGGGGGGATCGAGATTTATGTCCTTAATTTTGTGTGAATCTGAAATGACGACATTTTGCAGACAAGGCGGAATAGGTCTTAGGCTATCCTAAATTATAGGTTGCTTAGGCCGACACTCTTCCTAATTCGACTGGACGGTATTAGATAGCTGATCCTGTACAATTGTCGGGTATTTATTGGTTTTGTATTGGTCTGGAAACCTCGCCAGATTACTAGCTTGCTAGGCTACTAGCTTACTAGTTTTCTAGCCGGTCCCATCCTGGGTAAAGAGGGAGGGTTGGGGCGTGGTGCTAGCAACTCCACCCCTGTAAAACAACCAAATCGCTACAGAAACTTCAACGAATAAATATATTAAAAATTCTAAAAACATAAGCAATAGCCTTACTTTTCGCTGGAATCGGGGAAGTGAAATGACGCAGGCTGGTGAAAGCTAGCCTTCGGGAAGCTAGTCAGTCGATGTGCCTTCTTTCGATGAAAGCCAAAGTAAGGATGGGTACATGGAATTTTCGTACAATGTGCGAAACTGGAAAGGCTGTCCAGATAGCCACTGAAATGAGAAGGTACAGAATAGAAGTGTTGGGAATCTGCGAAAGCAGGTGGAACGGAACCGGAAGGTGCCAACTACCTACTGGAGAGACAGCAATCTATTCCGGCCACCTAGAGGACAACCATGAGCACACCGAGGGAGTGGCCATCATGATGTCACCAACAGCAGCCAAAGCTCTCATGCAGTGGGAACCAATCTCCTACAGGATAATGACAGCCAGGTTCAACTCAAAAGGAAGGAAAGTTACAGTCATTCAATGTTATGCGCCTACAAACGTCTCAGAACAAGAGAAGAAGGAGACGTTCTACAGACAACTACAAGCAATAATGGACAACGTCCCAAATGGCGATATCAAAATCCTGATGGGCGACATGAATGCGAAGCTGGGACGAGACAACACAGGAAGAGAACTCACCATGGGTCGTGAGGCCCTCGGTGAAATGAACGACAATGGCGAACTCTTCTCAGACTTCTGCGCCTTCAATGATTTGGTGATTGGCCGTAGTATGTTCAAACACAAGGATATACACAAGACGGCATGGATTTCACCAGATGGAAAAGCCAAGAATCAAATAGACTTCATCTCAATTTCAAGAAAGTGGAGACGGAGCCTACTGGACACAAGGTCAAGGAGAGGAGCAGATGTGAGTTCAGACCACTATCTAGTAGAAGGGACTTTCAAGGTGAAACTAAAAGCCTCGAGGATAGCTGGGGAAGAAAGAAGAGACAAGATAAGAAATGTCTCTCAGCTGACATTTGGAAAATAATAGAAGAGAGGAGAATGTTGAAAGAGAATATGATTCAATGCAAGGACGGACAGAAGAAGAAGACGCTGAGCTCAACTTACACAGCACTGGACAAAGAAGTGAAGAAGAGTGCCAGGAAGGACAAAAGACGATTCAACGATAACCTCACCACTGAAGCTGAGAAGGCAGCAGGCAAAAGGGACGTGAGGACATTATATCAGATAACCAAATCTCTATCCGGGGAGAGATCAACACAAGCGAAACCCATAAAAATCATCCAAGGGAACCCAATCACCGAGGAAGAAAAACAGATTAAACAATGGGTGGATCACTTCAAAGGCCTCTTGAACCGACCACCACCTGCAACCCATCCAGAATTACCAACAACAGTGCGTACACAACTGCAAGTTGACACCAATCCTCCAACAAGAGCTGAAGTCTTGAATGCAATCAAGCTTCTGAAAGCTGGAAAAGCAGCTGGACCAGATGGAATACCCCCTGAAGCACTAAAAGCGGACCCAGAGACTACAGCAGACATGCTGACTCCATTATTGCGAAAGGTCTGGAAGGAGGGGAAGGTGCCTACTGACTGGGGTAAAGGTTACCTCGTGAAACTACCGAAGAAGGGCGGCTTAGGACTCTGCAAGAACTGGCGAGGAATCATGCTCCTATCGACGCCAAGTAAAATCCTGAGTCGCATCATCCTGGAGAGAATAAAGGCCGCACTGGATACAGAACTCCGACCAAAACAAGCTGGATTCAGGAGGGGCAAATCATGTACTGACCAAATTGCAACTCTATGCATCATCATCACAGAACAAAGCATGGAATGGCAATCAAACCTCTGCCTCAACTTCATAGACTTTGAGAAGGCCTTCGACAGCGTTGACCGTGAAGTAATTTGGAAATTACTCGAGTACTATGGCGTACCCCAAATATTCATCAACCTTATTCAACAGCTGTATGACAACGGCACATGTCAAGTGATCCACAACGGAAAACTCAGTGAGGCGTTTGGAGTAAACACAGGAGTCAGACAAGGGTGCTGGCTTATTATCACCAATGATATTCCTAATTGTGGTGTACTGACTGGATTATGCGTCAGAAAGTGAGGGAAACGAGAAGACGGGGATATCCTGGACCGACGTGAAGAACCTAGAAGACCTGGATTTTGCGTGTCGATAATTTATCTTTCATGTCACACAAAATCGAAGACTTATAAGCGAAAACCGACAAACTTGTCGAAGAAGCAGCCGGCGAAGACAGGACTCCAGGTGAACATAGACAAGACGGAGGTTATGAAAATTGCCAGCCAACAATAACAACAGCAGCAACATCCAACGTAAATCACCATCAACGGGAGGGATTTGAAAAAGGTTACTTCATTCACTTATCTAGCACTGAGCATCGTCTCAACTACAGGAAGTCGGAACGGACGAGGATGTCAAATCGAGAATCGGAAAGGCATGAAACACATTCATCAGCCTGAAATCAATCTGGAAATCTTCTTCACTCAGCCGGAATCCACAACAAAATTCGGTCGGATTTTCAATACAAACAACGTCAAGTCACTCAGTTCTTCTATACGGATCAGAAACTTGGAGGGCGGGTCACAAAGAATGTTTCCAACAGCCTGTTGCAGACATTCATCAACAACTGTCTTCGCTGGCTCTATACTGAAGATCAGATGGCCGGCCGGACCGGAAAGAATCACCAACAAGAAACTATGGCTGGGAACAAACAAAGAAAGAACCAATCGTCAACCAACAAATATGCAGGAGAAAGTGGATATGGATGGATTGGACACTCGCTCGCTGAGGAGGTCGCTGGGTGACATCGCGCGTCAATCCCTCGAGTGGAACCCGAAAGGGAAGCGACGTGTGGGACATCCAAGGGTGACATTGAAGAGATCGTGTGAAGAAGAGTTGAAACAATATGGACTAACATGGATACAGGTGAAAAGTACAGCAGAAGATAGAAGCAAATCGAGACGTGCAGTTGAAGCCCTATGTTTCACTAGGAACCCAAGGGAGCAATAATAATAGGTCTAGAAGTGTTTATTTTTCAAATAGGTAGACTCATTTCTTTTCTTCTGATATTACTGTGGGTTCAGTGCAAAAAGAGTATATTTGCGGGAAAACAGTCTGGCTAGGTCTCCGGTAAAATGATTGATTCAATTCACTGTTGACGTGTTGCTGAACACATCATCAACAAAACCCCAGTAGCCACGGACCTTTAGCCTGACTGTCAACTATATCGAGGGCGAAGTGATGTCTGACACATCGTAACATTGAGGGGCAACCTGCAAATTTCAGAATCCTGCGTGAAACTGCACATGGATTCAGAAATTTCACGTCCTTGCACGTCAAATGCTGGCAGCTTGGAATAGTAGGACAGCATGTGGGGACAGATATATTCTAATCTCCTTGTTGTTTCTAGAATTACCGTATGACTTAGACTATGTGTTGCGCTAAATCGTACTCCACAAAGTCAATAAAACGGGAATTTACCACCCACTAAGATCGTCGATCGGACTCTACCTTGAGGGACAGTGAATCTGAGAGAAGGTGAATCGCATACGCTCACCACCTTGTTTTACAACGACGGACTGCTGGTTTTTGTAAAAGATGTGCCGAATAAACTTATATCACCAACAGATGTCTTAGATCACGTTAAGTTTTTGGGTCTATGGGAGGTGATACTTATTCAGTAAGTCTGCAGGAAGACCTAAAGAAACTGGGGAAACGGGACACCAACATTAACCGATTTTGGGCAGTTTTCATCCCTACGCCATCACGTCGGAGGATCTTCTACTGGTAATGCAGAATCAACATGTATCATGCATGAAAAAGTGCGACTCCTAGCTGCTCCAGATAGGTAAACTATGCACTAGTTCCAGACAATCAGGGAACACAGTCATAGACCCATTCATCGTCAGCCTTTAGCTAGACGTGATTATACTTCGACTTTTCGACCAAATGTTAATCCGAAACGTTACAGCTAAACTGCTAGTGGAGAGAGATACATCAGTTTGTTAGGTTATAAACAAAGCAATATAACAAGAATCACCGCTTGTTTAAAATGACAACCTTAAGAAGATCGATCCCGTGAGATCGTTTCGCATATTTTCAGTCATCAGGGGGCTAGGACAGATAAAACAGCGTGCGACTCATCCACTCTAACTATTATATATTTCCAGAAGTGCGCCGCGGTATGCCTTGGAATAGCCTCAACGGGGTTACTCAGTACACAGAAACGACAATAAGTTGGTTTAATTTTTATTTCCTTCTCATTACTTACCTTCGCAGTTCACTGCTAACCAATGCGGTCACTCACCTTTAATCAGATGCTGTCAAGAAAACTCTAAATTATTCTGCGAATATGACAAGAGTGCAGTATATTCCCAGGGACCATCCGGTAATACCCACATCCGACATCTTCAATTTATCTGCTTTAGTATTTTACCATCGTTTGAGATTTTCCTGCAGCTCTTTGCGTCTTTCATCTTACCGTTTTTTCGCACCTACTGTCTCACTGATCTTTTGTTGGTTCAGTCTACTCGTTATCTCAGTTCCCTCCTTTCTCTGTAATTGCGATTACCGTTTAGCTCTTCGAAGAAATTTATGTGAAAAAGTAATTTCCAACTTTCACCGGAATCGATATTCCTATGCGTCATATATCCTCATTAGAAACACACCCTTATTCTTATTGCATCTAGCCGTCGAGGTGATAGATTAACGGGGTCCGTAACAATTAAACATCGAAGTCCTTTTTATAACAACAAGTGACAAGCGTTAGGGAACGATACATTTTTACAAACTCGTTAATGACGACCACATCAGAGGACTAACTGGTGAAGGGATCAACTCCATTCAAAGTAATGACAGTCTTAACACACCGCGAGCTACGAACGACATACAATTAATCCAAACACTGAACCTTTTGGAGACAACCGAAGCTACAACAGTCGAGTGGCGGGTGAACTACGCAAACGTTTACCGAAGATCAGGAACATTTACCTCACAATCAAGTAGCGAGAAGAAAGATATCAAACTGACTTATAATAATTCGTAAAAAAGACTGAAATTCTGTCACGTCCAAAGGCATCAGTTAAGTGAGACGCATGAAGGTCTATCAAAGTAGTTGAAGATTGAACGATCCGTTCATGGTTGTTTGCTCAAACCTAACTCCTCCATATATTTCGCGGGAGTCACCAATGCGGCAGTCATCGTCTCATCGTTCGATGTTCACTTGAAAATAAAAAACTATCAGAAATCTTGTGTATAATAACCCTATTGTCGATTACATATTGGCGTAAGAATAAAGGATTCTCGAGTCGCCAACCTGTGTTCTGGCTTTCGCGTTGGTTATTACCAAGTGTTTTTGAAAGTCGCCGTTCAGGGGTGGTAAGGGTTTAAAATTAACTAAATTCGAGCCTCGGCACTTTGACGGAAACCCGGCTGACTATCCACAATTTCGGAAAAATTTTGTGATCATGTTGGGTGGTTTTTTACTAAGTGATGAAATGAAGTTAGTGTATTCGTTAAGCACTGCACTTGAGTTGCCGCAAGAGCTATCTAGTCCTGTAAGTTCATGCCCCAAAACGAAGGATACTCTGAGGCCACGAGTATTCTACTTCGAAGATTTGGAATACATTCGGTGATTGTAAGGAACGTATTTGAGGTTAGACAACCTTCTAAATATCTAGCAACAACAGCTTCTGATGCACCGCTAAGTTCATGAACTGGTATCAATCAGTCGTCGTTGGTGTCGTCATCCACCATGAAAGGGATGTCCATGAACTTACGTGTCTTATGCTATGACTATGCTAGTATCAGTGCATTTCCAAAGACGAAAGATATTGCTCAGTTTAGTGAGGATAAGCCAAGTGTGTACGAGAGGGTAATTGTTAAACTGACTTTCACGAATAAAAGTCTTTCAAGTTTCTATATGAATGTTATTATCGTTGGTGTATATTACTCTGTGCCTACGCTTGGTTGGTCAGATACGTCGTGTGTTTGTTAGTCATCTATATTCTACCACACAATGACATGGGCTTGTCACCGTTCAGAGTTGAGGATATAGATGATAAAATGAGGTCAGCCAATGAACTCTGTGGCGATTTTCCAACCTAGGGTGTCAACCTGAGAAGGGTTGTAGGCGTACTGCTGTAAGTCCTACAATTCTTCAAAGGAATTTCTTCAAGACATGATCCTCGGGTTTATGTGTACTGTTTGCATGGTGTGTCATGTCAATTGGTGTTTTTGGATTCGCTGTGTTTACTTGTTGTCTTCGTATCTTGTTGTTATTGCATAATTTTGTTGAATTGTTCGTCGTGCTTACTTCTGAAGTTGTTTCTAGCCTTCCACATCAGTGAATGAATTGATTGATGTTATAGAGAGCAAATGGGTCGTGTACGGCGGGGAGGCTATTGCTGAGAATGACATGCACACGGAGATAATGATTAGCTGGGGGATCAATGATTCAGAATTAACGTTTCCATTAAGGCTGGGGTCCCACACGCCGAGGAGCGAGGGTGTAGACGACTGAGTCTTGCATACATCACCGTTACTAGAACTGAGGCAGAATAAGTGACAAGCGATTTCAGTGGTAATTGGGAGTGAGTGGATAAGAGGATGAGCGTAGAGTATCGTGAGGTACTGCCATGGTCACGTTGCATTCTGCAAGAGTCATTCTAGCAAGTGGCGGTTGTGTTGCAAGATGTCAAGAGGATGCCTTTAACTGGAAGGTGTGGGTCGACGTCGATGTGTGAGACTGTGTTGTGAGTATGCCTATGGTGTGTTGGCTTTTTTGTTTGTTTTCCATTTCAGCTTTGTCCGCGTGACCCAGGTTCTCGCAATGGCATCCAAGTCAACGTGTATTGGTCGTGATGAAAAAAGGGATGGTTCCTTTTTATGCCGGGGAGTGTCAGTGTAGTCGAAGATTGAACGAACAATTCACGGTTGTTTGCTCAAACCCAACTCCTCCATATTTTGGCGGGAATCACCGTCAATGCAATCATCGTTTCATCGTTCGCTGTTCGTTGTAGGACAGAGAAAACTATCAGAAGTATTATTGTGATTTATTGTTATGATATTTATTTTTAGACTTTGTGTACAATAACCCAATGTTTGGCCCTGTATTGATGCAAGAATAAAGGGTTCTTGAGTCACCAATCTGTGTTCTGTTTTTGCGTTGGTTGAGCATAGGCTCTGAAAAACTTCCAAGGACAGTGCGAGGTCCAGCGTACTTAGACATAGACATTGACAGTTTCTGATAATTCACCTGGAGTTATTCGTCTTATATGTTATCAATTCGTCTTTCCTCACGTCTGCCCGTCTTCCCTGGACAAGTATTGTTTGGAGCGTTTCTGTATCTATTGGTCAAGTTCAATAATGCCTGGGTCAAAGAAAGGACAAAGCGTTTTAGAAGAAAGCAGGAAAGAAAGTAATGATGAGTTGATTGCTATATGTAATGATGTGCATGATGCTATGCATGATAAGATTGATGTCCATGTTTCGCCGCCTAGGGAAAATAGAAATTTTAAAATTTATGAAATTCAGCCAAGATACATTGACGGAAACCCTGCTGATTATTTACAGTTTGTAAAAGAGTTTCAAGTCATGTTGAGTGGGTTTGCAATAAATGACGACATGAAGTTAATGTATTTGATGAGGTACTGCACTGGAGTTGCTTCGAGAGCTATACAGTGCTGTAAGTTCATGCCCCCTAACCAAGGATACTCTGAGGCCTAATACGCTGCGTGCTGAGTTCTGTGAAACATGCTAAGATAATGATTAAAGCAAGAAAAATAGGTCGAGCGGGATAAAGTGGCGTCGTTGAAGTCTATTAGTTGTAGTTATATGCATGAAAGCGTAATTCATTTAATATCCATTAAGTAGATTTACAAATACTTCAGTAATTTATCATAAAGATGATGGATATTAGTGAGTATCACATGATTCAGCGTCATATTGGAAATAAACAAAAATTGTTTCTTCGCTCATCGTCAAGTAAGCAGTCTATTTCGTGATGTCACTGCAGATCAACAGATTAATGAATTAGCTGTTAACATTCAGATACTATATTTACTTGTACTACCGACTTCACGTTTAGCAATACACAGGCTTGTGACTGGCTGAATAAGGCAACTTTAGAGTATCGAACAGTACAGAATTATTACTCAAATTGCTGAATCCTACTTAGTTTTTTAATGTGCCATCGTGTAGAAACAGACGCGAAATCCTGTAAATGACTGAAGTAACCGTCTCATAATACTTTAGTGAATCTCTATCTCACCAGATAAGCTTAAGATGCGTTAATCCGAATTCGCATATTACAAAAGCTCGCAGTATAGGGATGCATTGAAGAGGTCCAGAAGAAGTAGAAATTACCAGCATACTAAACATTTCATGAATTTACAAAAGAAAATTTTGATGAAGGATATTGGCATTAGTTCGACCGATTGACATTTCCACTGATTTCATTTTCGACAACCTCCATATACCTAGAAATTTAAAGCATATTGTCAGCAAAGACTCATAAACCGTTAATGCCCAGCTCTCGCTACGCTCGGGCCCACGCTGTTCTTAGAAGATTTCTCAGAAACGCTTAGTTATAACGGACGCAAAAACCAAAACACCGATCTGCCGTTTGATATTTGTTTATTGTTACACCAACATATAAAAGGAATAAGCGAACTAAGCAAACTAAGGTCTGTAAACAAATATTACAATAATAAATCGTTGTTACTTCTGACGATGTTTCAGTCTTCTTTCTGAACAGCGACCGATGAGACGATGACTGTCGTATTGATGCCTCCGCGAAAATCGAGGAAGTTGATTTTGAGCAAACAACCAAGAATTGATCGTTCAATCCTCAACTCCATTGACACATATATAAGGACTAGCATTACATAAAGTTATCAAAGCTGATTTTACATATTAGTATACAAAGTGGATACATTGATTCCATTAATACTAAGTAAATAAATAATGTAAATAAAAGCATTTGTAGTCCACAAATGGTTTTTATACTGACGCCGTATGCATAACACAGACCCCATATGTTTTCCAGCATAAAGTGGATTATGCGCAAGCTTCAAGAAAATCTCTGAAACATTCGTACTGTTTGGGCGTCATTCTTTCATCAAGATTATTTGCATATCAAATTTGCACTAAATTCGTTTACAATAAAGGAATTATTGCGAATGCGTAACTTAGAAATTAATCCACAATCTCAGTAATGTCTAGTGAACGTTGTTTTGTGAATCCCACAGAAATTACGTGCGCGTATTTAGTAAACTATAGCCATCAAATATAAGTCTAACATGCCTCAACTTCAGACAGCTATGCACAGCGTTAGCAGCATAGAGAAATACTCAAAATATTGTAAGATATACGGATTTCCTGTGTTGATGAGGATAACAATACCACATGATGCAACCTAGACATTCAATCGTGACACAGCGTCTGTAATGCTTTATGCTAATGGAAATTTCAAGAGAAATCTATCTCCACTCATAGTGGTCAAAAACGTTGCAGTATTGAGTTAACTGTGTCAGTTGGAATTGTATAACAACGGTAGATTAATAATAATAAAGCTAACCGGATTCAGTTCTCATAATCAACACAATTCATGTGCATAATAATTCCATACACTGAATCAATGCACTAAGTGAAATAGTGAGGAAAATTAAACGAGTTGTTGCCTTCTCCAATGCACCGCACTTGCCACAATCATGAGAACCACGCACATTTGCCAGCTTGGTAGTCAGTTAAGTACACAATGGCACAATATTAATAGAGGTATCTTTTATGCATTCAGTCCACATAACCCATATTGCACTGCACCAACCAGTGCATATGTATGTTGAATCCACTTAGAAATAAACTTTCAACTTACGATAATTTCTGTCCAGCTACAGATAAAGTGAAAAGCACATGTACATGATAAATTAGGTTCCCACAGCATATTCTGTTAGCATTTACAGGTGATCTCCATGTACTGACAGCATTCTTTCGTCAAAAACCCAGCTAGTATTATTTTCGGGCGCACTGCAGAATTTTCGGTGCAAAACATTCGGGCGCATAAACTTACGTGGGACAATGCCCCGAAGTCTACCCCAAAAATCTGCAGTGCGCTTGGAGTTGTTGCTAGCTGGGAAGGACTGTCATTCACGCGAAAACAGGCTGAATTAATATACTGAGACGTGAAGTCTTCATTGAATTAAACTGTGCCGAACTGTGCGGCTTCTACATGAAGTAAACTATTTGTGTAGATGATATTACCCTCCAACTATCCCGTCTTCCTCATTATAACGATATTTTGACCCGGTCCGCCTGAAACACTAATAATTGCAACGGATATGCTAACAGTGTGTCGCAGTCAGATCACATGACGCGTACATCAACATAACTAGTCAGGAAATGAGAATTCCCAGCAGTCGAGTGGCGGGACTTACTGCGCAGAAGCTCACCAAAGATCTGGAACCTCTACCTCACAATCAAGAAGCGAGCTCAAAGAAATCACTGGTTTATACTAGCTCATAATCAGGATATTGGATATTGAATTCAGATAACATATAACACAATTTTATCAAAACTTATTGACACAAAAAAATTTCAACCTGACGCGATATATAAGTCCAGTCGTAAAAAACGATAATGGGTATTTATATGACATCAAGTGCTGCAGGTTGTCATCCAATATCCAATATCGTTTTTACGAGCTAGTATAAACCAATTTGGTTTTTTTTGTGCTCGCTTCTTGATTGTAAGGTATAGGTTCCTGATCTTCGATAAACTTCTGCGTAAGAAGTCCCGCCACTCGACTGCTTTAGCTCTGGTAGACTCCAGGAGGAGTGGTGCGGGGATTGGTCGAGATGTGGTTTGTAGTATGCAGTATGTTAGGACTGTATTGCTGCCGTGAATGGAGTTTGACCTAACTCCCGTTGGTCATTCGGTGTAGTCATAAAAGCAGAATAGTAATAATAATAATAATAGCTCGTAGTGTAGATAATATAGGTTGAGATAAGTGGAATAATAAAGGTGACCTAAGGAAAAGATAGAGTGAGAGAAGGCAGAATAGGTCGTGGGGATTTAGTTTGTACGCTTATCCATTGACAGTGTGGTTTCAAGTTTTATGGGGATAAGCCATTGAGACACAAACCTTGCATTTCTGCATGATTGTCTAGCTTCCGCTTAAAAATCTCCAGAGATGGCGCTGTAGTCACGGCCGCCGGTAAAGCGTTCCAGAGACGGCAAACACGAAGCGAAAAGAAATGTGATCGCACTCGAGTCTTTGGTCTCTGGTGTGCTATCCTTAGCGGGTTACCTCGTGGAAGCTTATAATCACTTAATGGCAGGATGCTTTTATTTGGGTGGGCCTAGTCATTTAAGATCTGGTAGACGGTGATGAGGTCTCCCCTGTGCCTACGGTAACTAAGTGTGAAAAGACCTAATTTCTTTAGTCGTTTCTCGTATGATTTGTTGCGGAGGCCGATCACCCATTTTGTCGCTCGTCTCTGGACACTTTCTAGAATGTTAGCATCCCTTTTGAGTAGCGGAGGTGCAATGATATTATGCACCTCAAGGTGTGGCCTCACATATGCCTCATATAACCTTAAGAACAGTTCGGGAGTGAGAGCTCCCAGCTGCCTATGCATAAAGTGTAAAGTTGCGCAGGCTTTGGCGACGTCCCTCGCGTAATTTCCACTGGCGTCTAGCTTTTCTGTTAGAATAAGAACTAGATCGCGCTCTGATGGAGCACAACTCAAGTTCTGGCCACCAAGGGTGTAATTTACACTCTGTGACCTGCCGGAATGAAGTTGCACTACTTTAGGTTGAAAGGCATTCCGTTAGCCAGAGCCCAGTTTCCCAAAGTTTGCAGGTCAGTCTGCAATCTATCTGAGTCTTCCGATGAGTTTATTGCTCTCCAAATCTTTACGTCGTCAGCGTCGTCATGGCAACAGTTAGCAAGATTATGAATTTTACTCCAAGTTTTTCACGGAAGGTTAGCAATATTCGTTCCTTACGTAGTAGTGTTGAAAGTTTGTCCAAAGTATTGTATGTATGACAGTGTTCATTACTTATATAAAAGGTTAGGTCTACATAAATATACAGCAAGAAAAATTTCAGCTGGCATATTCTTAGGACCTGGTAGGTCTACCCAGTCAGAGAATGCACCTGGGTAATGTGGGCAAAACGTGGGCTAAATGGATAAATTTGGTCAGCCAAGACGTGGGCAAAAGGTGTTCAGAATGCAACATATTTAACCCGCTTTATCCATATTGATCACCTTTCCCCCGTTTACCCACTATTTCAACGAAAAATTTACCCACCTATTCAACGAAGTGTTTGCCCAAACTGCCATCTTTTTGATGAGAAAAAGCCCTAATTTTCCCATTTGGCACACGTATTAGTATAATAAATTGGTGTATTTTCCCAACAAGTTGTCTAAGGAACTGCTTACACATTGTCGTTCTTTACACTTACTACTGTAATCGAATTTTGCCACTGTTACGAGCTCAGCGACTACTGCCTAACGAATCTTATACCTCATTAAATTGTCATGCCACTAATGTAAAATAAGACCAACGCAGTTAGGGAATTTTATATTTTATACAGTGAAATATCGGTTTTATAAAAATAGTAACCAGATGAAACAGTCTACAAAATGACTTCATAAATTATTCTGAAGACAGTGATTGACTGGGCCCAGGTTGAATTACGTTGACCCACATCTGTAATGAAGGAAACATTTGAATACACGTCAGCAAACATTAAGCGCATAAAAAGGGGAATGGTCATTCCCTAAAAATTACCTCTTCTGGTGAGAAATCCAAATATTTCCGAATACGTTGATCAAAGCACCAATTTTTTGGGGAAAACTACGTGCAGCCAACGCGCGACAGTGTGCTGTAGTTTTTAAATCGTGACTTACTATGACACCTAAGTGCAAATGAGTCCGAATTGATAGGAGTATTATTCCCTTTAGTTCGTAGGAGCTGGTGCTTGTGTGTCCAATGCACATAGTTGCACATTTCGCCCCATTCTCTGGACCACTCTGACAATTTGTTGCTGTCCTCCTGCAACGTGATCGTATCACCGTAGCTTTTCAGCTCTCTCCAGATTTTGAAGTCATCTGCGTATAGGATGATAGGGGAATCGGTGAGCAGCGATAATTCATTGATATACAAAATAAATAGGAGAAGTCCGAGTACCGTGCGTCGTGCCACTCCAGTACGCACTGCTGTAAAGGAGAAGAGTTTCGAGTTGACCCCAACAATATGGCTCCTAACTATGAGGAATTCATTAATTCAGTTTAGGAACCTGCCCTTGATACCAAGACTTTCCAGCTTCATGAGTATTCTTTCTTGAGGAACTTTATCGAAGGCTTTATTGAAGTCTGTGAAGACGATGTCAGCGAGTCTTTTGTTGTCCCTTGATTTAACCCAGTTTTCCTCTGCAGTGAGGAGATTTGGCAGACATGAGAGGTTTCCTCGGAAGCCATGCTGTGCTCTGGATAGTGATTTGCCATGATGCCTTTCTTGATGATTCTTTCCAGTGTCTTGATTAAAATGCTGGTAAGACTAATACGCCTGTAATTTGAAGGGCTTTGTCTTGACCCTCCTTTGTGGATGGGGGTTACTATGGCGTTTTTCCAGTTACGCGGTAACACTCCATTTAGGAGAGATAGCTTGAAGATCGTGGTCAAAGGGCCGGTTATGTGAGCTGATAGGTCCTTGAGAAGCCTTGAATGAAGATTATCACGACCCATCGATATCCCTGCATCCAGTTTCATTAGGCAGTTGAGCACAATGTCTTGGTAGACGTCAACGGAATCTATCCCGTGTTCCTCTGGTGCAGCCAGAGCTGATTCTATGGGGAGTGACTAAGAATGCACCAATTCGACCACTTTTGTGTATTCGGAGTCGAGCAGTTGACCCATAGAGAATATTGTATTAAGGAGAACTCTCCTCTCTGACACTTCTATGGCAAGGTCAATAACGGCACGAAAGGTATGTCGTCAGCAAGTTGGTTTACCTAGTACAAATCACTGATGGTGGATGAACAATCGGAGTAAGTAGAGTGTTGTGAGATAACCAGTCAATGGTTATCTTGATGTAACAAAGACAATTCCATATCTGAGACGGCGAATAGAGTGACTCCTGAAGACCAAAATAATAGCTTGGAGGTTTCTAAAGAAGTGGTGAGATCACAAAACATCCACAGTTTTAAAGAGGCAGTTCACTATGAAGTTGCGTTGGAATAGACAGGGATTAAAGACAAGCTTACCAAGGGATTATAAACTATTCAAAGTAATTTCCAATGGTCCATGGGATATAGGAAATGTGCTAGCCAAGAAGTGTATTTTCAGAAGTCCTAGTAAGGAATACTTCATAACCTTACAAATTATTCTACTCTACATTATTTGAGGTATGCTGCTGAAGTCTGTGACAAATGCCCATCTAGAACAATACCATATACATGTTGAATTGATGTTACCGGTTCTGAAACAGCCTGTTGGGACACTATTCACGTCACCTAGTAATCCATTTTAGGCAGTTACTACTTGGGGAGTGGAAACATGTTACTTTATTTTTCGAGAAACGATGGTCATAATCCTTCTTGCTGTATACTGGGATAAGGAAGTCCCAGTTTCTACATCTAGTCTAATCGTCTGATGTTTTCCCACAAAATTCCTGTTTGTTAAGTCTGCAGGATGGGGATAGGTGACTAAAAACCATTCTGAATCGAAGATAACTTTGCACTATGTCAAATCTTAAGGTGTCATTCTAGGGCCATTAGTACACCTGACCTTCATCAATGATCTACTGAATAACTCAAGCTCCCTTGATGATAACGTGCAGATGCACAAGGCTCTGATAAGCTAAGGAACTGCTTCCAGCTTATAGTACTATCCAACTACTTTGAACAGTTAGATTGTCGTAAATGAACAGACTTTTAACGTGAATAAGTGTAACAGTATGTTCCTCCACATACTGATGACAGGTCAGTCTACATGGTATTAGTCTGAAACACATTAAGACAGGGCTTGTTTTGGTAAAGAAACCGTATGTGATATCCAAAGTGGCAAGTGGCGTGAAATATGTTTGAAGCTTCGACTTGAAGTTCATGCCGTTTCCGCACTACTATTTTTTAAAGGAGACCCCAACTGTGAACAGAATATCTACAGAAGGGTCATGAAAGCCAGTATGGTTGTCTAACACAAGACATATGACGACTTACTTTGAAGCAGCATACCTCAAAAACAGATGTGACTTGCTAAGAACTCCTAATACAGTGACCACCTAAATTCGCTTGAATGAAAACATACTGCTAGGAGGGAAATGTAACAACTAAAGAACATAAGATGTATACTGATGTTTCAATTTTTAGGTACTACTTAAACACAATGAGCTATAATGACCATACTCAAAGTCAACTTAGTTTGGTTAGTTTCACCTACCTACAGCATTAATGATTTAAGCCAACATCAGGAAGATTTGATTGGATTGATGGTAAAAATGAACTGGTTTTCCAAAAATATGCTAATCAAAAACCACAAAAGGCCATTTATTCACGAAGGTAAAGTATTTACTTGAAATTTCCATAGGAAAAATATGCAGAAATTTCCACAAGAACGTCCCAATAAAAAGTGAAAAAGAAGTTCGCATTATTACCATACAAGATATAAAATGTAAGTTCATTACTTTCTGCTTTGTAGAGAAATAGCTGTCGCTTTGGCTAGACTAAAATCTTCAGGGAAGCGTTTCCACTATTCACAACACTTTGTTCAAATGATCAGGTATATTTTGTATAGACTATCCATCAAGTGGAGTCATTTACTAATTAGATCACCAGAATGTGACAGACTATTAGTACATTTAGCAAGGTATCTAGATTGTTACTTCAAAATACTACAATCCAAAGAGAAATTTGCCAGTGAGAAATTGTAAAATATGGCTTGGAATTCTCTAAGATGATGATATTTTAACTAAACTGTTATTTTTAGGCTACCAAATTTGAATCAGTTGAAAGAGCAAAAAGAACTTCATATTCGACTGGACACATTAAAATATAACTTCTCACTTTCCTATGCAAAGTTTTTACTGCATGAACGAATTCGAATTCACAGTACTAACCCAAGGCCAATAGATCCTGTAACGTATGCAAAGACCGACCAGGACTTATATGAAACATTTTTCTGGTTTTTTGTTTTCTGCATGTGGATCACATTTCAACGTGTAAGATTTCAGGAGATTTGCACTCAGATTGGTTGGTAAGTAATTTACCCAGCTGGAGATTATGCATGATGACTGAAGGTAAGTGATGGATAAGTTGGCAGTTAGGTCACGTAGCTCAACTGATAGAGTAAAGGGCTAGGAATCTGGAGACCATTGTCCAGAATCCTGTCAAGATCCAGATTTTCATTTCATCTTCGATTGTCGTTCATAGTATACCAACTCTAAGTTACCATACATAGCCTTATTATCAGTGCTTGAATTATTTGTGCGGTTGTTGTGATAACAGATCATGCAAACCATGACTGTGTTCATTACATGTTGAGCCACAACTTTCCTAAAGGAGATAAATCAGCCGAAATATGATCACGTAGGTGTTCGCTGACAGTTTTCCAGAGTTATGTAGGGAGGCCTTGGCTGAAATATTGAGAGTTTTAGCTTAGGATGAAGATGGGAATTTACGTCCTATGACACTTGATTGTGTAGTCACATAATCTTGGTAAAATGTCCCAAAATCGTGCAACGCTACTGTCTTTGGAATTTTAAGCATTATGTTATTCATGGAATTATGCATTATCTTATACACACATCCGTTTATTGTAGTACGATTCTATTTCTTCACACTTTTTTATTCGTGCTTTTTTTGAAGAGTGGAAAATCGAAATGCCACACATTTGTGTTGAAATAAAGACTGTGATGAAAATGATCCTACAGTATGTAGGTATTTCAAAGACCACTTTTGTTTGTGTATTAAGATGATTTACACCCGTATTAAAGATAATATTATTCACTGATGAAGTTGAACCCAATAAAGTGAGAGTATTATAGAGAGAGTATAACCTAGTAGGAAGGAAGAAATGAACTTATAGAAGATATTAGAGGCATGAAGTATTCATAGTTACTAATGAATGACGTCCGAAGAATGAATGATATAAATACTATAAGTTGTTTGAAACTACAAGACCACGTAAATCGATAATACATGTATGTTTTATCAGGTGTGGTATTGAGTTTTAGTTCTCATAGTTGCATACTTTGCCTTTCATGTTGAAATCGAATAATTTCACATTTCTTCAACAGGTTCACAAGATCAGAAATGTTTAACTCACTCGGACGACAAGGAGCCTCTTTTTTCGGACTTAAAGAAACTGATGGTAAAGGTACCAACAAAATTTATGAAACACATTTGCCTCGTGCATCAATGCTCAAGTATGACCAATAATCTTTTGTTTATAGAAAACTTTACTTTCGAAGCAAATGTTCACCTGCTTTGAGGCTTTTACTAGATGACACCTCTAAGATCCATTCAGATGAAACTAGCAAAAACCAAAGAAAGTAAACCAAATATTATAGTTTTCGTTAATCAGTAATACTTTTTTCTTGAAGAGCACAAGATTTAACTGAAATCCACTCAGATGAAGGAATTGAGAGGTAAGAAATGATCAAATCCATTGGTAGATGATTAAAGTTAGAATAGGAATTTTAGGAGATTATCGACATTTATACGATGACCAACTTATATCCAATAAGCAAACTGATGAAAGTTACCCAGTACACAACGAGGATCACAATGAGTAAATATCCTAATAATCATAATGATGAAAATTTTCCAAATAGAAACACTGAAGAAGTAGAACAAGAAGAATTTGACAAATAAGGTTGACAACCTAAAATATATACTGGGTAGAGTAAGTCAAACGATGTTTTATTCATGTGTACCATAAAAAGCGGCTATGACTACCACCAACAGGACAGCAACACTGACTAGTGCAAATGTTCCTGCAGGTTCTACCCTTTTCAGTAAAGTCGGTTGGATAATGATTAGACTAAAGTGAGTTACTAAGATAAGGTGAATTACTTGCCTTATAGTAAAGGTTCGAGAAGGATGTTGTAGAGAATTAATACCTTCCCCACAAGCAACTAGCAAGACGGTTTATATCACCTCTTAACTCTGCGAAGGAGTTAGAAAAGTTGGGCAACCATAATAATATTCCATACAAGAATTCCCCTTTATGAATTTGAACAGATATAGAATATTGATGCAGAATGCTACTGGTCAATTTTATTTCGTCGACTGCGCACAACCTATGACATTTAATAAAACAGGTTCTAACTCAATTATAACATACATTTTATCTATCGTGAATCACTCCTCCAGCAGGGATTGTTGCCAGAAAGTCATAGTGAAACAAAATATGAGGATAATGAAACTATCTTACATTTATTTATTATAAGAGCGAAGTTTCACGTAAACATGACCAAAACTGTTGTTAGGGTGGTGATAATTGCGTAATCCAAGATACTGAAATAAAGCGACTAGAACTCGTTAGATTCGGAGATAAAACTCGGTACGTATGGTGTCGAACGAGATGATTATGATGCAATACAGTGAGTCGAAATCAAAGGATCAGAAACTTGCTACGACATGCAAATCAAGTGAAAAATGGGTGGGGGGGGAAGTTATGAAGTCAGAAGACACGTAATTACTCGGGAGAGTTATCAGGGCAACTGAAGGTCTCATGACGTGTTCGTTTTGAACACAGGTCACGTTTCATTGCAATGTCTTCAAGATAGTATTTGACTCTGTGGATCGAAAAGTATTCCATCGGTGTCTAGTAGCGGTAAGAGTTCTGTAAAAAGTACACTGTACTGATCAGGACACTCTACACGAATTAATGCAGTCGCATAAGAGCTTGTAGACAGTGGAGATTGTCACCATTCTTAATTTCACATCGTTTATGTGCCAACAGAGATCACTTCGACAGACTCCAACGTTTCATCGACCGACCTGTTACTACAGAAATGCTTTGTTGATCTAGAGAATGCGAATGATGTAGTCCTACTAGAAGAATACGCTGACAAAATGCAGAATCCTCAGAGAACCTTGCACCGAAATCTCAGCGTGTTTGATATGCGATTCACTCCTGTTAAATGTAAGATGACACAGCATGATTGGTCCACACTGATTCCTAGTTCGCGTATAGGTAGTGAAATAGTTGAATGTGTTGAGCACTTCACTCATTTGGAAGTCGCACCAGTCATAATAGAGTGATTTCTGACGAGGTCTTAGCATGAATACAAATGGTTTGTCTGTCATCTGCTTACTTGTGTCACCTTTGATGTAGGCGTGATATCCAGCTATTCATCGAAGGACATTTGTACTGTGTAGCAGTTTGCACCCATCTTCTTCGCGGTTGTTAGACATGGGAGATATGAGGGAGCTAATCATCTTTGACTATGTGTCTGAGTTCACTTTCTCGTGTTATACTTATAACGTGATCGGTAGTAGCCTGAGAGTGTTAGGTAATTAGGGGAAATGAATCGTTGAAATTGTGTTGATTGAAATGGTCCTGACATGTGAAGCCATTGAGTTTCTTTCTCAAGAGTAGTAGGTGGATTAAGTTGTGAAGGAGTCAGAGGTGTCTACACACAAGACCATCTTTGTAATAAATAAAGTCATAGACGTAAGCGACATGGATAATTTAATTTAAAATGAAACTGAACTTACATTCATTTGGCCATATACAAAGAATTTACAACCTTTTGTATTGCACACCTAGTTAAGAAACGCCTTACTCACTTGCATCATTGAATAGGAAACAATGCATTACACCCGTTTTAAAATGTTAACTTTAAAGCGTAAACGTTGGTAAGTCTGTATAAAAATGCATTCCTACGTTGTTCCAATTGGATTTTAAGAGCAATTGTTTCAAGCTGGATAAAGACGACGAAATTCACTGAACACCACAACGAATACTTTATTGAGTGAAAAACATTATGCCTTTCATGTTTTTTTTTAAAACTTCGATGAAGTTGATAACAGAAAAGGGCTTAAGCAAATACGTGTTTACGTAATTGGTTAACACACATTAAAACTAGGCTGAATAACTTCAACGCATAATTTTATAATCTGTTGAGAAGTTACCGAAAGCACGTGCGCTTTAATTATAAGAATAGGAATACTGAAATTTATATTACTTACGTTCAGGTACCTATGAAGATGTCATATTTTTGCTGTACTTATACTCATGGCGACACATCTGTTTTGTCATTCCTTTACGTTCTCAGTGTAACATAGAGCAGTAGTGGCGTTTATTTTTACGGGATGAGGTTGCTAGCCTCATGCCTAACCTCTCTTTACCACTCTTATTACTGACATAGCGGGGTAAAAGAGTGCGTTGGCCGGGAATCGAACTCCGAACCAAATGCGTGGTTGGCTAGTATTCTACTATTGTGCTACCGACGCACATCACGGCGATATACTTGAGATACTTTAATTTAAAAGCTTTACTGATAAAAATGAGAATCTACAGTTTCTGCTTTATTTCTGAACATTTTAAAGCCAATTATTTTTAATTAATAACTGAGTTGTTTTTGAATGTTTCTTTTCTTCTCCAAAACAGGTAGTTTTGAGGAGTGGAAATATCGACTACTTTTATCAGTATATTTTATTCTTGCCTGCAAATCTAGAATTTGTCTTTCAGAAATACCAAGCACTGTTTCTCAATTATTACTGTAGTGATATGACACATCCGTCTTAAAAATAATTTGCATCTTTTTTATTCCTGGAAAAAAACATCATGTGTTAACCAAGTTTTTATTTAAATTTTAATACATCCTAAAAAAGAAACAGAAAGCGTTTTCAACGCTACAACAACTATTAAGCCTGCATCTTATCCCTACTCAAATCACCTATTTTCATCTCGTTGCAAGTCTGGTTGATGCGAGTATACACTTCCATTAACTGGAAGGATTGTAGCACTAAGGTGTCATAATGATCAAACTGCTTTTTAAACGGATAGAAATCAGGAAATACTCTGAGAAAAATCAAGATGGATGCCGAAACGTTAGCCTGCATTTGGGTGATGTGTATCCACCGGTATTGTTTCATGTAAAGTGATTCTGACTGTCACAGATGTGTTCATCTACCTAAATGAATAATACCAGTACAAATAAGAAGGGATTTTACTATGCTTAAAAGTGTTCATTTTTCACCAATTTAAAGTGTATGCCAACAGTCGTCTGCCTTGATGTGATTATGGGTTTAAAAAAAAACAATCGTGCTTGAAATGTAACTCAATAAATAACATCGAAAGAATATCCCAAAAGAGGATAAATTCGATGCGATAATAAAAATATCAAACATATACTAGAAAAAGAAGTTTAGAAATAGTGTCGATCTTTCACGTATTCATTCCTTAAAGAAAAACGCCTAGTAATAAAATTTCTTTTAAAATAATTAGTGAAGCCTGCAGTTGACAGCAACAATGTTAACTTGTTTTAGTGATGGAAAAAGTGAAGAAATCCTTTCATCATGTAATATGATTATATAGAAATGGAGGCACAAGAAAAAGTACAATTTAATATAAGCGATATCTTAGTATTGTGAATCAATAAAAAAAACTTGAAATGATCATGTACAGGTTAATCACTCTATTAATACCAGTCATGTGTTGAATATTTTCCTCTTCTTTCTAGTTAGAATTTCCTATTAAATGCGTAGCTTTGGCAAGACGACTTGAACATGAACTGATAGCTGCACTTGGTACATTTAACATTATAGCTCGACGGTCTACAACATGCGCTGTCTTAGACATACATCCATAAAGCGTATGTAGCCCTTGGGTTATACTTGCGAGTAATGCTGTTAGACAAACATCATTGGCTTGACGATATAAGTGATCATTTTGTTCAGTAGATGAAGTTGAACGCATAAGTGGTATTCGTTTGACTAAAGCATTAATTTCTCTCAGTCTTGCTCTATTCTGTGGTAATTCTCCTGCTGCTACTGCAGCCACATAGACTCTAATTAATTGCAAGCGACTGCTTAACATTTGAATAGCTTGATAGTTTCCTAGAAGATGTTCAGCGGTCTAAAATGAAAATATGTACATGGATATATTTCACAATATAATGAAAATATTGGAGTTAAAATTAATAAGTTTAGACAAATACAAATAGTTCCATGCTCTGAAAGTATATAATAATCACGACAAGTCTTATATATTATCCACTTAACTTCTTATATCACAACGATTCAACATACAAAAATAAAAGGGATATGCATACCTAACACCTCAGTAAGTCTACACAGAGTGAATAAGGTAACAATGTTAAACAGAGACTTGAAATCCGAAATAACATCATTCATACATTATCGTTTCATATTGGACTATGTACTCGAATTTCGAACTCAACCCATTTCGGCTTCGACAGCCTGCTAGTACAACTTACCTTCACACAATACATGTGATTCATCATCAGGCACATTAACAAGCATGTGGAACTAAAATGAAATTTTATTTCTCCAGTATAAAACTATTACATAAACTACATTATCACCAATCAAAATGTCCACTTTACGAAGAAAGACTCTTAAGGTGAATGGCCAACTTTAATTCACTCTGAAAAGAAGCAGATAAGCCTTAAGCTAAGTATCGTTCCTAATACATAGAATTCAAGTTTTAATGAGAAGGCTAAAAGTAAATATTAATTCCCCAAATATTAACTACATATGGAATGATGTATACTTACCATAGACGATGCTTGACCAGTGGATGACATTGAAATACGTGCAACATGGTCTACACCAATACGTTCTGCTTCATCAGTTGCCAAAGTATACAATACCTGAAATTATGAATACACGTCATTATAACAACTTTAACAAAAACCTGTTATCATGTTTATCATCAGTTTTTAAATAATTATTTCTAACAAATGCATAAGCGCACACATCAGCATGCATTAGACAATGAGCTACATGGAACTAATTGACTGTATTAATCTCGGTAGACAAGTAACGGATCAAACCCGCTATCTGGTGGGATCAATTAGATATGGGAAAATGCTGTTAAGGTAAACACAAACCTGAGCATCACATTTAAAATGGATTAGACACAACAAAACAAACTGTCATTCTGTAGTGGGAGCTGCCTGCTAGCCAAATTGGTTGACAGTAATATACATCAATGTTTACGTCCTCAATATTGATCGTGAGAAAGTATGAACAAGGACTGATTCAACAACCAATCACAGCAGACTTTGCGAAGGCGGATACAGTTAACATATAGATGATCTGACATTGTCACAAAGAGATGCAAGGTCAACTTTCTGTGAGAAATAAACAATCAGAAGACTGTGTTTGTTTGCTTGAATAATCTATAATAATGTCTGTCTGTCTGTTTTCGACATAGAACTTTGCACAAATGTGCGGAAGTTCAAGTCGCCACATTCCGTGTAGCACGCGAAGCAAGAGAAGAAAGTACAAGAAAAGCATAATAGAAACAGTGAGCAGAGGTGTGAGACAAAGGAGTAATAAAGAAATACAAAACAGTTTCATTGAAGATCATAAGTCACAGGGAGTGGATGCATCTGCGCCACTGAGAACGATTTTGAGCCATGTCACCAATTGTTTCCAACCATAGATTTTTACCGTCCCGAGGACCCCAGCCTGGAAGTCTACACCTTTCTACGTGGCTTAGACCAACTGTTGTGGATTTCATTGACTGATGCCAAGTTTTTGTTTGACCGCCGCTAGCTTTTTTCCAGCCTGACCCTATATCCGCTAACATTGCTCGTCGAGGGAGGCGATGGCTTGGCATACGTAACACATGTCCTAACCATCTCAGTCTTTGTAGCTTCACGACTTCGTCGATTGATTTCCCCTGTTTACCTAGAACTCTACGCCTAACCTCCATGTTGCTCACCTTATTATGCCACTTTACACGGGAAATAGAACGCAGGCACCTATGATCAAAGACAGCTAGTCTTTTCATGTCTTCCACTCTCAGTGGCCAGGTCTCACAACCATAAAGGAGGACGGAGCGGACTGATGAGCAGTACACCCGCCCTTTGGTCGATAGTCGAACATCTCGTCTACGCCAGAGTCGGCGTAAACTAACAAATGCGAAACGAGCCCCTTGTATTCGTGCTGAGATTTCGTCAGAGATCAGCCCGTTGGGGCTGATGGTACTTCCCAAATAAGTGAAGCGGTCAACGTGCTCTACCACTTCACTTCCTATTTTTAAACTAGGCGTCGATGTAGTCCAGTCCTGTAACATCATCTTGCATTTGGCGGGAGCGAATCGCATGCCAAACATTCGTAGATTGCGGCTCAAGGTGTTTAGAAGACTCTGCATTTCGTCAGCGTCTTCGCCTAGAAGGACTATATCGTCTGCATATTCCAAGTCAACGAGATTATTCCCGGTAGCAAGTCAATTCCTGAGTCACTGAAGTCACCTAGGGTTAAGTCCATTAACACATCTATGATGAAGTTGAATAGAAAAGGAGATAATGGGCATCCTTGACGGACACCACTGGTCGTCATCAGTTCAGATGACAGCTCGCCGTAAGCCCTCACCTGGCTGTATGAGTACGAATAGAGTGCCTTAATCAGTGCAATATATTTTCTTGGAATTCCCTTTACAGCCAAGCATCTCCAGAGAACTTCCCGATCGACAGAGTCGAATGCTGCCTTTAGGTCAAGAAATATAATGACTGTTGGACGCCGGTAGGAATGCCTATGTTCTAGAATCTGTCGGAGGGTGAAGATATGATCAATACACCCTCTTCCTGGTCTAAAGCCTGCCTGGCTCTCTCGTGTTTGTGCTTCCCGAGCACCACTCAGTCTACGCATGATTATTGAGCCTAAGACTTTAGATACTATATTAGTCAAGCTAATCCCTCTGTGATTATCACAGGAAGACTTGTCTCCCTTCTTGTATATGGGGATAATCAGTGACTTACACCAACCCGATGGGACTTCTTCTGATTCCCAGACGCTGCCTAGTACCTCAGTTAATCCGGACAGTAAGCTGTCTCCACCGTACTTAAATACCTCTGGCGTCATTCCATCAGGTCCCGCTGCTTTGCCTAGTTTCAGATTGGTGACAGCTTTAGTAACCTCAGTTAGTGACGGAGGACCTGTGTCTATATCCCATTCAGGGAGGTGTTGGATGCTCGGAAGGTTGAGCGTGGCTGTGGGCAAATTAAACTGCTCCTCATAATGCTCTTTCCAACGATCCAGTCGTCTATCCTGTGAGCTAATTATAGTGCCATTTTTTTCCGAGATTGTCTCACTAATGATTTGTCTTCTCCCACCCGTTTCCCTGATGAGTCCAAAGAGTTGCCTGGTGTTGCCTATCCTCAAAGCTTTCTCCATCTCTTTGGCTTTTGTCGCCCACCACTGTTCACGGTCCTTGCGGAGACTTTTCGTAAGTTTCCTCTTGTGCAGCTTTCGCTCCTCATTGAATTCGGAGCTCGCCGGAATAAGTCTTCTAGCATCTATCAGTTCGGATGAGGCGGTGGAGATCCAGTGGTTTTTACTCACCTTTGGGTTTACCTTATTCACAGCTTTTACAGCTGTATCTATGGCTGCCTGGATATAATAATGTACATAAAAATATATAAATAAGTGTTGATTTCCTTAATGAACGATCTGTTCCCTGGCCCTTGTCTTCTTTTGTTACAATACGACGCTTGATAACACAGAACTATGCATATTGTTTCTAAGAGCTTCACAAATACTTCTTTTCAAGGAAGTATATAACACCAATTACTGATCATTATTTTGAATACTTTACATTTGTCAACACCTACTAAAAGTGATAACAATGTTGTTTAAAAACTAAATGTGTCTTTCATAAGGCTAACTGTTCCACTCATGTGACAGTGTGATATTTGACTACCCTCATGTCTCAACAAGGAGGCAGGATTTAAGCCTGCGGTTCCCAACACCACGCATTGAGTGATCAAAGTGGTTACCACAGTTCTAACAAAGAAAAGAATGAATGCACTTCAGTGAATTAGATTTTAATATTCTCCCTTTCATCTAATAAGAAAATACAGAAAATGATTCGCATATGAATGGGCTCTTTGGCTACACACAATGCAATATGAACGAGAATTGTCTCTTGAAGTAGTATGAGAAGATTTAGGCACTAATAAAGGGATAGAAAGTTACAGTGGCAAGAGAAAAAAGGGAGAAGAGGAGGAGATCTCTTAGAATTATAGGACAATGTTCAAAGCCATATAACACGACAACGCTTTCATTTTTAGCCTACATTTATAAACGCCGTCGCACACTCCTTAAACCACTGAAACTAAATTTCCACAAATACACAAAAGAATAATATATGACCAAACAAATATTGCTTAACAGACAGAATGAACAGAAATGCATTATTGCAAGTTGTCACAATCTGCGATAATACAAAATAAGGAAATAAACAGATTGAGGACGATATTGTATGTTATATTTATGAGGATAAGATACACTGACTAACTGGAACACTTTTAAGTCACTAAGGTTCGCGTAACAAAATAAGACTTATAAACTCTCATATCTCACTGAGTGTACTTCTTAGCTTGGTGTGTAAAATCTTGAATCGAATGACGAGGTTGCACTAATGCCGTAGCAAAAAACAAGAAGGTGGAAGGTAATTAACTATTAGTGAATAGAGCTAGGAACATTGAGATAGATTATAAGTGTTATTTAAATCTTTAAAATGTCGACATTTCGCTGCCTGACAGCAATACTACGACGTCTACAGTCGGAACTTGTGATTTTCCCATGTTTTTTATTTTCCCTTGTCTTACATCTATGTAGTAAAATATGGAATTTGCTGAAAATGTTTTCTTTTGACAAGTAGTCGGAAATCTCTCTAGTACCACAGTTTAGACACTTCTGAACGAATGTATTATAAGAACATAGCGGAGGAGCAATAGTGAAAATGAACCCAACCAATGCGACAATATAACACTAAATTATATCTCAAGCTACATGTCATGTCTACCGAGAACTGCATCACTCATATGACTAAAGTGCTGTAAGAGCTTCAGATTGGTGACCACTGTCTACGCTGTGTGTTGGCCTTAGAGTCATTAAGTGACGAGTATCTTAACTCAACTTTATACACAGTCAAGAGGATTTGCCAAGCACAAGAAAGATTGAAAATCTCAAGGGAAACTTCTTGAGGTTACAGACATATGTTGAAATAAAAGTTCATACAATTTAAAAATGGCTCTAAAAATACTTTCCATAAAAATTATCTATACCTGTCTAAAGTGAACTCTCCCATCATTGTCCACCACTGATTCATATACCCGGATAGGTAGATTCTCTCCACATGTTTGAAGGGGATCTAATTTTAATATGAGGAGTGACTCATTAAGTTCTTGCATCTAAAGAGAGACTATATCATAATCTAGCTGAAACATACTTGTCTGTTGAGCATTTCATCTTTTTCATCGATAGGTCCACCAGTAGTATACCATCCAACTATATCTAGATCCGGATAAACTTGCTTACATTGGGATTCTCGAGTAGTATAAAATTCAGAGTTGACGGTTAGATGGGGCTCATCTAGTAGTAACTCAAATGAATTAGAAATCTGTAAGATAATAAATTCTCCTAGTTATAAAGGCTTTCATACTTCAATATGGTGACTTTCTTGTTTACCAAGCAAAGCTCCATAGACTGTAACAGCAGTTGAATTTTCCTTCACTTTGTTACGCGTCCAATGCTCCGAAATATTTAGAATAACAAGTGGATGCAGGAGTACTGATACAGATCCTGGTCCGGAAGTTACATTATTTGCGTCAGCGTTACTATCCACTTCCATTCCGTTTAACTACCTAAAAACGTATTCAAAAATGACTTTATGTTTTGTGGTGTTTGACAAAATTACGCGGGCAGAATTTTTCAACATTACACTGCTCCTCAATTTCGGTTACATGTAGCAGCTAAACAGTTGCCCTATAAAACTTTGACGTCACGTTGACAAGTTCGTTCTAGCAGTATTAGATCCATAAATGCAAGTGACAAATAAGCACAAAGACACGGTACTTAGTGAGCCCCCAGAGAAATGTTATCAACACACAAAATTATTAAGTGTTATAAGACAGACATACTTCTATTAATCCAACGGTTATACATTCACAGTGTGAGGCGCTAATGTAATGTTAAGCTACTTCAGCTCCAGTGGTTAAATGAGAAACCGTAGTTCGCCGATTCAATGAACCACAGTATTTATCCCTGAACAATGATGACTAGATGAAGTTCTAGACAGAATGAAACTTTGAAAACCATGTGCTTTTCCATAATAATTTTGGTAATTTTCTATAGTTTGGTTTGTAAGGGTTAGCTATGTTTTTACGAGTTGATCACGGATTGATATCACTTAGAGAACCATTGAAAACCAGGGAGTACTGGTAATGGTTGCTGACAAAGCTCATTGACTACCATTACCCTTAACAGCCTCGAATACGTTCCTTACAATCATCGAAGTTCTTCCGAATCTTTGACGCAGGATACACATCGCCTCAGAGTATCCTTGGTTAGGGGGCATGAACTTACAGCACTGTATAGCTCTCGAAGCAACTCCAGTGCAAGAACACTACCCTGCATGGTTACGAAAAGCTTGAGGTGAAGCAATAAGAAGCACGATCATTTAACATCTGGTCGATAATGATCACTCTATCTCTATAGCCTTCACCTTTAAAGTCATCCACAAGGCAAAGAGTAATTCACCCAAATACCTACGTAACCGACTCACCTGTATTGCTGAAGCTTTGGCTATCGAAACAGAAAAGCTAGATCTCTGTGTACAGAAAAAGTTCGTTCAACCCCTCCAACTTTCATGGTCTTAATCCCTCTCTGCTAATGTATGGTAATACCTAACCATATTTTAGCTCTACCAATTTTTCAGTTTTTCATTTTATCTATTCAATTTTTGTACTCTTCCTTATTACGTCAATTATTACAATTACTACTCTCACTTTGAACTGTCCCCGGTATTATTTCACTTGTTCCACTTGCCATTCTAAATCAATTCTTTTTTACAACGTTAAATTCTATGCTATCGAATTTCTCACAATATTACGTAACTTTTTATTTTATTCGATTTGTCTACTAATCCTATAATTGCACACTCTTTTTCAAGTTCTATCCATCCGATTAATTATTCTATAAACGACATTAATTTGCTTTGCCACTTGACATTTAACTATGAGAATAATCACAAACATTTTAGTTTTTTAATTGCATTTCACACTATTATTATTTTATGCATTCACACCTATGATTCAATTCCCTCACCTGATATAACTTCTTAAAAACCATCTATATACGATTGTATAGCTTGATGATAAATTCGTTGAGTCTCTACGCTGAATCACCTGTTTTGATTTTCTATATGTTACAATGGGAATTGAGATAATGAAGAGATTTGAAAAACTTTCTTCTCCCTTCTTTATCTTCCTGAATAACTGTATAATAAGCTCAATGCATTTCGTTTTATGTTTTTGAAAGTCATTTGCAACACTTCATTCTCCTGTTTCTTATCAATTATTCTCAAATGATTATTCATCAAATAAGTAATTAGTTGTCAACCCTCTTGATTGTGTAAGATTATTATTAATCTTTTAGACATAGTTACTATTCATGCACTTTGATTTGCTTTGTTACTAACTATAGATAACCTTTGACATCTGTTGTCAGTCTACATTGCATATATCAACACACTCTAAATAACTGTTTAGCTTTGAAGTGGAGTTACGAAAAGAGGCCTCTTTGCTGACTCATGTGTTCTTTATTATATGGAATGGAAATTTTCATACTTTAAAAACGAAGGCCCTGAAATTACGCCGATTAGAGACATTACATATTTCAATCTTCAATACTGAAATCACTTAAGTGAACTATGAAAGTGAATAATACGATTTCCTCGTTCAAATGTGAACATACCTTCATGAGAATGTCTTTACCAAATGGACACTACTTATTATCCAAAATGAATTAATCTTAAAAATGTCCAAATCGCTCTTTTTCACATTTCAGATTTGTTGGTTGATGATAGGAGGCTTGGAGCCTATGTTAATCCTTTTCTAGTATATTTCTGTGGTTGTTCAAATCCTTCTTGAACGAATCAATTGAGGTTGCAGACACCACTTCTTCTGGGAGTCGGTTCCAAGAGTTTATGACTCGGTGTGAGAACCAGTACTCAACAGAGGGACCTGACCTATTCTCCCTTTTCCTCCCCACCAGGTCAGAACACCTTAGAGGACGTAGCAGGAGAGTTCCAAAGCCAAGAAGAAATCATATTGCTGTTGAGTACTGGCTCTCACACCGAGTCATAAACTCTTGGAACCGACTCCCAGAGAAGTGGTGTCTGCAACCTCAACTGATTCGTTCAAGAAGGATTTGAACAATCACAGAAATATACTAGAAAAGGATTAACATAGGCTCCAAGCCTCCTATCCTCAACCAATAAATCTGATATGTGAAAAAAGCGATTTGGACTTTCGCTAGGAATCCCAGTGACGGACCAGGGGATGCTATCAGTCCTTGCACGCCATTGACATCCTGTGTAATTATTTTGTCTCAATTAATTCGCCCTCTTTGGAGCTTTCTATCGACAAGACTACTATGCTGTTAAAAGTCACTTGGTTAGTACTTCTATCAGGCAGCATTATAATTGAGCCTTCCATGAACAGATCTGAAATAAGTTTTAGGATATTTTTGCTTCATCCTTACATAGACTGCCTTTATATAACATAATTAGTAATGCGACTACCTCCAGCCTACCTGAGATGAACAAACTCGATTAGTAACGCATCAGAAATAATTAGCGCCTCAACTAGTGCAATGTTCAGTGCTTGATATAACTGTTGATAGCATTTCACAATCTTTTTTTTTATTTCCTTCACGTTCCCAGTGGAACATAGGGCTCCAAGCTAGTTGCTTGAAGTTTCCGTAGGAGTGTTTAATTTTTACAGGATGGGGTTGCTAGCCTCATGTCCAACCTTTCCTCTTTACCAGGATTATTTCTGGCTCAGTGAGGTAAAGAAGTGCGCCGACCGACGCATTATTATTAATTTCACAATCTAGCATAAGCTAAATCAATTCTTTTATAATGACAGTTGTGCTACTTCTGTGAATCACAGCTTAGCCAGTTCCGTATTTCTGTATCGTACCTGTGGTATACCATGAAGTGAATGGGATTCCAGTTGAATTTGGCTAAAATAAATTTATTGTTCAAACCATTGACCAGCCACAAATATAGTTAATGAACACTCTCTCTGTATCACCTGTTGAGTATCGAATAAACTATCAAAGGTCAATAGATATCGACCGCTTAGAACATACTCCGAATAGCAGAGACTATTGCAATTCATTTAGATCAAACGGAACACTGCATGGAAAAGAAACAGGTTTTAGCGGTAGATAATACGCCAAACTTTTTGGCCACAGCCATCATCACTGAACATTGCATGCTGACTCTCACTGTTTAAGCCGACTTGCAGGCACCAGGAAAGACGCACAAAACCATTAAACACCATCAGACATTGTCAGCCAACTCTCACAAACTATCAGTGTCCAGTTCTCGCTACACTGGACCTCACGCTGTCCCTCGAAGACTTTCAGAAACGCTTTGTATTAACCAACGCAAAATCCAGAACACTGATTGGCGACTCGAGAATCCTTTATTCTTACGCCAATATGTAACCAACAATAAGGTTATTACACACAAGGTTTAAGAATGAATGTTATAACAAAAAATCACGATAATACTTCTGATAGTTTTCTGTCTTCCACTGAACGGCGAACGATGAGACGATGACTGCTGGATTGATGACTTCCGCGAAAAATATGGAGGAGTCGGGTTTGAGCAAACAACCATGAATTGATCTTTCAATCTTCAACTACATTCACAGATAGAGTTATGAAACTCCATCCAGGAGATGCTTAAATCAAACACGCTTTGCAGTTCCTCCTGCTGTCCTCCGAAGTCCAATCAACAGCGAAACTCATGTGGTCGATCTTAGTTCAATCCACGTTCACTGAAGAACCCTGACTGGTGCTGGTACCACAACACCTACGGAAGCTAAATGTTACCGTAAACTTTGTAGTTTCGGGAATGTCTTAAAGACAGTCGGAAACTACCCCGGTGGCTCTAGCCGCCTACTTTACATCCATGATGTGGTCAGCCAGACTCGATATTTAATAGGCACAGGAGCCGAAGGCAGCGTCCATCCTGCTATAGCAGCAAATTGACAGAAGGAGCCTACCTTCAACTTACAGGCTGCAAATGGAAAACCAATCGCAACCTTTAGTAGGAAATACGTTTATCTGAACGTAGGTTTTCACAAACCTATTCAGTGGATTTTCCTTCTCGCCGACGTCACAATGCCCATCACTGGCGCGGATCTACTTAATCATCATGACTTACTCGTAGATGTCCACCGAACACGACTGACTGACAATACTACTGGTCTGTCTATCGAAGGCATCACCTACATAGGCCCCGGCCTGTCACTCGTTAAGATGAAAGCAATACATGATCCAACTTTTGAACCTATCGTTGATAAATATCCGGAACTTAATTGCCCGTCTAACGACCTACCGCGCATAACCAGCAATGCTATGCACCACATCATAATCTCAGGACAGTCCGTGACATCTAAAGCACGAAGACTGGCTCCTTACAAACTGAGAATCCCTAGGAATGATTTCGATCATATGCTCACCCTTGGCATCATTCGACCTTCGAATAGCCCATGGTCATCCCCACTGCATGTGGTACCGCAACAGTTGCTGACCCACTGGTGATTACCGGCGAGTGAACGCCAAAACAACCTCTGATCGCTACCCATTGCCTCATATGCACAACTTGACGGCAACATTACCTGGCGCAGCCATATTCTCTATAGTCTACCTGGTTAAAGCGTATAAGCAAATCCTGATGGCAACAGAAGATATTCTAATAATGGCTATCATTACGCCTTTCGGGCCTTTTGAATTTCTACGTATGCCATTCGGTCTCCGGAATGCAGCCCAAACATTCCAACGCTTCATTTATGACGTATTTCGTGGTCTCGACTTTGTATACGCATACTTGGACGACTGCCTCATTGCCAGTCCAGACAAGGAAACTCACCTTAGGCACTTGGACTTGGCATTTGACAGGTTACGCCAACATGGTGTTACCATTAATATTCAAGTGTCAAATGGGCGTTGACTCACTCGACTTTCTGGGTCACACTATTGGCTGCAAGGGCATTCGCCCACTGGCTAGTAAAGTTGAGGCGATACCGAACTTTCACGGCCACAAACGGTGAAATCTCTGCGCACTTGGTAAGTTATTATCGATGCTTTATTCCCAGTTGTGCCTCTCTGATTCAGCCATTGACAGACTTTCTTCGAGGGAATAACAAGTTCATCGAACTTGACGCGTCTGCTCGAAATTCTTTTATTCGGGTTAGAAAAACTATTGCGGATGCCACACTTCTAATGTATCACGATCCAACGGCACCGTTATGTATCTCGGTTGATGCACCAGACATTGCAGTCGGCGCAGTTCTACAACAACTATTTAACAAACAGCGGCAACTACTCGCCTTTATCTCGAGACGCCTTCAATTAGCTGAAACGAATTACAGCACATTCGTCGGAGAACTTCTGGCTATGTATTGTGCTATGTGTCATTTTCGACATTCAGTGGAGGGTCGTGAATCCGTAATTTTCACTGACCACAGACCTTTTACGTACTCTCTGAACTCAACTCTAGATAACTATTAACCTAGGGAATCACGACAACTGGATTACGTTTCACAGTTTACATCGGATATTCGCCCGGTGAGAATATACGCTATAACCTGTTATCTTTTCCGCGCCTCATGTTTTCTCCTCTTGCGTTGGCTAGAACGGTGAGGGTCAATTGAATTTTCAATTTGTCCTTGGTAGTTGCTATCGTGTGCTGTTTTGTATAGTTGTGTTATGCATCGTTCGCAGGCAACTTTGACAAATATAGGTGTAACATTTGATTATTCTAACATTGTTTCGCCGTTTTTCATACAGAGACAGTGCTCTTTTCGTTATAAACTCCCCTGAAACTGTTCAGGCATTATGGTGGCTATCAGTGAATACCCACCCATGGGTCCGTACGCATTTCTGTAGTTGCGGTTATACGTATAGGAAGACTGAACTTAACTTATACTTAACTCATATATGGTCATGCACTAATTCTGTTTTGGGGTTGATGATACCAGATAGCTTTGGATGTGGGCATAGAGTTCTGTTTACTTGAATTTTGGAAGAATTTAAACGTTACGCAAGTCGGACAATGAGCAGTTTCCGTCGAATAATAGGAGAGACTTTCCAAACGAAGACTTTCATCTTGGACTGTGTTGAGTGAATACATGTAAATAAATTTGTTTGCGTTGCAGTGAAATAAAGGTTTTCTATCTAATATTCCTGTGTTCTATTTGTTCTGCATGCGGTAGGAGTACGGCGTGCTAGACCGGTACTCCCTAGGATATGAACTCGTTACTATACATAAGTGTAATTCTGTAGGAATACTATCGATTGATATAAGTGGTGAAATATAAGTACTTGAGTCAAGCCTAAACATCTGCCAAAAGTTAAACGATTACGTCTCCTAGTCATAGGTAAGTCTCCTGGGAACCAAAGACAAAAATACTTAAGTATTTGAAAAACAAGAAAACAACTTAGGCACTGCAATTGAGTTCGATTTCATATATGGTTAAGTATATTCAAAAGTAGTGCATTACCATTATTTCACTTAAAGCGTGATGTCAATCTATATGATTATGTGTGTTAACTTAAAGTGTAAGGTGAAGTGTTCACGAGATGACCAATTGAGTAGTTTGAGCTGTAGCAATCGTAGCAATATTTCGCTTACACTGAATTACTCCACTAATTACTTTCTCAGGTCCCGTTGATAAGTCAGGCCTCCATCTCGTCATGATGACAAATTTAGTTTCACTCAGATAGAATAAGAAAAGTATGGCAAACAGGATGTTAAATATATTTAATGAAAAATAATAACAAGCAAACGTCTTTACGCAGTTGTTTGTCGTAATTATTTCGGCGATGTCGAATTGCTGTGACCAGGTTGACTGACGTTACCAGATATCTACAAATAAGTGAACAAAGTGTATGGTTTTTAATCGAGAGGAGTAATATTAAAGTTAAACGCTTTATATTTGCCTACCTTTGCTGAAAAAGGTTCATTATCTTTTCTCATTTTTCGTCCATGACAGCATTCTTTGGTGACTTTCACTGTCATACACGTTGTTCATCTTCTAAACTATATCAGCAAGCAAATAATATTAATTTAATGTCATATAAGTGGGTGTTTACAAGGAATGCATGTCATTTCTACAGGCACAATAAGTTATGTTATGAATCGTAATCGTGAAGTATCATAAATTAATACTTTTTCAAAAGTTTAAGTCGTCCAATTATTGTACGAGTAATTAGAGCAGGTTATGATAAGTGTTACTCGTAAACCCCTTACAATGAACACTGCATAGGTAACTTTATTATATCTTCATTTTCACCAACTCTCCCTTCACGCACAGAGGTATGCAGTGACTACATACACTGAAGCATTGTAACCTGAACATCACAAAATCACTACAGAGAACTTGTTTAATAATAACTGCCCTGAAGATATGAACCATAAGTGCATCTTCCATATCCTCCATAGCCACAAGTAATTCATTAGGGACCTCAGAATATCTTAGTGATCTGAAAACGAATAATTATTAGGATTGGTATAACTTATGTAACAGGTGTAGTAGTTGTAGGGCACAGCTGCTAGCTACTAATCAACAGAAAGCTGATATTAATTTTAAGTAGCCGGACACTTTAGAAGGACCATCTATGCTATTCTTCGTGAGCCGATGCACACTGATATCAACATAATCTGATGCCATTTTATGCACTGAGCAATTACGGTCTTCCGAAATTCCATGTGACGGTGTAAATTAAACTAGTACCATATCTTTGCCTGAGCAATTTTAACTAGGAACTTCATCGAAATGGATATAATCACCAGGAAATTCAGCAGCCTGTCTCATTCATGATCTCTTCGATATGTTATGGAATATTTCAGTCATCATAGATGATAACAGAAGTCTTTAGCATCCTGAAAACACAAATCTAACTTAAGTCTATAGGCTATTTCTCTTTCAAATGCCCGATTCTCAAAGAATAAATGAGATGACATCAGCCATTACCTGTAGTCAATTTACAACCTTAGGATCTAAAACAACTCGCAGAAAACAGAGCTTCAAGGCTCTAAAACGCAAATAATAGTCTTTCTATGCAAAATTTCCTATAAGGAATGACTTTTTATTAATAATTCGTCTGGACTATCAAGACAATTTTGCACATTACTACGAACAAAATACAGCAAAATACTGCTTTTTTAGGCTACACCCTAAAACTAGTGAAATATAATCTATTTTTACAAAACTGATCGACTACAACGCCTCTATAGGCGTGAATGCGATAACCCATACACTACACGAAGACATATCGTGGCGACGTTTAGCTTCACCCATATTCACATGTATCTTGAGTAAACAACACTGTGGCGTATGCCTCGTCACGAATTTTACCTTCACCTAAATAGATGGAATAGATCTGGTAAAACTGGCTCGTCTTCAAAAAGAAGATACTGAGCTTCAACATGAATTGTCGAAAACAGCTCAGCATTTAGCCTAAAAAACCTTAGGTATGGGAAGAGATACTATTCTGTGTAACCTTTCCATGAGCACTCCTCGCCCCATCGTGCCTAAAAGTTATCGCCGTAACGTCTTCAATACGCTGCATGGCTTATCCCAACCAGGTATTCAAACTACCGTCAAGCTCGTTACTAGTCGGATTTTTGGCCTGGCAATAATAAGGAAGTAAGGGAATGGGCATACATGTGCTTAGCTTCTTAAAAGTGCAAGGTGATGAGACACATTAAAACCCCCCTTGGTATCTTTCTTATCCCTGACGCCCGTTTCGAAGACGTTCATGTAGATTTGGTCGGACTCCTTCCAGAATCTAATGGATATGCTTATATTTTAACCTGCATCTATCGTTTCACACGATGGCCTGAAGCAGTACGCCACAATGACGTATCTGCTGAAGCAGTCGCACGCATCTTTGTAGAAAGATGGATCGCAAACTTTGGATGCCCATCTTCCATAACAGCTGGTTGCGGGCGGCGATTTGAAAGTGGCTTATTCTTCGCGCTGACTAAAATCATAGGTTGCAGGCATTTCAGAACAACAGCCCACCATCCTCAAGCAAATGGTATGGTAGAGCATCGACACAGACAGTTGAGAGCTGGTTTACCAGCTGCGAACAATACCCATTGGACTGAATACCTTCTGTTAGTTCTCCTAGGGATACGAAACGCCTTAAAATCTGATGCTGGTTGTACTCCTGCCAAGCTAGTATATGGCACGACACTGCGGCTGCCAGGTGAGTTTGTTTCTCCCTCTAGCTTCCCGCCAGCGGTAGACCACGCCTTATACATCAGCAGACTCACACACTCAGTGTGTCCAGTTAAACCTGCTCCCCTTCGACCACAGTCACTTGATGTCTTTGTTCACTCGTGTTTAAAAACTTCTTCACATGTTTTTGTTAGTCGTGACTCTGTGTGTGGACCTCTGGAACCCCCACACGACGAATCATATCAAGTCATTAAACGTATGGATAAATTCTTTTTCTTAGACAAAAAGGCCACAAAGACACCATCAGCATCGACCGTCTGAAACCGGCTTACTTGGAAGGCAATCCTGTTATCCTAGAGCTGAGCGTACCCAATAATCCAAAAGTAATCGAATATTCGTTCGTCCTCGGAGAACTCACTAGCACGACGAAAGCCACTGAACGTTCTGTCAGGCTGTTAAAGTAAGTGCCTTCTTGACCTAACGTAAGATTCCCGGAATATCTTCACACTAATATTACATAAGTAAGTGGTGCGATTCATCCAACTCATTCGCTTGTGGTATTATTAATTTTTCTTTTTCAGACACATGAATTTTTTTATATAGCATCACTAAACACAAGCAAAAATTGTTTCTATTACCGTACATGTTACATGCACTAAAAAATTAGATCTATATTTTTTCGATGTTCTAAACTTTACATTATTTTACTGTATGGCAGATGTACATCATTTTTTTGAACGCTGATTTGGTACATTTTCCTTAGCATCCTTGTCTCTTTTCCAGGTGCGACGGGCACTGGACAAGAAGCAAACGAAGCACGAGATCCAACGGACAAACATCACTGAAGTGGTGTACAGACACCCTGTTAGCATAGGTAGACGGACCAGTAGGCACTCTACCAAGCAGCTCGGAAGTTTTTCCCCCATAAGGAACCAAAGAGTTTTTACCTCCGACTGGTTTTGTCTTAGGGTCCTCACAACCCCATTAGAGGGGAGTGAGCTGTAGCGGTAAATAATTGTCCAAAGTTTTGGACCACAGCAATCATCACTGAACATCGGATGCTGACTCTCACTGTTTAAGTCGACTTGTTTAGCTGAAGGCTTTCGGTCAAGCATCCTTGCCATTTGGTACTCCGTCGTGTCACGTTCGTGCACGATCACTAACCAGCTAAGTGTTCGTCTCACAATCCGTTTCGGTCCCGAAATATATCTCTTAATTTGGACAACCAATCGTGTTGTCTTGCTTTGCCTCTGGTCCACGAGAAACAAATACTATAGAAGTTTTTGGTTTAGGATTTTGCGTTAGTATACTCCGTACAATTCGCGAACGTCAATAACGTCACCCTCTAAACTGGGTTCCTCAGCGGGCATTAAAATGCACAAAATTAATCATATGAATTACGCCGTTATGATCAGTAAATGCTGTAAACCTGTGAGTGATAAAGTGGATTACATTCACTCTTTCGTATACGCATACTTATATCTCAATGTTGTTTCAACGGATGGGTGCGTTTTGACGTCCACGGGTAGCACGAAGTATACTAACGCAAGATCTAATACTCAAAAATTTTGTAGTATTCGTTCCGCGTAGATCACAAGCAAAGCAAAGGACCAAATTGACTGCCCGAAATACGAAGTATGTATCGAGATCGAAATCGTGGTGTGAAGTACTACTTCACTAGCTAGGGGCCGTGCAGAAACAACCGAACGTATTGCGACACATTGTCAAATGGCATGAATGCTTGACATTGTGCCTTCAGCTAAACAAAACGATTCGAACAATGAGGGCAGGCATCGAGTTTTCAGCGACTAATGCTGTAGGCTAATAGTTTTAGTGAATTGCGTACCGCTAGGGTATGTTAAAACTACAAGAAACTTGGTGGCAGCAGAGGTGTGTTGGTAATTTTATGCCATTAAATGGATATTAATTTGTCTCCAAAGGTGGACAGATTTAGGGAGGAAACATGTCAAAATAGTGGCCACTTTTAGTAATCATCTGGCAGGTGAAGAATGCCTATACCTGTCTTACTGAGTGATTTTAAAAGGTGAAGGTCAGCGTCCAGTGTTGACTGGAGGGCCGTAGAGCAATCATTTCGAGAAATCATTTGTTGCTGCAGCTGGCTTCCCCTCATGGATAGCAGCTAGATCGGTGGGATGGCAGCCAGTTACCTACTGGTCCATGCTGATCCGGTCGCTGATTTTCGCCCGTTGGATCTCTTGCTTCTTTTGCCACTTATTCAGTGCTCGTCGAACCTGGAAAAGAAAACAAGAATGCTACGGACATTGTCAAAACGATATAAGAAAACTTTCAAACGAGCTTGAAAATACATAAACCATATGAAATATGAGCTACTGAAACCATTTTCGGTCATCTGATTTGTCTCACGTGGAGTCACAACAAATTTAGATTATGACGTGGGACGCAGTGAAAGTTTAATTGCATACCTGCAGGGAAGTGTCAGAAATGGGGTAGATATCATTTTGTAGAAGATAGGAAACGTTTATCTTACACTCTATGATGTGTTTAAATGTACTGTATGGCTTGTTTCGTAGTGCTGGTTGGTACTACAAGGATTAAAGGCTATTCAGTAGGTGTTTTTCATTGGGACAGACTGTTGCAGGGTTCGTGGGATTGGAGTCTGAATGCTTTGGTTTCAGACATACGATACCATCATAGTCAGCACGACTTCTGTCAAGAACGAAAACTATGTTCATGTGTTTAGTCACTTTTATAATTTATCTCAAGAGGTTTCCGTTGGGTGTCATTTAGTTTCCATGGACAAATGCATGTAAAGACGTTTCAGCAAAACTTTCGCGGACTACTGTCGGACGAGAGCCGATTTATATAAACCTGTTGCGTTTCTGATCCTGCTGACGAATAAAGCATGATTTTCAGCTGGTGGGATGATAGAGAGCGAATAAAACACCTGAATTTCAAATTTATTTCAAAAATGAGCTGAGCAGTATTTAGGACAACGTCGGCTTTCCGCTAGATTTGCACGCTGAGGAGGACTAATGGCAGTTATTTAATTCAATGAGCGATCCAGCCTTAACTTTCATGAGAAACGTTCTACAATGCTATTCGCCTGAGCAATTGTTCTGAGACACATGTTACCTAGGAGTATAGCCAAATGTAAGAAAACACCGCCTCCGAAATTCCGCCAGCGCTCGGTTGCTATGATGGATGAGCAGTTAAACTTGTGATCCATCCTTCCACAAAAAGAATGTGGCTGTGTCAATGCAGCTGATGATTGAACGACCAATTCATGGTTGTTTGCTCAAACCCGACTCCTCCATATTTTTCGCGGAAGTCATCAATCCAGCAGTCATCGTCTCATCGTTCGCCGTTCAGTGGAAGACAGAAAACTATCAGAAGTATTATCGTGATTTTTTGTTATAACATTCATTCTTAAACCTTGTGTGTAATAACCTTATTGTTGGTTACATATTGGCGTAAGAATAAAGGATTCTCGAGTCGCCAATCAGTGTTCTGGATTTTGCGTTGGTTAATACAAAGCGTTTCTGAAAGTCTTCGAGGGACAGCGTGAGGTCCAGTGTAGCGAGAACTGGACACTGATAGTTTGTGAGAGTTGGCTGACAATGTCTGATGGTGTTTAATGGTTTTGTGCGTCTTTCCTGGTGCCTGCAAGTCGGCTTAAACAGTGAGAGTCAGCATGCAATGTTCAGTGATGATGGCTGTGGCCAAAAAGTTTGGCGTATTATCTACCGCTAAAACCTGTTTCTTTTCCATGCAGTGTTCCGTTTGATCTAAATGAATTGCAATAGTCTCTGCTATTCGGAGTATGTTCTAAGCGGTCGATATCTATTGACCTTTGATAGTTTATTCGATACTCAACAGGTGATACAGAGAGAGTGTTCATTAACTATATTTGTGGCTGGTCAATGGTTTGAACAATAAATTTATTTTAGCCAAATTCAACTGGAATCCCATTCACTTCATGGTATACCACAGGTACGATACAGAAATACGGAACTGGCTAAGCTGTGATTCACAGAAGTAGCACAACTGTCATTATAAAAGAATTGATTTAGCTTATGCTAGATTGTGAAATGCTATCAACAGTTATATCAAGCACTGAACATTGCACTAGTTGAGGCGCTAATTATTTCTGATGCGTTACTAATCGAGTTTGTTCATCTCAGGTAGGCTGGAGGTAGTCGCATTACTAATTATGTTATATAAAGGCAGTCTATGTAAGGATGAAGCAAAAATATCCTAAAACTTATTTCAGATCTGTTCATGGAAGGCTCAATTATAATGCTGCCTGATAGAAGTACTAACCAAGTGACTTTTAACAGCATAGTAGTCTTGTCGATAGAAAGCTCCAAAGAGGGCGAATTAATTGAGACAAAATAATTACACAGGATGTCAATGGCGTGCAAGGACTGATAGCATCCCCTGGTCCGTCACTGGGATTCCTAGCGAAAGTCCAAATCGCTTTTTTCACATATCAGATTTATTGGTTGAGGATAGGAGGCTTGGAGCCTATGTTAATCCTTTTCTAGTATATTTCTGTGATTGTTCAAATCCTTCTTGAACGAATCAGTTGAGGTTGCAGACACCACTTCTCTGGGAGTCGGTTCCAAGAGTTTATGACTCGGTGTGAGAGCCAGTACTCAACAGCAATATGATTTCTTCTTGGCTTTGGAACTCTCCTGCTACGTCCTCTAAGGTGTTCTGACCTGGTGGGGAGGAAAAGGGAGAATAGGTCAGGTCCCTCTGTTGAGTACTGGTTCTCACACCGAGTCATAAACTCTTGGAACCGACTCCCAGAAGAAGTGGTGTCTGCAACCTCAATTGATTCGTTCAAGAAGGATTTGAACAACCACAGAAATATACTAGAAAAGGATTAACATAGGCTCCAAGCCTCCTATCATCAACCAACAAATCTGAAATGTGAAAAAGAGCGATTTGGACATTTTTAAGATTAATTCATTTTGGATAATAAGTAGTGTCCATTTGGTAAAGACATTCTCATGAAGGTATGTTCACATTTGAACGAGGAAATCGTATTATTCACTTTCATAGTTCACTTAAGTGATTTCAGTATTGAAGATTGAAATATGTAATGTCTCTAATCGGCGTAATTTCAGGGCCTTCGTTTTTAAAGTATGAAAAATTTCCATTCCATATAATAAAGAACACATGAGTCAGCAAAGAGGCCTCTTTTCGTAACTCCACTTCAAAGCTAAACAGTTATTTAGAGTGTGTTGGTATATGCAATGACAACAGATGTTGTCAATCACGTCTCATAAACCGTTAATGCCCAGCTCTCGCTACGCTCGGGCCCACGCTGTTCTTCGAAGATTTCTCAGAAACGCTTAGTTATAACGGACGAAAAAACCAAAACACCGATCTGCCGCTTGAGATTTGTTTATTGTTACACCAACATATAAAAGGAATAAGCGAACTAAGGTCTGAAAACAAATATTACAATAATAAATCATAAGATTACTTCTGACGATGTTTCACTCTTCTTTCTGAACAGCGACCGATGAGACGATGACTGTCGTATTGATGCCTCCGCGAAAATTGGGGAAGTTGATTTTGAGCAAACAACCAAGAATTGATCGTTCAATCTTCAACTCCATTGACACTCCCCGGCAAAAAAGGGATCCAACCCTTTTTTCCTTCACGACCAATGCACGTTGACTTGGATGCCATTGCGAGAACCTGGGTCACACGGACAGAGCTGAAATGGAAAACAAACAGAAAAGCCAACACACCACAAGCATACCCACAGCACAATCTCACACATCAATGACGACCTGCGCCTCCAGACAGAGACCTCCTCTTGACATCTTGCAACACAATCGCCACTTACTAGAATGACTCTTGCAGAATGCAACGTGACCATAGCAGCACCTCATGATACTCTTCAAGCATCCTCTTTTCTATTCACTACCAATTACCACTGAAATCGCTTGTCACTCATTCTGCCTCAGTTCTAGTAGCGGTGACGCATGCGAGCCTCAGTCGTTTACACTCTTTCTCCCCGGCGTGTCGGACCGCAGCTAACAATTATCTCCGTGTGCATTTCATTCTCAGCAATAGCCTAGCCTCCCCGGCGTATACGACCCATCTGCTGTCTTTAACATCAATCAATTCATTCACGGATGTAGAAGACTCGAAACAACTTCAGAAGTAATCACGACGAAAATTTTAACAAAATTACGCAATAACAACAAGATACGAAAACAACAAGTAAACACAATGAATCCAAAAACACCAATTGATATGACACACCACATATATATACAAACAGTACACACAAACTCGCGATCATGTCTTGATGGAATTCCTTTGAAGAATTGCAGGACTTACACCAGTACGCCTACAACCCTTCTCAGGTTGACGATTGTAAGTTGTGGAATGTCCAGACACAAACAAGATTAACCAACAATTACATCAATTGGAACTCACACAACTATTTAACACAAACATATGTACAATCAACACATCAAATGTTGTGGATTCTGACACGACAAACTACCCTTGAAGAACTGTAGGACTTACAGCAGTACGCCTACATTCCTTCTCAGGTTGATGATCCAAGTGGAAGTCGTCCGGACACAAACAGAATTACCAACAGCTAGATGACAGATGATATCAATTCAGTATATACAATATGAACATATGTACAAAATCACACACCAAGCACATTGGACTGCTCATTGATGCGCTACCCTTTGAAGAATTGTAGGACTTACAGCAGTACGCCTACAACCCTTCTCAGGTTGACGCCCTAGGTTGGAAAATCGTCGCAGAGTTCATTTGCTAACTTCCTTCTATCAGCTATATCCTCAAATCTGAACGGCAACACGCCCATGTCATTGTATCGTAGAATATAGATGACCAACAAACACACGACATATCTCATCAACCAAGTATAGAAACAGAGTAATTTACACCAAAGATAATAACATTCAAATAGTAACTTGAAACTAGAAATGCCTTTATTCGTGCAAGTCAATTTAACAATAACTCTCTCCTTTACACTTGGCTTATCCACACTAAACTGACCATTGATATTCGTCCTTTCAAACGAACTGATACTACCATAGTCATTGCACAAGATACTTGAGTTGATGGGTGTCTGTTTCATTGTGGATGACAGCACCAACGATGACTGAGTGACACAAGGTGATGAACTTAGTGGTGGATCAGAAGCTGTTCTTGTTCGGCTCTCAGATAGTTGTCCAACTGCAAGATTACCACCACTGCTGTCTTTCACTACTAGTTCGGGTTTAGCACTATCATCTGATGATAGGTGGGCTACACGCTGATCAATTACACTGACTGTCTCACAAGTATGCACACCTTTTGGAACTGCATCTGCGTTCAATTCTACTTCACGTTGTAGTTGTACAGAACCTTTATTTAACTTAGCAGTAGTAGGCATATCCCTCATCTCATCATGATCAACCAAAGACAAATCTGCAGTATCATGATCATTATCACGAATATTCACTTTACCGTCAACTTCATCATTTTCAAACTCTTTAATAACAGAAGTAGACAATTTTGGTTCCTCCTCGCAAATCATAAAAGGTTTTATAACTTCACTCTGACTAGTAATACCTTGTAAACTTGTGGAGTCAGAACTGCACTCTGAAGCAGTAACTCTATTCTGTGACACTCTATTCAACAACGGCTTACCAGTTGCAACTACAGACTTCTTCACAACACCGTTATCGTCACACAATTCGGAGTCAGGCCTGGAGTTTACATTTAGCTTATCACTGAACTTGCTCACTGGTTCACAGTTCACTTCTGTATGCACCTCTTGCACACGTGTAAAACAAAGCCGTGTTTGTCTTGCATCTTGTAACTTATCTGTTGAGGATGTACTACGAAACCTGTTACACTCACTAGGTCTATATGCATTACTAGACATCATGGAGTCTTCTCGATATCCACCTCTCTGAGGCCTACTCGTCATCAATGAGTGCGTTTTACCCTCAGACTGCTCTATTCTAGGGGTGAGATCTAACAGACTGGAAAACTTGCTCATAGATTGATTGACACTAGTATTTACCAGTTTCAGGATATCATCAAACTTTGGCTCGATACCCTCATCCTCCATACGGGAGCTTATCTTCACCCACTTCCTTTGCAGTCGAGTAGGTAGACGTCTTGCTATTACTTCTAGTATAAAACTCGAGTTGAGGTCACTCATGCGATTCATCGAAATCATTCCATTCTTGTAAATTAGCAAATTATCTAAAAACTCAGTGAGTGCCTGGGAGTCATCCTGTAATTGACCACCATTACCCTTAACAGCCTCGAATAATTTCCCTGCAATCATCGAAGGTCTTCCAAACCTTTGACGTAATATGCTCATAGCCTCGTAGTAGCCCTCTTTTGGCTTCATAAACTTACAGCACTGTATAGCTCTTGCAGCATCTCCAGTGCAATATCTCATCAAATACATTAACTTCAATTCATCATTTAATAAAATACCACTCAACATGATCTCAAACTCCTTTACAAATTGTAAATAATCGGCCGGGTTTCCATCAAAACACCGTGGTTCAAATTTAGGGAGTTTGATGTTCCTATTATCCCTGAACGGCGAAACAGTAACATCAACCATGTCATGCTTAACATCAGACACATCGTTACAATTAACAGACAAGTCACCATGACTTACTTTCCTGTTTGCATCCAAGACACTCTGTCCCTTCTTTGACCCAGGCATTGTTGAACTTGACCCAATTCCAAAAAAGTTCCAGATATTGCTTGTTCAAAGAGGACTTGACCGGCACCAGGAAAGATGAACGGTGACTATCCAAACTTTCACCAACTGTTTGAATCCGCCAGATCTGTTTCTATCGTCAGAAACTGTCAATCACGTCTCATAAACCGTTAATGCCCAGCTCTCGCTACGCTCGGGCCCACGCTGTTCTTCGAAGATTTCTCAGAAACGCTTAGTTATAACGGACGAAAAAACCAAAACACTGATCTGCCGCTTGAGATTTGTTTATTGTTACACCAACATATAAAAGGAATAAGCGAACTAAGGTCTGAAAACAAATATTACAATAATAAATCATAAGATTACTTCTGACGATGTTTCACTCTTCTTTCTGAACAGCGACCGATGAGACGATGACTGTCGTATTGATGCCTCCGCGAAAATTGGGGAAGTTGATTTTAAGCAAACAACCAAGAATTGATCGTTCAAACTTCAACTCCATTGACAGATGTCAAAGGTTATCTATAGTTAGTAACAAAGCAAATCAAGTGCATGAATTGTAACTATGTCTGAAAGTTTAATAATAATCTTACACAATCAAGAGGGTTGACAACTAATTACTTATTTGATGAATAATCATTTGAGAATAATTGATAAGAAACAGGAGAATGAAGTGTTGCAAATGACTTTCAAAAACATAAAACGAAATGCATTGAGCTTATTATACAGTTATTCAGGAAGATAAAGAAGGGAGAAGAAAGTTTTTCAAATCTCTTCATTATCTCAATTCCCATTGTAACATATAGAAAATCAAAACAGGTGATTCAGCGTAGAGACTCAACGAATTTATCATCAAGCTATACAATCGTATATAGATGGTTTTTAAGAAGTTATATCAGGTGAGGGAATTGAATCATAGGTGTGAATGCATAAAATAATAATAGTGTGAAATGCAATTAAAAAACTAAAATGTTTGTGATTATTCTCATAGTTAAATGTCAAGTGGCAAAGCAAATTAATGTCGTTTATAGAATAATTAATCGGATGGATAGAACTTGAAAAAGAGTGTGCAATTATAGGATTAGTAGACAAATCGAATAAAATAAAAAGTTACGTAATATTGTGAGAAATTCGATAGCATAGAATTTAACGTTGTAAAAAAGAATTGATTTAGAATGGCAAGTGGAACAAGTGAAATAATACCGGGGACAGTTCAAAGTGAGAGTAGTAATTGTAATAATTGACGTAATAAGGAAGAGTACAAAAATTGAATAGATAAAATGAAAAACTGAAAAATTGGTAGAGCTAAAATATGGTTAGGTATTACCATACATTAGCAGAGAGGGATTAAGACCATGAAAGTTGGAGGGGTTGAACGAACTTTTTCTGTACACAGAGATCTAGCTTTTCTGTTTCGATAGCCAAAGCTTCAGCAATACAGGTGAGTCGGTTACGTAGGTATTTGGTTGAATTACTCTTTGCCTTGTGGATGACTTTAAATGTGAAGGCTATAGAGATAGAGTGATCATTATCGACCAGATGTTAAATGATCGTGCTTCTTATTGCTTCACCTCAAGCTTTTCGTAACCATGCAGGGTAGTGTTCTTGCACTGGAGTTGCTTCGAGAGCTATACAGTGCTGTAAGTTCATGCCCCCTAACCAAGGATACTCTGAGGCGATGTGTATCCTGCGTCAAAGATTCGGAAGAACTTCGATGATTGTAAGGAACGTATTTGAGGCTGTTAAAGATAATGGTACTCAATTACAAGATGACTCCAAGGCAATCGCTGAGTTTTTGGATACTCTGATGACTTACAAGAATGCGTTGATTTCGATGAATTACATGAGTGATCTGGACTCAAGTTCCTTCCTAGAGTTAATAGCGAGACGCCTACCTACTCGACTGCAAAGGAAGTGGGTGAAGATAAGTTCTCGTATAGAGGATGAAGGTACGAGCCAAAGCTCGATGATATTCTGAAACTGGTAAACGATAGCGTCAATCAAGCTATGAGCAAGTTCGCCAGTATATTGCATCTCACCCATAGAATAGAGCAGTCTGAGGGCGAAACGCAATCATTGATGACGAAATGGTCTCAGACAGGTGGATATCGAGAAGGCTCTATGGTGTCTAGTTATGCATATAGACCTAGCGAGTGTAACAGGTTTCGTGGTACATCCCCAACAGATAAGTTACGAGATGCAAGACAAACACGGTTGTGTTTTACACGTTTGCAAGAAGTGCACGCAAAGGCGAACTGTAGAGAAGTGACTAACTTTAGTAGCAGACTAAATGTGAAATCAAGGTCTGACTCCGAATTGTGTGACGATAATGGTGCAGTGAAGAAGCCTGAAGTTGCAACCAGTAAGCCATTTTTGAATGGCGTGTCACAGACGACACCTCAGTTTGTGCAGGAGAAGAGAGTTACAGTTTCAGAGTCCAGTTCTGACTCCACAAGTTTTCAAGATATTACTAGTCAGAGTGAAGGTATAGAACCTTTAAGGATTTGTGAGGAAGAACCCAAATTGGCTACTGCTGTTATTAAAGAGTTTGCATATGATGAAGTCGACCAGATAGGCGACGGTAGACTGATATTTGTGATAATGTTAATGATAGTGCACGTTTATCTTTGGCCGATCACGATGAGATGAGCGGAATCCCAACTTCTGGTGAGTTGAATAAAATTTCTGTGAAACTTGAATTTGGAGTAGATTTAAGAGCACATGCGGTGGTAGAAGGTAAGGATAATCATGAGACCGTCAGTGTAAATGATCAGCGTTTAGCCCACCTACCGACAGATGTTAAAGCTGAACTGGAGCTTATCATAAAAGATAGCAGTGGGGGTAATCTTGCATTTAAACAACCTTCTGAAGGTCAAACAACAACAGCTTTTGATCCACCGCCAAGTTCATCAACTGGTATCAGTCAGTCGTCTTCGGTGTTATCATCCGCAATTAAAGGGACGTCCATGAACACACCTGGTTATTGGTAGTGAATTGATAATAGGATGGGCAACGACTATCATGAAGTGCTTCTGTGGTAACTTTGCGTTCTGCAACAGTCATTCTAGCAACCTTCGGCTGTTTTGCAAGTTGTCAAGGGGATGGCTTTAACTGGAAGTCGTGGGTCGTCGCGGAAGTATGTGAATTTGCTCCGGGTGTGTAGGGGATTTTTATGGGAGTTTATTCACATTACAAATATGAGAATAATAATTGAAGTCATTGAGGTGTTGAGCAGCAATATATTATCAAAAATGCAGTAACGAGTTAGATTAATAAAAAAGATTACTTGAATGTTATGATTTCGTGCTCTGCCACAAATTATTTATATAATCCACGGGAGCGTTCACTGTTGGAGTGCGTCTGCTGATAGATGCTCTGGACCGGTTGTAAAGTTGTCTTCGGATAAGGATAATAGACTCCTAAAATAAATCAAAGGATACAACACGTTGTGAATGGAGCAAGTAAGCAGAAATGGCCAGGGAGAAGGCGAAGCCTCCAACAGTATAGTGTATTTCGTATGGTACACGGAAGTAGTTGTATTTTAACAAGAATCGTTTTAAAAAAATCATGTACAATGTCTCTAATTTCTACAGCTAACAAAAAGTGTACAGTCACATTGTTACGTACTCTACACGGCTCCCCCCTATAGGTCCGGAGAGACAACTGGAAATGTTAGGTAAAACTGTGAAGTAAATAATAATAGTAATAAGAGTTTTAAGATAAAAGTAAGGATACACAACATGCATGTATGCTAAATGGTATTTGAATCATGTAAATTCTGAACGCATATACAAATAGTTCAACAACAAAAATCGAAATAGAAGGTCATGTCAATTAAATTAGGTCGGTTTCTCATTGGCACCAAGCAACAAAGAAGACTTTTCATGTATAAATAAGATATATATACAGTAATTAAAGGGGCGAAAGAAAACAGAAAAAATACGGATTGAAAATCGATAGTTTCTGAAAAACACAATACCTGTTTTGTAGGTGAGGTACATAAATAATAAACAAATAAATAAATAATAGTGATAGTAATCTTTTATAGTAACAGCGAAATCAAAGTGTACGAATAAATACTAATAGTCATGATATTGATGTCTAAACGAAAAAAATGTAATTTTTAATTTTATTTTTTTCATTAGTCCACAAAATGAACGTAGCGGGAGGGTTTACTGATTTGCCGAGCACTACGTGTTTGATATGGAGAGAGGATAAGACTTGGTGCAGTTGGAGTGGAATCGGATGTCTGATTATTTGGTTGTGCAGTTGTGGATGAAGCTTCAAAGTCGTTGTCTGTGTAGGCGGGTTTGATTCGATCAATTGAAATAGTCTCTCGTTTTCCATTCTTGTCACAGTAAAGTGTTTGTCTCAACGTTTAATAACTTGGGAGGGACCTTCGTACGGGGGTTGCAATAGTTTTCTGATGGCGTGGACTCGAACAAAGGCGACTTTGCAAGTTTGCAGATGTTCGTTGATCTGATCTCGTCAGGGAGATTCTCGAGGTGCTGTTGGTTGAAGTTGAAGTATTTGTCTAGTTAATCGGTTGGTGCAGTCACCAATATTCACGTCCGTCGAATCGGCTGAGGGAACTAGCCGTCCAGGCAAGGTTAGGTTGGTACCATAAACAAGTTGAGCCTATTGGAAGCACTCATTAGGAGGGCAAGGGAAATGGAATATGAGGTACGAACATGTCTGGTACCAAACAATATATTTGCTGTAGCCATAATTATCATAGTCTCAGAGCCTAACGTCAAAAAGGAGGGCAGGTGGCGTTAGCTGATCAGTAGATATGGTGGGGGTCACTAGGGTGAATCGCCCCATTCTGCAGGAACACCAATATACAATTTGACGGCTCGAGATTTTTCTGATCTTTCTGAGGGCTTAGATCTTTATCCTTAAAAAGATGATAATGAACGCCTAGACAGATCATGCTTCTGCCTTTAAACATATACCATTCGCTCAGCCTATTGTTGAGATGCGACCACGTGGGGTCTGCAAAGATTTATGGGGCATCTTGTAAATTAACTTGCTGTCCATTTTCGTATCTATGAATACCACTTCACAATGTTTTATCTCATTTATTTTCTAATAACGTCTCTACTCGATCCTCATTATATTCCATTAAACCTAACATTTTATAGCTCCTTATGAATTTGATTCAACCTATTCTATTCCTATTTTCTGTAGGGTACGGTTGTGCACCAAATAGAAAAGAAGCTATGAAATAAATCAACTGGCTTGAAAAAATTGTATTAAAGCCAAAAGTGGACATCATGATAGTAAGACTTATATGGGTAGCATTATACATTGCAAATGAACGTTACCAGCCTAGGGATTATTTACTATCAGAAGTAATAAACTAGTAGTGAAAGACAGCAGTGGTGGTAATCTTGCAGTTAGACAACTTTCTGAAAGTCGAACAACAACAGCTTTTGATCCACCGCCAAGTTCATCAACTGGTATCAATCAGTCGTCGTTGGTGCTGTCATCCACAACGAGAAAGACACACATCAACTCAAGTATCTTCTGCAATGAATATGCTAGCATCAGTTCGTTTGAAAGGACGAAAGATATTTCTCAGTTTAGAGAGGATAAGCCAAGTGTAAACGAGAGAGTAATTGTTAAATTGACTTGCATGAATAAAGGCATTTCTAGTTTCAAGTTACTATTTGAATGCTATTATCTTTGGTGTAAATTACTCTGCTTCTACGCTTGGTTGACAAGATACTTCGTGTGCTTGTTCGTCATCTATGTTCTACGATACAATGACATGAGCGTGGTACCGTTCAGATTTGAGGATATAGCTGATAGAAGGAAGTCAGCAAATGAACACTGCGATGATTTTCCAACCTAGGGCGTCAACCTGTGAAGGGTTGTTGGCGTACTGGTGTAAGTCCTGCGATTCTTCAAAGGAATTCCATCAAGACACGATCTGCAAGTTTGTGTGTACTTTTTGTATGTATGTGTGTTGTCTCATATCAATTGGTGTTTTTGATTAATTGTGTTCACACGTTGTTTTCATACCTTGTTGTTATCGCATAATTTTGTTAAAATTTTCGTCGTGATTACTTCTGAAGTTGTTTCGAGTCTTCTACAACCGTGGATGAATTGATTGATGTTAAAGACAGCAGATGGGTCGTATACGCCGGGGAGGCTAGGCTAGTGCTGAGAATGAAATGCATACGGAGATAATGATTAGCTGCGGTCCGACACGCCGGGGAGAAAGAGTGTAAACGACTGAGGCTCGCATACGTCACCGTTACTAGAATTGAGACAGAATGAGTGACAAGCGATTGCAGTGGTAATTGGCGCTGAATACATTAGAGGATGTGTGAAGAGTACCATGAGGTGGTGCTATGGTCACGTTGCGTTCTGCAAGGGTCATTCTAGCAAGTGGCGGTTGTGTTGCAAGATGTCAAGAGGATGCCTTTAACTGGAAAGCGTAGGTTGTCATCGATGTGTGAGATTGCGTTGTGGGAATGCTTGTGGTGTGTTGGCTATGCTGTTTGTTTTCCATTTCAGCTTTGTCCGTGTGACCCAGGTTCTCGCAATGGCATCCAAGTCAACGTGTATTGGTCGTCATGGAAAAAAGGGATGGATCCCTCTTTTGCCGGGGAGTGTCAATGTAGTTGAAGATTGAACGATCAATTCATTGTTGTTTGCTCAAAACCAACTTCCCCAATTTTCGCGGAGGCATCAATACGACAGTCATCGTCTCATCGGTCGCTGTTCAGAAAGAAGTCAGCAATAAACCGTCAGAAGTAATATTGTGATTTATTGTTGTAATATTTCTTCTCAGACCTTAGTCTGCAAAGCCAGTATTTCTGGTTATATGTTGGCGTTGGATTCAACAGTGTTTTGGTTTTTGCGTCGGTTAACACTAAGGGTTTCTGAAAATCTTCGAGGGACAGGGTGAGGCCCAGAGTAGCAAGTGCTGCGCATCAACGGTTTATGAGACTTGACTGACATTTATTTACGGCTGATGATGATGAGATGAGCGGAATCCCATTTTCAGCTGGGTTGAACAAAGGTTCCCTACAACTTGAACGGGAAGTAGAATTAAAGGCAGATGCGGTTGAAGAAGGTATGGATACTCTTGGGACCGTCAGTATGATTGATCAGCGTGTAGCCCACCCATCGACACTTGTTAAAGCCTAACTGAAGCTAATAATAAAAGATAGCAGTGGTAGTGGTCTTACAGTTAGACAAAATTCTAAAGCTCAAACAGCGACAACTTCTTATGCTCCACTAAGTTAATCGACTGGTATCAGTCAGTCACCGTTTGTCTTGTCATCCACATAGAAGATGACTTCCATGAAGTCATGTGTCTTGTGCTGTGACTATGATAGTATCGGTCTGTTTGAAAGTACGAAAGTCAATGGTCACTATAGTGAGGATAAACCGATAGTGTATGAGAGCGTAATTGTTACACTGACTCGCACAAATAAAGGCCTTTCTAGTTTCAAGTTAATGATAATAATGTATATTTTCATATAAACATATATATTTACATGAGAATGCATGCCATTTTTACAGGCACGATCAAGTATGATATAATATCAAATATTAGATTGTCTACAAGTTGATAATGTTTCAACAGTTAAATATTTGATGTATATATATATATATATATATACACTCATTGTCTGAACTAAGCTGTATAGTCATTGAATTGTACAACTGTCTACCCCCTACAAACGGTTACGGTGAGTCACATAACTTACTTGTATGCCGTAAGCGTCGAGCTGGAACCGAGGGTAAAACTGTACTGACAGCTAGTATTAGCACTACTCCTAAAAATTCAGTACTCTCTGTTCATGCAGAACCATTCCCTACACCTTATGTGCTTATCGAAAAACTCCAACCATCAAGCTCTTTTTCAATACTATCTTCAGAAATAGAGATTCTAAAGTTGTCTCTAGGAGAACTTAAGGCTGAGTTAAGGCAAATAAAAAACAGTAAGTCAGTAAATGCTGGAAACATCGAAACCAATACCGAGATATCCAAATTATCAGATCAGATCAGCAATATCAGATCGCAGGTCTGTGAACTGACACCTCTAACTATCCTCATAAAAACTGTAAACCTTAAGAAACTTGACGCAGAATGGGCAACTAAGGTAGATAACCTCATTAACTTTGTTACCACAGAAGTAACAAAACGACTCAAAGCAAAACTGCGTCAGCCACGTCTCGTAAACTGTTAATGCCCAGCTCTTGCTACGCTCGGGCTCACGCTGTCCCTTGAAGTTTCTCAGAAACGCTTAGTAATAACGGACGCAAAAACCAAAACACCGATTGGTGACCAGAGAATTCTTTATTGTAACACCAACATATAAAAAATCTTCCGCTAAGATCTGTGAACAAATATTACAACAATAAATCACAATATTACTTCTGACGGTTTATTGCTGACTTCTTTCTGAACAGCGACCGATGAGACGATGACTGTCGTATTGATGCCTCCGCGAAAATTGGGGAAGTTGGTTTTGAGCAAACAACAATGAATTGATCGTTCAATCTTCAACTACATTGACAAACTGAGTGCTATCTTCTACAACGTTCCGGACAATGAGGCACTAGAAAAGGTACAGCGCATCTTACTTAGTGAGGCGAATATGCCTAAGTCGAAGACTAAGTGCTATAGGCTGAAGAAGGGTCAACATGAAAAGCTTTGTCCTATTCGTTTTCAGTTCAAAACACCGGCAGAGACCAGAAGATGCATCCACCCCCAACACACCCTATCGCAAGCGAGAAACTACAAACTGATAATGGTTGTGGTGGACAAAACAGTCATAGAAAGGCGCGCATACAATTATCTCGCTAAGCCGAATTGTGAAATAAGTAATAGGACATTGCAAGCAGCCATTATTCCCAACCCTGTGGGAGATACGGTAGACCCCACCGCATCACCCCTCTCAAAACACGCAGAATTATCCCCTCAGAGTGCAGCACCAGCCGAAAGGCCATCAGATTGTAAGCAAATAACTAATAAAGCCATACCATCCATCACCGCAGAATCTAACATGTCACTATATAACCCCAGAAAAATGTCAAAGCCCCTTGAAATTCGACATTGTCCCCTCCTAGCCATAGATCCATTGGTAAAGATAAGGAAAATATGACCCCAAATCATGCCGACAAAAAAAGTGGCAGCAAAAATAAGCCCACACTCCCCACGGTCAATAGTAGTGGCACTCACAACGTGCGAAATCGCACCATGGCACACTCTAATATCCAATGTCACATCAATGTCACCCTCAATAGTGCAAGTGATAATAGTCGGAACTCGGCTACCAACAACTCAGGGTCTTCATAGTATGGCACACAAACAAATTCTGACCAGATATATGGTACAAGTCTGCTGGAAACTAACCCACAATGCAGTACACACGGAAACCACACAAGGACACAACTAGCATCAAACAATAGGTGGAATAATAAGCCGTGGTCATCACAAGGATCCAATCATTTTTCATCCCCTGCGTCCCTGTCAGCGTTGTAAAAATAGCTGGTAGGGATGTTAACACTCCTAAACCACTAGTGCTGGCTCCCTCCTTGCATGAAAACAGGAATGGTCTAGTGCACCCGGATCCATTAAGCACACTTCATACTTGCACAAGTATGGGTCAAATAAAGAATCCCACCCACTTCTCTAGCCTAACTAAAAATAAAAATGCCTTAGCCTATAGCAAATCCGGTACTCCAACTCCTAATTCTTCGCCGAAAACAGCACACACCTACTCCATAGACGTAGGTGAGCATGATGCTGAAACTCCTCTTAACATAGGATCGTCATGTCCAGCAGAACTACTGGGTGCCGAACCATATTCGGGGCTGACTAACGAACCTAAGTACCTCAGATGCTATTTCAACTCTCATCTTTACCTAATCCTCATAAATGCTAGATCTGTTCTAAATAAACCGCCGATGCTCAGAGCACTCACAGTAATATACAAACCCCCTGTAATTGTCATCACTGAATCTTGGTATCGTTTGAACATCCTGGATGAAGTAATAAGCTTAGATAACTACACACACTTTCGGTGTGACAGGGATGGTGGTAAGGGAGGGGGTTGTCTCATGTACTTTCTGAATGCACTTACTGTATCACAGCTAGAAAGTAGTACACTTAACATGCCTGAGACTCTATGGGTTAATGTACACTTAAATAACGTAACAGCATTAATTGGATGCACCTACAGAGCACCTGGCACCTTTAGTAATTACGAGACCCAACTTATTAATACTCTGGAGCAATTATCCGACTTACAATACGATCATAAGATCCTATGTGGAGACTTTAACTTACCTGAAATCAACTGAGATATATCCAAAGGCCCAACTAAATTTGATAAGTTCTTAGGCACACTGGATATACTTGGCTGGATACAAACTGTCACTACTCCCACAAGAGGTAATAACGTACTAGACTAAATCTTCTGCCACAATATAAGTCCCCTTTCAACCCTAGTAAGTTCTGAGTTTCCAGGGAGCGACCACAATACAGTGATGTGTGCACTGCCACTTCCGCTGAGTAGCAATGCAGCTCATACCTCCACTTCACAACAAGTTATATGCAGGAACTATCAGTCAATGCTAAGATCCTCCGAATGGGATGAATACTTCACTACTGATGACCTCTTGAGAGCTCTAACCATCTTCTACCATAACTCGAACACATGCTTAGATGCTGTCATTCCACTCCAAACACTAAAGGTTTCCCCACAGAAAGTCATTTATAAAACCAAAGGATCGTACGAAACTGAAGAGACTCTCAACAAGTTACTTCAAACACCACGACTTTGGCACTCGAGCTTTAATACTCAACACCCTTAGCTCCATCTCACAAGCTCAAGATTTCCGTATGAGAAACGAAGAACGCATCGCAGTATCCAGTCCTGCTAGAAATCTTAAGGAAGCGAATGAACCGCAAAATCACAGCATTTCTCTCCTCATAGACAAAGGTAGGCTATGCACTAACTCTGCAGACATATGTGAACTATTCAACAAAACGTTTGCATGTAACTACATTAAGCCCTTAGTCCAGCCACTCGATACACACCCTGTTACTAATATGGCACAAACTCCACCTCCACTCACACCAAACCAAATCAGCACTGTTGAATTCACTAATGCCAATATTAAGCAAACTATAGGAACCCTCAAAAGTTCAAAAGGTTTCGGTACCGACGGTATATCATCTTATTTCTATAAATATGGTGGCCCTGACACTCCTCTACTGCTGCTTAAAATATTCACAATGTCCCTAGAAACTCAAACTTACCCTGACATATGGAAGACAACACTCATTATGCCTAAACACAAATCTGGCTCGAAAACTGAAGTCAGTAACTACCGGCCGATCAATATCACACCTATAGCATCTAGAACTATGGAGAGACTAGTTAAAGATAACTTAATCAAATATGTGCTTAGCTGAAATATTATAAGTCCGAACCAACATGGATTCCTGAAATACAGATCATGATTAACATGTCACCTAGAAATCTTCAATTTTGTAACCAGCAGTCGTGACAGACGGCAACTAGTGCTTTTCATCTACTTTGACATTTCCAAGGCATTTGAACGTGTTGATCATCAACTGCTAACAAATAAACTGAAATCCTCAGGAATACGTGACTCATTATTAGGATAACTTTAATCACTACTGTCAATCACGTCATAAAAACCGTTAATGCCCAGCTCTTGCTACGCCGGGCCTCTCGCTGTCCTTCGAAGCCTTTCACAAACGCTTAGTACTAACGGACGCAAAAACCAAAACACCGATTGGTGACCAGAGAATTCTTTATTCCAACACCAACATATGAGCAGCATAATAACTAAAGTCTGTGAACAAATATTACAAAAATAAATCACAATATTACTTCTGACGGTTTATTGCTGACTTCTTTCTGAACAGCGACCGATGAGACGATGACTGTCGTATTGATGCCTCCGCGAAAATTGGGGAAGTTGGTTTTGAGCAAACAACAATGAATTGATCGTTCAATCTTCAACTACATTGACACTCCCCGGCAAAAGAGGGATCCATCCCTTTTTTCCATGACGACCAATACACGTTGACTTGGATGCCATTGCGAGAACCTGGGTCACACGGACAAAGCTGAAATGGAAAACAAACAGCATAGCCAACACACCACAAGCATTCCCACAACGCAATCTCACACATCGATGACAACCTACGCTTTCCAGTTAAAGGCATCCTCTTGACATCTTGCAACACAACCGCCACTTGCTAGAATGACCCTTGCAGAACGCAACGTGACCATAGCACCACCTCATGGTACTCTTCACACATCCTCTAATGTATTCAGCGCCAATTACCACTGCAATCGCTTGTCACTCATTCTGTCTCAATTCTAGTAACGGTGACGTATGCGAGCCTCAGTCGTTTACACTCTTTCTCCCCGGCGTGTCGGACCGCAGCTAATCATTATCTCCGTATGCATTTCATTCTCAGCACTAGCCTAGCCTCCCCGGCGTATACGACCCATCTGCTGTCTTTAACATCAATCAATTCATCCACGGTTGTAGAAGACTCGAAACAACTTCAGAAGTAATCACGACGAAAATTTTAACAAAATTATGCGATAACAACAAGGTATGAAAACAACGTGTGAACACAATTAATCAAAAACACCAATTGATATGAGACAACACACATACATACAAAAAGTACACACAAACTTGCAGATCGTGTCTCGATGGAATTCCTTTGAAGAATCGCAGGACTTACACCAGTACGCCAACAACCCTTCACAGGTTGACGCCCTAGGTTGGAAAATCATCGCAGTGTTCATTTGCTGACTTCCTTCTATCAGCTATATCCTCAAATCTGAACGGTACCACGCTAATGTCATTGTATCGTAGAACATAGATGACGAACAAGCACACGAAGTATCTTGTCAACCAAGCGTAGAAGCAGAGTAATTTACACCAAAGATAATAGCATTCAAATAGTAACTTGAAACTAGAAATGCCTTTATTCATGCAAGTCAATTTAACAATTACTCTCTCGTTTACACTTGGCTTATCCTCTCTAAACTGAGAAATATCTTTCGTCCTTTCAAACGAACTGATGCTAGCATATTCATTGCAGAAGATACTTGAGTTGATGTGTGTCTTTCTCGTTGTGGATGACAGCACCAACGACGACTCTCTCTATAATGCTTATCCATGCCTGTATATTTGGTGTGTCCTACACAAGTAGGAAAAAATGTGTATTTTATTAAAACATTATTATTAATTATGATTGCTAATCGTATATGTAATTTATCATATTGATGAAGCCTGTAAACTGGCGTCTCTCATGTACAAAATGAGAATATACTATTATTATTATTATTAAACTGAGAAATATCTTTCGTCCTTTCAATAGGACTGGTACTAGCATAGTCATAGCATAAGGCACGTGTGTTCATGGACATCCCTTTAATTGTGGATGATAACACCAAAGAGGACTGACTGATACCAGTTGATGAACTTGGCGGTGGATCAAAAGCTGTTGTTGTTTGACCTTCAGAAGGTTGTTTAAATGCAAGATTACCCCCACTGCTATCTTTTATGATAAGCTCCAGTTCAGCTTTAACATCTGTCGGTAGGTGGGCTAAACGCTGATCATTTACACTGACGGTCTCATGATTATCCTTACCTTCTACCACCGCATGTGCTCTTAAATCTACTCCAAATTCAAGTTTCACAGAAATTTTATTCAACTCACCAGAAGTTGGGATTCCGCTCATCTCATCGTGATCGGCCAAAGATAAACGTGCACTATCATTAACATTATCACAAATATCAGTCTACCGTCGCCTATCTGGTCGACTTCATCATATGCAAACTCTTTAATAACAGCAGTAGCCAATTTGGGTTCTTCCTCACAAATCCTTAAAGGTTCTATACCTTCACTCTGACTAGTAATATCTTGAAAACTTGTGGAGTCAGAACTGGACTCTGAAACTGTAACTCTCTTCTCCTGCACAAACTGAGGTGTCGTCTGTGACACGCCATTCAAAAATGGCTTACTGGTTGCAACTTCAGGCTTCTTCACTGCACCATTATCGTCACACAATTCGGAGTCAGACCTTGATTTCACATTTAGTCTGCTACTAAAGTTAGTCACTTCTCTACAGTTCGCCTTTGCGTGCACTTCTTGCAAACGTGTAAAACACAACCGTGTTTGTCTTGCATCTCGTAACTTATCTGTTGGGGATGTACCACGAAACCTGTTACACTCGCTAGGTCTATATGCATAACTAGACACCATAGAGCCTTCTCGATATCCACCTGTCTGAGACCATTTCGTCATCAATGATTGCGTTTCGCCCTCAGACTGCTCTATTCTATGGGTGAGATGCAATATACTGGCGAACTTGCTCATAGCTTGATTGACGCTATCGTTTACCAGTTTCAGAATATCATCGAGCTTTGGCTCGTACCTTCATCCTCTATACGAGAACTTATCTTCACCCACTTCCTTTGCAGTCGAGTAGGTAGGCGTCTCGCTATTAACTCTAGGAAGGAACTTGAGTCCAGATCACTCATGTAATTCATCGAAATCAACGCATTCTTGTAAGTCATCAGAGTATCCAAAAACTCAGCGATTGCCTTGGAGTCATCTTGTAATTGAGTACCATTATCTTTAACAGCCTCAAATACGTTCCTTACAATCATCGAAGTTCTTCCGAATCTTTGACGCAGGATACACATCGCCTCAGAGTATCCTTGGTTAGGGGGCATGAACTTACAGCACTGTATAGCTCTCGAAGCAACTCCAGTGCAGTACCTCATCAAATACATTAACTTCATGTCGCCATTTATTGCAAACCCACTCAACATGACTTGAAACTCTTTTACAAACTGTAAATAATCAGCAGGGTTTCCGTCAATGTATCTTGGCTGAATTTCATAAATTTTAAAATTTCTATTTTCCCTAGACGGCGAAACATGGACATCAATCTTATCATGCATAGCATCATGCACATCATTACATATAGCAATCAATTCATCATTACTTTCTTTCCTGCTTTCTTCTAAAACGCTTTGTCCTTTCTTTGACCCAGGCATTATTGAACTTGACCAATAGATACAGAAACGCTCCAAACAACACTTGTCCAGGGAAGACGGGCCGACGTGAGGAAAGACGAATTGATAACAAAAAGACGAATAATTCCAGGAGAATTATCAGAAACTGTCAATGTCCATATCTAAGTACGCTGGACCTCGCACTGTCCTTGAAAGTTTTTCAGAGCCTATGGTGAACAACCAACGCAAAAACAGAACACAAATTGGTGAATCAATAACCGTTTATTCTTGCATCAATACAGAGCCAACCATTAGGCTATTGTACACAAAGTCTTAAGATAAATGTCATAACAATAAATCACAATAATACTTCTGATAGTTTTCTCTGTCCTACAACGAACAGCGAACGATGAAACGATGACTGCATTGACAGTGATTCCCGCCAAAATATGGAGGAGTTGGGTTTGAGCAAACAACCGTGAACTGATCGTTCAATCTTCAGCTCCTTTTTCAGGAATTTTTGCGATTACATGTGGTTTCAAGTTATCCGTCTTCCTAGCAGAATACATAAACTGATTTGCGATTCATAATCACAAATTGAAAATGAATCTTCCTGAGGTAGTGTGCTTGTGATTTTTACCTGTGTGAATGTGCCTTAAGGATATACTATACCTCACCTTTCAGATTTATAACTCAGTTCAACTACGGTTTTCGTAATAAATAAAAACAGAATGCCTACGCTCCACAGCCACAGAACACAAAAATAAAATTTTCCAGACGCCGCATTTACTCCTAACAGCTTACCCTCAACTCCTTACTTAGCACATGTTACTGGAACACAATCGCATTACAACAGAAGGAACACAGATTCTCTGAATAGTTGTTTATTAAACAAAGATTGGATTTCAAATTTATAGATAATTCAGATGAGTAGTCCTCTGTTACCGTCAGTAAGTTCCATCTGCGTACATGGCACATTTGTGTTTTTGCGTAAATCTGAAAAAGTTTAAGAAAAGCATTATTAACTTATGTTTTACATGTATGATCTGAATAAAATAATTTTCTTGATAACCATTAACAAGTAGTCACATTACAAACAATATATATATGTATAAGTAGTCAAATAGTTTTCATTAACCTAATGGGCTTCGCAATTTATAGTTGGTCAATATCTAGTCGGTTCATCGAAGCATCATGAAATGATAAAATTATTTAACAAGTTATGCAGTAGTTTCCAAAGCCTGTACAAAGATTTAAAAAAAATGACAACGGCCTTAGGACAAATAATAGGTCTTGACAGCAACAATAAAAATAACGTTCATGATCATAGTGACTATAAAAACAATAATAGGTATTATTATCGCAACGAATTCATCATTAACATAGATAGACAACTAATAATAATACAATCATATCAAATAAATGTATCACTTAATCTTAAGAAGCATGTGTTTACTTACTTTCACTGTATTCTCTCGATACTGATGTGCTTAACTAGCTTATGCCAACTGAACTCAAGATTAATTCTGAAAGTGAGTGGAGATCCAGTTTATGTCAAATAAAAACATGTACCCTACATGTATTACACCGCTTATTGAGACATTTGATACCCGCTTTCCGACTTTCGTGACAAGGACACTGTCAATGGAGTTGAAGATTGAACGATCAATTCTTGGTTGTTTGCTCAAAATCAACTTCCTCGATTTTCGCGGAGGCATCAATACGACAGTCATCGTCTCATCGGTCGCTGTTCAGAAAGAAGAGTTAAACATCGTCAGAAGTAACATAACGATTTATTATTGTAATATTTGTTTACAGACCTTAGTTTGCTTAGTGATACTTGATTTATATGCTGGTGTAACAATACATAATACTCAAGTCAACAATTGGTGTTCTGGTTTTTTCGTCCGTTGTTACTAAGCGTTTCTCAGAAATCTTCTAAGAACAGCGTGGGCCCGAGCGTAGCGAGAGCTGGGCATTAACGGTTTATGAGACTTTGATGACAGTTTCTGACGATAGAAACAGATCTGGCGGATTGAAACAGTTGGTGAAAGTTTGGATAGTCGCCGTTCATTTTTCCTGGTGCCGGTCAAGTCCTCTTTGAACAAGCAATATCTGGAACTTTTTTGGAATTGGGTCAAGTTCAACAATGCCTGGGTCAAAGAAGGGACAGAGTGTCTTGGATGCAAACAGGAAAGTAAGTCATGGTGACTTGTCTGTTAATTGTAACGATGTGTCTGATGTTAAACATGATATGGTTGATGTTACTGTTTCGCCGTTCAGGGATAATAGGAACATCAAACTCCCTAAATTAGAACCACGATGTTTTGATGGAAACCCGGCTGATTATTTACAATTTGTAAAGGAGTTTGAGATCATGTTGAGTGGTATTTTATTAAATGATGAATTGAAATTGATGTATTTGATGAGATATTGCACTGGAGATGCTTCAAGAGCTATACAGTGCTGTAAGTTTATGAAGCCAAAGGAGGGCTACGATGAGGCTATGAGCATATTACGTCAAAGGTTTGGAAGACCCTCGATGATTGCAGGGAAATTATTCGAGGCTGTTGAGGGTAATGGTGGTCAGTTACAGGATGACTCCCAGGCACTCACTGAGTTTTTAGATAATTTGCTAATTTACAAGAATGGAATGATTTCGATGAATCGCATGAGTGACCTCAACTCGAGTTTTATACTAGAAGTAATAGCAAGACGTCTACCTACTCGACTGCAAAGGAAGTGGGTGAAGATGAGCTCCCGTATGGAGGATGAGGGTATCGAGCCAAAGTTTGATGATATCCTGAAACTGGTAAATACTAGTGTCAATCAATCTATGAGCAAGTTTTCCAGTCTGTTAGATCTCACCCCTAGAATAGAGCAGTCTGAGGGTAAAACGCACTCATTGATGACGAGTAGGCCTCAGAGAGGTGGATATCGAGAAGACTCCATGATGTCTAGTAATGCATATAGACCTAGTGAGTGTAACAGGTTTCGTAGTACATCCTCAACAGATAAGTTACAAGATGCAAGACAAACACGGCTTTGTTCTACACGTGTGCAAGAGGTGCATACAGAAGTGAACTGTGAACCAGTGAGCAAGTTCAGTGATAAGCTAAATGTAAACTCCAGGCCTTACTCCGAATTGTGTGACGATAACGTTGTTGTGAAGAAGTCTGTAGTTGCAACTGGTAAGCCGTTGCTAAATAGAGTGTCACAGAATAGAGTTACTGCTTCAGAGTGGAGTTCTGACTCCAAAAGTTTACAAAGTATAACTAGTCAGAGTGAAGATGTAAAACCTTTAATAATTTTTGAGGAGGAACCAAAATTGTCTACTTCTGTTATTAAAGAGTTTGAAAATGATGAAGTTGACGGTAAATTGGATATTTGTGATAATGATCATGATAGTGCAGATTTGTCTTTGGTTGATCATGATGAAATGGAGGGAATGCCTACTACTGCTAAGTTAAATAAAGGTTCTGTACAACTTGAACGTGAAGTAGAAATAAATGCAGATTCAGTTGCAGAAGGCATGCATACTTGTAAGACCGTCAGTGGGAGTGATCAGCATGTAGCCCACCTATCATCAGATGCTAGTGTTAAACCTGAGCTGATAGTAAAAGACAGCAGTGGTGGTGGTCTTGCAGGTAGACAAATTTCTGAAAAGCGAGCAACAACAGCTTTTGATCCACTGCTAAGTTCATCAACTGATATCAATCAGTCGTCGTTGGTGCTGTCATCCACAATGAAACAGACACCCATCAACTCAAGTATCTTGTGCAATGACTATGCTAGTATCAGTTCGTTTGAAAGGACGAATATCAATGGTCAGTTTAGTGTGGATAAGCCAAGTGTAAATGAGAGAGTTATTGTTAAATTGACTTGCACGAATAAAGGCATTTCTAGTTTCAAGTTACTATTTGAATGTTATTATCTTTGGTGTAAATTACTCTGTTTCTACACTTGGTTGATGAGATATGTCGTGTGTTTGTTGGTCATCTATATTCTACGATACAATGACATGAGCGTGTTGCCGTTCAGATTTGAGGATATAGCTGATAGAAGGAAGTTAGCAAATGAACTCTGCGACGATTTTCCAACCTAGGGCGTCAACCTGAGAAGGGTTGTAGGCGTACTGCTGTAAGTCCTACAATTCTTCAAAGGGTAGCGCATCAATGAGCAGTCCAATGTGCTTGGTGTGTGATTTTGTACATATGTTCATGTTGTATATACTGAATTGATATCATCTTTTATCTATCTGTTGGTAATTCTGTTTGTGTCCGGACGACTTCCACTTGTATCATCAACCTGAGAGGGAATGTAGGCGTACTGCTGTAAGTCCTACAGTTCTTCAAGGGTAGTTTGTCGTGTCAGAATCCACAACATTTGATGTGTTGATTGTACATATGTTTTTGTTAAATAATTGTGTGAGTTCCAATTATTGTAATTGTTGGTTAATCTTGTTTGTGTCCGGACATTCCACAACTTACAATCGTCAACCTGTGAAGGGTTGCGGGCGTACTGGTGTAAGTCCTGCAATTCTTCAAAGGAATTCCATCAAGACATGATCGGCGAGGTTGTTTGTACTGTTTGTATATATATGTGGTGTGTCATATCAATTGGTGTTTTTGGATTCATTGTGTTTACTTGTTGTTTTCGTATCTTGTTGTTATTGCGTAATTTTGTTAAAATTTTCGTCGTGATTATTTCTGAAGTTGTTTCGAGTCTTCTACATCCATGAATGAATTGATTGATGTTAAGGACAGCAGATGGGTCGTATACGCCGGGGAGGCTATTGCTGAGAATGAAATGCACACGGAGATAATTGTTAGCTGCGGTCCGACACGCCGGGGAGAAAGAGTGTAAACGACTGAGGCTCGCATGCGTCACCGCTATTAGAACTGAGGCAGAATGAGTGACAAGCGATTGCAGTGGTAATTGGTAATGAGTAGATAAGAGGATGTGCGTAGAGTATCGTGAGGTGCTGCCATGGTCACTTTGCATTCTGCAAGAGTCATTCTAGCAAGTGGAGACTGTGTTGCAAGATGTCAAGAGGAGGTCTCTGTCTGGAGGCGCAGGTCGTCATTGATGTGTGAGATTGTGCTGTGGGTATGCTTGTGGTGTGTTGGCTTTTCTGTTTGTTTTCCATTTCAGCTCTGTCCGTGTGACCCAGGTTCTCGCAATGGCATCCAAGTCAACGTGCATTGGTCGTGAAGGAAAAAAGGGTTGGATCCCTTTTTTGCCGGGGAGTGTCAATGGAGTTGAAGATTGAACGATCAATTCTTGGTTGTTTGCTCAAAATCAACTTCCTCGATTTTCGCGGAGGCATCAATACGACAGTCATCGTCTCATCGGTCGCTGTTCAGAAAGAAGAGTTAAACATCGTCAGAAGTAACATAACGATTTATTATTGTAATATTTGTTTACAGACCTTAGTTTGCTTAGTGATACTTGATTTATATGCTGGTGTAACAATACATAATACTCAAGTCAACAATTGGTGTTCTGGTTTTTTCGTCCGTTGTTACTAAGCGTTTCTCAGAAATCTTCTAAGAACAGCGTGGGCCCGAGCGTAGCGAGAGCTGGGCATTAACGGTTTATGAGACTTTGATGACAGACACAGTATATTTAGGTATACCCACATATACATAAGTATACATATATGCTGCATCAACCGTGCTGTTTTTATCACGATTAACCAGACCACTGTGTATATTATACCTTAAATAGGTATAATATATATATATATCAAGTTATCTATCCGACTTGGATAGATAACTGACAACACAAACTATACAGCTCAGTAGAGAAATGACATACCAGTGGATTTATTTGCTGAATTCAACGAATTCATGCCATATCAAGATGTAACGACTTCTCAAGCGTGTCAACAATGCAAACAATGTCCTGAAGAGGTAATTACTTCAAGCAACTTCAATTATTGCTCGGCCATTATTTTCAGAGATCCTGGAAATTCAGAACTTAATCAAGCAGCTGAATGATGTTTGGAATTACCTCAACTCGAACGACAAACTGCCAATCACAAGCGAGTAAATCACTTGTTTATCTGACTCCCGGGCACTCAAAATTACGGCCGTCGACAGGATGGGTAGATGATAGCGTCACAAATGGCTTATGGAGAGGCTGAGCACTTGAAGGTCACTTACGCACACTGTGATTGGTAGATTTTCCTTTGCGTAAACGTTGCGGCTAATACGTGCCTCACGTTACTGAGGCGGGCTTTGAAATAGCAATAATAAAAGGAAAATAGATATAGGCAGTTGGCTAGCTGGCTTTCTATTGATCTAATATATAAATTAAAGCGCCAATCTCTTTATTTTGACACGGAAATTTACAGTCAGCAAAATTTCGGGCTTACCTTCCCATAATATAATGGCGTGTTAATTTTTTTGGTGTTAGTGTAGTGTGACAGTCACACGCTATTTGGATGCATTGTTGATGTTTAAAGTATATTGAGATGTATGAGAATGTCCAGAAAGTGAATATGAGTCAACAATAATTTTGATGCATTTATTTTAAGTCCAAAATAGGATGTATGCAATTTTGGTTACTAGGCGAATATAATTCAACTACCATTTCTATAAATTTAATGTGTCCTGAATTATTACATGTAGAAATATGTATGTAGTAACTAATCTACATTTTTAAGTTCTCACTTCAATGATTTGTGGAAACTGTGCGTACTACGTCAGCATAAATGAAGTAAATTGACAAGGTCATGGCCAGTGGTATATAGGCACTGAAATATATACTGGTGTTTATGGCAAAGATAAACTTGAGACACCACTAACAACCAATCAGCAAACGACCTTGAACGGACCAGTCACATTAGAGAAGCATATATGATTGTAGCGGTAAATAATTCCCCAAAATTATTGACCACAGCAATCACTCATTGGATGCTGACCACCACTGTTTAAGTCGACTTGTTTAGCTGAAGGCTTCCGGTCAAGCATCCCCGCCATTTGGTACCTCGTCGTGTCACGTGCACGATCACTAGCTAGCTAAGCGTTCGTCTAACGGCTTGTTTTGGCTTCTAAATATATCGCTTGGTTTGGACGATCAATTATTGGCTTTTGCTTTGTCTTTGGTACGCGAGAATAAATTAATTAGAAGTTGTTGAACGAGATATCACGTCAAACCTTTAAGTCAACCTTTAAACTGGTGAGCCCAACCGCGAACTTCATCTACGACAATTACTCAGATAATCCCGGTGAGTTCGTTCCATTTTGTATTTGTTCTTGTACCATATATTATTCGACATAATTTTCGTCATGAGTGATCTTAGTCCCAAGGTCATCCGTATCCGCTCAACTCCTAAAACCATTCAGCTCGTACCATACTGGCCAGATAATGCTGAAACGTGGTTTCTGCTAGCTGAAGCAGATTTTTGTGAGCATGGGATAACCGATCAACGTTCACAGTTACTTGCAGTTATTCACGCCCTACCGCGGGAATTCAGCAAGTACGTAACATCACAGATGTTGAGTCCCGAGGTAAGTAACTCGTACGAGTTGCTCAAAGCATCCCTCCTCAGGAGAAACGTTTTCACGGACCGACAACGTCTAGATGAATTATTTCGTAACATCGAGTTAGGAGATCAGTCAGCCGTGAGCATGCTGACAAGAATGAAGGACGTCGTCGGCCAAAGTCAGTTCGACGAAGGACTGTTTAGAGAACTCTTCTTAACCAAGTTGCCACAATCTGTACAGACCGTACTTGTGACACTTGAGGGTACTGTAATAGAGAACTTAGCTATTACTGCAGATAAGATTCTAGAAATAACTAAACGGTCTGTTCCCGAAATATGCTCGATGACTAAGCAGACTTCGAGTAAGGATCCTGCAATGATAGAGTTATGCAACTCCATCCAGCAGATGTTTAGGTCAAACATGCATTCTAACTCCTCTGACCGTCGTCCTAAATCTCCTCAACGCAGGAACTCACGTGGTCGATCTAAGTCCAAACCACGTTCACTGAAAAACCCTGACTGGTGCTGGTACCACAACACCTATGGCCAAGAAGCGAAGTGTTGCCGTAAGCCTTGTAACTTCGGAAATGTCTCAAAGTCTGTGGGAAACTATCCCGCCGGCACGCGTTAGCGGCAACCGTCGCCGGTGGCACTAGCCGCCTACTTTACATCCATGATGTGATAAGCCAGACTCGATACTTAGTCGACACAGGCGCCGAAGTCAGCGTCCTTCCTGCTACAGCAGCAGATCGACAGAAGGAACCTACCTTCAACTTACAGGCTGCAAATGGAAAACCAATCGCAACCTTTGGTAGGAAATACGTCTATCTGAACGTAGGTTTACGCAAACCTATTCGGTGGATTTTCCTTCTCGCTGACGTTACAATGCCCATCATTGGCACGGACCTACTTAATCATCATGATTTACTCGTAGACGTCCGCCGAAAACGACTGATTGACAATACTACTAGTCTGTCTATCAAAGGCATTACCTACATAGGCCCTAGCTTGTCACCCGTTAAGATAAAGGCAATCCTTGATCCAACTTTTCAACCTATTGTTGACAAGTATCCGGAACTTAATTGCCCGTCGAACGACCTACCGTGCATAACCAGCAATGTTATGCACCACATCATTACCACAGGACAACCTGTGACATCTAAAGCACGACGATTAGCTCCTGACAAACTGAGAATCGCCAGGAATGAATTTGACCATATGCTTAGCCTTGGCATCATTCGACCTTCGAATAGCCCATGGGCATCCCCACTTCATATGGTTCCGAAAAAGGATAGCAACGATTGGCGACCCACCGGTGATTACCGGCGAGTGAATGCCAAAACAACCCCTGATTGCTACCCGTTGCCTCATATACACGACTTGACGGCAACCTTATCCGGCGCGACTATATTCTCCAAAATCGACTTGGTTAAAGCGTATAACCAAATCCCGATGGCAACAGAAGACATCCCGAAAACGGCTATCATTACGCCTTTCGGACTTTTTGAATTTCTACGTATGCCATTCGGTCTCCGGAATGCAGCCCAAACATTCCAACGCTTCATTGACGAAGTATTTCGCGGTCTCGACTTTGTATACGCATACTTAGACGACTGCCTCATTGCCAGTCCAGACAAGGAAACTCACCTTAGGCACTTGGACTTGGCATTTGACAGGTTACGCCAACATGGTGTTACCATCAATATTCAAAAGTGTCAAATCGGTGTTGACTCACTCGACTTCCTGGGTCACACTATTGACTGCAAGGGCATTCGCCCACTGGCTACTAAGGTTGAGCCTCCTAAGAAAAACCGTTCTGGACGCACCGTAAGGTTCCCAGAACATTTGCACACTTATTTGACTTAACGAAGTCGTGTGATTCACGCAACTCACTCGTTTGTGGTACTAACTATTTTTTTTGACGTAAAATTTTTTTTTATATACAGTACCACCGAACACAAAAAATTTTTTTTTCTCAACAGTTCATGTAACATACACAAAAAAATTAATTAGATGTATTTTTTTTCGATGTTCTGAACTTAGCATTATTTTACTGTATAGTAAATGCACAAATTTTTTTTAACCAAAAAGCTCATTTCGTACATTTTCCTCGACATGGTTCTTAGCGTTCTTGTTTTCTTTTCCAGGTGCGACGGGCACTGGACAGGAAACAAACGAAGCACGGAATCCAACGAACAACAACCAGGAAGCTATGTACAAACACCCTATTAGCATAGGCAGACAAACCAGTAGGCATAAGACCAAGCCGCTCGGAAGATTTTTTTCACCCGAAAGGGAACCATCGAGTTTTTTTACTTCCGGCTGGTTCTGTCTTAGGGTCCTCACGACCCCACTAGGGGGGAGTGAGCTGTAGCGGTAAATAATTCCCCAAAATTATTGACCACAGCAATCACTCATTGGATGCTGACCACCACTGTTTAAGTCGACTTGTTTAGCTGAAGGCTTCCGGTCAAGCATCCCCGCCATTTGGTACCTCGTCGTGTCACGTGCACGATCACTAGCTAGCTAAGCGTTCGTCTAACGGCTTGTTTTGGCTTCTAAATATATCGCTTGGTTTGGACGATCAATTATTGGCTTTTGCTTTGTCTTTGGTACGCGAGAATAAATTAATTAGAAGTTGTTGAACGAGATATCACGTCAAACCTTTAATATCCGTCAAACCTCTAAATGACGAATGGAAATGTATATTTGTAGAAAATAGCATAAAATAGAGAATAAAAAAGTTACATGGGATATCTTTCTCGAACATGTGAGAGAAGCATCTCCCAGTTTAGCATGGGACTGCCAATGGAGAAGTTACACCATATCCTGTACATATATTCATCCAAATGACCATAAATGAGATCCTTTTGAAATCCATTTATAGCCCTTATTCTATTTTTCAACCTGCCCCAAAATCCCTCAATAGAATTTGTATGTGTCCTCGTAACGGGATCCACAAAATCACTTGAATGGTTGACTCTATGATGAATATATCCCAGAGATGACAGTGAATTTTAGCCTTTCCACTCGTCGGTGTGTATAATTGAACCCCGCTTAACAAGTCTGGTAATAATAGGTATAAGAGTAGTTGCTTTTCTATCTGCTATCCTTAGGGAGAGAAGCGACCTAGCGAAAAAAGTTCCTACGAAATATTAAAATTACCAGCTTACTCTCTCTAGCGTTAGTAGGCTTCAGACATATAGCACAACGATGAACAAACCCATCAGTTGATTTGGTATAGCTTTTTAAAGTCATGATGCCACCACACAAACAAATTCGCTATTTCCGGAGGAACTCAAATCCAGGAAAAACTGGAAAACGCTAACCTCCTCGAATTGCAACAATAGCTTTGTAAGGTCACGCATTAGAAATGAATCAAGCTCTATAAAACATTCAACTGCGTTCGTGAACCTCATTGGATAATTCGATATCGTTCGTGAATCTCATTGGATAATTCTCTGATTGGTAGTTAGTAGTGTCGAAAGTTTAGCTTCGCCGTGTTTATTTACGCTAGTCCAAGCTTAATGTGTCCTGTGAGGGATGGAACAGAGCGGATAAGCAAACCCAGTCGGTTCGATTTACTGGTGACTCTAAAGAATAGCGGCCCAAACCGAAACGACCTGTTAACGCAAAAATGACCTTGACAGGGACAACTTCGGCCGATGAGAAGGCTCAAAAAGAAAGGCGCATAATTGTAAAAAACGGTTTATATAGAAGTAATGCAATCATAATAAACAGTTACAAAGAATGGCGTTCGCGTATATGTTGCAAAAAAACCTCCCAGTTTCTCATGGGAGTCTTCATAGTCATATGAAGCCAGTTTCGGTACATAAATTCATCCAGGTAACTGTGAATCATGGGATTTCTCGATCCATTAACCGCTCTTATACGTCTTTCTAGACGACTCCAAAATCTTTCACTGGAACTGGTGTGGGTTCCATCCAAAGGATTGCGGAAACCGTCCGTATGATTAACATTTTGATGAATGTACCCATGATTCGATAATTGACGGTATCCGCTCCATTCATCCGTATGAATGGTCGTCCCCGGCAACACCAGACGCTTATTAATAGGCACTAATACTGCTGCACTGCGATTGGGAATCGCTTCCATATACCCTTTGCGCAGTGTCGTGTCGTAGATACCCAGTATCCACTGCTGGTTTGCTTGTAATCTCCCGCGGTTGTATTTCCTTTTTATAAGTACAGTCTCATGAATATGGACTATGCTGCCGACTCCCCCGAGAACTTGAGTCAGGGTGTTCATTTTCCAGGTGGAAACATCTCTGCAGTAGTTGTACCATTGCACTGCTGACACCTCTGAATTTTCTGTTTCATAAGCTGTAGCTGTGACTGCTCTTTTCAGGACCCAGAAGTTACAGATCATTAAAATTTTCGCCAAAGGTAGTTTAGACCTTGAGAGAAAAGTTCCTAAGGTATCTGTAAACTAAAAAACAACGACAAACCATCTCGAACCGATTTCCTCCTTCGGCACTCAATACATCTGTATACAAAGCCATCAATGGCCTCTGCTTATATTTGTATATGCATAACTCCTCCGCACTGGCAAATTTTCGACAAAGCTATCAGTCCGTTATCCAAACAGTAATCGAAAACATCCATGATCACTTCCGAAAATGATACAGTCAGCTGATCCCTTGCTCAAGGTCACTTTTTTGTTCAACGGTCGTTTCGGTTTGGGCTGCTATTCTTTAGAGTCACCGATTTACTTCCAGTCATGATAAGAAACCAGCTCTTAGTTTTAATCTCAAACAATGGCAAAACGGTTAGGCAGTTTACTTATTGAATAAGGTTGCTATATTAGAAAAGTATACCTTATTTGGCTGAATCATTGCAGGTTCACCATAACCCTTGACTATTAACATAAAAACTGGGAACTTCAAGCTAAAAATCACCTTAATAGTAGTATCCAGTGACATAAACTGATCTACACATTGCAAAATGGGGAAAACATGCAAAAAAACCTTTAAAATTCAATGGAAATCGAATTCACGAAAACATATAACCAGCCGACGCAGGAACCCATCATGACCTCGAAACTGACTGTAGCCTAGGCTACAGAAGGAGCTCTTTCTAATAAAAGCGAATAGACATTATATTTTTTTAGCTTAAGGGAACAAGTTAACATGCCCATAAATTTCACAGATGTTAAAAGCATTAGATCCACTAACGAGGAGAATACTACTGGGTAACTTAATCAAAGAAGTATAAACCCAGCTAGCATTTTTTCGGGCGCATTGCAGACTTTTTGGGGCAAAAACTTCGGGAAGATCTACTTACGTGGGACAGTGTCCCGAAGTCTGCCCCAAAAAGTCTGCGATGCGCCCTAAGTCTTCCTCGGAATTTGCAATGTGCCCAAATTCTGCCCCAAAAGGTCTGCGATGCGCCCGAAGTCTGCCCCTAAAAGTCTGCAATGCCCCCGAACAAAGTGCTAGCTGGGAAGTTTGAAGATTTTATCTCTTTCAGTTAGTTGTAACGAATGTATAAGAGTCACTTGTATAATATTTGCTTTTTATAGAAGAAAAAGTGCAACAGGTGATTTGGAAGTTACACGATTCCTGAAATATATAGTGGAATATATGGACGAGTAATCTATAGAATTTCACCAACTCTGTGGTTGTTCCTTGCTTTGTTCACATATTCAGTGTTGCTAAGATTAGGAATTGTTCACCAGAGGTAAGATTAGTTTACCTGATATGTATACATCCTCAGAATTTTCTCAGTATGGCTGAAGGCATTCGAAGGAATACAATCTCAATCTCTACTTGAAAAGTTTACATCCAGTTTCTGCGAACGGAACTGGTGGTGATGAAAACTGCAAAGACTGGTCCAGCACCACTAACAACGGAGGCAAACTGACACAGATGTTGCTGATAGAGTGTTTGGTGGACTTTATGATGACAATGATGCAGCTATAAAAACTCTACAACTGCGATTTTTTCACTGGATTGTTATTAACTCTTTTTAGTGTATATATGTACTCTTTTATTCTGAGTCATTTTTAACTTGTTTGATTATTGTTTCCTTACAAATATATGCATTTATGTCGACTAACTTTGCCTCTTTTACTTATCATTTTGAGGATATTGCAGAGCTAACGAGAATGATAGGCAACGTATTAATACTTATGTGAAATGCGTCAGTCTTAAACTATTATTACTTCCTCAATGCGTCATCAAGCCTTGCGTAAAGTGTTTCAGTTGCGTATAAGATTAATATTCAAGATTGTTTCGAAAGTAGCCGTCAAACATGTGCTCGTACTGTAATAACGAAACATAACCCAGCAAACGTAGGTTCTATATGCACACGACTTGTGTTATTAGTCTAGGCACTTCAAGTACACAATGCAACTTATATCCCATTTATCACAAATACTCTGTTATTATTATGTTGCGTTTAACACCACTATCTCAAAGGGTATCATTAGGTAATAAAGAGAAAACTGCATTACTCCTCTTGTGTTATCATTTCGTATCAAAAGGTTCTTACATGATCACACCAACACTTAGACTCGTGCATTAGTTGACTACGTCACTAAACTTCGTTGATTATTTTGTTATGATGAAATACTGTGACGCATTAAATAGGCCTTTGTTGTGCATATTGTCTATTTAAGATTTACTAGCAAAATCAATTACTCAAAAGCGATAACAGTACCCTATCGTGACCGAATTCGACAACGTGTGAATAAACCATTTTACGAATATTACGACTTCTACACTGATATTACTTTGCAACTCGACAAACACTAAATATTAATAGAGCAGAATTTTTAAAACAATATTTATTTCGATAAATACATTAGTAATATCACAAATATTTCATCATTTACACAAATATTATAGTTTTTAATCCCAATTAGAATGTCTAAATGTATTGAGTAATTGCGGGATTGAAGACCATAATCTGGAAATTAAAAATAAAAATTCAGTCAAGAAGTGATGAGTTAAATAAATAAACATATAATACAGTACCTACTAGTTAAATGACCATCTCTACACCGTTATCTGACGAAATAAGCAACTCAATTTCCTTTATTACTGTGCAATTTGGTAATAATCATGAAAGCATAATTACCTCCATATTTAACCCCAATCTCATCATATACGTAAAATAAACTTCAAAAATTAGAATTATTCAACATTTTCTATCATAATTGACATTTTCCAATGAATTATTTCATTTCTTATGCACCTCGTGATGTCAATTCGATGAAAAGACAGCATTTCGTCAACGAAATGAAAACGATTATTTTCCTCACTTTCTACACGTTTTTTCGTTAAAATACGATTTTCAAAATGCATTTTTGTCGAAAAAACCACTAAAAACAACGCAGAATAGCCCAAACACAACATCACGATAACACCTTAAAACTGCTGCAATCAGCTGATTTGTGCCTCTATCCTCTACCGACAGGCTGCCCGAAAGGATGCCGATAGACTGCCTCATAATAGGCCCCCCATCGGGAGTATTTTACTGGACTGGAATCCTTGAAAGTGGTTAGAATCACAGTTTGTATTTCCTCTACGGTGAGTTGACTGCGTGCTTGCCAACCTTTTTTTTCTACGAATTTTTCCTTGTAATTACTTGCATAATTATATGTTTTATATTGTCACTACTACAGTACTGCCCATTTTTATTATTAGGCATGGGGTGTAAGTTGTGTAGACTGCAGGAATCCGTTTGTTTACAGTATTTCTTCCAGGTAACATGAGCTTTAAGAGTTCTTCATCAAGCATCACTAATACACCGAATGACAGCAGACCATCAGCTAATGTCGAACCATACTACCGGAAGAATTCGAGACTACATAAGTTTTATTTATCAATTTCCTGTGACGATGCAGCGAAAGTTAATTTTGACTTAAGAAGATATAAGTCATCGTACTATCGGCGTCTCAAACTACACAATCTCGAGTGGAAGAAGCAATTAGGAGGTAAGCTTGTTCTTTCATATTTATGTACACAGAATCATATGCCAAATCTCGTGAAATTGAACCACAGCTAGAAATAACACCAGGAAACACTGTTATTCCACTACAAATTATCGTTCCATTTGATGTGCCTTGTTATCGCATGGCATCTCCACCGTCATTGGATGAACATTGACGGACTGAACAACTGTCTACAACAGAGAAAGCTGACCGAAGCGAGTGCACTATTCGGCAGTACATAACATTTTATCGGCGACGGAAACATAACATTAATTGGCGATGGGGATGGGATGCCGAGCACTGCATGAGAGCCAGCGCATTACAAACACGATTAGATTGATGTGCGCTCAAGTTTGGGGGATTTATGTAAGGATATGTCGGACGGAGATATGTTCGATATATCTTTACATAAATCCCCCAAACTTGAGCGCACATCAATCTAATCGTGTTTGTAATGCGCTGGCTCTCATGCAGTGCTCGGCATCCCATCCCCGTCGCCAATTAATGTTATGTTTCCGTCGCCGATAAAATGTTATGTACTGCCGAGTAGTTAATTGTTCTGACGCGAAAAGGGGAAAATCAGAAGGCCACCACGCTCACGATGGATGATACGTGTATTTCCCAACAAGGGAAATTGACTGTCACCCAAGTGTGTGAGTGAAAGGGTACGTAGTGTACGAAAGGTGTGAACAAGTGTGTATAAAAGTGTACAATGCAGAGGGTATGTATGAAAATGACTAATAAGCATGAACCAATAAGATAGACAGTAATTTCTCATACCACCATTGGATTCTGATTGGCTGTATAATGTCATGTGACAAAAAAGTTATACATTGTTTATTTAGTTAATGAACAAACAAAGGGGTTATAGTCGGAAGCCCTGACCAGTAGGGTACAGCAGGTTGAAGATGAGGCAGTAACTCATCGAAGAAGACATTGCGAAGTGGTCGCGCTATGTCGTGAATTGGCAGAAGTTAGAATTCAAGGACCATTGGATTGGGTCCCAGTGGCTCAGTGGTCTACGAGCTCGCCTTGTAACCAGAAGGTCCTGGGTTCGAATCCCGGTGGGTGTGTACTGCTGAAGAGTCCCAAACTATAACGAAACAGCTGTCCAGTACTCCCAGGTTTTCCAGTGGTTCTCTAACTGATGTCAGCTCATGATTAAATCCTCCATGCAAACAAAGCATATTGTCAGTTATAGTGGAATATCGATCAATATACACATAGCAAAATATGTCAGACTGTCAGAAACAAAACAGACGTCGTGTGACTACATATCAGTTCCATTTACATGGGCTGTATCGCCTCAACTACAGGAGGTGCGGCTGAGGACGTCAAAGTCAGACATGGACACAGAAGAAATACAGAATATTATTTCTCAAAAATCAGTGTACACTCAGCACAAGGATTTTCAAAACTAATGTTAATTTAGTGCCCCTGTACTGTTTAAAAACTTGTTAGATGCATCAGTAAATGCATTTTCAAAAGACTGCTGCAGAATTCCATCACTAGATGCCTCCACTTGATACTGAATATCAGATGTCCTACCAGAAAACATAATGTACAAGGAAATCTGTCAACAAATCAACCGGGAACCTACCGTCTAACAAAATTTCAAATAAGATTTGAGGTAGACTTGAAAAACGCAGATGAGACAGGCAAGTGATACCTCATGTAAGGCCTTTGAGTAGAAGCCAGTTGGGAAGCAAGAGACCAAACATTTAAGGGTGATACGGAGGAGATTATGTGAATAGAAAATAAGAACTTGTAGGCGGTTGTGAAGTCAGATGAAAGTTTTCAGAAAACTGAGTGGAATAGAGATGCACTGCTGAAACCCGAAACCCTGAGTCCCATTCCTAATACTAGGAATCAATAATAACAGTTGTACTTCGCTTGACCACCACTGTTTTATTCTTGTTTAGGTTGTTAACTTCTGTAATTTTTTAGAAATGTTTTGAAACTGAACACAGGTAATGCATCTTGTAATGATTTTTCTTATTCATTATTATCACTGAACTTGTATGTGTCATTTTCGATAGATAGATTGAAGACAGTTATTGACTTTCATATCTTCTCGAATATAATACATGTCATTTTTTCATCCGAATATATAGGAGTTCATAGTTTTATTTAGAATATTATATTCTGTGATTTTGCAGTTTTATAATTCTTAATCTTTATATATATATATATATATATATATATATATGTCTGAAAAATAATATCTTTTAAATGGTCACACTTGAATGCTATCGATTGGCAGCCATATTAGTTGAACCCTCTTTTATGTATTTGTGTTTGTTTATTTCAAAATCAAGAGCATGGCCATAATGCTATCCACTCACTTCCATCTAAACAACTGATACATTTTTATTTTAGCGTTATGAAGCACTAAAACCTGATAATGTTTGAATGGATGAGTTTTTCACTATGTTAAAAAAAACCTTAGGTGACAGTTCTATCTTTTTAAATAATTTCACATAATTGCGTTTTAATAAAACTTGGTGATAACCAGGTAAAATACTGAAACTTGCAGTTCATCCTGTGGAAAGAACATGAACCAGCAAAAATAGACTTATTGAACTATTAATACAGCTTGACAGCAAGTTCATAACTTGTTGTTTAGTGTATTGTACTATGAAGTTACGAACATTCCAGTATATTCAGTGTACATTAATGTTGTACAGTTTGATTCTACTGAAATTGATCGTTGTATGCTGAGCCGCATAGTATCTGAGATAGTTTACACTCCGCAAAATCATGAAATGATCAAATATAGACATACTAGGCAGAATCTAGGCCTTAGAAGTTAATTGGTGGATGGTGACTAGCAGTGGAATCCAGGATTTTCAACCTGAGACCGAGCATTTCAGTCCAATCAATCGACGGAAAAATCTAAAATTGAATTATAGAATCTAGACCTGTTGTAGTGCCCATATATTAACTCTAAATGTATGCTTAAGAAATTAATTCATGTACGCATATTACAAGTTTACAGAAACTAATTTTACATATGCTTGTGAAATATATTTGCCATTGCATTATCGAACATTTTTCTTCGTTTGTTACATATATATTTTGAGCGGCTACACATTTTAACGTTCGCGTGGCGCTCTTTGCAGTTCGATTTCGTTGGCAATACATATTTTCACTAGTACTTTTCAATACAATGCCGTTCGTATTTGGTCGTGTGCAGTGTTAGCATATCGTAAAATGTGAACACGTATGATAGTATTATATAATCGGAATCATGTTTAGTACCCAATACAGTATTTCGTTTAACTGGTAAAACTTCTGTTATTCTTTTTGTCCACAAACTCAAATCTACTAAAAAGTCGTTGATAAAGTCCAGGAATGTTAATTTAAAATCCGTATACCACTGAATTCCCGAAACATTTTGGAATAGTGTTTACCTGTAAATATGGCATCTTTTCAATACATTTTACTCTTAAGCACTCTGTGTAAAATGATGGTTATTATTATTCCCTTGAGTGAAATATAGGGTTTCAATAACACAACTTAACTTTGGTCTGTTTTCTGCTGTCCTCTTCAACTGAGTCCACAGTTTCCTATAATCTCTCAATCTCCTCCCACCACGATATCCTCCTCCTCTAACGAGCTCAATAACAGAACAAGTATGTGAATACAAATCCAAGTTAGTGAGATGATAGCGTAACAGTATATTATAAAAAATACAGTAATGAATTGTATTAAGTAAACGGTTACTTGGATATACAGTTTTTCACTGAGAGCACACCGTTTAAGGAGATTCGGAACTGAATGACCAGTTAACGTCAGTCTCAAAATAAAACTATCATTTAACAATATACACATGATGGGAATAGTAGTCATAGTATTATACATAACATACATGTACACATCCATTCACCTAAGTTAACCTATTATCAATGGAATCCCCTCATTGAATTCTCAAAAGTACAGTCTAATTATCTTTGTTCATTAATCCTGTCTTGTTTAAACTCAACTCTAAAAGATTGTACAAGTGTCAACGAAAACAGAGATGTTTCTAACTAAGTGCATTTCAATGATACTAGGAGCAAAAAATGTTATGCACGACTTCATGTCATGTTTAGACTAGACGGTCATCCTTAATTTGCATAAATTTTATATTTCCTCTTCATTTTAATAAAAGGTAAACAAGGCGTTCCAAAAGGTAACACTTTTTGTATGACGAGGGAGGATTTAGGCATTAAAATTTTCACTCACTTTTTTCCGAAATGAAAAAATATATTTTTGTATTTGATTGTAAGGAAGTCCGTTTTCATTCCTGTGTGACAGATGCGAAATTTTTGAATAGTCACACTTTATACTGATTTTGATCAGTACGGCTACTTCCATTTTCTGCTTAGTTATTTCGTTTCACAGTTTTTTTTTTTCGCCTAATCTACAAGCATAACAACCAGTTTGCGTGCAAATCTGTCCGGCAGCATCATTCAAATATGTCTTCTTTCGTAAACAACTTTGACAGGTAACAAAATGCTTACATACGAATATTTGATTGAAGCATATGCTGCTATTCGTTAACAGAATCCTTGTCAATTTACCTGTGTTTTTATGACAACTTATAGGAGTCGCTCCTTCTTCACGTCGTTCATCACTTACGACGAAACCTAAACGGAAATGAAACCAAAATATTCATTATGCTAGCATATTCTGTGAAGTTTGTTTTCCTACTCTTGACTGATTACTTGATATTATTACGATTTGTCCATCTAATTTATAAGCAAAGAAATTTCTCAATGCAAATTACTGCATCTTACCTATCTACAAACTTCTTATTTTAAGTATATATATATATGAATTATAATTCACCCAGACAAGATGAAGCAGTTAGAGTAGGTTGTTGGAAACTCAGGTGGAAATACAGCAAATCTAGTGTTTATTCTTCCATTGTTCACCTTAAAAACTAGGCAATCAAAGATTTCTGAGTTCCAAGATCGTGTGATAACCTTGTGGAAGCCGAAAAATATCACATTATACGTTTATTGTAAAAACAGTAAAAATAATGAATCCATTTCCCATCACGGTTGATAATTGAAACTGAATAGGAACACGGTCTGGTTCACCACGCATTACGGACGACACAACTTTTCTCTCCAGCTTCTTGATTTCCACTATTGCCAATCATTTCCGGATCGTACCTGATCTGTACATTCCCATTCAAATTCTTTGCTTCAGTCCCTTTTTCTTTGCAAGTACACTTGGGCTGTCGGTATACTCTTAAGTGGTGTAAGCAACTGCATACCCAAAAATACGGACTACTTCATCACTACAATTCTGTACTTTTTACTTGTGTATTTTGGAACACTTATAACTTACCAACCAGCTGTATTATATGTATATTAATTTGTGTGGATTGAATTCCTCGCTACATACATAAATGTTTCTATTTCCTTTGTCCTTTTTACTCGCGTATGTATAAGCTTACCCGTTTAGTCCACAACAACCCTACTCAACAAGAGATTATCACTTTAAAAGAAATTATGGTGTGTGATACAGACACGGTTTATCAGTAGTATGCATAAAAAAACGTAATCGGCAAAATTTAAATAAACAGCAGGGCGATAGATGGGGCATGCCTTATCCCCTCCAACAAGAAAATAGCTACTTTATTATCAATCCGCCTGGGAAACCTGATCGTCCTAGCCGGTGAATTGAATTCAGCCGTTACTTACAAATTAAATCTCTGTGATGAACCCACCTGTATCCAACTACTGCCAAAGCTTCAGCTGCTACCTCTGTAGCAGCATCCAATATTGATTTTACTAGCTAGTATAACACAATATGATTTCTTTGTGCTTCCTTCGTGATTCTGAGGTGAAAGTTCCCGATATCCAGTAAACTTCTGCCTACTTCGTCCCACCACTCGACTGTCGGAACCTTGGTTCACTCCGAAACGCGTAGTGTTGGGAATCATTGAATGCTGCTCGTAGTAGGCGGTGTTTAAAACTGTTACTCCTGTGAATGGAGTTGATTATTCCACCAGTTAGTCCTCCGGTATCGTCGTCAAAAGAAAAGAGGTAATAATTATAATAGATATAATTAAGTGTAGGTTATACAGACTAAATGACAGAAAAAGAAATGAAGAAAACTTAAAAACAGACAGCTAATTGAATTATATATGTATATATATGGAATGATATTATGCACTTCAAGGCGTGGTCTGACGTATGCTTTGTACAACCTTAGAAAGAGCTCAGGACTTAGTGCACCCAACTGTCTATGTGTAAAGTGTATAACTGCATATGCTCCCGCAAAGTCCCCCGTGTGATATACGCTTGTGTTCGTTTTTTCCGTTAGAACTAGTCCTAAGTCACCCTCCGACGTTGTGCAGGACAAGCTTTCATTGCACAGGGTGTAACTTGCATTCTGAAATCTACAGGAGCGTAATTTCACTACTTTGCACTTTTTCAGGTTGAAAGTCATGCCACTGGCCACCACCCAGTCTTCCAGAAGGGTTAGATCTGCCTGCAGCCTGCCTGAGTCTTCCGAACACTTTATCGCCCTCCATATCTTTACGTCGTCAGCGTATAGAAGAGTCGGGCAGCTAAGATGACATGGTAGGTCATTGATGAAAATCAAAAATATCAGTGGTCCTAGGATAGAACCCTGCGACACTCCTGATGACGAGCTGTGCCAAGATGATCGGACTCGATTGACCTTAGCGCAAAATTTTCTTTCAGCTATGTAGTCCTTCAACCATGACAGCAGCGGCTTACCTATACCTGCCTGACTCATTTTGTGTACGAGAAGGTTATGGGTGAAGGGTGTCAAATCCCTTCTTACAGTCTAGGAAGACCACATGGACTAGAACATTCATATCCCAGCATGATATCCAATCGTCCTAAGCTGATAGTAAGTTTGTTCCCGAAACCGTGTTGGGCTTCATGGAGTCTCTTAGTCCTATCGAAGTGCTCCCTGATGTGATAGTCAGTAGTACTTTCCAGTACTTTTGATACCACTGGGAGTAGGACTACTGGTCTATAACTAGTGGCATTTTGCTTATCACCACCCTTAAAGACCGGAGAAAGGATGGATCTTTTCCACTCCCTTGGCAGTTTCCCCGAATCCATAGAGTGTTGGAACAATTCGCTTAAGGGCCCACGGAGAGCTTCGGCGCACTGTTTCAGAACAGATAGCCTGATGTCGTCACAACCTTGGGGATTTCCAGATGTGAGTCTCTGTGGCTTCCCTAGTACTAATGCCGGGTTTACTTGAGGAGTAGCCACTAGGTCTTCCCCCTGTGAAACAGTAGTGCCACCAGTTTGGTGCGTACCGGTAATACCCACATTGTTGTTTAACTGTTTGGCGAATGTCTCAATCATCTCCAGACTAGCGAGGTATTGACCGTTTGGATCTATTAAGACGCATGCCTCCTGGTTGTTTGGTTTTCTTTCCGACATAAATTGATACAACCTTTTGGGTTTCGCCAGGAGTTTTTTGGCAAGGTTAGCCTGAAATGACCTCCTGTCACTCCTGACTCTCACGTTGCACCGGTTTCTGAGTTCTAGCTATGCGTTGTGGTCGATCTGACTGTTGGATACTCGCCACGCAAACCAAACCTTTCGCTTTCCTTGCAGAATACGTTGCGTACCTCTTCTCAGCCATGATGACCTTTTTAGGCTGTGTTGTGACTAAAGGGACGGTATCCGATGGTGGTATGAAAAATTACTGTCTATCTTATTGGTTCATGCTTATTAGTCATTTTCATACATACCCTCTGCATTGTACACTTTTATACACACTTGTTCACACCTTTCGTACACTACGTACCCTTTCACTCACACACTTGGGTGACAGTCAATTTCCCTTGTTGGGAAATACACGTATCATCCATCGTGAGCGTGGTGGCCTTCTGATTTTCCCCTTTTCGCGTCAGAACAATTAACTACTCGGCAGTACATAACATTTTATCGGCGACGGAAACATAACATTAATTGGCGATGGGGATGGGATGCCGAGCACTACATGAGAGCCAGCGCATTACAAACACGATTAGATTGATGTGCGCTCAAGTTTGGGGGATTTATGTAAGGATATGTCGGACGGAGATATGTTCGATATATCTTTACATAAATCCCCCAAACTTGAGCGCACATCAATCTAATCGTGTTTGTAATGCGCTGGCTCTCATGTAGTGCTCGGCATCCCATCCCCATCGCCAATTAATGTTATGTTTCCGTCGCCGATAAAATGTTATGTACTGCCGAGTAGTTAATTGTTCTGACGCGAAAAGGGGAAAATCAGAAGGCCACCACGCTCACGATGGATGATACGTGTATTTCCCAACAAGGGAAATTGACTGTCACCCAAGTGTGTGAGTGAAAGGGTACGTAGTGTACGAAAGGTGTGAACAAGTGTGTATAAAAGTGTACAATGCAGAGGGTATGTATGAAAATGACTAATAAGCATGAACCAATAAGATAGACAGTAATTTTTCATACCACCATCGGATACCGTCCCTTTAGTCACAACACAGCCTAAAAAGGTCATCATGGCTGAGAAGAGGTACGCAACGTATTCTGCAAGGAAAGCGAAAGGTTTGGTTTGCGTGGCGAGTATCCAACAGTCAGATCGACCACAACGCATAGCTAGAACTCAGAAACCGGTGCAACGTGAGAGTCAGGAGTGACAGGAGGTCATTTCAGGCTAACCTTGCCAAAAAACTCCTGGCGAAACCCAAAAGGTTGTATCAATTTATGTCGGAAAGAAAACCAAACAACCAGGAGGCATGCGTCTTAATAGATCCAAACGGTCAATACCTCGCTAGTCTGGAGATGATTGAGACATTCGCCAAACAGTTAAACAACAATGTGGGTATTACCGGTACGCACCAAACTGGTGGCACTACTGTTTCACAGGGGGAAGACCTAGTGGCTACTCCTCAAGTAAACCCGGCATTAGTACTAGGGAAGCCACAGAGACTCACATCTGGAAATCCCCAAGGTTGTGACGACATCAGGCTATCTGTTCTGAAACAGTGCGCCGAAGCTCTCCGTGGGCCCTTAAGCGAATTGTTCCAACACTCTATGGATTCGGGGAAACTGCCAAGGGAGTGGAAAAGATCCATCCTTTCTCCGGTCTTTAAGGGTGGTGATAAGCAAAATGCCACTAGTTATAGACCAGTAGTCCTACTCCCAGTGGTATCAAAAGTACTGGAAAGTACTACTGACTATCACATCAGGGAGCACTTCGATAGGACTAAGAGACTCCATGAAGCCCAACACGGTTTCGGGAACAAACTTACTATCAGCTTAGGACGATTGGATATCATGCTGGGATATGAATGTTCTAGTCCATGTGGTCTTCCTAGACTGTAAGAAGGGATTTGACACCCTTCACCCATAACCTTCTCGTACACAAAATGAGTCAGGCAGGTATAGGTAAGCCGCTGCTGTCATGGTTGAAGGACTACATAGCTGAAAGAAAATTTTGCGCTAAGGTCAATCGAGTCCGATCATCTTGGCACAGCTCGTCATCAGGAGTGTCGCAGGGTTCTATCCTAGGACCACTGATATTTTTGATTTTCATCAATGACCTACCATGTCATCTTAGCTGCCCGACTCTTCTATACGCTGACGACGTAAAGATATGGAGGGCGATAAAGTGTTCGGAAGACTCAGGCAGGCTGCAGGCAGATCTAACCCTTCTGGAAGACTGGGTGGTGGCCAGTGGCATGACTTTCAACCTGAAAAAGTGCAAAGTAGTGAAATTACGCTCCTGTAGATTTCAGAATGCAAGTTACACCCTGTGCAATGAAAGCTTGTCCTGCACAACGTCGGAGGGTGACTTAGGACTAGTTCTAACGGAAAAAACGAACACAAGCGTATATCACACGGGGGACTTTGCGGGAGCATATGCAGTTATACACTTTACACATAGACAGTTGGGTGCACTAAGTCCTGAGCTCTTTCTAAGGTTGTACAAAGCATACGTCAGACCACGCCTTGAAGTGCATAATATCATTCCATATATATACATATATAATTCAATTAGCTGTCTGTTTTTAAGTTTTCTTCATTTCTTTTTCTGTCATTTAGTCTGTATAACCTACACTTAATTATATCTATTATAATTATTACCTCTTTTCTTTTGACGACGATACCGGAGGACTAACTGGTGGAATAATCAACTCCATTCACAGGAGTAACAGTTTTAAACACCGCCTACTACGAGCAGCATTCAATGATTCCCAACACTACGCGTTTCGGAGTGAACCAAGGTTCCGACAGTCGAGTGGTGGGACGAAGTAGGCAGAAGTTTACTGGATATCGGGAACTTTCACCTCAGAATCACGAAGGAAGCACAAAGAAATCATATTGTGTTATACTAGCTAGTAAAATCAATATTGGATGCTGCTACAGAGGTAGCAGCTGAAGCTTTGGCAGTAGTTGGATACAGGTGGGTTCATCACAGAGATTTAATTTGTAAGTAACGGCTGAATTCAATTCACCGGCTAGGACGATCAGGTTTCCCAGGCGGATTGATAATAAAGTAGCTATTTTCTTGTTGGAGGGGATAAGGCATGCCCCATCTATCGCCCTGCTGTTTATTTAAATTTTGCCGATTACGTTTTTTTATGCATACTACTGATAAACCGTGTCTGTATCACACACCATAATTTCTTTTAAAGTGATAATCTCTTGTTGAGTAGGGTTGTTGTGGACTAAACGGGTAAGCTTATACATACGCGAGTAAAAAGGACAAAGGAAATAGAAACATTTATGTATGTAGCGAGGAATTCAATCCACACAAATTAATATACATATAATACAGCTGGTTGGTAAGTTATAAGTGTTCCAAAATACACAAGTAAAAAGTACAGAATTGTAGTGATGAAGTAGTCCGTATTTTTGGGTATGCAGTTGCTTACACCACTTAAGAGTATACCGACAGCCCAAGTGTACTTGCAAAGAAAAAGGGACTGAAGCAAAGAATTTGAATGGGAATGTACAGATCAGGTACGATCCGGAAATGATTGGCAATAGTGGAAATCAAGAAGCTGGAGAGAAAAGTTGTGTCGTCCGTAATGCGTGGTGAACCAGACCGTGTTCCTATTCAGTTTCAATTATCAACCGTGATGGGAAATGGATTCATTATTTTTACTGTTTTTACAATAAACGTATAATGTGATATTTTTCGGCTTCCACAAGGTTATCACACGATCTTGGAACTCAGAAATCTTTGATTGCCTAGTTTTTAAGGTGAACAATGGAAGAATAAACACTAGATTTGCTGTATTTCCACCTGAGTTTCCAACAACCTACTCTAACTGCTTCATCTTGTCTGGGTGAATTATAATTCATATATATATATACTTAAAATAAGAAGTTTGTAGATAGGTAAGATGCAGTAATTTGCATTGAGAAATTTCTTTGCTTATAAATTAGATGGACAAATCGTAATAATATCAAGTAATCAGTCAAGAGTAGGAAAACAAACTTCACAGAATATGCTAGCATAATGAATATTTTGGTTTCATTTCCGTTTAGGTTTCGTCGTAAGTGATGAACGACGTGAAGAAGGAGCGACTCCTATAAGTTGTCATAAAAACACAGGTAAATTGACAAGGATTCTGTTAACGAATAGCAGCATATGCTTCAATCAAATATTCGTATGTAAGCATTTTGTTACCTGTCAAAGTTGTTTACGAAAGAAGACATATTTGAATGATGCTGCCGGACAGATTTGCACGCAAACTGGTTGTTATGCTTGTAGATTAGGCGAAAAAAAAAAACTGTGAAACGAAATAACTAAGCAGAAAATGGAAGTAGCCGTACTGATCAAAATCAGTATAAAGTGTGACTATTCAAAAATTTCGCATCTGTCACACAGGAATGAAAACGGACTTCCTTACAATCAAATACAAAAATATATTTTTTCATTTCGGAAAAAAGTGAGTGAAAATTTTAATGCCTAAATCCTCCCTCGTCATACAAAAAGTGTTACCTTTTGGAACGCCTTGTTTACCTTTTATTAAAATGGAGAGGAAATATAAAATTTATGCAAATTAAGGATGACCGTCTAGTCTAAACATGACATGAAGTCGTGCATAACATTTTTTGCTCCTAGTATCATTGAAATGCACTTAGTTAGAAACATCTCTGTTTTCGTTGACACTTGTACAATCTTTTAGAGTTGAGTTTAAACAAGACAGGATTAATGAACAAAGATAATTAGACTGTACTTTTGAGAATTCAATGAGGGGATTCCATTGATAATAGGTTAACTTAGGTGAATGGATGTGTACATGTATGTTATGTATAATACTATGACTACTATTCCCATCATGTGTATATTGTTAAATGATAGTTTTATTTTGAGACTGACGTTAACTGGTCATTCAGTTCCGAATCTCCTTAAACGGTGTGCTCTCAGTGAAAAACTGTATATCCAAGTAACCGTTTACTTAATACAATTCATTACTGTATTTTTTATAATATACTGTTACGCTATCATCTCACTAACTTGGATTTGTATTCACATACTTGTTCTGTTATTGAGCTCGTTAGAGGAGGAGGATATCGTGGTGGGAGGAGATTGAGAGATTATAGGAAACTGTGGACTCAGTTGAAGAGGACAGCAGAAAACAGACCAAAGTTAAGTTGTGTTATTGAAACCCTATATTTCACTCAAGGGAATAATAATAACCATCATTTTACACAGAGTGCTTAAGAGTAAAATGTATTGAAAAGATGCCATATTTACAGGTAAACACTATTCCAAAATGTTTCGGGAATTCAGTGGTATACGGATTTTAAATTAACATTCCTGGACTTTATCAACGACTTTTTAGTAGATTTGAGTTTGTGGACAAAAAGAATAACAGAAGTTTTACCAGTTAAACGAAATACTGTATTGGGTACTAAACATGATTCCGATTATATAATACTATCATACGTGTTCACATTTTACGATATGCTAACACTGCACACGACCAAATACGAACGGCATTGTATTGAAAAGTACTAGTGAAAATATGTATTGCCAACGAAATCGAACTGCAAAGAGCGCCACGCGAACGTTAAAATGTGTAGCCGCTCAAAATATATATGTAACAAACGAAGAAAAATGTTCGATAATGCAATGGCAAATATATTTCACAAGCATATGTAAAATTAGTTTCTGTAAACTTGTAATATGCGTACATGAATTAATTTCTTAAGCATACATTTAGAGTTAATATATGGGCACTACAACAGGTCTAGATTCTATAATTCAATTTTAGATTTTTCCGTCGATTGATTGGACTGAAATGCTCGGTCTCAGGTTGAAAATCCTGGATTCCACTGCTAGTCACCATCCACCAATTAACTTCTAAGGCCTAGATTCTGCCTAGTATGTCTATATTTGATCATTTCATGATTTTGCGGAGTGTAAACTATCTCAGATACTATGCGGCTCAGCATACAACGATCAATTTCAGTAGAATCAAACTGTACAACATTAATGTACACTGAATATACTGGAATGTTCGTAACTTCATAGTACAATACACTAAACAACAAGTTATGAACTTGCTGTCAAGCTGTATTAATAGTTCAATAAGTCTATTTTTGCTGGTTCATGTTCTTTCCACAGGATGAACTGCAAGTTTCAGTATTTTACCTGGTTATCACCAAGTTTTATTAAAACGCAATTATGTGAAATTATTTAAAAAGATAGAACTGTCACCTAAGGTTTTTTTTAACATAGTGAAAAACTCATCCATTCAAACATTATCAGGTTTTAGTGCTTCATAACGCTAAAATAAAAATGTATCAGTTGTTTAGATGGAAGTGAGTGGATAGCATTATGGCCATGCTCTTGATTTTGAAATAAACAAACACAAATACATAAAAGAGGGTTCAACTAATATGGCTGCCAATCGATAGCATTCAAGTGTGACCATTTAAAAGATATTATTTTTCAGACATATATATATATATATATATATATATATATAAAGATTAAGAATTATAAAACTGCAAAATCACAGAATATAATATTCTAAATAAAACTATGAACTCCTATATATTCGGATGAAAAAATGACATGTATTATATTCGAGAAGATATGAAAGTCAATAACTGTCTTCAATCTATCTATCGAAAATGACACATACAAGTTCAGTGATAATAATGAATAAGAAAAATCATTACAAGATGCATTACCTGTGTTCAGTTTCAAAACATTTCTAAAAAATTACAGAAGTTAACAACCTAAACAAGAATAAAACAGTGGTGGTCAAGCGAAGTACAACTGTTATTATTGATTCCTAGTATTAGGAATGGGACTCAGGGTTTCGGGTTTCAGCAGTGCATCTCTATTCCACTCAGTTTTCTGAAAACTTTCAGCTGACTTCACAACCGCCTACAAGTTCTTATTTTCTATTCACATAATCTCCTCCGTATCACCCTTAAATGTTTGGTCTCTTGCTTCCCAACTGGCTTCTACTCAAAGGCCTTACATGAGATATCACTTGCCTGTCTCATCTGCGTTTTTCAAGTCTACCTCAAATCTTATTTGAAATTTTGTTAGACGGTAGGTTCCCGGTTGATTTGTTGACAGATTTCCTTGTACATTATGTTTTCTGGTAGGACATCTGATATTCAGTATCAAGTGGAGGCATCTAGTGATGGAATTCTGCAGCAGTCTTTTGAAAATGCGTTTACTGATGCATCTAACAAGTTTTTAAACAGTACAGGGGCACTAAATTAACATTAGTTTTGAAAATCCTTGTGCTGAGTGTACACTGATTTTTGAGAAATAATATTCTGTATTTCTTCTGTGTCCATGTCTGACTTTGACGTCCTCAGCCGCACCTCCTGTAGTTGAGGCGATACAGCCCATGTAAATGGAACTGATATGTAGTCACACGACGTCTGTTTTGTTTCTGACAGTCTGACATATTTTGCTATGTGTATATTGATCGATATTCCACTATAACTGACAATATGCTTTGTCTGTTCATTAACTAAATAAACAATGTATAACCTTTTTGTCACATGACATTATACAGCCAATCAGAATCCAATGGTGGTATGAGAAATTACTGTCTATCTTATTGGTTCATGCTTATTAGTCATTTTCATACATACCCTCTGCATTGTACACTTTTATACACACTTGTTCACACCTTTCGTACACTACGTACCCTTTCACTCACACACTTGGGTGACAGTCAATTTCCCTTGTTGGGAAATACACGTATCATCCATCGTGAGCGTGGTGGCCTTCTGATTTTCCCCTTTTCGCGTCAGAACAATTAACTACTCGGCAGTACATAACATTTTATCGGCGACGGAAACATAACATTAATTGGCGACGGGGATGGGATGCCGAGCACTGCATGAGAGCCAGCGCATTACAAACACGATTAGATTGATGTGCGCTCAAGTTTGGGGGATTTATGTAAAGATATATCGAACATATCTCCGTCCGACATATCCTTACATAAATCCCCCAAACTTGAGCGCACATCAATCTAATCGTGTTTGTAATGCGCTGGCTCTCATGCAGTGCTCGGCATCCCATCCCCGTCGCCAATTAATGTTATGTTTCCGTCGCCGATAAAATGTTATGTATTGCCGAGTAGTTAATTGTTCTGACGCGAAAAGGGGAAAATCAGAAGGCCACCACGCTCACGATGGATGATACGTGTATTTCCCAACAAGGGAAATTGACTGTCACCCAAGTGTGTGAGTGAAAGGGTACGTAGTGTACGAAAGGTGTGAACAAGTGTGTATAAAAGTGTACAATGCAGAGGGTATGTATGAAAATGACTAATAAGCATGAACCAATAAGATAGACAGTAATTTCTCATACCACCATTGGATTCTGATTGGCTGTATAATGTCATGTGACAAAAAGGTTATACATTGTTTATTTAGTTAATGAACAGACAAAGCATATTGTCAGTTATAGTGGAATATCGATCAATATACACATAGCAAAATATGTCAGACTGTCAAAAACAAAACAGACATCATGGAACTACATATCTGGAACAGACCACTTCCTTGAAATTTCGTTCAGTGACTGTGATTGATGTTTATTATTATTGGTCTGGTGTTTTCATCATATTTATCTTCTCTATGTTCACCCAAAGTTTGTCTACACTGCCTCTTCTGCCTGCTTGTTTGTTTTCGCTTGTACAACTTCAAGTTTGTGAGATGTGAGATCAATCATTGACGTAGTCCAGTTGTTATTGGCATCGTTTTGTCTATCCACGGTATGTTCGTCTTCTTGATTTTCATTGTCTGTTGGATGATCCGGTTCACCACAATCAGGAGGATCTTCGTTGATATAAGACAAGCTTGTTTTACCATAGTTTTATTAACTTTTAGTTACCATAACGACATACAGTGTAGTTTATTATAAATATATTTGTAATGATTGCTAGTAAACGATAAACTTTTAACTGTGATAGTATTCAAAGCCGAATTCCATCTCAGCATCATATAAGTTGTAAAACTTTTCATATCCACAAATCTATAAATAGTAACCATATGTCTACCAATTTATATTGTATAAAAAGTTATAGTTTTGTATCCATAACTATATTCCATGATATTGACAACTGTATTGGTTCACCTATATTACAGGTGTTAAAGGGTGACAATATGAATACAGATTATTATTTTATATGTCTAAACCAAGTTCACTTTTAACAGTTTGAAAAAATTTGGGCATTAGGTATATGATATTCATTATAATTAAGGTTTTTGTATTTCCCAATAAATGAAAAACAAAATGTTATTGTTTTGATTTTCTATCTAATTGTGTCGATAAAATAAAATGCTTGGAATGTGATACAATCTACATCGCACAAACATCTCGAGAAATCAAAATCAGAAGAAATGAAGATCGTAGAGAGCATCACCACCGAGAAGTCCGGTTGAACTAGAAAAACTTGAAAAGTCATCAGCCATAGGTCTACACGCTATAGAATCAGGCCACAAAATTGATTTCGACAACATTGAAATAATCCAGAAAACTTCAGAAATCACAAAGATCGTCTAATATCAGAAGCACTTCATATCAAGTGGGATCCAAATTGTCTGAATAGGAATGATGGACTAAAAAAGAATCTGACCTGGTTACTACACCTCCCTCCCCCATGAAGTGAATAAATTAACACAAATGTGATTAGCAAGCTCACTATGTAAACACAGACTGCTTTTATACTTTTACACACTGATCAAATTCAACAATCTACACTTGATATTGTTGTCTTTACCAATTGACCAACTTGACAACGAGAAACCACTCCAGATAGACGAACGATGATTAGGTTAGTAAACTTTATTTTGATATCATAATAGACGTACTATTACCTCTTCATTGTTATTTTGACTTTCAATATATCCTTTTAACTTGACCTAAGTCTATTTTCTCACCTCTTAACTCTTTGTTATATATATGCTGATATTTTGTAAGTGCCGTTTTAATAATACTTTGATAAAGCTATTAACATTGAATAGCGAAACGTCAATAAAAACAATATCGTTTTGTTTTTCGTTCATTGGGAAATACAAAAACCTTTATTATAATGAACAGATTATTATTATTACAAATAAATACTATTCATAAACCAATCACGATGGTCTGTCAGTAAGTATTGTGTTATCTCTGTAAATAAGAATATTTCAAAAGTGGATATGATTATAGGCAGTAATTTCACGCAAAATATTGCTAAAAATAAAAGAGTACCATCGTGTACAACTAGCCAATCCACAAAGATACATTTTTTCAGGTGTAATCAAATAGTGTATTCATTCTCTCCTTTGTGTAGTCTCTAGTAAATACATTTTAATAAATAATGAGAATGAATTCGTAATCGTTAGCTGTCAATTAACTGTTTGTTACAAGACTTATAAAGCATAATCTAAAGATTAAATATTATTGAAAATATTTTCCAGTAACTATTACAATAGAAAGTGTAATAGATTTCCCAATGGTCGTATTTAGTGTATTTAAAGTATAAAATAGTAGAAATTTAAAATTTCCTGAGCAACAGTACTGCGTAACACAATTTTTACTGTAATTCTATGCAAGTAATCTGCAAATAAATATTCTAAAACTGTCTAGTTATATGATTGACTTATGAAATGAAGCGTTTCATCTGTGTTTGTAAAAGATGAGAACAACGTAGTAAAATTCAAGTATTAAATCTTATTTAATTTCCAATAAGTCGGTTGGTTTATAGTTGCAATTGTACATAGAAATAAGCAACCGCACTAATCATTAGTCTGTGTGAATTCACCTTCTTGAATAGTTTAGTCTACATTCTGTTGAACTATGTGAATACTGTGTATTTATAAGTTAGTTGCGTGGATTATTATCATACTTCAGTTAAGTTGTGTTTCCTCTATTTTTAACCTTATTACTGATTGTGTGTTTTAAGAAAATTTCACCATCAAGAATAACTCAACACCATAACTGTTGTCATTTTTGTTACCGTCAATTCTCTAGTTCGCTGAATATTTATACCCCAAACTTTAACAGTAGTTTACTGTCAAAAACAAATTACATCAACTACAAAAAATAGGGGTTTCCAGCCATAGAATTATAAGACTGTTTTCAGTAACAGAGCAGAGCAGCAGCTGTTTCAATCTGTTTTTTAAGTTCATTTGAGTTCCTTGTCGATTATCCATTCCCGTAGGTCATTTGATCTTCAGTATCGAGGCAGCAAAAGCGTCTGTCGATGAAAGCCTCCAGAACCCTTTTGTAAAGGCTTTTGGTATCTGATCTATATAGAAACGCTGATTTGACAAAATGTTGAAAATTAGGATCTTGTTTCAGACTGATGATAATTGATCACTTTTAGTCAATAGTGAATAGCAGTGGAATCTAGTATGCGTATCAGTCCCTAGAATGAGTGATGATTTCCCCACTGCTACTTTTCCGTATTTTCTTATTGTTTCATCACCACGTTTATCTGTTCATGGTTGTCTTCATACTCCTGACTGTTTTGTGTACTAGTCTTTAGGACCTATGTGATTAATTTGCTGGGTTTTGGAGTGAGCTGACATTTTTAACTCTAAACTTTTTCAGATCTTAGAATATCTGATAGAATCCGTACACCAAGCTACACCACAAACAAACTTCAAAGTCGTCTACAGAGTAAGATGTAGTTTTCCTAAAGGTGTACGAATCAGACTTCTTCAAAGTGCAGAAGCAATGGCGATTCACTGGCTAAGTCCTGAACTCTGCATACAGAAGAAGTTCGTTCAACTACTACACTTGCAATGGACATAATTTATCTTATTACCCGAAAGTAAATTCTACCTAATCTTTTTTTCTGTCTCTTCATTAGTATTATTTCGTCTTCTCAATTGTGATAATTTGCATTTTCAACTCTCTTGTTCTCTACCCCCAACCGGTGTAATTTCTACACCTCACCACCACTGTTACTGACATGACCAACGCACAATTTCTATTCATTTATATTACGTCATCCAACTTATCTGCTCAATTTCAGTTCTAATTTAGATGGCATTATTCTCTACCCCACTTCTACTTAGTCTCTACCCGTAATTACCTCTGTTGCTAGCCCGACCTAAGTTGAAACATTTTAGTCAATTATATTACGTCATCTAACTTACTAACTTAATCTTACTTTAGCTGTTGTCTGATTAACTTTGTTCCGATATTAGATCATTCTTGTATTACCTGATCAATCATCTAAACTTGACAAACCTCATGTACACACACACACACACACACACACACACAAATAATTATATATAAATGCGATTGTATAGCTACGTGAATGAATTCGCCGAAAAGAGTATCTTCGCTGAACGTCTTCTCTTTTTAAGATTTTATTGTAATTTATGTTTTTCCTTATATTTGAGAACGTGGTTTTCCCTACCGGAATTGTAGCAGTCGAAGACTGATTTGAATAAAGAATTAATAAAACGAATTCGGTTTTTGATTCTCTTTTGGGTTCGGAGTTTCCGACTACGTCACCTAGCATGATGTGATTATCATATTTTGTATTTAACAATTATTGTATTATATAAAGTCTTAGTATATCTGGTTACTTCATACTACGTAAGGAATTATAAAAGATATGTTGCCCCTAACACTACACTCTGATAAAACTTTCTTCATTCTTAAAGCATCCAAATATATGTTAAGTAACTTACTATGAACATTAGAATTCTGTCCTAATAGCCCCACACCTTTTCTCAATCTGCCGTGGTGCATCTTGTGTTACACACCTGCCGGTTAGGTTTTCTGTGGCATTCGAACTGGGATGATATAATACTGTCTGGTTGAAGATTAAGTTTATGAAGTATGGTGATAACATGATCAATCTACAGAAAGCCCACTTAGACAGGATAGTACCTTAATTTTCACAGTTTCTGTCCATTACAGTATAAGAGAGGCTTGGTGAAGTGTCTATTTAAGGGATTCAACGTATTTGTACGGCTGATGTTATAGACAAAGAAAACGAAATATTAATGGATACTCTTGTTGAAAACGGATATCCTTTAAAATTTTTAAACAGCTATGGAAGTCAACTACTCTCTAAACCTACAATCCATACTGCCCCTAGGAAAAAGGTTTTCATCAAATTACCTTATAACGAAGAAATAAACAGTAGGATTTCGAGACAAAGGTTAAATTCGGCCATCCGTAGAACCTATTATGCAGCCCAGCTTGTAATTGTCGAAAAAGCTAAAAATATGCTTCACTGTAAACCTCAAGAGTGCACAAGTGATTATATCACATCCCACACAATTTACCGATTTTCGTGTGTGTGGACACACATACATAGGGAGGAGTAATCGCGCTTTGCATGTGAGGGTGGAAGAGCATATCCCAAAATGGTTAGAAAAACAAATGAATTGTGAAGAACCAATAGATGCAGATGTCAGACTGTAACAACAGAAGACAAGGGCCAGGCAACAGATCGTTTTATTAGGAAAATCAACGCGTATTTATATATATTTTATGTACATTAATAAGGCTTATACAAGCAGAAAAAGGCAGTCTTCTAATTGGTTGTTTCTCGGAAGTTAAGCAGACAAACACAGTCTCCTGATTGGTTGTTTTCGATATTTCTCGGAAAGTAGAGCCATTTATCTGCGAATCATATTTGCCCACGTTTAAGTCTGCTGTGATTGGTTGTTGAATCAGCCTAGATTAGTGTCTACCAATCAGCGTCGGTTAATGTCTACGAATTGGCTAGCAGCCTGCTCTCACCACAAGACTACCAACTTCGTCTCTAGCTAAACATCTAATCGTGATGAACCATAAGATTGATGTTAACTCAGGCTTTACGGTCATCTATAAGAACAGTCAACGGCGCTTACTGAAATACGCCGAGGCTATGGCTATTCATAAACTTACGCCCCCACCCCTGTGTATTCAAAAGCAGTTTACTATTACTCTTAACCTACCTTGGTAATCTTTATTTGATTGGATTATCAAACGTGTTAATCATTCTTAAATCCTTTTTTTCTCACTTTGTTTAATTTAAATTTTTCATATATATCGACTTGACAAGTAAATGTGTGATCAGATTGTTCGAAATGTATAGCGCAAATACATCACATTTTTCAGATAATCTCCGTCTTCTAATAACTCTATCAAAATTTATAAAAGGGACTAATTGTTTTCGATAGCATGATCGTGTTTAAAATATGATTCGTATGCTTAATTTTATTATATCAGCTAGTATATACGTCATATTATTCACGACTTTATCCTCAGTAATAAAAGAGGGGGGAGAGTATCATCTGACTTCCTTATCATCTTAAAGTTTACCCTGTAAAATTATGCTATTTGACATCAGTCAAGTAGTACAACTGTCAGTGTTAAAATTTAGAACAACAAGACAGGATGTGATCTTTTTATACTGATGAACTGAATTATATGTGCTTCGTGTTACAACCTACATAAAATTAAAATATCTGAGATTTTTTTTTAAAGACTCATCTGTCAACTGACATTTCAGCAGATAATTTGTGTCAAATATAGGTGTACTTATATGCTTCAATTTCTTTCTGTGAAGAGAGTATGAATATCACTTAGCAATTGTGTTAGTTTATAAATAGAGTGAAAGCTAAAGCTTGGGAAAAAACTTGTCAAAACTTGTATTTCGATTGAAGTTGTTCAAATGAAACTGGAGGTGTTAATTCTACTTCTGATTAGGGGTACGTTCTGAAAGTGAAACCGTATTCGATTATATAAATTCATATGGTTACCTGATTTTATTCTTAGTTTTCAAGTGGACTTAAATTCTTAATTCTATCATTGAAAAAAGTGACAGAAAGCTTAACAGAAAGGAATCTAGAATTCAGTTTTGTAAAAGAGGAGGTGTTCAGTGAAGATTTACTCTTTTCAGCCTCATAATTCTCAAGCTGTGCAGTCTCATATATATATATATATCGGAAGTTCTTTTGGCAGCAACAGGATGAAAAGTAGACTAAAAGTAATGTAGATGACAGGATTAATTAGAACCCGGCTAAAATTGAGAAGCAAGTCAAGTTATGATTAGTGCCATAAGGCGTAGAGAAATGTAGTAGTGGGGAGGGGAATTTGAAAGAAAAATATAGTCTAAAAAGAGGTCAGAAGATTAGGACTGACAAAGATTACCTACCAAGTGTTAAGACAAATTGAGTTTATTTTCGGTTCAGTGGTTATACACACTTCTTCTGTATGAAGAGTTCAGAATTTAACATGGGGATAGCCCTAGCCTCTTCGATTTGAAGAAAAGTTTGATACTCATTCCTTTGATAAGATTTACGAGTACTTTGTAGATGACTATGAAGTTGGTTTGTGGATTCGCTCGGTGTTCAAGGCCGATCAGGTGTTCCAGAATAGAGATGACGGTGGGTCTTTTTTCTCCTTTGAAAAATCATGAGGGTAAATGTTCATTGATACGTTTGGATAGCAAACATTCAGTAAGGTCGATATACCTAGTTCAACATGGGCAGGAGAAACCACAGATACACAGTAGCGAGACTAGCAAAGGTAGGGTCTGTTTCACGTGAGTTGAAGTTAAGCTGAGGGAAAGGTTTTCTTTAATGAACGTGATGGGCCGCTTCCTAATATTTATGCCGATTAGTCTCCGTCGAATTGCAGATTCAGATACAGAAGTTATTTTTAGGGCAGAAAGTGTGAGTTTTTAGTTATGTAGGCTTCATCGATATCGTGATGAAGCATTCTCGATAGCCATCTTCAATTAGGACGCCTTTTTGAGTGTTCAGCTCATTTTCCATGGTATCAGGGCTGCAAATTTTGTTGATATAGTGGACCAATGAGTGGGGCAAGTTTCGTCTTATGTGTAAAGGCATCCGACTGTGCAGGTTTGTGAGTTGTCAGTTCCATATCGGCTCTCAGCTTAGGGATCTTTTCAATGTTCCATCATTTTCACATCTTGTGGGTTGAACTTCTAGGAAGGATATTTTTTAATCGGACTCCTCAAAAGTGAACTAGATTGCAGATGTTGAAAAAATCTCTTCATATTGGAGATAATAAAAGTATCACCCGCGTATCTCTTGTAAAACCCAAAGGTACCAATTGTTTTCTTTTAATATGCGTTTTCAAATTTCGACAAGAAGAAATCTGTAAGCAACAGGTCTAGTGGTGAACTCACGGCTATATCACATTTCGTGTTTATTTTGCACTATCATTTTGAACGCTTCCTTTGTTTAACCTGTACTAATACTTTAAAAGTTCTATACAAAAGCAATTTCGACAAGACTTTCATTTTCACATTAACATGAAACGAGAGAAAGTATAATTAAAGTAGGTTATTGAACATTCAATTCTAGTTCTTTCAGCTTTTCTCAAAAGTTTATGTCAAATAGGGTTATATGAAGTATTATTTATTTCATTCCTCTACGCTCCAAGTATAACATAGGGCTTCAGGTTACGGCTTTGAAGTTTCAATAGCACTAGTTTTATTTTTATGGGGAGGGGTTGCCAGCCTGACAGCCAACATTCCGTCTTTACCGGCCTAGCTAGGTTTAGGAGTGCGTCAGTGGCGGATCGTAACCTGGACCGTGTGTGTGGTTGGCGAGCGTTCTACCACTGAACCAGTGACGCACACTATAGGCAGTATACTAATGGGTGTTTGTCAAATAGCAGTTGCAACAATAATAGCAGTGATCCAATAGTCACAAAAGAAACTCTGTGCAGACTGTTTAAAAGAGTACAACACACTGTAGCACTCCGGTGCTGAATAGAATGAAAAAGATATACCCACTAACTGAATATCTATACAATTTCATCAAAAGTGTTTAAACTCGAGTCATAATACAAACATCAAAGACCACGAGAAAATTCACTCTACCATATTTAAAGAATATGTGTGAAATAATGGTTAGAATACTATGACCATCTGAAGTAAACACAGCATAAGCCAACACAATCACTTCATTCGATATTGTGCAGACTGATTTTCCAACAGAAAAAGAAGATAAGATAAATGATATTTATAAATGAACTGTGATGAACACTACATCGGTCAAAGTGGGCATCTCCTTCGAATCAAAATCCAAGAACATAAGTTAGCTATCAAAAGGCACGACATGTATTCTTTCTTATCAGTGCATGTAGGTAATTACGTACACCAGTTTTATTGAGGATAATGTAGGAATTTTAAATAGAGGAAACACCAAAAATACTGCCAGGGGATTTGAAGAAGCTTGGTATTCAAATGAATCAGCGATTAACAAACACATTACTATGGTCCAAATTTATAAATTAAGAGATAATAAATCATGCGACAGGAAAGTTCAAATTCCAAGTCAATAAAAATGATCAAAGCAGATGTAAATTAACTGACAACCAGTCAAGACAGTGGTTGTCATGAGATTATATATATTATTATTATTGCTCCCATGGGTTCCTAGTGGAACATAGGGCTTCAACTGCACGTCTCCATTTGCTTCTGTCTTCTGCTGTACTTTTCACCTGCATTCATGTTAGTCCATACTCTTTAAACTCCTCTACACACGATCTCCTCCATGTCACCCTCGCACTGACGTCCCACACGCCGCTTCCCTTTCGGGTTCCACTCGAGGGATTGGTGCGCGATGTCACCCAGCGGTCTCCTCAGCGAGTGTCCGATCCGTCTCCACTTTCTCCTGCATATTTGTTGGTGATTCTTTCCGGCCCGGCCATCCGATCTTCAGTATAGAGCGAAGGTCTGCAACCTTTTGGAAATATTCTTTGTGACCCGCCCTCCAAGTTTCTGATCCGTATAGGAGAACTGACTTTACGTTTGTATTGAAAATCCAACCGAATTTTGTTGGTGATGCTGAGTGACGAAGATTTCCAGATTGATTTCAGGTTGATGAATGTGTTTCTCTCCTTCCCGATTCTCGCTCGATTTGACATCCTCGTCCATTCCGGCTGCTTGTGGTTGAGACAATGCTCCCTAGATAAGTGAATGAAGTAACCTCTTTCAAATCCCTCCTGTTGATGGTGATTGGCGCTGGATGCTACTGCTGTTGTTGTTGGTTGGTTATTTTAATCACCTCCGTCTTGTCTATGTTTACCTGGAGTCCTGTCTTCGCCGGCTGATTCTTCAACCAGTTTGTCGGTTTTCGCTTGTAAGTCTTCGATTTTGTGTGACATCAAGCATAAATCATCGCCGCGCGAAATCCAGGTCTTCTAGGTTCTTCGCGTCGGTCCAGGATATTCCTGTCTTCTCGTTTCCCTGTCACTATCTGACGCATAATCCAGTCCACCACAATTAGGAATATCATTGGTGATAATAAGCACCCTTGTCTGACTCCTGTGTTTACTCCAAACGCCTCGCTGAGTTTTCCGTTGTGGATCACTTGACACGTCATGAGATACAATTATATTATTCAAGTGGAGAATTCAAATAAGTTCATATCATCCTAAAATATGCACTGAAGATTTTGTCTAGAAGGACAACTAAAGCTTCCGAACTAAATCAACTTTTTCAGAGAACACAACTAAATCAAAATATTTCTTAAGATTATTTATTATACATCAAATTATGTTGCTTTACCTCTTTATATGACTTCATAATGTCATTAAAAAAAATAAATCGATGTAAATGTACTTAATCTGAAGTGTAATTATTAGTGAGTTCTTAATGAAGTGGTTAATATACCCCATTCACGTCTGACTTAACTTCTGTTTACCTATTTGCGATTATTTTCAATAAATAAAACTAAGGCAGTAAGATAAAAAAAAGTGTACTTAAAAGTGACTGCATAATTAAACGGGACATTGTTAATAATTAAATCTGGAATTACTTACGGTAGTTGTAATTAAAAATAAAACAGTACCAGTAAGGAATCTGATGATTGTGTTACAAAGAGAGAACAGTGGATATATAGATTTTATATGTACGTAATTGAGTCTAAGAAGATTGCAAAGTCTAGTTTGCTGCCTATCACAGTTTGTTCAGCGATATATTGAACATATTTCAGTGAATGGCTTAAAAATGCGGTCGAATTGACCATTTCACGCAATACTGAAGTTATCTAATAATCGTGAGAATCTGGACAAGTTGTAGGTGGTGGGTGATTTAAGAGTCTTTTGAAGTTATCAGCCCAGTGTTTCCTCTCTTTCACCTCTGCGATAATCGCTTCTCCTTCACCGTCTTTCAGTGGTTTCATCCGCATTGATCTTTCCCTTAATAGCGACCTGGTCATTTGAAAAAAGTGTTTTTTTGGTCTCTTTGATCAGCAGCCTATCCTGTTTCACTTGCCAATGTGTCGTAAAAGTTTAAGGTGGTAGTTAATATTTAATCCTATCTTAAACGTGATGTCATTTATTTATTTTTATTTTTATTACAGCTTGATGCCACACCGCATTTTCAGTACAAGTATGGAATTTCCAGCATGTGATATCGGTAGCCCAAATTTTACAGGCCGACCATAGATATCGGGTGTGCGTCATCAGAGGATCGAACCTCGGACCATGTGCATGGTCGGTGAGAGTCCTAACCACTGTGCCACCAACGCACGATATTAGAAAAATAATAGACTTGAGATATGCCTAGTCAAAAGTTAAGAGGCAAATAATTTGTGGTACTTCAGTGAACCAAAAGTGTTATGTTATCTACCTTTTGGTCACTTCACATAAGTGAGTGACAGATTTTGATCAGCATTCACGAATAAAAGATTACACTGGTAACCACTCAGAAGACAATTAGCATCGATAAGAGACTAATAAATTTTGACTAAATATGGTGACGCCTACTGAATTAGTGTTTTATTTTATCCTAGTTAGGTTGAGTTTAAAAATCTCAAGACAAGTTGTTGTGTTGTAGTCTGTCTTACTTACTGAGGGGGAGTGTACTCAAAATGATAATTGTAGGTGATATGAAAATCTGAGTCGCCATAGGATTTGGACTACCAGTTTCCAGGTGACATTAATAGTTTTCTGCCAATTGGAGTTTATCACAGATAGTCTGACTTTCAAATTATTAAAAAATAATAGACTGAGTCAAAGAAATTCTGTGCGTTTCCATTGTCCATGTGAAAACCAACCCGATACAAGTTTTCTTAAACAGCTACAAAAGGTAGAAAACAAACGTAACATAAATGCTGTGCTGTTATCAGCTTCCCAGGATGTGTTATTTATGGACGCAGAAAAAAAATAAAACTCACCGTTGGTTGAAATCTTGTTTGCAGTAAAACTGTGATATATGATTTAATGTTGTTGACTGTTTTCAATACCTTTTACGATTTATGAACAGACTGGCTGTTTGTACTAGATGGTTGTGGGAAATCGACAGGAAGCCTTGGAAATCAAAAAGATTGGCTGTTTATTTAATTGTCCCCAAATGTCGTCTCTCCTCGAGACACCTTCTCATTATATAAATCTAATATAAAGTTTTATGTAAAGAAGAGTAACTTTGTGGGTCAGAACGACTTAAATAACTTTACATTAAAACATTACCCAAATGTCTTTTAAGATAAATACATATTTGAGGAGTTTAAAGAGATAATAAAATACAGAATCAAGTCTACTTCAAAAAGGTTTTACATGTCAGTCACGCTAAATTTTTGCTTTACCCATTCAAATGGCCATGAATGGACTGAAAGAGAAACTAAAAGAAGGCCTGAATGACAGAACACAGTTATCCGTAGAAGAGATAATAAAAGGGGTGGAATTCTCTCTGACAACAACATATTTCACATTCTAAGGGAAATATACCAGCAAAATGAGGGAGTAGCTATGGGATCGCCTATCTCACCAATAATAGCTGACATATTCATGGATTATTGGGAAGGGAATGCCCTTAAACCATTCAGGTCATCACTAAAATATTGGTGGAGATATGTACACGACACACTAGTAATAGTGAAAAAAAACGATATTGAGAAACTTTTCTCACACATAAACAGCCATGTTGACTCAATAAAATTCACTATGGAAATAGAGAATGAAATTGGGGAACTGCCTATGTTAGACTGCAAACTACAAAGAATGACAGATGGTAGCATAAAAACGACGATATATAGAAAAATCACACATTCTGGAAGATTCCCTGATTATCAATCAGCTCATCCAATCACGATAAAACGAGGACTAATACAAGGTCTTGCAGATAGAATATGTAGACTTACAACAACACCAGAGGACCAGTGTAAAGAAATACAAGTCCAATTCAGAATGCTACTCGAAAACAACTACCCAAAAGAATTTATAAAAGATAATATAAAAAAGAGAAAAAAGAGAGTAAAACTGGAGAATAACAAGATGGAAGAATGGAAAAAACAGTCACAATACCATATAAAAATGGTACATCAGAGGCAATTTAAAGAAACCTCAAAAATATCGGTATTCGAACAACCTTTAAACCGACAAATCTAATCAAAAATAAAATAAATCAACTGAAAGATCCCATAAAAATGATGGATAAAAACAACTTGATTTACAAAATATCTTGTGCTTACTGTACGACTAAATATGTGGGGCAAACGTCCAGATCACTGAAAATAAGAGTGAATGAACATAAACGCCTAACTAAAGGTCAACCAACAGGGACACAAGCCTACAAGAATCTTGAAAAAAATTCATCGATAGCTGCACATGTATGGGACAAAAACTACAATATCGATTGGAACAATGTGTGTATTCTAAAAGCTAACATGAACAAATGGAAATAAAGACTTATAACAGAGTCGATAGTCATTAAAGTCACACTGGATACATGTAACAAGGGTGACTCAGTACAACTATCAACAACTTGGAATATAATTCTGAATACAAAAACATGAATGAGCAAAAAACAAAAAAAAATAATGAACTATATATATGAGTACAAATCATAAATGTGTGAATAAAACAATTCCAACAGTGGTGTGAACACGGGCAGTAATTTTGCTCGAAATATTATCAATAACAAAACTTATTATTGTGTGTAAACTATTGAAATATAATTATACTTGATTTATTTAATTTACAGTAACCGGACTAGTAAAGCACAAGGTACGCAATGGACAGACGTAATGGGAAGCGGTCAACATGTAATGTACATGCAAAATGTAATACATAAAATGGTGATATCCTAAATCAAATTCAGAAATATTTCTTTCACTAAGGATATAGTAGTAAATCAAATGAAATTTACTACTGTTCTTTCTGGTTATTTCAGTCACTTAAGCTGCTGTTAGCACAATCCAGCCTTCAGAAAGTTATGTAGTTCAGTTTGATCTTTTTCGTTGGCTTAATAGTTCATACATTCGTGAACAAACATATAAACTCAGAAAGTAGAAAGTCGAAGGTGCCGACTATTCATGAAAAGTCAGTCTTCCTAAGATTACAATTCACTGGTGATGTCAATAGCGAGATCTTATCAAAACGTCTGAGAAGGGCCTCCAAGAGGGTTTTCGACGCAGCTAAGCTATGCTGTATATTCACTAGCCAACCAATACTTAGCTCAAGAAATAAAGACTGACTGCCTTGTGTCGCTTCTTTCATGTGGATTTACCAGTTCAACTGCCTGTGAGGAGCTAGTCAAACTGGGTGTACAAGTTCATCGTTGAATTTCTGAACACCTCCCACCTTGGTGTGGCAAAGGTCCGAATAAAGCTGTACACAGCTAAATACTGGCTTAACTCGTTGATAATGGACACCAAGTTGACTCTAACAAACCTTTTAAATTTATTTATCACATATCATCCAAACTCTCGTATGGTGTACGAGTGCGACTCTTACATACAGCAGAGGCAATCAGAATTCATCTGAACAAGCCAAATCTGTGTGTTCAAATGAAATTTGTACAGACTCTTTCTTTGCGATGCCCAAATACATGATATATATTAAGTTTTGACAACAAATTTCCCTCTTCTCCTTGTAACTATTTTTTGGCTTTATCATTTTTTACGTTTTACAATAATTCTACTAACTTATTTGTATTTCACGTAATTCTCCTGAGCCATCCTGTTCTTCTTAGTCATCATTATTTGACAAATTTCTTGGTTGTGTAATAAACTGTTACTGACCCCTAAGAATTAACTTATCTCGAATTCCGTAACTGATCTCCACACCTCCTTCAAAACCTAGGTATCTTCTTACTAACACCTATTAGTTAGCTGCTAGGATGATTCCTAACCTCTTAATTTCACCCCCTCTACCTAAAACTGATTAACTTTAATAACCACTTTATTGGTAGAAAATTTTGGTGTAAAAAATTATGTGTTAGCGTAGAGCCGATGATTAGGAAGTGATTGTTTTTTCCTTCACATTCCCAGTGGAACATAGGACTTCATGCTAGTGGCTTGAAGTTTCTGAAGCAGTATTTATTTTTACAGGATGGGGTTGCTAGCCTCATGCCCAACCTTTCCTCTTTACCAGCATTATTTCTGGTTTAGCGAGGTAAATGAGTACGTCGGCCGGGGATTGAACCCCGGATCATGTGCATGGTCGGCGAGCGTCCTAACTGCTGTGCCACCGACGCTAGGAAGTAATTGTAAAGGAATATATTTCTTCGCTCAATCTGTTATAGTTTCTTTTATACCGCGTCTGCATTAATAATTTACTACTAAGTAATTTTACTTAGGGATATAAATCTCAATAGTTAACATGTATTCTGTGATTTGTTATGAGTAATTTTTACAGCTAAATGCTTACCGTCGTGCCTTTCAAGCACGAAATATTTTTAAAAAGAAATATTGTAACTTCATCGAAACCACTTAAATTTTAACGTTGACGTTTTTGCACATAAAATAATTTCAAACTTTTTCGGGGTGTTCACTTAAACTGTCAAATGTAACTTAAAACTGCTTTTATGAATTTGGATAAAAATATAAAAGGATTTAATTTACTTGACACGTGTAATTATGCTTGCGCGATGCATTTAAGACATTCGGATCATATATATATATATATATATATATATATATATGTATAATATAAAAGTCAGTGGAGTATGAAAAGTTAAAATTGGTTTAAGATGAGTGGAAATATTTATTTCACGGTCAAAATCACCGATGAAAGGTAAGAGAAAAATATCGGGGATATTATGCAAAGTTAAGTTAACGAGACAAGTTCCATGTATTAGGACACATTATTTTTGAACGCATTAACAAACAGGTTTAAATCTTCGAAGATTCTAAGTTAATCTCGAGAGAGTTATTTTGGTAATCTTTCATAATAATTATTATAATAATCCACTTTATTCCAAAAACAGTACTTGTAATGCAGAATGGAAGTCTCAGCACAATATTGCATCTGATTTACTTAAAATATAAATAAAATTAAAAATTAAAACGTGGACAAATTCGTTTGCGTTTACGATATAAAGTCAAAAATATTCGAAGCACGAATTGAGAATACTAAATAAAATAATAATAATAACAGCGAGTTTGTTTCAAACAGTATTGTCGATTTAGTTTGGAAATTTTAGCAAGTTGTAGAGTGTTGAATCTAATGTTCTGTTGATATAGTATAGTGAGGGGGAATAAAAAATTAACAGTTATAACATAGCTTATATTATGTTCACACTTATAAAAAGAATAAAAAAAAATAAAAAATTGAGAGGATTATAAATATAAGAAGTACAATAACAATAAAGGTTAATGTTGTAAGGGTGGAGGAAATGGTTTATTTAGTAGTGCAAAGAAGGTTAGTTAGTTCATGCCTAACACTATTTTCAACACCTAAAGTGGAATTTTTATACTTAGACGTACGTGCATAAATTCTTCTGAAAAGACTTCTCGTTTTACCCGAGGAGACACAAGGTTGGCGCTGCGGGTGCCGTGGTGGATGCTCACAGTCTGACAAAATTCCTTTAGCAAATTTGTTGCATGACATCAAGTGCCTGTCAATGACAATGTCAACATAATGGTCCAGTGGGATACAACTTATCCTAGTGACAGTCTTCGGAGTCCTACGAAGTATGACATAGTCTCTAAGCAATCCAGAAAAGAATAATAGTGAATAATCAAAAAGAATAGGTAAGATGCGAAAATTGACAAACTGTAAGGGGAGGGGTTGAGTCATGCCCGAGTGCCTTAACTTCTTAATGTAAGAAATCAGATGGAATATTTTTTTAGAAATCGCTAAGACATGGGAAGACCAGGATAGGTCAGAAGAAAGAATTAATCCCAAATACTTAACTTCAAACTTGGTTTCTATATCAGTATTATCAATTTTCCCTTATGGATAAGATTTTATTTTGATAAATCACGCAGTGTTGTACAATAATATTAACTGATGACGTTTCGAGCACAAACTACTGCTCATGATCATATCAAGTTATCCTATATTGATTTTTATTCCAATGTCTAATCCATTCCGCACATGTATATAAATGAAGGAAAAAAGTTGTGTGAGTAACTTGATATGATATTAGCAATAGTTTGTGCTCGAAATGTCATCAGTTAATATTACTGTACAATACTGTGTGATACGTATGCCAAGCCATCGCCTCCCTCGACGAGCAATGTTAACGGATATAGGGTCAGGCTGGAAAAAAGCTAGCGGTGGTCAAACAAAAACTTGGCATCAGTCAATGAAACCCACAACAGTTGGTCTAAGCCACGTAGAAAGGTGTAGACTTCCAGGCTGGGGTCCTCGGGACGGTAAAAATCTATGGTTGGAAACAATTGGTGACATGGCTCAAACTCATCGTTCTCAGTGGCGCAGATGCATCCACTCCCTGTGACTTATGATCTTCAATGAAACTGTTTTGTATTTCTTTATTACTCCTTTGTCTCACACCTCTGCTCACTGCTTCTATTATGCTTTTCTTGTACTTTCTTCTCTTGCTTCGCGTGCTACACGGAATGTGGCGACTTGAACTTCCGCACATTTGTGCAAAGTTCTATGTCGAAAACAGACAGACAGACAGACTGTGTGATTTATCAAAATAAAACCTTATCCATAATGGAGTTATACTCTACCACAGTGCCAAAGTTTTATACCTATATTATCAATTTTGCAAGGGTCATAGGAACCAACAGCTTCATTTAACTTTCGTTTACATCGAAAACTGAAATTAACAGTCTGACATTTGGAAGGATTTAGTTTAAGGCCATTAGACGACGACTATTTGCTAATTTCTGATAGAAAGCTGTTCATATTAGTACAGTCTAGCTGAGAGTTAACATACATTAAAGTAGTTAGCTCATCGGCATACCTAACAAAGTTCATTTCATCAGAATGAGGCGAGTCATGCAAGAAGAAAGAAAATAGAAAAGAAGAAAGGACAGCACCTTGAGGGACACCAGCCTCAGTAAGCAATGACGTGGACGACTTCCCCTGACACACATTGTACTGCTTTCTTCCTGAGAAATAAGAATGCAGCCACTTGACAGCAAAACAGCCAGTTTGAGTTTCAGCAAGCTTGTTTAACAAAATGTCCCTATATACTAAGTCAAAAGCATATGTGTAATCTAGGAAGGTGCAGCGAACAAATTTAGCCTCCTTGTCTAAGCTGGAGACAATGTTATGATACAAGACTGCAGCTGCATCTAAAGTACTTCTACTGTGTTTGTAGGCGAATTGTTTGGGATCGTTAAAGGCTTCAAGTGAAGGTTGAAGATTAATTAAGAGTAACTTATCCATAGTTTTTAGAAAAGGAGAGGTAATAATGCGCTATAATGCTCTTAAAAGTGTTTAATTATAGTAGTTTTCTGTAAATAATACTCAAACAAAAGACAAAGGTTGACAGACTGATCTTCTGAAGAAAGAAACTACTGGCAATTATTAAATAAGCATAAACAGACAGATTAGGATTATAAACTATCATGCTTATCATTATCTTTCTACTTATTATTCACTTTCGTTCCCAGTGGAATATATGCCTTCAAGCTAGAGCTTCGAAGTTTCAACAGCAGTGATGTTTTATTACGAGGTGGAGTTGCTAGCCTCACACCCAATTTCCCCTCTTTACTGGGATTATTGCCGGCTGAGCGAGGAAAAGGTATGCGTTTGCCGGCAACTGAACCCCAGAACAATTACATGGTTGGCCAGTGTTCTACCACTAAGCCGCCGATTCTCCCTCATTGTGTTTCACTGGCCACAAACCTGACCGAATATTTTCATGAATGTTATTTGCACTAGATCGTTTAGTTGTTATAGTTGGACGTATAATCTGTAACTACTTAGTGATAGGAAAACACGATGTATTTCAGTTTATAATCACAATTTTAGCATCTTAGTCTACTTTTTGAATACAGTAACAAGCTATACGACTGGTGTCATAACGTGAAAGTAAGGTTTATATTATGGTAAGACACTTGAAGACACTCCAAAGCGTAAGTGAAAATATGCATACAAGCAAACAAATACAAATATTTCTGCCACATCAAATAAAAAAACAACATCGACGGCTCCCATTTCTTCAAACTACACTACTTGTTTTGACATGGCATAGCCATCATTTCTTCTTATTGAGAGATGAAATTACGCTTCCATCTTCTGTGAAGAGGCTTCTTTGAAATCAGATACTTTGGATTCAGTGGGGAATTGAAAATAATGAGATTTTTTCATTCGTGAAAATTTATAAATGTTGAAATGTTGTGTATTTATTTGGGGAAAAATATACTTTCTTATTTAGAATAAGGAGAATAAGAATTAGGTGTCATTTCTCCGAGGATATATATTTCACATCATCACAGTACTTCTTATTACTATTTATATCACAGAGGATAATATTACTGTTAACATTTAAATTTTTGCCATTCGACAGATTTTATTGTGTCTGTTGTGTTTGAAGACTAGTGAACAGTTGTCATTATCCAACAAGAAGCATAAAGAGAAAAGTCTTATGGGATACTAAATATGATTCCGGTTATAATACTACAGTACGCCCACGTTTTCACGTTCTACAATGTGCTAACAGTGTTCAACGCCAAATATGAACAACATTGTATTTAAGAAGCAAGAGTAAAAACTTGGAAAGATGTAGTTTTAAAGAAATCAAATTCCACAGAGCGTGAGGTGAACTTTAAAGTGTGTAACCGCACAAAATACATATGTTCAACAGACGCAAACTAATGTTCGAAAATACAATGGCAAATGTTGGACAAGTATTTGTAAAATTAGGTTCTGTAAATGCTTTATTATAAAGGTAGTGCGTGAATTAGTTTTATAAGCGTACTGTTAGAGTTAACAGAGAGGCAAAACATTTCTTTCCTTCTACCAACTATTTGTTTTTGCTAAGGCATATTTATGCAATTATGAGAAATTAAATTTTTTCAGAATTTCACTCATAAAAAATGAAGCTTTAACATGGTTGGATGACAAAAGCATGAAACTCCAGACTTTTTAGATTGATTTTTACAATCAAATGTATAGCCGTAGGCCATGAATTTCCTTCACTAATGAACATATAGCAAATAGTAAAGGTCAAATTTTCATCACTTTCAGAGAAAAGCATTAAAGACTGCCAAACTAGTAGTTTGAATTAGTTATCAGCCTTGCACTAGTAATAATAATAATAATAATAATGGTGAAGCTTTATTTAAGACAGTATGCGAATATACGGTACAAAAATTTTCAGCGTATCCAGCTCCAAAGTACTTTTTTCTTCACACAGGATTCACATGTAAATTAATAATCTGAAGTATATCTTCATTTCGTTGAAGAATTAATTGTACAGCGTTTACTTGGGAGCAAGTTATATCATCGCGAAAGTTTATGTATAGGTCATTTGATATAACTGGAGGATTAAAACAATGATAAATCCAGATGAAATTAAGCATTTTGGAGGAAAGTAATTTCGGTAGCCCAATGATTTAAGCAGGCCGCCTTATATAGTATTACAGAGACACTCAATAACATAAAGATTAAGAAATATTTATCACAGGAAGTTTATCGTTTTAGACATTTCCAAAAGTCTCACATACAGCTCATACGTGCCCTCAGGTATCCTGTATCCTACAAGACGACATCTTCAAGTAAAAGATGTTCTTTCAATTTGGACATGGATGAAGTCACTGTTCATAATTAATTTTGCACGTGGATTCGTTGATTACTAAAGGAATTTTTTCTTCACTTACAGTGTAGAAAGGGATGAGTCATGTTTCTACTTTTGTTATTTTCTTCAGTTACTATTATCATGCTTTGTAAAATCCTTACAATCTTAGTATTATGAAAACACAACTACAGTATAGGTAAATGTTTACTATACTGTGATATACAATCGACACATTTATATATACATAAAACATTCATGTTCTTTTCATGTTCACATACTTTCTCTTTCTGGTATTCTGTTGCTGAGCCTACTCTTCTATTTACTTTCTGGTCGAGGTCGAACAACCCTACATTTAAACTGAAATAAAACTGGACTCCAGACCATTAAACTCATAACCACTCAAATTCTATGAACGATACAATGCTATCATTTGAAGACGCTGGCCAACATTCTGTGCAAGGATTATTCATGATGGTTTTCAAACAGTTTTCAATGTCTTACTCAACTTACGTGTACACTCTGTCATGCAGATCCAAATGGCGCCAAAGGAGCGTTCTGGAATCGACCTCGGCCCCATTTGATTCAGTAAAACAATCCAACATGACCTTATCTAATTTTCGTATCGACGATCAAATTTATTTCCTATTATAAAACTACGATAAGACTGCTGAAAAAAATGCAATAAATATATCACTGATCTCAACATAATACATCAATAAACTCCAAGTCAAGGATGCTGTTCACAACAAAGTTACATAGGAGAATTGACTTCAAGCTTTGTTTTCCTCAGATATTTGTATTACATTCATCTAATGTCTGGGGTTTTTGTTAATGCGAAGACAATATTTCTATATCTCTTTATTTGTTACACAGACAGACTCATAGACAAGAATCTAAAAGCAAAGAAAGCGCCTGGAAAGGTCCAATCAGCCTCCAAAAAGATACTGTTACTTAATCTCGAATTTAAGAGTGTTACCTAAGCAGAAATTTTCCGCAGACTGTTTTCGAAGTCTCTCAGTAAAACATAATTTGCCACCAGCTTATGAGTAACATTTACCTATTAGAAAATATTCAACCAGCTTGTGAAAGACAAGTTATTGCATTGGGTCAATTCAGCATGCATATACCAGTTCACTTTCTTATGGGGAGCCAAGTACATTGGCCCTAAAATGTGTCCGCTTGTAAAACGTGCTCGGGAACACTATCCAACATGGTTAGCAAAGGGGAAACGTAAGGGTGTTTACAGTTTGGTAACAAAACATCTGGGGAATTTAGGACAGTCAGCTCCATTTGAAAAGTCCTTCAAAGTCATATTTAAGACCCAATAAAACCCATCAAAGGCAGTGAAATCCAGGCATCTAGGAATAGGTGAGGAACTGTGGATCCAAAAACTCATGCCCATGCTATGTACTCAGAAGAAATACGTCCAACCATTGTTCCCACCATGTTCATGAAGAAAGTCAGTCCGTCCAATCATGATTACCCTATTACCTTTCTTATCCAACCTTCCTCTTTATTTCTGTCATTTTTACGTTTTAACTCCTATCTACATAACTAAATTTGTTTGCTATTTTTTATTTTGATAAGTGTCCCAACTTCCTACTTATTTTGTTATTACTACGCTCTTAATGCATAATCTGTACAAGCAGTCACGTTTTCAGTAACTGTGATCTTATTATGTCTGTATTACACTTTTTAACTTTATTAATTTAACCTTTGACAGGAAACAGTTCTGGAACTTTCTCACCTATTTACTATAAATACGCGAATGTACAGCCTAGGAGATGACTTCATAAAAAAGGAAATTCCTTTCGCTCTAACTGTCTTTTTAAGTCAAATATGTAGTTCAGACAAAAATACGAAACATATGCTTCCAAATGGTCATGAAAGCGTATTATCTAAGCCAGAATAGTAAAAACTCCGGGAAAACTCATAAAATTCATTCAGCGGAAATGTCTGCAGGTCATTTAATCAATTTATATAGAAAACAATATAACCAGGTTTCGGTAGTTCATTAGTAGAACCGTTACCAAATATGCACATGGTCCAGGGTTCGAACCCCGGCCGATGCACTCCTAAACCTCTCTAAGTCTCTAGTAAGACGGGTAGAGAGGGAAGGCTTGCCGTAAGGCTAGCGATCCCACCCTGTAAAAATAAAGCCACTGCTATTGAAACTTCAAAGCTATAATTTAAAGCCCTATCTTCTACTCGGAGCGTAAAGGATTAAAATTAGAAAAAAAAATTAAAACACTATAGTGGGAGATGGAAATCACTGAAGTTAAAGAGTTGAAGTGTATCGAAATATTGGTATAATGTGGTAAATTCAGCTTAGAATAAATATGTCATCATTCCACCTGTCTGAGAAAAATAAAGGAAGTTCAGTCGTGTATTTCTAAAAAGTGTTGTCCATGGTGAAATTTCACTATAATTTTACTGGAGAGTCTGAGACATTTAGAAAAAAAAGCATGCAAATTTATCAGCATAAAAGCCTTACGCTATATACTGCTAATAAGTATTAGGAATAACGTAGACTAATTAGGTTTTCGGCTTTTAGGATTGACTATGTGTCTGAATTTTAGGTTCCATGTTATTCCAAATTATTACTTTTTGCAGGATCGTGAGTGTAAGTCCCAGTTAGTGTTTAGCGCAGATACTACTTAATTAAATTCGAAAAATACCAAAATAAAAATTGCTTTTTGTTTAAGTCAAACAATATTTTTCTAGCCATCGTGTTAAGAAAATGTGCTCCAAACATGTCCATTTAGAGCAGAATGAAGCGTCTATGCACTGTCCTTACCAAAATTGTAGGATTTTATTATCTACATCCACCATGAAGCAGTATATTTTCTAAAAGTTATTTTGTTCAGTGATATTGTGAGTGCTTAGATCTACAGATTTGTCTTCATCCAAAAATAAATAAATAAAAAATTAGATCAACTGGCAATTATGAACTCTGAATGAATCTTAGAGAAAATTTGTTATTATTTTCAACTGTTAATATTAGAACAAAACATATAAGTGAAAAATATTGCTTTCAATTAGGTCTTCTTCAAGATTTGCACTAATTTACATGGTTTTATATATGGAAAAGTTTTAATCAACAACTGCCGCCACCCTTCGGTTATAATTTTTCTGCAGACCAATTATGATTTCTCAAGTGAAAGAAAAGCTGCCTAGCTGTGCCACTTCTATGCGTATCTACAAATTCAGCCTCTCTTGGGGAGAAAGGTATAAAGGACAAACAACTAGACAGCTCAACAAACTTATTAATGAGCACCTTCCTTTATGATTCCGAAAAGGCCAAATAAAATCCATAAGAAGTTCAGTTTTGTTTCATTTGCTTGATAACAGTCACCAGGTAGACAGAAGTGCCTGCAAAGTTATCAGTCGCATTCCAGTGAACCTTTTGAATAGAATTCGATCCAGTCTTTTACACATAGACAACTTATGGGAATCTGAGAGAACAGCCCGAGTCTTTGCATACAAGGAAGTTTGTTCTACTTTTGTCTCTCCATTGGCCTAGATAAATTTTAATTAATTAATTCTGTTTACTTTTGGCAGACCATACAATCGTGAAATATTACTTCCAGTAGGGTTAAGACGGTTGCATACTGCCTCTGAGATTAATCCACTTTTTCTCGGCTCCTTAAGCCTGTTTGTTAACTGCTTTTCAGCCTTTCCGCCTGGACATCTTGAGTGGTTAAACTTTCGGAATTTCGTTTCATCGGTTAAAAGCGAATTCACTTTGTTAACGTAATCCCGCTTATTAATCGGTACGACTTCGGCTGCTTTATCAGGCCTTTCTGATTACAATGTTTTCATTCTTACTTGCGATGCTGTACAGTCAGCAGGCTTTTACTAGAAGGACTACTGACAACTGTCAACTAGTGTAATTTTAAATCTAGTGAGTTCATCGTCTGATGACGGGATCTATGTAAATTAGAGTAAAGCCTGAAGAAGATCTAATAGAAAACAATATTGTTCGCTTAAACGTCTTGGTGTAATGTTAATGATTGGAATATTTTCGATTTCCTTTGTACTCTTATATTTTATATTTTTTTATATTTTTGATTACAGCTTGATTCCACACCGTATTTTTGGTACAAGTATGGAATTTTCAGCATGGATATCGGTAGCCCAAATTTCGCAGGCCGACCATAGATATCAGGTGTGCGTCGGCGTGGGCTCGAACCTCGGACCATGTGCATGGTCGGCGAGAGTCCTAACCACTGTGCCACCGACGCACATTATGATATTTATTTAAACTCTGATTATCCATCAACTTCTACTGTAGTATTGCGTAACTTTTAAGACTTGAACGAACTTATTCATTGAATTGTCTACATATACACATATTACTAACTTCGTTATTATTATCACCACATGCGTAAACCTTATTATCATTATTTTTGTTATCATTCTAATCATTGTTATTACTGACGTTGTTATTATAATAATTTGATCCACAAACTCACCCTCATTGGTTAAATTTTTTATGTATAAAGCAATGTAAATTGTTGTATAGTTTGAAGATGAATTAATTGAAAACAATATTGCTCGCTTATTTGTCTTGTTCTAATATTATTTTCCAGTCAGATTCTTTTTCCAGTAAAACAAGTTTTTTTTGTTTTGTTTAATAATCTATGAAAAGTGGAATATTCTTACTAACTGTGCAGACAGATATCGATTAACCTGGTAGACATGGAGTACTTTCCATGCATCCAATGAGTTTACTGTACTTATAATGTGTTCGTCAAATATCTTTGAATCATGTGTATATTAAACTAATTTTAATTATTCACAGCGAAGTTTCCAAGCCTAGGGAAAGATGAGCACTTTTCTTTACTTTGATTTTCAATTATTATTATTATTTCCTTTATTTCCTAGAGGAACATAGGGCTTAAGCCACGCGTCTCCATTGCGTTCGGTTCCCTGCCAACGTTTTCACTCCGCTCCAAGTCTGCCCACACGCTTTCATCTCATCTTCACATCACCTCCTCCAAGTCACCCTCACATTGACGACCAACTCGATGCTTCCCTTTCGGGTTCCATTCGAGCAATGGCTTGTCTAGTGATGTCACTTGATGATTTCCTCAGAGTTTGGCCAATCCAGTCTATCTCCATTTCTTCCTGCTTATTTGTTGCACAATCGGTTCCTGGTTGGTTCGCTCATTGCCAGAGATCCCTGTTGCTGATGTTTTCTGGCCGGCCATCTGATCTTGAGTAGTATTGAGCGAAGACAACTGTTGATGAAGGTCTGTGGTTAGTTTGAGATGCTCTTTATAACGCGCCAAGTCTCTGATTCGTTTAGTAGCACTGCCTGACTTCACATTAGAGTTGACAATCCGGACCTTATTTTTGATGGTGAGTGGTGTTGACCTCCACACACACTTGAGAGTAATAAAAGCTTGTCCTGCTTTCCCTATCCTCGCTGCTTTGATATCCTCGTCAGTTCCATCCGCCTGTACTTGAAAGGATGCTTCCCAGGTAAGTGGGTAAAGGAAGTTGTTTCTTTCAGGTTCCTCTCATTTATGCTGGCTGATTGTTGTCAGTTGTTGTTGCTGTTGGTGTTGGCCAGAAATCTTCATCACCTCTGTTTTCTCTATGCTCACTTGGAGTCCTATCTTCTCTGGATGCGTCTTCTGCCAACTTGTTGCTTTTCACTTGCATATCTTCGAGTTTGTGGAAAATCAGACATATATCATCGGCGAAGTCCAGATCCTCCAAGCCTTTTGCGTGGGTCCATTGGTTTTCAATAGTATGTCTGAAAATCAGCTTTTTACTTTGTTAAATAATTTGGACAGTGAAAATATATCTGGTGCTTGCTGATTATTACCAATTTAGGGAAACATAAATTGTGTTTAGTTCAGTAATTTTCACTGGAAATAAACAAACAAAACAAATATATTACCAATACAGTTTCAAAAATAACTATTCCCCAAAAAATGTATAATCAGAAGGTCTTACTTAACCTTCACACAAACTCCAGTGGATTAAAATTTTATACAGAAAGGTATTCATATGGCTGTGAAACTGTTTAGAGTAGTACACAGTGTAACAGATCCAAGTTGTGAGTTAGTGTAATGTTAGGTTGATTGGTATTTCAATGTCTTCAATCAGTCAGTTATATCTGCCACTCAGATAGCTTTCAGTTAAGAAGTGGGTGTGATTAATTTTTATTACTGTTACAAGCAGTACCCACTATGGGAAAATAATTGGTTACTTGAATTATTAGTCTGATCAACAGGAGTTTGAATCAAGAAGACAAGATATGTAGAGTTTAATTATTTAAAACGAACCAAATTGTCTTTTTAGACAATATCCTTAACGTTAGTGGATGGTGGCTAGCAGTGGAATCCAGGATGCGCATTTCGTCCTATTTGGGACTCGTCATCTGGATGTACCTGCACTTCCCAGTGAGTGATGATGTTCCCACCGAGGCTCGAGCCCAGTACCCATAGTTTCGAACGCCAAAGCGTTATCCACTAGACCACTTGGGCCATGAGAGCCACGGTGGGAACATCATCACTCACTGAGAAATGCAGGTACATCCAGATGACGAGTCCCAAATAGGACGAAATGCGCATCCTGGATTCCACTGCTAGCCACCATCCACCAATTGTATACTAATCAAATACCCAGACATCGTCGAAGCATTTGCACAAGAAGCCGACATGTCAACCTGAGACCGAGCACTTCGGTCCAATCAATCGACGGGAAAATCAAAAATTCAATTCAATCCTTAACGTTAACTTTAAAATGGATTTTACATTTTATTCACTTTTTTTTATTTATCTAACTGAGCGTTTGCATGTAAATTTTACTGCTGTAACAAACACTAGTGTGACTCAGTTATTCCATAGGGGGTTGATAATGTGGTTCATTGTGGTCAATATTTTTCTTACAAATGATCCAGAGTGATGCATTCTAAGATTTTCTAATCTTTTGTTTAAATCTGATGAGTATAAATAATTTTAATAATATGAGTAAAGTATCCTTTTTGAATGCTCAGTAGTAAGCTATTTATTTAATACTGGACAAGTTTTTTAAGCATATGAGTTTGTTTTATTGACTGTGACCATGAAAGTAGTTTAGCAACACCTGGGAAACAGATTAGTGAGGAATTATTTTACGATTGTATGATCATATTTAGCTAGAATCTAGCAGCTTTTTTTACTCTAAACTGAATAGTTGCTTACGGTATTTTGTGGGACCTCAGGATTTTGCTTATTCTAAAGAGTCATGTGTTAAACTTGAGCGCTAACATGTATCTAATGCATCTCAGTAGATAACTGATTATCATGTAGATTAGAACATCATTAGTGTCGTGTTTCATTCCCTCAACTTGGTTTGGCTGTGGAGCTTTATTTATTAATTTTGAAGTTACATTCCGCATTGAAAGTTAACAAAAGTGAGTTGTGAGTATTTTTCTGAAATGCACGAGCAGCAAACTCTGATAACCACAAACGTGACTATTTATTTCAATAATTATTTTGCCAATGTCAATATATCAATCAATAGAAATCCATCGAGGGAAGTTCTGCTGGAGGGAATAAGTGTGCAAAGGCTTACTAAACAACAGTTCCATCCAAGAGTTAAAGATCCAAAAAGATCAACGATGTTATTATGATCCAAGAACTACTTCAAATGACCCTTCCAGATGAAGACTTACGGGAATTTTATGAACTTATCAGATTCTTCTTATCAAAGAAGCTCAGTAGTAATTGGATGAAGTGAAACAACAGCGGTGTGAAATGCAGCATATTGTGTTTGAGTTTTAACTCACGCTCTAATGTATACACTAATTGAACAGATCAATATACGGTGATATGTGTTTCCTTGTGTTATAACGTCTAGAAGATTGTAGACTTGAAGTTATTGTACCTTCTACAGAAACCAGAAGTGCCTTATTTGGGTGGCAAAAGTTTTCGGTCTTCATCTGTGGTATTACGAAATGACTCAATATGTTGAACTGATATTTTATTAATGACGAAATGACGTGAACTTAAATTTCATCTAAAATATCGTAAATCATATATTTTGTAATTTGAGCGCTTCGCTTGGTTATATGACAAAATGTTGTGAAACCTGAAAAGCTTTCTTGCAATTATTATTTTATTCCTGTGCATTCCCAGTGGAAAATGGGATTTCAGGTTAGAGTTTCGAAGTTTCAGTAGCAGTGGGGATTTCTTTACGGGATAGGGTTGGTAGCCTCACAGCAGACCTTCCCTCTTCACCTACCTAATAACTGGCTAAGAGAGGCAAAGCAGCGCGTCGGCCGGGGATCGAAACCTGGATCATTAGCTTGGTTGGCCAGTGTCCTACCACTGAACCACCGACGCACTGGAAGGCCTACAGCTCGGCTTATTTGCTTATTATTGATTTTTCTAAATTACGATCTTCACACTTAACCTGTACTCAGCAGAACAAAAAAATTTGCTCTTTTTTCATTAATGAAATATATATTTTTAACTGTCTGCAGCTGATAGAAAGCCTCGAAATAATATGTGCACATTTTCTACTACAAATCTTATTCTTCTAGCTTTGATGAGGGTGATCACATGAACGGATTGTTTGAGTTAATCGCTGATAGTTGGGATTAATTCGGGTCTTTTTTTAAAAATAAAAATGTTGCATAAACATTTAGCACAAAGCATGCTTGTTTATTCGGCTCCCTTGTAAGACAGATTTTCAAAAATTCAATCTATCCATAATTCAGGACAGTATTCCCTTAGAGATTTAACATAGCTGATCGTAATAATCTGCTTTTTAGATATTCTTTTTGAAAATGTTTTAGTAGAATGACATCATTATAAACCATGAATTAGATATAGAATGTGCTAGGATGTACAAATATTTATTTATGGTATAAGCACTTTAAATGAATTTACACGGAACAAATGTACTTGAAGCAATTTGTTAATGTGAATTTTAATCGTGAAAGTTTTAGACTGTAAATGTTGTTCATGACAGTTTGCCAGAAACTTCAAGACAAAACCTTGTTAGTGGTAACTGTCTATTTATATGAGTTCTGTTATGAAATTGCCTGTATTAGAGTGAAATTACCTGTAAAGTATATTTCAGACAGTCTTTTCAGTGAGGGGTTAATTGTGAATCATCTAATATGAAATAATGCAATATAAGCCCATGTACACCCCCGCAACAGATTCCATAATAATTGTGGCTGTTTATAAAACACTCTATCAAATTTAAAATGCCTGTTTTGTTAAAATCAGTGCACGAAATTCCCAATTTTTACAAAATTGATAGATGTTTCCATTCTAAAAGTCTGGCATTATATTTACATGAGACAGACGTAATTTGTGAAAAATATTTCGTTTCTCCAACTACTATCGGAAATACCAATGTGTCCTCCATATGTCTGGCTGTTCTCGCTGAATGTATCAGTTCTAACTGCTTTAATGAGAAACTTCGGCTGATCATAAAAAACACTGGGATTTCGGAGTGTCCATATTATATGCCGTTAAAGATAAAAGACATTTATTATTGTTCCCTTGGTTTCCAAGTGGAACATAGGGCTTCAAAAATTCATCTCCACTGTCTTCTCTCTCTTCAGATGGGACCACGTCTGCTCATAGTCTCTCATCTCTTCCTCGCACCATCTCTTACAAATGATTCTCAGACGCTCCACCCATTGTTTCACATTCGGATTCCACTCAAGTGATGGCCTGGTGCGTGATATCATTCGATGGTCTTCTCAGTGTGTGCACAACCCGTTCCCATTCAATTCTGCATATTTTTTGAGCAATAGGTTCTTGGTTGGTTCACTGCCACAGTTTCGTCGGCTAATCCCCTGACGCCACTTGATATTCAGTATGTAGCCTGTTGGAAATGCTTTTGCAGACACTCCAAATTTCTGATCTATATAGAAGAACTGAATGACTGGCTTCACATTTGTGTTGAAAATCCTAATTTCCTTCCTTGTTATGAGTCCATCACACATGAAGGCTGATTTCAGAGTGGTGAAGCTCTGTCTTGCCTTTCCGATTCCACTTTTAACATTCTCAGCTATGACGCCACTAATTGAGACGATGCTGTCAAGATGAGTTAAGAAAGTGACCTCTTTCAAATTTCCCTTGTAGATAGTGATTGTTGCTGTTAGTTGGTTGGTCATTTTCTTCACCTCCATCTTCTCTATGTTCGTTTGAAGTCATGTCTTTATTTTACTGCTCCTTCTGCAAGTCTTCGAGTGTGCAGTATATCAGACATATACCTTCCATGAAGTCCAGATCTTCTAGAGTCTTCTTTTCTGTCAGTCCAACACATTCCTCTCTTCTGGCACCCCACAGTTTGATGCATGATTCAGTCATCACATTTAGGAGTATCATTGGTGACAGTAGTCAGGCAACCTTGTGTTACTCCTCTATTCATTTCTAACGCTTCACTGAATTTTCCGTTGTGGATCATCTGGCACTTGGTATTGTCACATACCTAGCTGTTGAATGAGGTTGATAACGATTTGAGCACTGCACGCCGCAGTGTTCAAGTGACTTCCAAATTGTTTCACTGTCGACTCTATTGAAGGCATTTTCGAATTCGATGTGTTGTGGTGCTCTATTTGACCGAAATAGCGTACACGTATATCCTAGTACTTCTTCACGTTTATTATTGTGTCCTAACGTTGCGATTACTCAATAACCACAACGTAAATCAAAAGGCACTTGAGAAGGAGTACGAACGTGTATCATCGCAGTAATCAAGATTCAAAATTTGAGTGAGTACAATGTATCAATTGTTAACTTGCAATCTCTAGAGTGATAAACAAATCAAAGTCCAATTACATAGTGAAAGTATACTACGATAATAAGTAATAAAATGGGTCATTACAGATGAAGATGAGGTAGAGGTTTAACTACCATTCTATGCCCTGCTCGAAGGCTATGTGTAGAGTAGCAATTTGATCAGCACATGACTTGTTTTTCCCAGATCTTGCTTGTTCAGGTAGGCTGGTAGGGTTCTGCATCCAGTACCTCTTTTATTCTCTCCAGGGCGATGCAGCTTATTATTTTAGTTGGCATGGACAATAGCTTGATTTCACGCCAGTTCCTGCAGAGTGAGGAGGAAGTCTGTCTTCTTTGGTAGCTTGACGAGGTAACCCTTCTTCAATCAGTTGGTACCTTTCCTTCTTTCCAAACCTTCTGCAATAATGTTGTGAGCATATCTGCTACGGTCTCTGGGTTCGTTTTCAGTGCTTCAGCGGGGAATTCCTTCTGACTTTGCTGTCTTCTCGGCTGGTGTTCATTAGCTTGATCGCATTCAGTATTTCTGCTTACGTTGAAGGATTGTTTTCCATTGGCAGGCAGTCGTATGCGTTCTGTTGGTGGTATTTCTGGGTGAGTTGCCGGTGGTGGTCGATTCAAGAGTCCTTTAAAGTGATCAGCACATTGTTTGGTTTGTTTCTCCTCCTTGGTGATCAGGTCCCCTTCAACATCTTTGTGGTGATTGACAATTTCTATCTCTGTATTGTTGAAATACTTACTGTTGCTTGTTAATATATTTCTTATATGAATTGAATAATAATTCCTCCAAATACAAATTCCTGAATTCATCCCTCTTTGTGTCTTGGTTGGATTCGTGTAATTCGGTCATCTCGAAATACTAATACTACTATTACAAAAAATTACAACAATTTGGCGTAGCGATGGAACTAAATAACCTTGGAAAGTTTCCTATAAATGGTTCACCGCGGGATATTGCTGATTATCTTGAATGCTTCGACGCATGGTGCATGTCAAAGAATGTTCGAGACGACAAAATTCTTCTTTCTTCCTAGAACAATTGTATACGCTCCCCTGAAAACCACCTCTAGGGATTTCCAGTATTCTATCACACAGTTTTCTTCAGTGATACCACGTGGTGTATCCGACTTTGCTCTGATATATGTAGTGAAAGCATTTCTTGTAGTTGTGTCCTTCAGCCCTGTTTCTGAATGTTGAACCTGAATTGCAGTCTCCATTTGTTTTCATGGATTTCAACTTCACCTTGAATGTTCCTTCAACTAGATGTTGGTCTGAACGCATATCTGCTCCCCTTCTCTACTTTGTATCCAGCAGGCTAGCTGTGTCTTCACTTCCTTGAGATTGATATGAAATCTGTTTGGTTTGTAGTATGTCCGTCAGGCGAAATCCGTGTTGCTTTGTGTATATCCTTGTGTTTGTACACGCTACCTCCGATGACCAAGTCCTCGGAAGAGCAGAAGTCTGAGAATAATTCTCCGTTCTTATTCATTTTGCAAAAGCCTCACAACTCGTGATGAGTCCTGTTCCTGTATTATCACTCCCAGTTCGGCTCCCATTCATATCACCCACAAGAATTTTGATGTCACCATTTCGAATATTCTTCATTACTGTTTGCAGTTGTCTGTAAAATCCTTATTCTTTTCTTGTTCCGTATTGTTTGTAGATCTGTGCGTAGTATTGGTTAATTGTGACCATCCTTTCTGCCTTTTGAGTTGAATCTTGCTGTCATGATCCTGGATGAAATCGGTTCTCACTTCATTACGGCCTTGGCTGCCACCAGTGAAATCATGATAGCCGCTAAACGCCTCAGTGTACTCGTGGTTGTCGTCTGTGTGACCAAATAGGAGTGGATTAATGACTTTTTAGTTAAAAATTTCGACAGTCCACATCCATTCCATCTGCTCTTGCAGATGCCTAGCACTTCTATGCCATATCTTCGCATTTCGTTGGCTACGTGGTCCATCTTCTAAACCTCATAGATTGTACGAATATTCCACGTCTCTATTCTTATTCTTGCTTTCATTGAGAAAAGACGCATACGCTGACCGATATCCCGAAGGCTTTCACCAACTGGCGTCATTTTGCCTCTCCATTTCCGGCAGAGAATAAGATAGTTATTTGAATTTTTTGTATTTTTAATAAACTTTTTTTCACGTTGAATTTTCTCTAGCAGATTGACTGGTTTTGTGCGACTCGGTCGCTAGTCCCTTATCAAACCCTCGACCTTTACCTGGGCCTTGGACCGACTAAAATACCAGCAAGCTAGTTAACTAGGCGAAGTTTAGTCAATTTAACAATAAAATTTCGGGTAGGCGACCTTGAATTCACTTGTTGTGAAAGTACCACTTGATATTATACACAACTTCATACCTGTCAAATATTCCTCAAATTCTCCGACTAGCATATTCACAAGTGATTAATCAAAATCATATGACTTCCATGTACAATCAAACAGTTCCAAGTACTCCACCGACAGAATGCTTCTCTACTTTAAGAAAAAATATTCAGTCACACTCAAGAAATCCGTCAATGACACTTAAGCATTACGAAAGTCAACTCAAGTGAAATACCACTTCAATGAATCAAAATGTAATGGAACTCCACTCACTAAATCTAATAAAACTCCATTCTAATAATTGTCTCTCTCACAAAACACCCAACTAATTGATCTGCGGTCTCCCGATAGTCAGATAGGTCTGTGGAATGATGATGTTGCTGCTGCTCTACTCATATACATGCAAAATACACAGGGATTTTACTGTGTCGCGATTCACAGAGCACAAGTCATGCATGCTAGACTCCGATTTCACTGACTATTGACGGGTTGTACTTTGAACAAACAGCACTCGATTTCTGCTATTTTCTACTGCTGCGTGTGATGCTTACTTCAACTTAGTTTCATTGACTATGAAGCCGATTTCCGATTGAGAATAAGAGATGTGGAAGTGTGAGAGCATCGTTAAACTGTGATTATTATGTTATCTTCATATTCAGCATTTTGAACTTCATTTCAGGATTTGTTTCTAAGAAATCGTATTCAGTGGTTAATTTAATCGACAACTGTCGCTGAGACATATTCAGCTGACGTGATGCAGAAGAGAGTTTTTGGAATGGAGAGATCTACTTCATTTTATGAAGGGACTTCAGCCATTTGCGTAACTCATTCATGTCGGGCCAACATCTGAGTTACTGACTGAGATAATAATAATAATAAATTTGTCACTTATGAAAACAGTATAATTTTAAATTAGTTGTTCGTCAGTTATTGATCTTTGAAAACCAGGGACTGTCATTCGAAATGACACAAATATAGGATTCAGGGAGTCTACAAAACGCTGTAAAATCAGTGTCTTGGATTTCCCCCGATGAATAATATCATCTGCAGCTCTGGGTGCTAAGAAAACAGGTCCAGTCATTATTACTACTGTTGGACTACTGTGGAACCTATAAAGTGTTAACTACTGTGTTAATTCACGCCTTCTAGGTATGACATTCCATCCTGTATGTATAAATCCCTCTGTTCTTTATTATTACTCTAGTTCAAAAAAACGTTTAGTTTCTTTAATTTATCCTTAGTGATTCTTCTACATACTGACACACAAATATGCATAACCTCCTACATCACTTACTTTCCCTGTTTTTGATATTATACATATGAAGTTTATAATTAGTTTGAATAAATTTCACTATGAACCTTAGTTATGTGCATTCATTACTATATATTCGTTGTTATTCATGATCATTAACTTTTGAAGTATGATGTCCTATTTAGTATTATATTTATGCACACTGTCAAATACGCGTCTTTGGGACTACATATATTACTGTAGGAGCTGATGAAGAAGTTATCTGAAGACATATTGTCTGTTAACGAATAAATCTTCTGATTTCCACATATTAAACACGTAGACATTCAGGTCTGATGACAAATGAAAACACAGAAATACGACAATTTCTGACTCAATCTCGGATGTCAAGAATCAGGCGGTGCGAACCATCGAATCCCGCCTTTTTACATTGATTTATGATACTGAACTTCTTCGTAAGTATCTTGACATTTTTATCTGCACTTTCAAACAGAATTCGATTTATCACAAAATTATGTTTTAATTTAAAGAGTTTTATTTTGTATCAAACACGGTGAGTACGACGGATATTTTTGACAGTTTAACAAGTGGAAAAGTCAGTTAAATTTTTACGATTATCAACACAACCATTTCTTCACAGATTAAAACTGTATTTTGCAATAAAAACATTAGAGGAAAACTGAAATTGCTGGTGAGAATGAAAGAATTGATGGCCACACATTTGGATTTTCCTTCTCAAAATATACTGCTAACTTTGTTACACGTCTGTCGAAATATAAGGGGATGTTTACAAGAATTTTCGATTGCAGTTGAAAGGGCGGAAGTGAACAGAATATGGGGTAGATCACGGAAATCTTAGTAAATCACTGTTGCATATGCGAATGTTCATTGAAAGAAGTGAAAAACTAATAAAAGCTCATCTGAAGAATATTATTCACGAAAATTGCTGGTGTTGCGGCCTACCTGTCGGGCTACAAGACCTAGCTGCTTTTCAGGTCACCATTCTGCTTCAGTCATCATGGGTGATGCTCAGCTAAACTACTGTTCGTCTGTCATCACACTACTTACACGACTATGCCTTCTTCGGTCAATCCTTATCCTGCTGAATTAGAATGAGATAAGTGAGTTGTTGATTGCTGCTGAAACTGTCTGTGATCCTCTGCAAGTGACGGACTAATCTTCATACAAACATGTATATATACGTGTACTTGAAAAGTTTTCAGATATAGGAATAGAATGCGCACATTGTATCTGAGTATGATTACATCATAGAACAAAACATGCAGCAATGAAATACTGTTTACAGATAACGACTTGAAAACAGTTTCTTCTTTACAATTAAATCAAGGCATTCACATAGCTTTCAGACTCTGTTTATATTATTTCATTATTTGAAACACTTGTAAACAGCAAGCACACATTTAGTGACAACATAGTTTTTCTTGCAGCATTAATATTGTTAGTAAAATTTGTGAAGTAAAGCATGCCGTGCAAGAAAACCTGCATACATGAAGTTATCCGTCCCTGGACATCGGAGTTAGAAAAGGACACTACCAGGACAGCATATGTGCTTCACGAACTTTCACCAGAAGATCGTGCATAATCTGAAGATTATATTTCTATGATTATCAAAATCAGGTGCGATAGTGCTAATCTTAGGTTCACAAATCTAATTATGCAAGTTGAATCAGGTGAAAAATTCTGAAAACACTTGGAAAGTATATTTTTCATTACCCCTCAATGAGTCTAAGTCCTATTCAGATAAAGATATTATCTTACGGCTCAAAGATCTGTATGCTTGATTCGAATGCAAAGACACTAAATGATCAAGTGCCGTTTCAAAGTCTGATCATTCAGCCTAAGGATCTGACGCCCAGTTCATTAGAAAAATTAAATCATTACAATTCACCACCGCTTAGCTGTACATATCAATTTATGAAATCGAGACGAAATCTGCTTCATGATCTCACTTAAGAACATTTCATCTAGCTTAATAAACTGAGAAAAAGAAGAAAGAATACCTTAACATGACTAAATAAAGGTGTGGACATCGTTATAATGAACCGGAATGATTATGTTTACAAAATACTAAACATCCTTTCAGATAAGTTTACATTTCAGAAACCTGAATGCGAGAAGATTGAGACAGAAATGATGGAGGAACAAATTACACGGGTTTTAAAAAGAACGAAAATAAATTCATCGATGGAATTGGAGTTTTATGAAAAGTTGGGACCCTCTGGACCTATTATTCCTCAACTATATAGCCTACAGAAAGTCCATTTATCCGGACTACCATTCTGTCTAATTCTAGACATGACAGGTTCAACATATGAGTATGTTGCCAAATGGGTAGCAGAACTCCTAGATCCATTAACTGGGCAATTATGTAGCTATTCTTTGTATGAAATGCTTGAATTCATTAATTTCACTGACAATATTGATGTTGCTGGAAAAGCTATATTGTCACTCGACGTATGCTTGCTGCGTACTAATGTCCCATTAAATGAAACAGTATGATTCATTTGTAACTCCATCATTTATTAACCTTTCATTTTATTGAGAGTAGTATTTTCCACATATCTGGTGTTGGAGTTGTGCAATTCCTTTTATACCTTTTGAGCTTAGCTTTGACGAACAAAGATTCATTTGTTCGTATTATTTTTTAGAACTTTGGTTATATCTGACCCAATTGTGCTTTAGTGTATACATTGCAACCGCTGAGTTTCTCTCTAAGCTATACATTTTCCTGAGGTCCATCGTTCTCTGTGTAGCTAAATTCCTATATTCCGAAAACTCGACAGACCTTGATCTATTGGTTTGACTTATGTCATTGATCTCAGTCATTGCAAGGTATTTTGTAAATTTTATTATTTTGTCTAGTTGAGTCAGTAGGGTGCTTTAACCCACCTAGCTTGTCATGCAATGTATTTGTAGGTTCAAATGACACCTTAATTCCTGCTTTTTCAAGAATGCTACATACGGTTTTAGATGTCCCTTCCTTATATGATACTTTAGCTTCCTTTTGATTTATTTTATGGTCAACGGTTTTACTTCTATTTCCCCTTTTATTATGAGCTGTTTTCATCTTTCAGTCAATTTTATGGAATAGTTACTTAAAAAACCAGTGCTTCTTCTGTCTGTTTCATTTCATTACTCAGGTATGTCAGAAACTTAAGCAAACCTGTACTTATAGATAACGGATGACATGACTTAAAGTCTAAATATCCATTAAAGTGTTTTGGACTCTTAAAAATACTAGTGCATAATTTACCTTCTGTTCATTTTATTTTACAGTCTCACGTGACTAAGTCTCTTTGGTCATTTCCTAACTCACATGTAAATTTAGTTCTCTCTGCGACTGAGTTAATATTTATGATGTTCAATAAAATTGTCACTAACATATCTCTACCATAACTTTGGGGGTAGGATTAAGCGTTTTAATAGCCACATTTCTCCAAATCTCCATAAAAATAACTACTACGATTGGAGATACTAGTGTACCATACATCAGTAAATAATACCATATCAATTTATTTTTATATAAAATAGAATAATTCTATGATTTAATTTTCATAACAGTTTCGTAAAGAATTATTTGAACAGTGTCATTCTATCGAAATATTACTTTCTGGTAGACATACGAAAGTTGTATGAAATATTTCAATCAGAATGTTACACTTACTTTCTATACAGACATGGAAAATGAACATATCTTACAGAAAGATATATCTCTCTGAAAATGTAAAATATAGGTGCATAATTGCAGGAAGAAAACATGCAATGAATGACACTTGTTGGATTTTTTGTAGGAAGATGCAACAAAAACCAGAAAAATATCAAATTTTGCTAGGGTGAATGAAGATTTAAACAAGTGTTATCTGGAAGATAGACAAAACTTTATTTTGAAAGGAACTAATCAAAGTAACCACTTGTTAGGAAATCTTTATTCTGTTATGCATTGTCATCTTCGAGGATTTATACATGATTAACTTTGACGTTGTGCGTCAGTGGCACAGCGGTTAGGACGCTCACCAACCATGCACATGGTCCGGGTTCGATCTCCGGCCGGCGGACTCCTTAACCTCTCTAACTCAGAAATAATGCTGGTAAAGAGGAAAGGTTAGGCATGAGGCTAGCAACCCATCCTGTAGAAATGAACAGTGCTACAGAAACTTCAAGCCACTAGCTTGAAGCCCTATGTTCCACTGGGAAACGTGAAGGAAAAAATTTTAAAAAATTATTAAACTTTGACGTTAGAGGTTAACAAGACGTTAAACTATCAACTCTTGAAGAGGATTTAACAGTTTCACAACAATTAATCACAAATCACAAAAGTCACATTGCTAGATATGTAGGGTTTGAAGTGTTTTATTTTCCTCAATATCTGTTAGATCGCTAACATTATAAGAATTATAAAATCATCAACTAAATAAAAAGTAATGCTTTGAATCGACAGTAAATTATTGAGTTTAAAATACTTCTGAATGCTAGATTGTGTAGAACACCATAACAGAAAAATAGAAACCTTCTGGTTTCAATGTTGCCGAGAGGTAGTTACTGATTTTATTTTCAGTTCTCACTCACGACATAAATAGCAGTCTACAAGCCAAGGTTACCTCAGGTGGGCTATCAATCACACATATGTGTTTAGCCGAAAATTCATAGATATATAAAAATGGGTGGAAAATCAATTATTCAGAAAGTAATATACAATGAATTTTCTTCTCACTTATTGTTTCCTGTAAATCAAATTTCTAGCAGGGTGGCCTTTAGATTAATTAGAAAGAGATAAGCATACACAAAAATACAAACTTCAGTGTTAAATATACACATTTTTTATAAAACTTTAAGAGAAATATGGGGAAAATAAATGTTAGTTTGTAATTTTTGTATATTATCTAGTCTGCCCCATCAGTTATTTTTGTAAAATAATTAAGAGAATTTACGATTCAATAAAGTTAGTGCTGTTCTTATTACCAGTGTTGTATAGTGCCAATCCGTTGTCGTTTAAAGTTTGACAGGTGATCGGTGATGATGATAATAACAAGAGTGATGACAAAGGTATGAGGCAAATGTAACACGTTATTATATGTTTAGACTTCCCTTGACATTATGGGCACCGGTGGGAACATTATCTGTCAGTGTAGTTGAAGATTGAACGATCAATCCATGGTTGTTTGCTCAAACCCAAATTCCCCATAATTTTCCCGGGTCATCAATCGGACAGTCATCGTCTCATCGTTCGCTATTCAGAAGGAAGATTAAAAACTATCAGAAGTAATACCGTGATTTATTGTTATAACATTTGTTCCTAGACCTTCTGTAATAACATTATTGTTGGTTATATGTTAGCGTAAGAATAAAGGATTCTTGAGTCGCCAATCCGTGTTCTGGTTTTCGCGTTGGTTAATACAAAGCGTTTCTGAAAGTCTCTGAGGGACAGCGTGAGGTCCAGCATAGCAAGAGCTGGACATTAACGGTTTATGAGACTTGACTGACATCATCGCTCAACGCGGAATGCAGGTACAACTAGATGACGAGTCCCAAAGAGGACGAAATGCGCATTTTGGATTCCACTACTAGTCGCCATCCACCAATTAACTTCCCTTAACACCCTTAGATATTTTTATCTTCAGCACTTGATCTTTCTGGGACGATTCGTTATTACTGTGCTTACCATAATTTTAGTTTGCCGTTTGTCAAGCTGTGAAATGCAGGATAGGCGAGACTTATCTGGCAGATGGACCTAATTCATAGTGACCTTTTATCACTCGCTAGTACACAAACCGAGTTCTCTTTGTCGATCCTCTCAATCTTGATTAACAGAATTCATTTGATACTGGGTGTAATGAATACACACCTACCTAACAAGTTCCACATTAAATGAAATTTGTTTCCTTGGTTTTGCTTCAAGGAATGGTGAAATGCGTAACTTTCAATTGTTATAACATGTCAGTTAACTCAAATTATCGTCTGGTTTCAGTGAAATAATGCTACTATACTGAAAGCATACCATTTTTGTCGTTAGGTTTTTGAAATTCCACATCAAATACAAAATCAAATTGACATAGAGTTCCATAAATAGTTCAACAGAGGATAATCAGATATGAAATTACAATAACTGTTTGTTTTCCTTCAGTTTACTTACTCAAGGATGAAAAGAGATGAAAATTTGATTTTTACTGATGGCAAAGTAAATAAATTAAATTAAAGTACATAAATGTCGTAATTTTTCGTGACGTCACGGCTTTTTCTACTGATTTCTGATACATTTTAAATAATTTTTTAAGTCCGAGCTGCTAAAATTAAAAATTAAACAGCTTTACACATATGTACACGCATTGCTTCATAATCAAAATAACTGTTTGGACATACCACAGTGAGAAAATAGTATTCATTTTCTGAAGTTTCGAGCACGAATTATAGTTCATCTCATCAAACTGTTTTGAAATGATTACGGAATTATATACCACCGAAGTTCCTAAATTCTATTCTTTCAGAATATAAATTCCTATTAATATAACGTCCTTGCCTAGTTTACTAGCTTGCTAACTTTTTAACCGGTCACAAGCCAGAGAAAAGAGGTGGAGTGCGAACAGACAGATATAAGTTGGACTGACATCTAGAAAAGCTCTAGAAGATCAGGATTTCGTGAATGATTGATGTCTAATATCACGCAGACTCGAAGACTTGCAGGCGAAAACTGAAAATCTGGCAGAAGGAGCAGTGCAGCGAAGACAGGACCTCAATTGAACATAGCGAAGATGAAGGTGAGGAACATAACCAACCAACTAACAGCACCAATCACTATCTACAAGGGAAATTTGAATGAGGTCACTTCCTTAACTCATCTTGACAGCATAGTTTCAATTAGTGGCGTCATAGCTGAGAATATTAAAACTGGAATCGGAAAGGCAAGACATAGCTTCACTTCTCTGAAATCAGTCTTCCTGTGTGATGGATCCAACGCAAAGAACGAAATTCTGAGTTTCAACACAAATGTGGAGCCAGTCATTCATTTCTTTTATATGGATTAGAAACTAGGCGTGTCTGCGAAAGCATTTCCAACAGGCTACTGTGGACTCTTATGAACAAGTGCTTTCGCCGGCTACATACTGAATATCAAGTGGCTAGAAGAAATAAGCCACACGAAACTGTGGGAGTGAACCAACCAAGAACCTATTGCTCAATAAATATGCAGAATTGAATGGGGATGGGTTGGGAACACACTGAGGAGACCATCGAATGATATCACGCACCAGGCCATCGCTCGAGTGGAATCCGAATGTGAAACAATGGGTGGAGCGTCTGAGAATCATTTGTAAGAGATGGTGCGAGGAAGAGATGAGAGACTATGAGCAGACGTGGTCCCATCTGAAGAGGACCACAGAGAGTAGAAGATAGTGCAGCTGAATTTTTGAAGCCCTATGTTCCATTTGGAAACCAAGGGAACCATAAGAGTAAATATAACAGATATTCCGAAGGACTGAAAAACGAAAACTATTGGAGTTTTTATTCTTCAACATATTTACATAATTAACTCCAATTTCGTTCATAGTAAAATGATAAATTTCATTTTATGATTTGACATCACTGTGAAGTGTGAATGTGTATTACTTATGACATGATATACTTCGACGACATTTTATGATAGTTTTTCAAATATCTTTAGTTCCTAAAAAACGTATTCCTTTTTTTACAACTATCACATTTACTAATTTTCTAGTTGTAGCATCAACCAAGCGTCAATAATTTGTACTATATCCAGTAAATCTTGAGTTTAGGAAGTGCTAAATATAAGTTCGCAGTAGTAACAAAGGTATGAAAAATAGCGTGGTTGATTGACTGATGTGTATAAAGCAGTGATGAATATTGGAAATAACTGTGTAAGTTTACATTACAGATGAATATTATGTTTGTAATTAGATTATGTCAACTATAGTTTTTTACAGTTTCGCCTCACTGAATTACTTAATTCACCTCCAGTGATATATACCAGTGGTGAAATTTAACTTTGCAACTTCTAATCAATTCTGTATAGGTAAAGTGTTTACAGTATTGTAGACAAATTGCTAACAATCAACACGAAGTACGCTGGACTGAATATTGCGAAAAGAAATTAGTAAATTTTATAAACTGGCTAAATAATCTAAAAGTCGTGCAAGCATTAATCATTGAATAAGGATCAGAAATAGCTACTTAAAGGTTAGTTAGCACAGAAAGAAAAGAATAGTATTTAAAAAGAGAAAATTTTCTAGATTATTTTCAGTTTTCCAGGTAAGCGTACACCTAACAAAAAAGAGAATTACGACTCCTTAGTCTCAAGCAACTCTACCAAAGGTGAATGGATAAAACATTTTTTCTGCGGAGGAGATGTACGTAAAAACCCCATTGAACGACTTGATCGTATCATAATAAACATATTTTCTGTTGAGATACCACATGACCAAACACAGAAGTGTACTCCAGCATCAGGCTATCAATTGATTTGCGTTCTTCTTTTCAGTGTTCATATTTGTAGATGTTTATGAGCATATCTAGGAAATTTTACGCCGACACGAACTATCTGTTTGGCTCCATTGGTCAAAAGATGACTTTCAGACTAATTTGATCTCCTTGTACAGTGTTTTTTTCTTGCATCTGAGATAAATTCTTAGGACAAGTCACCTAGCAAGATTTATTTTACTGCTTATCTGGCCAAGGCTTTGAAGGTTGTGCAACTACCGTAGTCATTTTAGTTAGACATCAATTTATCCCTTGAAGTGACCCATTAGTTATATTTTAAGAAGCAACATTTACCTCCCTGGGCAGTTTTTAGTGAGCATTTTGAAAGAACTCTAGGAATTTATTGAATTCACTATTTTCCCTTCTCGGGCAAAATTAATGTCATTCATTTGCTATTTCTTATGGCCACTTTTATTTTAAAAAAAAGTGTAGACTAAAAAACAAAATACAAGAGGATTTCACTTATTGGTAAGTGGTACTTCAAAGTCTGAAGTCATTATTCGCTGCATCTGTTCATACTAGGAGAGAATACTGATTAAGCTAACTTGATTTCTGTATTAATAATGAAAATTTATGCTGCTTATTCTTGATATAAGAATAAAACTTATTTTTTCCATGCTCTACATTCACACATATTTGCTGAACGTCAGATAAGCACTTCTTCAACGTCTAAAAAATAACTAATCTAGGAAATGAAACAACATTGAAGGTAAATTATTTTCATTTTACCCATCTAAATCACTTTTCCGCGTCTGTGAGCAAGCATATGAAATTTAAAATAATTTTTACATAAATTGTGAAACAAAATAATTCTACAGCTGGGTACCAGTCAGTCCAAAAAGAAATCTAATCAAATCTCTTGCTACTCGCGTCCAACGCATCTGTAGCTCTGATACCCTGGAAGAAGAAGTACACTTCCTGAAGGGGATCTTCAGGAAAAACGGATATCCACCAATATTCATAGAGAAAAACGTCAAACAGAAAATCGAAAAGCAAGAGTCACCATACCTGAACTTCAGAGGTGACCTACTCAGTGATGTCCTTAAGAGGATAATTTCCACCTTTCTTCGCTGCAAAACTGAGAGTAGTGTTCTCCAGTTGCCAGCTGATCTGCGGAAACCTTAAAGACAAGATCTTGCATCTGACCACTTCTATGTGCATTTTTAGTTCACTTGTAGATGTGGAGCCAGGTACATTGGTCGTTCGATGCGTATCCTATCAAAAAGGGTCCAAGGATACTATTCAGCGTGGCTGCAGAAAGTAAGTATAGGCCGTATAAGGAGTGAAATAATCGAACATCTTGTCACCACTGGTCATTCGATCTCAACAAACGCCTCCTTCAAAGTAATCTACAAAGTGAACAACAACCTGTCAAAGATAATACGTTTCAATCTTCTATGTATTGCAGAAGCCCTGGTCAATCGTCTAGAAGAACCATAACTATGCATACAAAAGAAAATTATTCAATCACTTCTACTATCGTAGGAACAACTTTGTTGGTTGGACTCAATTTTTGTTTGTTTTTTCTAAATACTTAAAACTCTTGTATTCCCTTGAAACTCTTTTGTAATTTCGTATTTTATTTTACTTCCATGTATACCCTGAGGAAAACTCTCTCATCAAACTATTCATATTATTACGTGACTCTCCTTTAACAATCGTTTACGACAACTCACCACTTTTGTTTCTACCCTCTTGTATCAACATCCAATTCCTCTGAGCGATTTTCGTAACGCTTTTGTAACTCCACCAAAAACCTACTAATTGTATTTTCGTTTGACAAATTTAATGTACACACACACATACAAAGTAACCATATATATTTGCAATTATACAGCTGTGAGAATGAATTCACTGAAAAGAGACTCTTCGCTGAACTACTTGTCTTCTGTCTCTATTAATGTTCGAAGTGGGATTTTTCATGAATGAAAACAAAAAATCTAACGGAAAAATAGTGACAACAATTAAAAATATTGAAAGACCAGGATTTCTGCTTCTAAGATGAGATATATCGTAAGAGAAGAGGTTATCTAGTTCTTACGACTAATAATCATCTGAAAAACTTATGCTACTTTAGGGCGTTTTGTAAACAACACATTTTTTTTATTACAGTTTGATGCCACACTGTATATTTTTGGTACAAGTATGGCATTTTCAACATGGATATCGGTAGCCCAAATTTTGCAGGCCGACCATAGATATCAAGTGTGCGTCGGCAGGGGATCGGACCTCGGACCATGTGAATGATCGGCGAGAGTCCTAACCACTGTGCCACCGATGGTTATTAGTTTTGTAATAGTGCAAATGTAAGTTTTTATCAAGGCAGTCATTGAAGTCTTCAAGTATCATATGGCAGTTTGTGGAATAAACACTGAATTCACATTAAATATTAACATAACTAACAACATAATAACATGTAGATTTCCAGCTAATCCGGAAAGGTGTGATTCTTGACAAACTACAACTTGAAGCGTTATCTCTAGGACCTAAGTTTTGTGATACCTGTACGGAGATTAGTCAGATTGACACTGATGTACAATTCGAGAACTTCTATATACAAACAGAAGACTTGGTCGCCCCTTCTGATGAGGACCTAGAAAGATTCAAATCAACCCTGGTAGACTGTTGCTATCAGTATAGACAGAAGGAAAAGAATCAGCCCCATAGTATACTCACAAAACAGCATCGAGAAGCTGTCAAAAGACTGAGACAAAATGAAAACATAGTTATTACCAGACCGGATAAGGGACCGGGGATAGTAATTATGGATAGGCAGGACTACATCAATAAGATGAACTCCATACTAGCTGACGGAAGCAAGTTTCAGAGGCCGAAAGCAATGAAAGATCATACGGAGAAAATAGAGAGAGAAATAACAAACTTATTAAAGGATTTGAAGGGTAAAGGGTATTTATCACCAAAAACTTTCGAAAACCTACAGGGAGCACCATCTCACGCATGTATGGTCTACCGAAAGTGCATAAATCAGGAGTGCCCCTACGCCCCATACTAGACATGTCCCATTCACCCTATCACGAGACGGCAAAGTGGCTGGTACAGCTGCTTCAACCCTTGCATGACGAGTTAGTAAAGCACAGCGTCAAGGATACCTTTCAATTTGTTGATAAGATCAAAAACTTGAACGCGACTGGCAAATATATGGCATCACTTGATGTTTCATCTCAATTCACGAATGTGCCTCTAGTGGAAACCATCGATTATATCTGTGAACAGATTATAGAAAAGAAATTGTGCACTGATATTCCTATCAGTAATCTGAAACAACTACTTGTTAAATGCACAACGAATGTTCAGTTCCTATTTAATAATGAAATATACAGACAGGTTGATGGAGTAGCCATGGGATCCCCACTGGGACCTATTTTCGCGAATATATTTCTAGCAAAACTAGAAAATAGTCCGTTGAAAGAGGAAATAGCGAAAATGGAAATGTATTGTCGTTACATGGATGACACTTTTGTAGTGTATGATGAAGGGTTAAATAGTGATTTGATTTTGAACAACTTCAATAATGCTCACCCAGCGGTCCATTTCACCTACGAAGGAGAATACAACGACTCTTTACACTTCCTCGACGTCCTACTAACGAGAAGAGAGGATGGTTCCATCAAAAGAACCATATTTAGAAAGCTAGAGACCAAAGCTCAGTATACACATTTCCTTAGCTTCGTACCGATGAAATACAAACGTAATCTAATCAGGTGCTTAGCATTTAGAGCGAGGTCTATTTGTTCCGAAGAGTGCGTAGAGAAAGAACTCCAGATCATCCGAGACATTCTAAGCGAGAACGGATATCCAGAGAAGTTCATTAAAGCCAACATAGGTTATAATAGTCGTAAAAATGAACTGACAACTGTGGAGAAAAAGCCTTTGTTTTTACGTCTCCAATTCAAGGGAGATACTCCTGCGGAGATTCTATCCCAACGTTTAACCAGGGCGATCAAGAAAACTTTCTACTCTGCACGTCTGTGTCTATCCTTCACTAGCCGTCCAATGTTCACCCAGCAACTCAAAGATGCCTTACCTAACCTTAGCTCTTCTTCATGCATATACCATTTCAACTGTTCCTGTGGTTCAAGTTATATAGGGCGCACGATTAGGCAGGTTCGTCTACGGGTTCGAGAACACTTACCAGCTTGGTTCAGCAGGGGGAAATTAAGTGCATAAAAAGCTCGATCCTGTCACACTTGGTCGATACTGGACATCGCATCGATGTCAACACAGCTTTCAGGGTTATATACCGAATTCCGAAGTCGTTATCACGTACAGTTCGCTTACGTCTCCTACACATAGCTGAAGCTGTTGCAATAAGATCGACTAAACCGGAACTCTGTATCCAAAAGAACACGTCCAGACGCTGTTCCTACCGTGGCCAACCTTGGATTGAAGATTTTTCTTCTCACCAAGAGTGCTCCTTCCCCTTAACCCTTTTGTGTTTTTTTCTTTTTTACTTTGCTCATTATTATAAATATTATTATTACAGTTATTATTATTCGTCATAATTTATGCCCTTTATGCAAACATTCCCTCAATACTATCGAATTTTCATTTATACGGACTTATTATTAGTGATATTATCTGTTTTCCTAATATATGCCTCCACCTGTTTCATTTAACATATTTGTTATCTCACTATGAACCTCTCATTCCAGTCTTACTATCTCCTGTTTAACTCAGACCACTTTGTACTAGCCACTCACCTGACACCTTTTATAACCTTGAACTGATTTGTCAATTTTCCTACCCCACACTCTACAATTCTATTATGATTAATCACCACCATTGTCTCCCGTTTTACAATATTTCTAATCGATTTCAGCCTAGCACGTTTGTCGCACAAATATGACTATTTATTTTGACACCCCATAACTAATCTGTTATTCTACGTTAAAAAATGTATCCACCGCATAACTGCCCTTTATTGTAACGACCACAAATATTACATTTTATAATTGTAAGAACCTGAAGAGAAATTATTGAAAAGAATATTCTTCGTTCAGATTGACTTTTAATTCATAATAACATAAGACGTAAACTGAAAGAAGTTTCACTTCATTCAAAAATGTGTGATCTATCAATCAAAAAGATTTTATATGTATTTTGAAATATACGCTTACACTTAAGAGCTTGTACATATTTTTTTGCTAACTTGCGTTCTTTTCACTCCTTCAGCTGGAAGGAAAAGAGTGCGAGGAAGAATGACTTCTTTCTATCAGTAACACTGACGTAGTATTTTGTAAACACTTCATATGACATAAAATACGAAAATGCCAGAAATAAGTATGATTTCTAACTAAATCGAATTCAAATGTACCTTTTTATTAAGGTTTTTATAAACAAAATCATGACTGTTTGGAATCAAGATCAAAATGAAGACGCACAAATCAGTTGTAATAAGAATCTTCGGGCATATTCCTTCTTAACATCTGTAGAACGATCACCATGTCATTCATCCGAAGTTAACTGTGAAGCTGTCCCTTTTTCATAAACTTATGCATAAATTTGAATGCAAATACAACTTTGAACTGTTATTTTCATTGTACAATAAGTTAACTTTCCAAATTTGTTCCTCACATAAGTTTTTTATCACATGTTGACTAAATTTCAAGAAATCCTGAAGACATTTTGCCTTACAATCAGAGCATGTCAATCAGTAGTACGAATTTAAGTGTTACAAGTTTATGCTAAGTTGTATTTACATTGCTTACAACGTTGAGTAATACAGAACATCAGTAAAGGTGAATATTAGTGAACATCAGCTAGACGGTATAGAGTAAATACATCGATAATCAGGTAGTTAGAAGGATAAAGATTATTTTATGTAATTTAGTTAGTAAATCAGCTAACTTTTGGTCAAACAGCAGGTGTAACAGAGCCTACTAACTCACGAAGAGAAAAACTAGTCAACTTATCTTACAAATGAGTCTCAAAAATGCATTTTGAAAGTCATAGCGTTTTGCTTATACAATAGGTATGCTACCGATACCAAAATAAAGGAGTTGCATTTCTCAACTGATTAGTAATCGATAATGATTGACATATGAGTCAATGATGAAGTTTGTTTGCCAGTCTGCATTATGCAGGAATCATGTACAATGTGGTGAAATATTGTTTAGCGCTAGTTTTTTTGCCGACTACGTTTACCAAGGAAATTTTTCAGTCTATATATTGACTCCAACCTACCATATTTCAGAAGTTATATACCTCATTAAGAAAAAAATATGAAAGGAATAACTGTCCATAATGAGTTACTATTAGCAGAAGTTGAAATTCACGGGCTGACCATTGGATCGGTTCTCAGTGGCTTAATGGTTTACGAGCTCGCCTTGAAATCGAGAGGTCCTGGATTCAAACCCTGGTGGTTACGTTGTGACGAAGAGTCCTAAACTAGAACGAAACAGCTGTTCAGTATTACGTGTTGGCTTTCCAGTGGTTCTCTAACCGATTACAGCTTATGATAAAATGCTGCAACTAATCAAATCCCTGAAAAGCAACACCTGAATACTATTATTCCCTTGGATTTCGAGTTGAATATACGGATTCAGCAGCACATCTCTATTTCGCCCTACTTCATGCAGTCGTTCTTAGCTGATTTCACGATGATCCATAAGCCTCCACCACCTCCTCACACAATCTTCTCCCTTTCACTCTTTGACACCTAAATCATCTTTTCTCATCCGGGTTCGACTCGAGGACCTGGCTCATGGCATTGCTCAGTGGTCCCTTCAGAGTATGGCTAATCCATCTACATTTCCTTCTTGATATCAGTTGTGCACTACGTTCTTTGTTTGTTTGTCATCAATTTTTTACTGATTATCCTATCCTGATGGTCGTCTGGTCTTCAGTATTCAGCGAAGGCAGTTGTTGGTGAAAGTCTGCAATAGGTGGATCATAAAAGGCTTCTGGTGATGCGCCAAGTTTCTGAACTATATGAAAGCCTTGATCAGGCATTAGTGTTGAAGGTCTAAATCTTATTCTATATGTTGAGTGCAGCAGATTTCCACAGGGATTTCAGCGTAATGATAGTCTGTCATACCTTTCAGATTCTGCTTTCTATATCCACATCTGTGAAGTATGTAGCTGAAACCATAGTGCATTAAAATAACATATGAGCACCGATTGGTGTTTTCTGTATCACTTCAAAGTGTGAAACATTAGCAAGGATGTTTTAGCTTGTTATGAATTGTAATAAATGAAAAAAAGTTTTGAAAGAGTAAAACGAAAATAGCCTTTCAAATCATTTGTAACATTAAAAAAAATTAACTTAAAATGTCGACTGCTAAAAATGTCCATAACTGATTAACATTTAAAGTAATTTGTAGCCAATTCTGTCTACCATATCTACCTGAAGTATCTATGTCACTTAGAAATATATTATCAGAACATTACCCGTCAAAAAGTTTTCTAGCCTGGAACACTGAATGTCTGAAATTCCTTTCTCACAGTAACTTAGCTGTTTAGCATTAAAATTAAGTTAGTATTCAATGGTTTCAGGCTTTCATCTTGTCAGTTTACTGATAGCAGTCAGGTTAGTAGGATAACATATATATGGACGTGCTTTTAAATTTTTTCTCCCACACTTTCATCATTCCTTTCTGATTGCCATTATTGTTACGTTCATTTTGTAGTTTACCTGTCGAATTTATCTTGAAATAATATGCTATCTTAACTATAACATCAAATTATCATTTGTATTTCTTCTTTATTTTGAATATTAACTAAACTAGTTATGAAACAGTTTTCGTAAGATTTGTAGTAAAGGTAGTAATGACAGAAGTATTCGTATAAGTAGTATTTTACTAGCAGTCTTATGACTAAACTCCAACCTTTATAAACCAAATCTAGGAAAAATTACATAATATCTTATTCTTAACTTAGACACATAAATATACATCAGTTGAATGACATATTAATATTCAAGAAATGATCATATGCATCGTATTTTTATTTTCAGAAGAAAGAAAGGAATTGAACTTATTTACCACACTTTCTTTTCTCCCATTTGTACATGCTTTCTCCTCTTTTTTTATTATTATTTTATGCACACACGCACACACAAAAAGTAGCTTTTTACATTCACTTACTTTACACATTTTGTATATTTTAGGTAGAAATATCTCTTTCAAATTGTCAAGATGCTTTTTACATTCACTTATCAAAAGATTAGTTGATTTGGAAGACAACAGTTGTTCTGCGCAATGTTTTTGTACGCATATTTGTTTATGTATATATATATATATATATGTAAAACTCGCCTGCGTATTAAACGTCGTCTCGATTTTAGCCTACCAATCTCAACTAACAGAATTTTCTATGTAGTTTGTTTCGACCTGGGTCTTTCTTCTTTTTCTTTTACCTTTTTAATTTACTTAACATGTAATTATGCATAAAATTTCCTTACTTAGTCTACCTTTATTCGCATATATTTGAAATTTTATTTTTCATCCCTTTAGTATTTATTTTTGCATCATGATTTCCTTGACTACCTTTGTTTAACAAGGATTCAATCAACTGTCTATCTTTTTTATTTTTGATAATAAGAATTAAATACTTTCCAATCCTGGTATGAAATCGCTAGACAAAGTTTTGTTTAGATTGTGATGTGTTTAAGTCAATGTGAATGTTAACATTAATTATGAAGATATGAAATTCAGAATTTGTTAGGATAGTTTTTGAGATTATGTCGATTGGTTTAAAAGTAAAAAGGCTTGTAAATCAGAAATGCCTCTGATTTCTCCACTGGGATTTAATTGTCTTCAGTAGATGGTTAAAACAGAAATCTTCAAACAGCTATGGAAATAGTTCTCCCGTTTCGGTTCACCGTTTATTGATTATTGAAATGTCGTTTAGTACCAAAATTGTTATATAACTTGGTCTTCAAGGAGTAGTCCTTGGTGTTGATGTTTATAAAATTTTAAATGTTAAATTAATCCTTTGGTCCACGTGCAGTCTTACAATGACTACATGGTAACATCTCTGACTACAGTGCTGGGTGATGCAATTTCGATTCTTAGAGAGAAAGTCACTTCCTTTGAGGTAGTAAACACGACCTGGTGACGAGTGTTATCAAGCACGAAACCTAAGTTTAGGGCTTTCTGCTAATCATTCTCAACCATTTACCAACGAGATTGTTCTCTGAAAAATGAGACATACACATTTAGTGGTCCTTTACTAAAATGTAGCTGATATAAGCTATCAGGTAAGCCTCATATCTTTGATTACAATAAAAGTGGTTTGTGGAGAAAAATTCTTTATAAAATAAAATAGTCACAGATTTTATGAAAAGCTCCTAATGAAATTAAATTACTTTTTCATCGCAAACTATGTAGTTTAATTATTGTGTAAGTCGTCGCATACTGTTCAACGTTAGGTAAATCTGCAATATATTGACTACATTTATAATTTAACAAGACGAGTCTTTCTTTCTACTAAAGACACTTAACACACTTAAAAAAAACTAAAAAATGGTTAACACAATCAGATCCAAAACTGAAATTATACTGAACTCGGAAATTAGAGAAATAATAATAACATACCTAAGGAACAAGCATCATCATTACGTATTCACTTGAATAGTGCTTCAGTCTGAAATATATAAGTCCGTAGTGAGGCTTGGGAAAGGCTTATTTAAGAGGATTCACCGTATCTAAACGGCTTATATTATAGAGAAGGAAAATAAAATATTGACGGATACTCTTGTTGAAAACCGATAACCTTTAAAATTTTTAAGCAGAAGTAAAAGCCAATTAGTCTTAAAATCTACAATGTATTCCGCCCCTAACATAGGTGTCTTCATTAAATTACCATACATCAGGGAAATAGATAGTAGGATTTTGAGACAGAGATTAAATTCGGTCATCCGTAAGACATATTATGCAGCCAGGCTTGTAATCATTTAAAAAGCCAAAAATACGCTCCACTACAAACCTCAAAAATGCACAAGTGGTTATGTCACATCCCACTCTATTTACCAGTTTTTTTGTGTGTTTACACACCCATACATAGGGAGTAATAATTGCGATTCGCATGTGAGGGTGGGAGAGCATACTCCGAAATGATTAGAAAGACAGATAAACTTTGGGAAATCAATAGAAGCAAGTAGAAGACTATCAGCTTCGTCTATCGCCAAACATCTAATCGACATGAACCATAAGATTTACGTTAACACAGCTTTTAAGGTTGTCTATAAAATGGTCAAGGGTGCTTATTGAAATACGCTGAGGATATAGCTATTCATAAACTTAAGCTCACCCCTATGTATTCAGAAACACTTTACTATTACTCCTAACCTACCTTTGTAGTCCTTATCTGACTGCATAACCAAACGTTGTGTTAATTATTCTCATAATTTTTAAATTCTTTGTCACTTCGTGTATTTTAATTGGCCTTTATTTTTTCATATAAACTGAATTGATTAGTAAATGTGTGATCAGATTGTTAGGAATGTATCGCGCAATTACATCACATTTTTCAGATAATCTCTGCCTTCTAATAACACTATACAAATCTGTAGTGGGTGCCTACTTAAGGATAATTTCCGATTTTGTACTATCTCGGGCAAAGTCACTGATCATGATCATAATCATTTTCGTAATCTCCTAATTTCCCCAGGCACTGTAAATGTGTCAGTAAGAATTTCCAAAATTTGCGCTGATTACGTATAGCTACTATGCTCCAAATATTATTAGAAAAACAACAAATCATTGTGTTTGAATAAACATTGCAAGCGAATTCGTGTCCAGTTACTGAAACTCCTTAATGTACAAAACTATCATAGAGCTTCCAAAAGTCAGACCTTTAAATGGTCAAATTTATGTTATTTATCAGTGAGGTAATGTGCGTACACCCACAAAATAATTTATGTTTAGAAGTGTTTCAAGATCAATGACTTACTGCTGGTGTGATATTTTAAAAATTATTGAAAGATTAGCACTTTTGCAGACTCTGAAGACATGAAGTAATATGATTTCGATGTGTTATGTTTGTTGTAATGTTTTCTGAATTCCTGAAATCCGTCTGTGGAACCGAATGTAAGAAAATGATCTGTGTCTCATCTTTTACAAATTGTTATTTTCCAGACTGTATTAACGTACATTTATGTATTTCTTTTTCAGTTTTTTTTATCTTTGTCTGAACCGTTTATTGGTAAAACGCAACCAAAAACAAGCTGGATTCTAAATCCGCAAAACAAGTTCACTTATGAGCGCATTACACAATGAGCTGATTAGCTTCATTCCTACACTTGCTTTTACAATTTAGTCCGCATAAATATTTTGATTTATGATTATCTTTTACGCTACTCTCAGTTCCCCTTCAAGAATGGACAATCTAATGACTTATCAACCTCTGAATTAAAACTTTAACGGTGAATAATAGAGGTTTGTCTGTCTTTCTTGTAGTGCTTAGCTATATATTATCCTTACCAAAACTTGATATATTTCTGACAACTGTTGTACTTCCTTACAAAAATACAACAAGTGCCATTCATTACATATTTCCTTTCTGCAATTATGCACCTATATTTTACAGTTTCAGACAGACACATCTTTCTGTAAGATATGTTCATTTTCTATGTCTGTATAGAAAGTAAGTGTAATATTTTGAACGAAGTAGTTTATACGACTTCAGTATGTCTAACATACATAAGTAAATTTTCTGAGAATGTATTAAATCGATAGGATGACACTATTCATATAATTTCGCAAGTAATTGTTTCGTAAGTTGTTTAAATACATATATATGCAGCAAAAGTAATCTGACTAAGACAGTTTCAACAAGAATTAACAACCCATTTCTTTGTATCCAAATCAGTATGTTAAGGACTGACTGAAAAAGACATAGTTTTGCAGATATGGTGATGACAGACAGTAACTTATCACTCGTTCACATAACGGTTGGGTATAACCAGTGACAATTATGTTGGAGTTATGACCTGTTCAACAGCTTGATCTTGTAGTCCAGCTATTAGGGAGTTTGACTAGTACTTTTTGGGATTGACATTTTGCAGAAAGACAGACTACGTCATGCAGTCTATCGTGTAAACTGAGTAGAACAGTATATGTTGGGAACTAACAATATCTGGACTTCTTAGGTGACTTATGTTTAACGTCACACAAAAATATACAAGCGAAATCTAACAGTTCTGCGGAAGAAGCACTGGAGACAGAGCTTAATAGATGCCAAATCCAGATATGCTCGAGAAATTTAGACAGGCTTTCATTACTTTGATATCTTTGTAGAAATCCACAACACTTAGCACAGTAAACAGGATTAAAAATTTTAACATCAGTATCAAGTCAGTATTTCTTCCCGCAGACTTCCACTAACATTTTCATTCTCTAGTTCAATAATGAGGGCCGGGTGGCTGGTTATTTTTACGTGAGCGACATAAATGCAAGGCTACAGCTTTAGCGTTGAAGAGTAAATATGGTGTTCACTTGAAGAGGAAATGAAAACTTGTGGGCAGTCACACAGCTGGTTTAAAGCGATTAGGCGGAACTGACTGAAATAATCGCATATGTACATATGGATAATTTTATAGATGTGCGCTTTTTCATTTATAATCTATCTCGGCAAATTGACATACTTAAAAGGTGATTTCCTGAGATTCACTATATTTTCAATACATACTGTTCATTTCCGCTCTGTTAACTTCACTTCGAAATTCTAATATACTTCTTAGGATTGCAACAGACCAATAATGAAATATGCAACATATTTTTAGGAAAATAAATTCATGAGTACGGCTTTCAATTCTCTCATCTTCTCAACCCATTTTAGTTTTCATCTAACATTTTTATTTAAAAATGAAGTTTTAATCTGTGAAGAAATGACTGAGTGGATGGCGATAAAAAAATTACTTGGGTTTTCTACTTCCTAAACTGGCGAAAATATCCGTGGCATAATTTTGTGACAAATCGAATTCTGTTCGTAAATGCAGTTAAAAATGTTAAGATAATGGCGAAGAAGTTCAATATTATAAAACATGTCAATGCCGAAAGGCGGAGAATTGAGATTTAATCTTTCATACCGACTAATTATTGACATCCGAGAATGAGAGGTATACTGTCGTATTTCTGTATTTTCGTTTGTCACCAGATCTGAATGACTATATGTTGACCACTTGAAGTGAAGTTTTATATTTGAACTATTCAACACTTCAGGACTACTAACGTGCAATTCACTGAATTTCAGTTTTCAAAGTATCCCACTACAAGTTAATATTTCGTCTTCACAATTTATAAATAAAATGTACTGGCATGATTATTGTACTTAGATTGAGTTTTAAAGAATGTAAGCGTAATGGGTTAGTACATAAATCCACCCAGCTTTCTTCTCTCGTCATTAATGGTTTGGATTCCTAAAGGAAAAGATCCCAGGGTCTTATGACTAGGAGTGAATCCAACTGCAAACATCATTACACAAACTTGTTGATGAATGATGAATCCCTGTAATTAATTACAGTAGAGTATTTACTTAGTGGAATTTCAGATTCCTTTCTTTAACTATATAATTATCTCGATCAAGAACTCAGGTGTCGGCTCGACGTGAATGAGTTACGCAAATGGTTGAAGTCCCTTCATAAAATGAAGTAGATCTCTCCATTCCAAAAACTCTCTTCTGCATCACGTCAGCTGAATATGTCTCAGCGACAGTTGTCGATCAAATTAACCACTGAATACGATTTCTTAGAAACAAATCCTGAAATGAAGTTCAAAATGCTGAATAGGAAGATAACATAATAATCACAGTTTAACGATGCTCTCACACTTCCACATCTCTTATTCTCAATCGGAAATCGGCTTCATAGTCAATGAAACTAAGTTGAAGTAAACATTACACGCAGCAGTAGAAAATAGCAGAAATCGAGTGCTGTGTGTTCAAAGTACAACCCGTCAATAGTCAGTGAAATCGGAGTCTAGCATGCATGACTTGTGCTCTGTGAATCGCGACACAGTAAAATCCCTGTGTACTTTGCATGTATATGAGTAAAGCAGCAGCAACAGCATCATTCCACAGTCCTATCTGACTATTGGGAGACCGCAGATCAATTAGTTGGGTGTTTTGTGAGAGAGACAATTATTAGAATGGAGTTTTATTAGATTTAGTGAGTGGAGTCCCATTACATTTTGATTCATTGAAGTGGTATTTCACTTGAGTTGACTTTCGTAATGCTTAAGTGTCATTGACAGATTTCTTGAGTGTGAGTGAATATTTTTTCTTAAAATAGAGAAGCATTCTGTCGGTGGAGTACTTGGAACTGTTTGATTGTACATGGAAGTCATATGATTTTGATTAATCACTTGTGAATATGCTAGTCGGAGAATTTGAGGAATATTTGACAGGTATGAAGTTGTGTATAATATCAAGTGGTACTTTTACAACAAGTGAATTCAGGGTGATTTACCGGAAAGAATATTGTTAAGATGACTGAATATTAGAGTTAATAATTCAGGGAGTCACTGCATCAATGTCCACTTTTCGTTTACATGAATATTATTCACTTTATATTTTTGTCATTTCAGAATACCTATTTCATATGTCCAAGAGCATAGTGTTCCGTATGATCAACAGAAGTTTCACATATTCCGATGTATGAAGGACACATTTCAATTTTTCATAATAGTGAGATACATGAAATGCATTCTAACTTATTCACTAGTGTACCAAATGCTATCGATTTGTTCATAAAATCAGATGTCTTCAAGTTTTAACCTTCTGCTGAAGTTTATGTATAAAAACGAAGTGCATAACTCAGTCATTCTACTTAGAAGATAAAAATAGCGTTTAGCTAATGATGGGAAAAATAGCCACTGGAGTTAGCAGACGGTTAGTGGATACTGACTTCAACTTATATATATATATATATATAATCTTAAGCTTACTTGTCGTTTAGTTAGATTATGAATTTTTTAGTTTTCGTCTGGTAATATATATTTATACGTAATGGTGAAATATAGTGAAGTATTTTTTCTATGGAGCCTGTCATACACAGTTGCGTTCGTCACTGTACTTCTGATATCACGAAATCTTTTTCTTATGATTCTCCCGTAATATCTGCCCAGTAAAATACCATTTGGGATATGAATGAGACAATAGTCCTGATTCATTCAAAGAATCCTTCTAAGTGCATATTTTATTAACTATCGTTTGTTCTTCCAGTAATTAATTGTAAACATTCGGAAAAATAAGACATGTTTCACTGATATTCTAAGGTGCCATTGAAAGAAATGAACCCAGTTTATATGTCGGTTGGTTGGGACTCAGTGTGATCATTGGCTTAATAAAGTTATTATCTAACATTCTCTGCAAGTTGCATATGATGTAGTACTTAATTGTTTAGATGTTTGATTGGGAATAGCTCAAAGTCTGATTTGTATACATGTAGACTAATGTTCTTCATTTGTTTTTATTATTATTATTTCCTTTATTTCCTAGAGGAACATAGGGTTTCAGCCGCGCGTCTCCATTGCGTTCGGTTCTCTGCCAACGTTTTCACCCCACTCCAAGTCTGCCCACACGCTTTCATCTCCTCTTCACATGACCTCTTCCAAGTCACCCTCACATTGACGACCAACTCGCCGCCCGCTTCCCTTTCGGGTTCCACTCGAGCAATGGCTTGTTTAGTGATGTCACTTGACGGTTTCCTCAGAGTATGGCCAATCCATCTCCATTTCTTCCTGTCTATCTGCTGCACAATCGGTTCCTGCTGTGTTGGTTCGCTCATTACCAAAGATCCCACCCTGTTGCTGATCGTTTCTGACCGGCCATCTGATCTTGAGTATTGAGCGAAGACAACTGGTAATGAAGGTCTGTAGTTTGTCTGAGATGCTCTTTATAACGCACCAAGTCTCTGATCCATATAGTGAGTAGCACTAACTCCACATTGAAGTTGAAAATCTAGATCTTATTTTTGATGGTGAGTGGTGTTGACCTACACACAGACTTGAGAGTAATGAAAGCTTGTCTTGCTCTTCCGATTCTGGCTTTGATATCCTCGTCAGTTCCATCGGCCTGTAGTTGAAAGGATGCTTCCCAGGTAGGTAAAGGAGGTTGTTTCTCTCAGGTTCCTCCCATTTATGCTGGCTGATTGTTGTCTGTTGTTGTTGCTGTTGGTGTTGGCCAGGAATATTCATCACCTCTGTTTTCTCTATGTTCACCTGAAATCTTATCTTTGATGCTTCTTTTTTATGATTATATGAGTTTTAGATTTTGTGGAAACAGAGTTATCAAAGGTTTCTTTTGAATTTGATATTGTTATTATAATTAGTATATTAGACCTCATTGTGGAGTATGTCTAATTAGTAGTTTACGCTATTTATTCATACAACATTAATGAAAGTCAAAGTTTAATTAGGGATAACTGCAAACTGGTGTCAGCGGCCTGCTTAAAACTTGGACTATCGAAAACCTCCAACAATATACTGCATATAGTTTCTCTTATTCAATCTGTTTAAATCTAGTAAAATATGACCTCTAATAGTATTTTTATTCTGGCTAGTATTTAAAACACTTACAACCTGCTGATTCTCAAGTTTCTACTGAACATGGGAAAAAGCATTATACTCGATGCCTGCTAATCCCCATGCATGAGATGACCGTTTCTGCGTTGTGTCCTTGGTACACAAAATATACTCCTGAACGTTTTGTAGTTGGCATTCAACAAAATGTCGTGTATTTCTCGAAGGAGAAAAAGAAAAGTTGTAATACGTAATTAGTTTGCGCTTCAGGTCACACAGAACTGTGTCACACGACCAACTGTAGATTATTGTTGTATTTAAAGGTCACGGACGAAGAGAAAATATCATGCGATAACTTCCGCTAAGAATTCTGCACATTACGGAAACGTTGTTCAGAATAAAGCTGTTACCATTACTATTATGATTATCCACCAGAAAAGGTTTATAATAATGGGACGGTTGAACTGGCTTATTGGAATGGGTAAACAAATGACGTTTTTTTTGAAATTCTAATTTACTCAAATATGATAAAATAATTTCTAAAGCTAACGTCTAAGTATTATACCATTACGAAAACTTGATGTGACTATGAGGAATAAATTGCGTTTAAAAGGTCATTAGTAAATAATACTGTATCATTGTATACTTTTATCATCTAAAATTATTGTCTGACGGAGTTACACTGTACGTTCCATGTGCGTCGGTGGCACACTGGTTAGGACTCTCGCCGACCATTCACATGGTCCGGGGTTCGAGCCCGCACCGACGCACACCTGATATCTATGGTCGGCCTGCAAAATTTGGTCTACCGATATCCATGCTGAAAATTCCATACTTGTACTGAAAATACAGTGTGGAATCAAGCTGTAAATAAAAAAAAATAAAATAAAAAAATGAAAATAAAAAATATCACAACAAACAAGTTCTACTCTTATATAAGTTTCGCAGTTTTGTTCTTAATTCTTGTGGTGAACTGCATATTTTGGTTTCTGTCTTATTCATCGTACTAGACACTTTTCTAGTATGATAATAATACGTATGAACTCGGTACAATGTTCTAAAGTTTACTTATCACAGTGTACCTAATTATATATAGTAGAGACATTAAAGGATTTTTAATATATTTGTGCGTTGAAGTTACTGCAGAGATTCGGTCAAGTTTTGGAGGTGGGGTTGCTAGGATCACGCCCCAATCCTCCCTCTTTATTCGGACTTAGGACCGGCTAGAAAACCAGCGAGCTAGTAAACTAGACGAGATGAAGAACCTAGAAGACCTAGATTTCGCGCGTGGATGATTTATGTTTGATGTCACACACAATCGAAGACTTACAAGCGAAAACCGACAAACTGGTTGAAGAAGCAGCTGGCGAAGACAGGACTCCATGTGAACATAGACAAGACGGAGGTTATGAAAATAACCAACCAAAACAACAACAACTACAGCAACATCCAGCGTCAACCACCATCAACGGGAGGGATTTGAATGAGGTCACTTCATTCACTTATCTAGCATTGAGCATTGTCTCAACTACAGGAGGAACGGACGAGGATGTTAAATGGAGAGAGAATCGGGTAGGCGAGAAACACATTCATCAACCTGAAACCAATCTGGAAATCTTCGTCACTCAGCCAGCATCAACAACAAAATTCGGTCGGATTTTCAATACAAACGTCAAGTCAGTCAGTTCTTCTATACGGATCAGAAACTTGGCTGGTGGGTCACAAAGAATGTTTCCAACAACCTGTTGCAGACGTTACCTTTATCAACAACTGTCTTCGCTCTACACTGAAGATCAGATGGCCGGCCGGGTCGGAAAGAATCACCAACAAAAAACTATGGCTGGGAACAAACAAAGCAAGAACCAATCGCCAACCAACAAATATGCAGGAGAAGGTGGAGATGGATTGGACACTCGCTCGCTGAGGAGGCGACTGGGTGACATCGCGCGCGCGTCAGGCCATTGCTCGAGTGGAACCAGGCCGGAAGGGAAGCGGCGAGTGGGACGTCGGTGCAAGAGTGAGATGGAGGAGATCTTGTGAAGAGGAGGAGTTGAAAGAGTATGGACTAACATGGATGCAGGTGAAAAGTACAGCAGAAGCAAGACAGAAGCAAGTGGAGACGTGCAGTTGAAGCCCTATGTTCCACTAGGAACCCAAGGGAACAATGATAATAATATAATAGATTTTTTTGGATTTTAAAACTTCTGATGCATAGTATTCTTCATACTACAGATTTGTTTAGACAAAAATATAATCACCGAATAGATGTAACCTCAACGTGAAGTATGCACGTTAATGTAGTCTGTGTGATGGGAGTAAAATATATGAGCTTTTTGTAATGGTATTGGATTTTATTAATAATATAAACTGTTATTTCAATTGTCTAGTTCTTTGACCAAATCATTATTTTTCCTTAAAAACTTATTAGCCCTGTACTTGATTATTTATTTATGGACTTTGTGAAAAAACCCAAAAGATTTTGACTAATGCTTTCGGCGGATTTTCAGTCTAACAACTGTCATGGTAAAAAAAAGAATATGCTGAATATTTAAGTTACGCGAACACGTTGCTTTCGCAACAGAATTAATTGAATTCGTTAACGAGTTCCGAAAGTGAATGACAGTTTTTGTGTGTTATGATTGGCTACTTAGTCGTTGTCTGTCTCTGTTTTTGCCAAGACTCATAATATAACCTGAAGTCAATGAATAAGCATGCGGTCAACTTGTTAGTGATTAACAGTTTTTGATTCCTCAACAAAACTACTGGATATACATGTATTCCTAAGCAAAATAAAATATACACTAGGCTAAAGAAGACATGACACCAGCTTTTTCCTTGTGAAGGTGAACTGTTAAAAAAGTTTTTTCAGCAATCAACAGTTTTCATTGCATAGAAGTACCCACAAAAGCTTACGTCATATTTTCATTCAAAGTAAAGTACACCAATCCGTCCTTTCTGATCTCTACTTGATTAACACACTATCAAAGCCTTTGGCGACATCAGCGTATATTCAAATGTACTCAGAAAAATAGTTCAGTGACTTGTTTATGCGTGCTCTTTATACTTCTTACGGAATTATCTTATGAGAATTAGTGCCAGATGGCTACGAATGATCACCATGTCCTCTCTCACCTCTAAATTATCAGTTTTTTTTATTTCCGTCACCAAAATATATTTACTAGTAACTATTTTAAACTTGAAAGTCTCAGAATACTGCGACGCCTATCAGATAGGATAAATTCTCTTAGCTTTTACGTTTGGGCATCATAGTGTTGGTTAAAAACTAGTAATTCTTTAGTTTCACATCTTTGACTGTTAGATGCTTTTTTATTTGTTCAAAATGTGAAAAATAACGTCCTTTAGAAGTAAACTGTGTTAAGAGATTTCTAAATCATGTTTAAAAATTTATTTGCATATTTGTAAGAACAACTGATTTCCAAGATCTGGGGATAGTAAACATTCATTACATTCCAAACTATAATCTAACATTTTTAGATGCACACTGAACAAGGCGCCAAGGACCTTTTTCTTTGGTATCAGGATCAGTGGAAATTGTCAAAGGATAATGTATAACAGTTTTATTGTTTTTTAATGAACTTGTCAGATCTGGTGACTTTTCATCGGTATTCGTCTCAGCAAATGTAACTCTTAATTTATCACATGTTACTTTAGAGTGTTTTTGTAAATTAACTGGAGTGGATACTGATGTAGTGTTTGGTAGTTCTGATAAGGGTAATAAAATTGTTGGATTAGAAGATGAAGATGAAGTTAAATTTAAACTTGTGGCAATGCTAACCGGAACTAAACTGAAATTTAAGTCTCCAGTTACATAGTGAACTGGAAGTATGGTAGTATCTGATTTATTAGATAATATATTAAATTGTGGGGCAAGTTGATCACTGTTTGGTGAACTTCCAATATTGTTAATACTACCACCTTGACCAGAATCAACATCTGAGTCAATTGTAGGAGCATCATTAAGTGGGGAGACACAAACATTTCTGTGTATTTCAGGACACCGAACATAGGAAGAATCACTCAATGGAAGTGCAAAAAGTTTCATTGCCGTTCCAAGGGTTCCATGAATTGCACATATTCGAGGAAGAGTCATAATAGTATCCTGAGAGTATGATGTACCTGGATTCGAATTTGTCTCCGACGTGTAGTGATTATCCGTTTGCACTTCTGTCGTGTCCTGTTTAGTAAAATCAAAGGAAAAAATCGTTTGTAAGTTATAAACGCTTCATGAAAAGGATGAGAAGTAATCGGTGAATAATAGCTCTAAATGAATTTCGCAATGTTTTCCGATTTACAAATGTATAAAACTCTACAAAGAAGGTAGGTTTTTTCCTCTGAATTGGCATATTAATAAGAAAGCCAAATTGTGAACGTTAGTGTTCGTTGTAGAAGAATATGTTTGGGTGTAACATTTTGCAGTTAAAGATATATGAATCCGCGATAAAGTTTAAATATACTTATTTATCTAAGGTGACTGCAGTGTAGATCCCATGGAAATCAGTAAGGTCTGCAGCGGTAGATAATTCCCCAAAGTTATTGACCACAGCAATCATCACTGAACATTGGATGCTGACCCTCCCTGTTTAAGTCAACTTGTTTAGCTGAAGACTTCCGGTCAAGCAGCCTAACTGTTTGGTACTCCGTCGTGTCACGTCCGTGCATGATAACTAGCCAGTTAAGCAATCATATCGGTCTAAGATTTGGTCCCGAAATATATATCGTAATTTAGACAACCAATTCCGTTCTTTTGCTTTGCCTTTGGTCCACGAGAAACGAATACTATAGAAGTTGTTGGTACAAGATCTTGCATTAGTATACTCCTTACAATTCGCGAACGTCAATACCGTCAGCCACTGAAGGTCAAACAAATTGTACTTTATAGAAAAATATTTCTATTTCTTTTGGTTTCTTCTAACTCCTTCATTACTATGCATAAAACCAGTAAAAATCATCAATTACTATAAACATGTATGTAAGCTAAAAATTCTCGTCATTCAAAACGTGTTAAACTGCATCGCACCAAGTAAGTTTAATTTTGAAAGCGACTTTATTTCTGTTACTGAGAATAACGGCTATTTTGTTGTATTTTTGATGTAGTATTAAGTGTTTGAAATCATCACCTGACAAAAAATAAATTTTAACCAATTAAGTGGGCAAAATATTCATATTTTGGTTTGCATTTAAAAGTGCGACATTATATCGGTAGTTGGGAATACTTTGTCACAAGAGATTCATATATTTAGATAAAACCTAGATTACAAATATATATATATATATATATATATATATATATATTGTTTCCTTTATATCCTGAAGGAATATATGGGTTGACCTGCGCGTCTCCATTGCGTTCGGTTCTCTGCCAGCGTTTTCACCTTGCTCCAAGTCTTCCCACATGGTTTCATATCCTCTTCACATGACCTCCTCCAAGTCACCCTCACATTGACGACCAACTCGCCGCCCGCTTCCCTTTCGGGTTCCACTCGAGCAATGGCTTGTCTAGTGATGTCACTTGATGGTTGGTTTCCTCAGAGTATGGCCAATCCATCTCCATTTCTTCTTGCCTATTTGTTTCACGATCGGTTCCTGCTGGGTTGGTTCGCTCATTGCCAGAGATCCCTGCTGCTGATCGCTTCTGGCCGAGCATCTGATCTTAAGTACTGAGCGAAGACAGCTGCTGGTGAAGGTGTGTAGTTTGTTTGAAGTGCCCTTCTTGACGTGCCAAGTCTCTGATCCGTATATTATCACTGTCTGACTTCACATTGGAGTTGAAAATTTGAGTCTTATTTTTGATGGTGAGTGCTGTGACCTCCACACACACTTGAGAGTAATGAAAGCTTGTCTTGCTCTTCCGATTCTGGCTTTGATATCCTCGTCAGTTCCATCGGCCTGTAGTTGAAAGGATGCTTCCCAGGTAGGTAAAGGAGGTTGTTTCTCTCAGGTTCCTCCCATTTATGCTGGCTGATTGTTGTCTGTTGTTGTTGCTGTTGGTGTTGGCCAGGAATATTCATCACCTCTGTTTTCTCTATGTTCACCTGAAGTTCTATCTTCTCTGGATGCTTCTTCTGTCAGCTTGTTGTTTTCACTTCCATATCTTCCAGTTAGTTCGTGAGGAATCAGACATATATTGTCGGCGAAGTCCAGATCCTCCAAGTTCTTTGTGTGGGTCCATTTTGTGCCTGTTTCCTCATTGCCCGCTGTCTGTCGCATTATCCAATCTACTGCAATCAGGAAAATCAGTGGTGATAATGGGAAGCCTTGTCTTACTCCCATCTTTTCGAAGGCTCCTGTAAGTTTCTCGTTGTGGATTACTCGGCATGCAGCAATGTCGTACAACTGTTGGATGAGATGTATAATTGTCGATGGGACCCCTTATTAGCGAAGTAGTTGCCAAATCACCTCTCGATCGACGCTGTCGAAGGCCTTCTCAAAGTCGATGAAGTTGAGTGAGGTAGAGAGGTGACTGCCGTTCGAAGCTTTGCTCAGTGATGATCCGTAGGGTGGCGATTTTATCAACACATAACTTGTTTCTCCTGAATCCAGATTGTTCCGGTCGAAGTTTTCCATCCAGGTTGGCGTGTTTGATTCTCTCCAGGATGATGAGGCTTAGTATTTTGCTTGGGCTGGACAGGAGCATAATCCCGCGCCAGTTTTTGCATTGCATATATAATGTGTATGATTATAGAGGATCATTTCTTTATTGTTTATTTAATATTCAAATTTCTAAAACAAACAGAAGTGTCACATTTCTTTAGAACTGTTTTGTAGGTTTGAATGAAGTAAACAAGATTAAGAACTTTAATATTTTTTTTCTTAAATATATTAGGACATTTACCGTCAACTTAATTTCCTTTTTGTAAATTCACATCCCTCGATAAGTGGCAGTGTGCTAAATGCATACTGAAAGTAAGCAATATAAACATCTCTTTGTAGACGACATTTTAATCCCGGTTGATTTCAGTCAAACTATTATTGTAATTAGGCCAAGAAAACAAATCTTTTGGATAATTTAACCTTCAAACCGAATGAAATAAACAGCTTAAAGTTACAAGTTCATTCTCAAGCATTATTTTGAAATTAGTTTTCACAGTAATGAGATGTGCTTCTTTAACTATTCACTTAATTGTATTGATGTTTTCCATCTGGTAAGAACATTATTCTCAACACATTTGCCTGTAATTTTAGCTACAATAAGCGGAAAAGAGCCTATGGTAGCATATTATTACATTGTTGACTCTAATAAACATTTAGGAGTCAATGATATCCATTCATAGTAAATTTCGTCTTTGTCGTTGAAAGAAATTTGTAGAGAAACACATCTGGAAGATTTATCTGCAGTTCATACCTTTGAAAACGTCAGTATAGATACAATAAAAACTGTGTATGTAAATCCAAACATGCTACTGTATCTTTGAAAAAGGATGTAATGTAGAAGTGTAAGTACGTGAGTAGTCATCATCTTATGGTCGTTTCCTTCAATATTAACTTCTGAAAGTGATTAGCGTGTTGAGTATGCTCATACGATGACATATGGTCTGATTTTAAATGATATTTGCATAAAGACGAATCTCGAGGAAATAATAAACATTGCAAATGGTATTCTCCTCCGCCTGAGATTTTGGCGACAGTGAATTACTTTTCAGGTATTCACGGATATTAAAAATTAGAAGTCCTGGTGTTACTTCGAACACTCGTCAACTTCCGAATTCTACTTATTATCATATACATTGTCTCAGTACAAATGCACCTAAAAGTTCATCTAAAATACTTCTAAATGTTTTGACTAAATTTAATATTTGACTGTTTTCACTTGCCAATCATAAATGTCTTTGTAAAGTTTGTGCAAATTTCGACAGATTAGACCGAGCTTTTTTCCTTCACGTTCCCCAGTGGAACATAGGGTTTCAAGCTAGCGGCTTGAAGTTTCTGTAGCAGTGTTTATTTTACAGGATGGGGTTGCTGGCCTCATGCTCAGCCTTTCCTTTTTACCAGCATTATTTCTAGCTTAGCAAGGTAAAGGAGTGAGTCGATCGGGGATCGAACCCCGGACGATGTGCATGGTCAAGGGTTTAATATATATTATCTTAATATATATATTAAAAAACTTTTATAGTAGAATCTATCCGTTAACGCGTCATTTAAAAATATAGAAATTAGCTGTATAAAATATTCAAAACACTGCATCATTTAGATGTCCAACAAGCGACAAAAACTCAGTGAATGTTAAGTAAAATGGAAATGGTAAGTGAAACAAGTATCTTTCAAACTTATAGATTTTCCCAATTGAACCATCTGAACAAAAACTACCTAAGTAAAACCTAAAAAATAAATTTTATATTAACCTACAAAAAAGAGACGTTTTTGCACTTACATTTGGTGTAACTAGATGATTGCATTCCAAATGACTCATGAACAGCGTAGCATTATTGTTAAGACTATCACTTGTATGTGAGGGGAGACTAACAGGTATATTAGATGAAACAGGATTATCACAGTGTGGATTTGTTAAGGTAGCTGTATCTATATTGCCATCGTTAACAACTCTGTCAGCATTATTCATAGTAGTATGGTTTATTGATTGAAGTAAGTGTTTCAATCCTGTATCATCTGTAAGCGTATTATGCGCTCCGGGTACCAAAAAACTTTTTCTGTCTATCTCTGGATAGTGATTATACTGTACATGAGATAATACATCACACATTTCAACTGAATTCGGTTCTACAAAAATAAAAAAACAAATAAAAGATAATCACTAGATGTTGTCTCAGTATCCTGCCGAATATTATAATGCTGGTGATTCTTTATTGAACGTTTGTTGAACAAATTGCACACTGTGTATACACCTAGGCAGATTACTATCAGATGAGTGTCTTTATACAGTTCAATTTAGGATGGAAAACCATGTTTAAGATTCAAATACTCAGAATGTTAATTTATAAGTATTTCACAAAACTCCATTCCTGAAAAATCGGGTTATTAAAACCTGATGTTTGTTGTCATAGCTAATGTTTTAGATGAATATTTTATGAAAGAAAGAGGAAACGGTTTAGCTTGGTAAATATATCATTATAGATTTATAGATTTCATTTTGCAGATATGTTATAAATCTAATTCGCATAAGTACATTCCATTTGAGTGCAGGCAATCAAATCATTAGATAGGATACGGGAAATTTGAGGGGCATTACTTTGAAGACTGGTTATCCGTTTCATTGCTGGTCGTTTTGTACAAGTCAAGCATTTGGGTCCTATTGGTCTGTATTCTGAGGTCTGAATTGTAAACATCACTTTTATTTGACCAAATGGATGATGATTTTCGGCATTTTAATTGAATTTTGGATTTTCCCGCCGACTGATTGGACCTAAATGCTCGGTCTCAGGTTGACATGTCGGCTTCTTGTGCAGATGCTTTGAAGATGTCTGGGCATTTAATTATAATTTGATTGATGGATGGTGACTAGCAGGGGAATCCAGGATGTGCATTTCGTCCCATCTAGGACTCTCCACCTGGGTGTACCTGCATTTCCCAATGAGTGATGATGTTCCCACTGAGGCTCAAACCCAGTGCCCATATTTTATTTATTTTTATTTTTGATTACAGCTTGATTCCACACCGTATTTTTGGTACAAGTATGGCATTTTCAGCGTGGATATCGGTAGCCCAAAATTCGCAGGCCGACCATAGATATCAGGTGTGCGTCGGCGAGGGCTCGAACCCGGGACCATGTGCATGGTCGGCGAGAGTCCTAACCACTGTGCCACCGACCATAGCCTCAAACGCCAAAGCGTTATCCACTAGACCACTTGGGCCACGGGAAATGCAGCTACATCCAGATGAAGAGTCCCAAATAAGATGAAATCCGCATCCTGGATTCCACTGCTAGTCACCATCCACCAATTAAAATGACATGAGTACAGTTTCACCTGATTGTGTATATCATTGATACTCAGTTCACAAGTCCAGCTGAGTAGTCTACGACTTCTGATAATGACTTGCAGTATAAATCAACTCTAGATTTAGTAAATAAGACATTCAGCATAAGATATTTCTCTTCTTTTACTTTAAAATACAAAGACTATTTTCTAGACCATGATAATCTTAATTTACCATTGTTAGCAATTCAATCAAATTGCGTACGACATTTTTATTGTTGTGTTGCAATTTTTCTTATCATTCGAATATTAACAATAGTTATGCCTCTAGTTGATCAGTTTCTATAGTTAGACATAAGTTCGGTAGGCGGATGAATACGTTCATAACTATTGAGGAACCATTGACTGTCACTTCTAATGCTACTCAGGGGAAGTTGGTGCTTGTTCATAGTGTCTAAGAATGCTTATCGTTGTCTTTTGTTAAATTAAAATAAATGGGAGTTTGTCAAAGCCAGTAAATTAAATTTAAACGAGACTCTTACAAGTGAAAATTAGTGTTTTGTCTACTCTTCTATAACAACAGTCATAAATTTTCTAAAACGTCCAAATAAAATAGTAATTCTTAACACAAAAGTTTGTTTGTTGGAAAAGCTGGAGTACTTGTGTGACTTTAATTGAATCTTCTTACTACTCTGAGATGTATTCAAAAGGCAAATAAGGCTGAAAATCTCTTTCTCAGACACTATTTGTTACGTATTTGAGCGTGACAGGCCATCCTACTATGAAAATTTCAAAGCTTTTAGTAAGTTACTGAATGTTTTGTAAGAGATGATAAGTAGACAGCGTGAAAATAAATTTATTTGTGACAAGCGATGTGGTATTGCGCAAGTTTTATAAGCTATCCTATCCATAACAATGGCTTGAAAGTTCAAATATATTCGCTTCACTGTGTTCGCAGCTGACTGTCTAAATTACTGGGCTACCAGGATTTCCATCTATCAAAATGCTTAAACTCTTCTGTGCTTTTTATTGTTTAATTCGTGCAGTTATATCAAGTAACCAATAAATGAACTCGAGCGCATATTTAATTATTTTACCACTATACGCTATGCAGTTTTTGAAGAAATTGAAGAAAAAATGTGCAGGATTGGTCCTCTCCTTATATACATCAAAACTACGACAAACGATACACTTCAGATTATTGCTTTAAATGTAGATTCTATATGAAGAGGAAATATTTTGGAACTAAAAACGCAGAAAATTTCCGCAATAAATGTTTACATATTGTCTGAAATAAGGCTCTATTATTATTATTACAGATACTAACAGGATAATATCTGCGTATATTGTCTTAGTCGTAAAGTAAAACTGGTATTTTCCAAACTTACAACAAAGTTGCTCAAGGAACGCCTATTTGTGGTGACCCCACATAGTATTTCGAGAGAAAAAAAGCTGTTTTACAGAAATAGTTATTTCTGTCATAAAGGAAAACATTTATATAAGGTAAAATTAATAGTAAATGGTTCTCTTCAAAGACCGATCTACAGGAAACCAACATGGAATGGTCACTAGACAAATTTCCATAGCTGGGTCCCTTTGAGAAGAAAGAGAAATCTGATCCATTCCTTATCCTCAAGAATAAGGAGGATATGTTCAAGTGATACAGTCGATAGGGAACTGGGGTGAATCAGACAAGTCCTCACAGAGAATGGATATCCATCAAGATTTATCGAGAAAAAACATGAAGTTAAGGGAAAAGCCTGAAAGAATCCAGACGATGCCGAAGAAACTTCTATTTATGAATGTTGATTTTAAAGGTGGTACCGCAGCTGAGATCCTGAAGAATCGCTTATGCAGATCACTGAGGAAAGCCTTCTTCATGGTTGAGCTACGTATCCATTTCTGCAGTCGACAAATGATCAACGGATGTGTGAAGGATAAACTGCCGATTTGGGCCACCTCAATGTGTGTTTACAAATTCACCTGCTCGTGTTGAGCTATTTATATTGGCCGAACAAAGCGCACACTTTCCAAACGCATCTCTGAACATTATCTTGTATGCTTAGCAAAGGGACAATGTAAGACAATTACTAGCTCAATTCTCGAGCATTTGGTGAACTCAGGCCACGTAGTTCCACGAGAGTCGTCTTTCAAGATCATCTACAAAGTGAAGCCAAATGGTACAAAGAGCGTCAGGTTTCGGCTTTTATGTATAGCGGAGGCGCTTGCAATTCATCGATACAACCCTGAACTCTGTGTACAGAAGACGTTTGTCCGGTCTCTCATTCTACCTTGGTCTTAACCTTTTCACTAATCGTTCCCTGTAAAAAATTTTGACTTTTTCTTTTTGTTTTTAATTTTACTTTTAGTTTGCTTTAATAATTAATTCACTATTATCAATCTCATATGCTCCTTTTGTATATTTTCACACCCTCTTCACACTTGTTAAATTGACACTCAAATACCTTTATTCTGACTCAAGAGTAATTTTAACCTTATCAGATTTCTATCTTTGTGCCGTTGGGTACCAAATAATAGTAAATTTTCTTTAGATTCCTGATTTAAGAAAATTTGACCTACCTTTGAAGTCCTTAAGTTTTTCTTCCAGTTCATTCGTTTGGTTAACACTGTCAGGTAGATCTATGCAAATATCATCATGAAGTTTATTCTTCTCATTTCCAATTCTCTTTTTTGTACATCCCACATGTGTTTGTGAAGTGAATAGTTTTCTACAACTTGTACGTTTAGCAAATATTCCAATAGAAAATATTAAAATAATACACAGTACAGTTGTTGACACAACAATACACATCATAATTAATTTGTTCATTTCAACTGTACCAGAGTTGTCAAGTTCTGTGATACCGATAAGTCCAAGTGACTTCAGATTAGCTAACTGGTATTCATCGAGAGTTCCAAGACTTCTTCCAGTTGGTGGAATATCACCTACAGTAATTTCCACATCTATTTTACTCGATTTTGGAGGATTACCATGATCTGATGCTTGTATTGATAGAACAGTTGTCCCCTGAATAAGAAAATAGAAGGATTATTTAGGTGACTGTTTATAATTTTGCTGATAAAGTTCATGGAACATTTTTACCTTAGGCAACTTTATCCCACCTGAGTCATTCACGAATTCCGTCTGTGAAAACAGTGATTACTGCCCACCAACCATACATGACTTCCTTCTTAGCCCTCATGAAGTCAAACCCGTCTTTGTTCATCCGGATCTTAGTCTGGTGTATGGCATGTGATGTCATTTAAATTTCTCTCCAACCTTTGTCCAGTATATCCCCATTTTCTTCTGCATGTCTGTTGGGCAATAGGATTTTAGTTGGTTCTGTTTCTTGTCGTTTATTATTCCTAACCATCAGGTCTACAGCACCGAGCCAGTGAAGGTAACTGTTGATGAAAGTTTGCAGCAGCCTGCTGGTAATACTTTTGGTGTCAAGGTGATATTTAGAAAGTACCAACCATGTGTACAGTTCGGTGAGTAAACTAAATGATACGACATTACTGCGTAATATGGTCTAGTATTATTTGATGCTACATATTGATTGAAGTTAATTAGCAGTCGATTATGTGTGTGTTTTAGTTTAGTGCTTGGCAGTACCTATATTGGTCGACCTATTTGTGATCTTGAGAAAAATTAAATGCTCTTATAGATTCTCCTAACACAAAAAAGTCAGTGTAACTTATTTTCTTAAAACAACAAACTAGTCATCTAAACACAATAATATTAAATAAAAAAGAAAGCATGCATATTGATCTTCCTACAACAATAATAATTCTGTATATTTCATCCTAAGGATTACTGTGACCACATATGAGAGTGTTCAAACATGATCTGCTTACCTCAATTTTTTCAATGTTTTTTGTGACGATAATTTCTCCCGTATCATGACGTAATCCAAATATATGTTTAGGATCAGCCTTTAGTAGGCTATAGTGTATTTCACCATTTGGACCAGAATCTTTATCAACAGCTACCAATCGCGTTATTATGTATCCTTTTTTCTCATGAATGGACAGTCGAACCTTGCAAAAGTAAAAGGCTTTATTAATTAAAATTCAGAGAAATAGAAAACAAACGTGTGTGGCATCTGTAAATGACTCGTGAAGTGCTCAATTACATGCATCCCTTTTCATTTCGTATCGCATAACAAATACTTAGTCCAAAAACTGGAGCATATCTAGAAGTTGTAGATTGTTAACAACCAAATGTAAGAGAAAATGATAACTGAAGTATTGAAAGAAGTTCAGTGGATGCTTGCGGTACACGGCAATGAGTACGCATATCCGAAGGTATAGTTCCGGAAACCCCTGAATTAAAATGTTATCATGTTGAACAATAACACGGATAAACAGAACTAAATTCAAACTTTTGTCCGTTCAATTAGCTGTCTATTCAGGCATGTAGTTTAAAGCTACAACCTGTTTTATGTTAACTTTATTTTGATGGACAGACGATTTAGAAAAAGAATGTAGGTTCTCGATATTCACTGAAAAATTAACAATAGAGATTTGATCAGCATACTGGACATATATGGAATGATGAACAGTGAATGTACTTATTAATCTATTTACTGATTAATCGTTTCGAGTGGTTTCAGACCTACGGAGTATATGGTTGAAGAATCCATACAACAAACAGTGCTAAACACTGCTGAGTATATTCATATGTTGTCTCTATTGTTTAACGAGTTGAAGACAGCATAACAAAATGATTAAAATATTATTTTGGTAAATAATCTGCTTGGATTATTTTAGACCACACCATAAGGTATTTGACGGAAACGGTGTACACACAAATACATAGATAAATTCAGTTGTACACAATATTGTTATGCTAGTTAGATTTTTCTCATTTCTGAAGAGACTCTCTGAACTGATGAACAATGACTTGAATGAGTTTACGTTTATGTGAAGTTATATTATGCACACTGGATTACTCTTAAGAAATCCCTTACTATTTCCTAGTGCCCACTTGCTAACATGGTACTAAAGAAATTATTCTTTATAAAGTTTATTTGTCAAGAATGAATTGTTTAGCACAATGGATTTTTTATTTCCTAGGGGAAAACGTTTAGCTATGAAGAATAATATAAATGTTATTAACGACTGACATAAACAGTTAGAAATACAAGAGCAAATATCACTTTTCTGAATATCGTCTTTTTATTCTATGTGGTCGCATTAAGTGTACTCCATAAAAAACGACATATGGTAGCATTCAAAATAAGTAAACTTCTAAATATTCTATTTTCTCTTTATATGCCTATCTATGCCATTGGAATAGTAGTGACTGTGAGTTGAATGGGTGAGCACCCATCATGAAGTAGACATCCTAATACTTCGTTTTCAAGTAGTAATATTCGATAAACTAACAGTAAAAGAAATCTTTACTCAACTAATTCTTGTAATCATGTTATCAAAAGATTTTCCTGGAGACGGTTCACTGGACTACTCACTATGAGTTCACCTTTCCAGCTTAAAGCTCTTATAATAACATAAGTAAGCAAACTTCATGCCTGTATGCACATGTCTTTACTACAGGAAACTGACCGATGCACCTATTGTTCTAGTTTTTCATGACGACTGCAGTGATGTGAATAGCTTACTGATTAGACTACAAGGATCCCCAACTGAATAAAGGTAGGTGAAATGTGGATGATTTACTTTTCTGACAAGTAACGATCCCTTAGTTTATGCTCAATAGGGTCTCTGGCTAATTCATTTCTGACAACTCACATCTAAAATATTAACACTGAGTTATGTATCTCTGCATGAGAGTGTTATACATTCTTTATTAAGTGACATTTCCACCACCACTTATGTTATCCACCACTTGCCAACAACTGAGTTTGTAAGCGTACACTAGTAGAAACAGATTTTTGAGGAAAATCTTTTTTCCACGTTGAAAATCAATACAAAAATTGTGTAACCAATAAAATACATTGAGAGAGTCACTTCGTGAATAGGCAGTTTTTATAATCATTCTTTCACCTCGTTTATTTCAAAAAAAAAATTGTTCCTACATTTCCTCTCATTATATTTACTACTTCAAGTTTTTGCTATTTTCGTTCTATCGAGTTTTACAAATAATACCAGTTTTTCCTCTTAATTATATCATTTACAGAGTTTAACAACTTCCAGTGGAAAGACACGATCTGAATTCATATAATAGTAGCGTAAAGCAGAAAAGTGATACAATAAACCATTTTCTACTTTTTTTCATACATTTTTACGAGCCAACCTGTCAATTGTTAGGATAAACTGAAACACAGTGGTAACTGGTGACAGCTCAGTAAAGGTAGGCTGAATGGCATGAAATAGTGATTTCCCAATGTAACAAAATTTTTTAATGAGAATTCAAGAATATTACAATGTCTTTTACGAGATGTAAAACTAAAGGAAAAATAGATTTTATAAGAAAGAATTTTTCCTTATTGTTTCATAGTTCATTTTATTTCTTCAGTAAGAAATCCTGTTACATCGATTTTGAAATGGTTTTGCATAGGCTATCAAAATAATTGGAAAGTAAATTAAGACAATTCACACTGATATTCAAACTCCCAGTTTTGTAGAAAAAAGAAGCTCACAGTTGAAGCTATAAGCCATAATAAGTAAATCCAATGCTTGAAGAAATAATTAGACTTTGAGCAGCTAATGGTAGTGACTATTAGATTTACTTTCCCTGAAACCTTACTTCTGTTCGAGTGACAAAATTAATCAATTCGTTTCTATTGATGAAACGCTGCTCACCGTAGAAAAGACTTTTTAAAAAGCTCCTTTGAATACCAGACAGTTGTTTAATATCTGAATAGAGCAGAGAAGTGAATTGCTCGTATTAGTCAATACCAGTCTAATTTTCCTTTCAGTAACCCCAAACATTTTTACCAGAAGATATAGTTGTTATCTTATCGATAATCATAATCATACGCAAAACAGCTACACAAAAATCAAAGAATTGTAGTCATGAATATTTAACTCTTCAGTGATTCGGAAGCGGTACTTTGACATTTCAGTATACTAGTATCTGCTTTTACTTATGAACAGAAATTGTTTTATGTATGGTAATTAGCTGGGTAATCCAAAAATAAAGAATTGTACAAATGTCTATTGACTAAACAAATATTTTATGTTCATCTAGAAGAAAATGTTCTACAAGTTTTCAGTGACATCTTAGGTTATTATTTTAGCCAAACAGCCAAATAACCTAACCTTGGTTTGTTTTGGTGTGAACATGTCAATGCCACCCAAATTTCAACATACAAGCGTTGCACAAATATCGAATACGACAAAGATAAACAACATACTGCAGCAAAATATAAGTAACTCCTGACTCAAGAATACCTGTGTATTCTCTTATTTGGCAAACAGAAGTATCATACTACTTACTTTCACACATGATTTTATAAAAACACTGACAATAACTGCTTTATTTAAAACTAAAATATTATTGATGGTTTTGAATTCTCAACATTAAACAAAAATCATCAAAAGACTAACATGTCTTGTTAATCAAAACTATTCTAAATTTTGTAAAAGCATAAAATGATTAAACATCACCTCATTCTATAACATAACTTTGTGGACCAAAACGATTAAAAGAAAAAAAAGGGGACTTTAAGCTTATCAATTGTGTTTTGATGCCCCGTATTATAAGATCTGTAGTTTGTTTCATCTTTATTTTTACGTGATGAAAACTTAAAAGAATCACAGAAATTCAAGTATTGGTTTGTAGGGATTCGGTTGATTGGTTACAGGATTTCATCATGAGCTGACATTGGTTAGAGATCCATTGGAAAACCTGAGTGTACTAGACAGCTGTTTCGTCCTTGTTTGGGACTCTTCACAGTACGCACCCACCAGGGTGCTACTGGCCCTATTCAGGTAGGTAGTTACCTGGGGTTCCAGTGGGAAGTCGTGACCAGTAGGGTGCAGCAGGTCGGGTGTGAGGACAAATACTCGCCGAAGACATTGGTTAGCGGTTGCGCTATATCGTGAATTGGCAGAAGTTAGAATTCATGGACCATTGGATAGGGTCCCAGTGACCTAATGGTAAACGAGCTCTCCTTGTAACCAGAAGGTCCTGGGTTCGAACCGTGGCGGTGGGTGTGCGCTGATGAAGAGTCTGAAACTAGGACGAAACAGCTGTACTCCGAGAGTTTCCAGTGGTTGTCTAGCCGATGTCAGCTCATGATGAAATCCTGTAACCAATCACAGATATATTTGTAAGAATCTGCATTTCAAAAAAAGGATTCATGTCTAGAATATCAGTGAGTAGAAGGTATGGGTTCTTTTACGCTTTTAATCCTTCTATCCATCGTTGAAAGCACATATAGGTGACATAATTATATTATTTCTCTAATTCTTAGTGAATTTTATTGCTTTACAATTAAGCTTGCTAATATTATTATTTTGAAAATGTTTACAAAACACAACTCACTTTGAATATACTTGTATTGGGATAAACAAATACCGGTGCATTATCGTTAAGATCTGTTATATGAATGCATACAGAAACTGCAGATGTATGAACTTCATTTATCATATGAGATTTAGAACCATTGTTTATATTACTGTGAACTTTTTCTTCATAAATGTCAAACTTATAATCTTCAAGTAATGTGTATTTATTCTGTGGATGAACGCCACCGTCTGTAACCAGAACTGTGAATCGATAAACTGATTGAGACTCTCTGTCGACTAGACGGTTTGTTTTCAAGAGACCATGATTGTTGATCTGTAAAAGAAAGTATATTACAAGACGTCACATTTAGATATTCAGCTACATATGTGGGTGAATATATGTGTACTTCTTATTTCTTCTAGTAGGACTCTTCATACACGACCCTTCAGCATTTTACATCTGTTTCAAAATTATGGATAATTGCTGTCGAAGCAAAAATATGCCTTATTTTAGTTACATTATTTGTTCTATGACAACTGGATACATGATAATGTTTGTCAATAACTGGGCCATAGGTTTTGAGAATAACCTGAATAAAAATTTGCATTGATTTCTACTAAGATGGTCCAACGTGTGCGTCGGTGGCACAGCGGTTAGGACGCTCGCTGACCATGCACGTGGTCCGGGGTTCGATCCCCGGCCGACGCACTTATTTACCTCGCTAAGCCAGTAGTGAGACTGGTAAGAGGAAAGATTGAACATGAGGCTAGCAACCCCGTCCTGTAAAATAAACACTGCTACAGAAACTTCAGGCCACTAGCTTGAAGCCCTATGTTCCACTGGCAACGTGAAGGAAAAAAAGGATGTTCCAACAGAATTTAATGCAATCCTGGAATACTGTGAAAATCACTACATAAAATTTCAATGTATCCATTGTGTTAGTCAAAGTTTATACATGAGGAATGCAATCAAAAAAGTAATCTATTGCTCACTTGCCACTGGAGGTATTCACTTGGGTAGTTGCCTGGGTTCTGGTGGGAAATCGTGGCCAGTGAAGTACAGCTGGTGGGGTGTAAGGACAGATACTCGTCAGCGATGACATTAGCTAGTGGTCGTGCTGCATTGTGGACAGGCAAAAGTTGGAATTCATGGGTAGCTGGGTCAGGTTCCAGTGGCTCAATAGTCTACGAGCTCGCCTTGTAACCGGAAGCCCCTGGGTTCAAATCCCGGTGGGTGCTTGCTGATGAAGAATCCCAAACTGGGACAAAACAGTTGTCCAGTAGTCTCCTGTCTTCCTAGGGTTCTCTAGCTGATGTCAACTCATGATGAAGTCTTTTAAAAATGTAATACTTTGTGTCTACTATGACGGTTTAGCACATTTAAAATTTAACTGTTTGAATAAAGCGAGAACAACAGTTTGTGGAGAATAAAATGGTACCATTTATTCCTTCATCTTCTTATCAGTTACGTGTAGTCTGAAGGAACTATAAATTTATGTACAGAACAACTTTAACATGTTTGAAAGTGTTGCTGTATGAAGTAAACTGTTTGACTAAATACAATATTGATAAAATTTCATATATATTCACTAACTGACAAGTTTCTGCTAATTAACAGGCAATGAAACCCTATATGAATAACACAAAGCAAGTCGCAACTCGTCAGTTTTGGTTCCTGTTAAAGAGGGTGAAAGAGAAATAATGTGGCAACTTTTTTCTCTATGTAGTTACAGCACGTTAATTATTGCGTAAGACTATACGTTATTACCATAAAAGGAATTCCAAGTACCATTTATTGGTTTCATTTCACAATAACTTTATGATAGAGCTATAGATTAATATTTCGGTATAATTCAGTTCCCTATTTTTTATACATATTGTGTGAGTAATGAAGTCTCTTGAGAAAGTTACCTGTCACTCTACCATTGATGATTATCGTTGAGTGGATTCATTCATAACAGAGTTTTCGAGAAATTATGATATCCCGCGATGTCAGGCAGCTACTGCAAGTAGCCGGCTTTAGGGTTATTGAAGCATGATATAAATGACTACAAATTCATCAAAAAAGCGTGTTCTTCGCAGATACCACATGCATTACAATAGGCTAATGAAAATGAACTGAGTGAGTTTATGTTACTATCATTTTATTGTTACGTAGATGGTGTACTTGCATATAGATACATCACAATGCTCAGTAGGGTTATTCCCTACTCTGCAAAGAAGTGATTGGTTGTAAATTCGTCTTCTACTGTATTTTGTTTCCTTCACGTGGAACATAGGGCTACAAGCTAGTGGCTTAGCAGTGTTTATTTTACAGGATGGGGTTGCTAGCCTCATGCCCAAACTTTCCTCTTTACCAGCATTATTTCTGGCTCAGCGAGGTAAAGGAGTGGGTCGGCCGGGGATCGAACCACAGACCATGCGCAAGGTCGGCGAGCGTCCTATCCGCTATACCACCGACGCACCCTCTACTATATGCGTGGTGTATATTAAGAAATATGCTATTCAGTAGATTTAACGACCTGACATTTTACAGTGTAAATGATTTCGCTGACTGTTTATCCTGCAGAAACCTTTAGGAACAAATTCTTTTTACAACCATGATTAGAAAACACATCGCTTGTAGATAATAGTAAATGAAATACATAAGTCCACACACACTGAAAAATATGATGTTCATTGGCAGTCGAAAAATTCCTCCTTCATATGTGACAACATAAACTTCAGGATCCCTTCATAAATGAAAGTGTTGAAAATCCATTTAAAACTAGATGAATGTAAAATGAATCACAAGAAAATCACATCAAGAACCTTGGCTTTGTGTAAGCCAATGAATTCAGAAACACGAATTGGTTTTCTCTCATTTCTTGCGGGATAGTGGAGGTTTACAGAGGAACAAACCTTAACAAGAAAGATGTGAATGTCCAATACTTTCAATTATTCTGATGTTTTTGTATTACACACAGTTTCTACAAATGCAAAAGCCACCTAATCATAGATGCACCTGCTATTATTCTATTTATTAAAAACAGATGAATGGCAGATGTTATTTTTAGTCAAAACCAGTTAGTTTTAGGATGAACATCAATCTTATTCGAGTTTACGGTTTGATAACAGCCAGCACCACTGTCAAAATATGGACGCAGTTATCAGTAAATGTCATGTGGACTAGCCATGATTAACATTCCATAACTCATGGTTCCGTCAAGTTGTTTAGGCGGTCTGCTTCGAATTCGGACTACCGAAAGCCACCATCAGTATATTGCATATAGTTTCTCTTATTCAGTCTTTTTAAATCTGGCAAAATATGACCTATGATAGTGTTTTCTACTCTGGTGAACATTTAAAATATTCACAAGCTGCTACTGATTTGAAATTTACTACTAAGCATGAGAAAAAGCATAATACTCGACGAAATCTTATCCCAACATATGAGATGACCATTTCTGAGTTGTGTCCCTGATTCATAGGATGTACTCCTGAACTTTTTGTAGCTGTCATTCAACAAAATGTCGCGTATTTCTGGAAGGAGAAAAAGAAGAGATGTCTTAATGAATCTGTTTGCTCTTCAGGTCAGATAGAACTGTGTCACACAATCTACTGTCAATTAATCTTTTATTTGAAGATTGTGGACTAAGGGAAAATATCATGCAATAAACTCTGCCGAAAATTCTGTACATTATGTAAACGTTGTTCAGAATAAAGCTATTACCATTACTACTATTCCCATCCATTCAGTGAATATCCTACGTGGCTGAGATCACTATTACTTATCACGCTTTGTCATCTAAAGAGACTAATTGACCGAAACCGTAGATGAATTAAAATTGCGAATCTTTCAGTGTCTTTCTAGATAAGATATTCAGCACAAACTTCAGTATGAAGTGAAATTATTTGATTTCTGTGTGAATGATATAACTGTATCTTCTGACAATGTATATTGTGACTGGTTGTTAATTTGCATTAGTTCTGAACCTTCAGCTTGCTACAGTATTTTTATCTGTATTTTCACGGAATATACACATTGGCTCATAGGAGTAAATAAGAAGACAGTTGCAGCGAAGAAAATTTTCTTTTCGACGAAGTCATCATCTAGGCTGTACATTCGTGTATTTATATCAAATGGATGGGAAAGTTCCAGAATAATATCCGGTCAAGGGTCAAATTAATAAAAATTAAAATTGGGAATTAGAATGCCATAATAAACAGGGGGATGGATAAAACAAACAAAATAGCATTAAAATAACTAAGAAGACTGACATTGTGCAATTAGGGGTTAGAAATGTAGAAATAACAAAATAGACAGGATGTTTGGATAAAAACTAATGTGATGAATAATTGTTTATGCAATCAGGGATTAAATGTGTAGAAATAGTAAAATGACAAAATAAACACTAAGTTCGGGTAAGAAAATATGGTAGTGTAAACAGGGATTAAGAAAAACTTGAAATAACATGAATAAACAGGAAGTTTAGATAAGAAAGGCGATGGGATGGTGATTACTAAAAATTACTTGTTTATGATGGCCATGGCAAGGACAGGGGTTGGACGTATTTCTTTTGTATACAAAGCGTGGGTTTGAGCTTTTGTATAGCTAGCGCCTCGGCTATGCCCAGATGTCTTGATTTAACTCCCTTTGATGGGTTTGATCGAATCTTGTAAATGATTTTGAAGGATTTTTCGAGTGGCGCTGAATGTCCTGAATTCACCAGGTGTTCTGTCACCGAACTATTTACCCGTTTTCGTTCTCCTTTTACTAGCCAGGCTGGATAGTGTTCACGAGCGCGTTTTTCAAGTCGGCGCATGGTACGGCCAACGTACTCAGCTCCACAAGAGCAAGTAAACTGGTATATGCACGTTGAGGTGGCCCAATGCGACAGCTTGTCTTTCGCGTTCTGGCTGAACAGTTTCTTGCAGGAAAACGTCAGTCGTAGGCTAGCGGCGAAGTATGTTTTCCTCAGCGATTTTGAGAGGCGTCTGCGAAGGATTTCTGCTTCAATCTCACCTTTGAATTCTAGATTAAGCAGAAGCATTTTCTTTGGGACGGATTGGACTTGTTCAGAAGTCTTCTTAGGTTTGAGATTCTTTTCTATGAACCTGGGCGGGAAACCGTTTTCCATCAGGGTTTTTCGAAGATTACGCAGTTCTTCTTCAACCACTTCCTCGCTGCATATCTTCCGAATCCTCGAGGAAAGAGCGTATATCAGGTTCCTCTTTCTGCTCAGGGGCACGAAGCTTTGAAAGTTGATGAATTGTCCATTCCATGTAGGCTTTTTGTATATGGACCTTTTCAGGGAGTTGTCGGCGTTTCTTGTCAGATGGACGTCGAGGAAGTGGAACATTCCGTCGGATTCAGTCTCAAGTGTGAAGTCGATGTTTGGGTGGGCATTATTGAAAATTTGAAGTAGGTTTTTTAAATCACAGTTCTCATCACAAATAATGAAAGTGTCATCGATGTATCTCTTGTAGAGATGGAGGTCGTTGATAGTTGTTGATAAGGCGTTGTTCTCTAAGCTAGCCATAAAGCAGTCGGCTAGAAGGGGTCCTAAGGGAGAACCCATTGCTACTCCATCTACTTGCCTGTATATTTCTTTGTTGAAACTAAAGTATACGTTGAAGGTGCATCGAAGTAACAGTTCTTTCAGGTAATGAATTGGTATATCGACATTGATGTTATTGGATTCAATGTAGTCACAAAGGAAACATACGGTTTCTGTCAGTGGAACGTTGGTGAAGAGAGACACGACATCCAGGGAGACCATTTTCTTTTCTGCCACATTGACATTCTTAATTGAATCAACAAAGTCGAATGTGTCGCAGAGGTTATGTCTTGACAGCTTCTCTTTCACCGGCCCGAGAATCTCCACCAGCCATTTCGCGATTGTATGATATGGGGAATCTATCATATCTAGTATTGGGCGGAGTGGGACGTCTTGTTTATGTACCTTGGGTAAGCCGTACATACGTGGCGTTGTAGAACCAGATGGGCGCAGTTGTTCGTATAGCTTTGAACTGATAATGGATTCGTCCTTCATTTTCTTCAATATCTTTGTTAGCTGGAGCTCCGTCTGTTCAGTGGGATCTTTCTGTGGAGACTGTTTCTGAAACTTTTTATCATCGGATAGTATCATCGAGAGTTTGCTTAGGTAGTCTGATTTGTTCATCAGGACGATTCCGGAGCCTTTATCTGGTCGCGTGATGATCAAGTTTTCATTATCTTTCAGTTCTTTCAGCTCCTTTCGATGTTCTTTGGAAAGGACGTTACGGAGGCTGGGTTTTTTGTTGATATAATCGAGACAGCAATTTAAAACGGTTGATTTGAAAAGTTCTGCATTCTCATATGAGATTGGGACGAGATCTTTCGTCTGGTCGATTAAATTCTCAAATTGCACTTTCGTGTTGAGTTCATTCACTTTTGACGTTGCATCACAAAACTTAGGCCCAAGTGCTAAGATTTGCATTTGAATTGGAGATAGTTGAACATCAGAATAATTGTACACGTATTTTTCTGGACAAGTAGGAAAGACGGTTTCTTTTGTAACGGACTTTAGGCTTTGGTTTAGTTTCATTATAACATCATCTGTTCTTTTCTTTGTAACCGTATTGGAGTAGTTTTCGAATGCTGTTCTCTCGTCTTCAGATAACTCATGGAGAACGTGGGAGCTTTTTGAGATATTCTGCTCTAGCTCAGGTAGTCTTGATCGCACTGCATCGATATGATTCAGAGTGTGTCGTTTCAGCGTACGTGAGTTAGGGGATATGTGATTTCGTCTGAGATGCTTCCAAAATACTTTGGGATATTCATGTTTCTCGAGACAATTCTTGAAGAAGAAAATCTTGGCGTTCGCCTCAGCAAGCTTGACGGACAAACGTAGAAACTTATTCAGTTCCCTTACCGTCGAACGGTCCTTGCTCCTCTTTAAATCACGGAATATACACATTGGGTCATAGGAGTAAATAAGAAGACAGTTGCAGCGAAGAAAATTTTCTTTTCGACGAAGTCTGTATTTTCGTAAAGATAAATAATCTATTTTTAGTAATTAGTGTGCATTAAAGTGACTATGAAGAGTACTCATTATTTCTTTATTATTTTTGTTAATTTCATTAGTCGGGATAAAGTAAATGAATACGTCTTGGCATGTCGGTGTGCGCTTCTTAAAAAAATGTTTTTTTATCACTTTATAAGCCTGAACGATTAATTCATATGTGTATTCAAATCGCAAGAGAACAAGGTGAATTTCATGCTGGGATGAGTGTGAACTGATAAAATCTCCACCTAGTTGTTGACGTAATCTCAGCATGAACAAAAATTGTTTTCTCATTGTCCAGCCTGTAATGTGTCTAAAATTGCCCTAAAGCATCGCTACTCTTCAAAGATCATACCTGATATTCACAAGTCTGCCATGTTCTGCTTTACAGCTGTGAAACATTGTGACTGAGAGCAAGAGATATTAAAAAATTATACGTTTTTTTAAAATTACGGCTTGATTCCACACCGTATTTTTTTGGTACAGGTATGGAATTTTCAGCATGTGATATCGGTAGCCCAAATTTTGTAGGCCAACCGTAGATATCAGGTGTGCGTCGGCAGGGGACCAAACCCTGGACCATGTGAATGGTCGGTGAGAGTCCTAACCACTGTGCCACTGACGCACTGGTGAGTCAGTGGTCTGTTACGGTTACTCAGACGGCAGTCACAGGCACACTGAGGCAGTGCGCGGCTATCATAATGCCACCAGTGGCAGCCAAAGCACTCATGCAATGGGAACCAATTTCATCCAGGATCATTACAGCAAGATTCAACTCAAAGGAAGGAAAGTTACAATTATCCAATACTAGTCATAGTGCTAAAAACAACACGGAACAAGAAAATAAGGAAGATTTTTATAGATAACTACAAGCAGAAATGGATAGCATCCCAAATGGTGAAATCAAAATCCATATCAATGATATGAATACAAGTCAAACTGGGATCAGATAATACAGGAAGAGAACTCATCATGGGTTGAGTGGCTCTCACTAGGTGAAATGGATGAGAATGAAGAATTCTTCTCAGACTTCTGCGCTTTCAATGATTTAGTGATCGGAGGGAGCGTGTACAGATACAAGGATACACATAAAGGAACATGGATTTCGCCTGACGGACACACCAAAAACCAGACTGACTTCATCTCAATGCTATTCAAGTAAGTAGAGACGCAGCTAGCCTGTTGGACACGAATTCGAGAAGGGGTGCAGATTCGGGGTCAGACCACCACCTGGTTCCAGGAAACTTCAATAATATACGACTTAAAGCGGCGAGTTGGTTGTCCAAAGGTGACTTGGAGGAGGAGGAAATGAAAGCATATAGGCAGACTTGGAGCGGAATGAAAACGTTGGCAGAAAACCGATCGCGATGGAGACGCGTGGTTGAAGCCCTATGTTCCTCTAGGAATTAAAGGATATAATAACAATAATAAATAAAGACAGTGAGGAAATGACAGAGTTTTATTTAAGAAATATAGGTTTATTAATACTCCTTTGAATTTCCATCGCGAAAGACAATGAATGACTCAGCAAAATATATTACGCACACTAAGTAAGACATGTTAAAAGAGTTTAAAGTACCAAATTTTTATCCCCTTCATACTAAGAATCGAGCGTTATAGTTTTCTAGTCAAGTGACTGAAAGTGTCATACATTGACGACGACAAATATATATTCACTACTTGTTTATCTTTCAAATTTCAAATACCTTTACTGTTATTTATTGAATTATTGTTCCAACCAGTCACTCCGACCTTCTATCGTACACTTCTGTGCAAAGTTCTAGGATGATTAATCAGTAGTAACTCAGTCGAATATTTAAAACAACCATTCGTGATTCCCACTAGCCTCAAAAGGTAATCAAATCCATATAATTTCTTTCTGTACTGATGAAAAATATAATTTTATCATTTTATGAAGATCAGAAGCTGACAATTATTTTGATGTTGGTACCTTCAAATGCCGTCAAAATTAATGGAGAAAGGTTTAGTGGTATAGTGGTAAGAATTTTTATTGAACTTATTCCTTCTTCTGGTGTCAGAGAGAGATAGAGAAAAAGAGAGAAAATATTTTATTTGACGAAAAAATATTGCAGTATTTCGTGCCAGCTCCCGGTAGGTATTAAAATAAAAAAATATCTCGTGACTAGGGTAAAAATTTGTTGTAAATGTTCTATTGGTTGACTGTGTATAACTTTGAAGTAAAAAAAGGAGTATACCTTGGCAGTTTTGTAATTATAACTTCAACAGCTGTCACTAGTTCTGAATAAAACAACGAAATGAAGTTATTTTGCAAACAGTGTCGTTATGCCTAGCTTGAGGATCAGTATGAAAAATGCTTCAGCGTTGAATAAATAATCAACTCAGAGTGTTATCATTTTCTGAAAGAAAGTGCTATACCAGCGATCAGAATACAGAACAGTCGAACTTAAGATATTACAATTCAGAATGCGTGAATATCACTTGTTTTGAATGAAAAATGCATACTTTTTTGAATTACAAATTGTTGACTAAGCATAAATGAATAAAGGATTTTGGAAATCGATGATCTGTTTCAGGGACAATTAAATAGAAATTAATCTCTCTTCTCTGTGAGTTTCATATTTTCTGACCCCACGTTAACTGATAAGGATTTTTTTGAATGATTATGAATGGTGAATATTAGAGCAAAGTGAATGTACACGTTTATAGACTTGAAAGTGAGCTTTAGTATAATGGAATACACCCAAAAATTGAATTCATTGGCTAGAGTTTATGCTTTAAAACTTGCATGACACAAGTAAAGTGACGACAAAAGGGTTTGTCGAGAGATCTCTTGTTACCAGTCAATACACTGACACCAAATACAAATACAATTTATTTCGTACACCAAAATATTTTGTGTGAAATATACTTTATGGATTCAGATGAAGACAGACTGTACCTGTAAAAATTCTAAAAATTTATAACGGCAGTTGTCAAAGGCTTATTCTAATCAGTCCCAGGAACACATATATGCGTACAGTGGTGGACGTAGTTACTTGTGAAGAACGTGGATACATTACATGGGACTGTTTAGAGATAATTTTGCACTTGTTACTGTGTTAGTTTTCTGCACAATGAGTCATATATATTTTTGTTCGAAACATCGAAAGATTTTTGGAAAGAGACGGTAAAAGAAATGATCTTATAACAAATACTAGATATTCCAAAAATAACCGCTTGTAGAATATAGTTTCAGTGTAAGCCATATTAATACGATCATTTCACTCATATAACCTACGAATGGTCTAAAGCTACACAATAATTTACCAAAGCATTAAGCACTGAAGCTGTAATCTTAACTAATGGGATTGAAAAGTCAACTCTAGCTCTTCCAATGACACTTGTATACTCGTCAGGTATTATGTCTAAAGTGGTCTCAACAAACCCTCTCTATTGAAATGACTGATCGCCTAGTATTTCGCTAAACACATATATTTACCAAATATATAAATGTAAAACGTTTGAAATTATTGAGGTGAAATCCCTTAAGATCTATGATTGTGTAATCTGTGTGCAGTAAATACCAGCTCAGGAAGCAAATTAGGAAATCAGATCTTATGTTAACTGGAAAATCTGTCATCCATTTATTTCTAAGGCATAGAAAATTGTGGTGATTGATAATTTCTATCTCTGTATTGTTGAAATACTTACTGTTGATTGTTAATATGTTTCTTATATGAATTGCATTATAATTCCACTAAATACAATTTTCTGAATTCATCCCTCTCTGTGTTTTGGTTGGATTCGTGTAATTCGGTCATCTCGAAATACTAATACTACTATTACAAAAAACTACAACAATTTGGCGTCGCGATGGAACTAAATAACCTTGGAAAATTTCCTATAAATGGTTCTCCGCGGGAGATTACTGATTACCTTGAATGCTTCGATGCTTGGTGCATTTCAAAGAATGTTCGGGATGACAAAATTCCAGCACAATTCATCGCTGCTATTGGGCTAGATACATATAGCCTAGTGAAGAATCTGGAGTTTCCAGATAAACCTATTTCTCTGTCATATGTCAAGATTCGTGAACTTCTGATAAATCACTTTCATGTAACTACATTTGAGACCAGAGAGAGGGCTCAATTCCATAAAATGGTTCGTGCTCCCAACCAGAAGATAAGAGACTTCATTCTTCAACTTCAAATACGAGCTTCAAAGTGCAACTTTGGAGATCAGCTGCATACTCAACTACGTGATCGTCTAATTGCTGGAATCAATATTCCTAAGTTAGAGAAAGAGTTAATTCAGATTCCTTCCTGTACCTTTCAAACTGCTAAGGATTTATGTATTACATATGAAGATGTCAATAATGAATACTCTGTTCCCACTACGTCAGTATCTGATGTCATGCTTTCTAAAGTCGAAAATACAAGTGGTCATGGAAAGCAATCCAAACTGCCGTCCACAGGTAACAGAATGCAGCGAGAGATCAAAAACATTAAACCGTGTTTATCCTGTGGAAAGTTACATCTACGAAGCACTTGCCGTTTTCGGAGTGCTAAGTGCCATAAATGTGGTAAAGTTGGACATATCAAGACTGTTTGCAGAAGTTTGAATACTTATGTTTCTCAGAATTCATATGGTTCTCCCAATCTATCTAGTAAAATGGAGTCAATGTGTCTTTCAACTTTTCAAAATACTCAATCTCATCCGATGAAAACCTTTACTACAAGTTCAGCAACCATGTGCATGGTCGGCGAGCGTCCTAACCGCTATGCCACCGACGCAAGTTATAAAAAATAATGTGGAATATTTGCAACTGATAGTGTAGTGTGAGCTGGTTGGTTTAGTTGCGGAGCTTTCTTTAAATATCTATTGATGATTTTCTATTAAATTGGATTTTAAACTTTCTGGTTAAATGATTTACTTTTTATTAGTTTTTATATTTGGTCTATATTAGCGTGTTTGTTAACTGCATACTCGTTTGAGTGCCAGGCTTCTAGAGATTCCCTGGCACTTTTCGTGTTTCCTCTGTTTAAGATTGCGATAATATCCCAATCAAACTGATATCCATAATTGTCTATATGCATTATTATGAAAGAATATATATCGTGTCTTTTCATGGCTGATTTGTGTTCGAATAGGTCGAAGTGGGCGTCCTCTTAGAATTAGAATCCAGGAACAAAAATCAGCCATGAAAAGACACCATATATATTCTTTCATACCAGTGCACATAGACAATTATGGACATCAATTTGATTGGGATAATTTCGAAATCTTAGACAGAGGGAACACGTAAAGTGCCAGGGAATTCCTAGAAGCCTGGTGCTTAAACGAATATGCAATTAACAAACAAGTTAATATAGACGCAATATACCAACTAATAAAAAGTAAATCATTTGACCAGAAAGTTTAAAATACAATTGAATAGAAAATGATCAGTACCTATGTGAAGATGGTTACCGGGAGACACAATTATATCACTCATGAAAAATTTAAATCATTTCACTTTATGCTAAACATTGCGCTGAAAGTGTTGTCCAGAAGGACGACGAAAGCTCCGCAACTAAACCAACCAGCTCAGAGAACACTATTAATTTCAAATCATCCCCTAAGCTATAAATCTTCTCTATTATTTCAAAATGTGGAATATTATTTACAATCAGTCAGACATACTCATAAACGCCTTCATTATTCAACTGTTATGTGAATACGGTTGATAATTCCGGACAATAAGAATACTGATGTAAGTTTTAAGATTATTGTAAGGTGTATAGGTGTATATAGGTGTTTATCAGTTAAGAGGAAAGCAAGAAAAATGAACTTAGAATTATGTGTAATTAGTCGCCAGTACCTAGGTAAGTAGTACAGACTTAAAAATGAAAATCAATCAACATTTATTTTAAATTGAAAGGAAATGCCACTGAGTTAACTTAAAACGTCTCAGATTTATCTGGAAAAATGAAATAATTAATGAAAGTACTATTCTTGTCTTTATAACTTCTATTGTAATTCAGTGTTGTTGAATAATTTCCATTTTTGTCGTATTCTTATCGGAAAATTAGCCGGGAGAAGCATAATAGATTCCGTTGTGAGTAGTAATTAGTAGTAAAAATGTTTTTGTATATTTGTTAAACTAAGCCTTATTTCTCATTCCCAAAAATGCGTCACATTTGTCCGCACTTTATGCTTTTTTAATCACTCATTTGCGTACTTGAATAGCAGCCTATTGTCACATCTACTATCAAATAGGCTTCAACCAACTGCCAGGAATTTTTGGAAGGAAATGGAGGCATATCATTGTGGAATATCGTAGCTTGCTTAGCATGGAGCGGAATTACTTCAAATAATTTTTTTATTGATTGGTAACCTTGTTTAAGATTCTGTACAAGAAATGAAAACTTTGCAATACACATGAAATTATGTATTGTGAATAAACGCACTTCTGAGATAAAAGTTACTGTTATTATTCTTAGGACTGTACATTCTAAAGCCGAGTAACTGAAGAGATGCCCTTTTATATGATGTGAATGAATGTTACAGTACAACCATGTGATTCTCCAATGCTGGAATAAACGTTTTAAAATAGAAACATGTAGCATGTTTGTATAAAAGAGTATATGTTATCAGTTATGTACATGGATGGCAACTCTAAAAACACAAAACGGAAACTACTTGTCATTAAAAAGAGAGCCAGATTAGGATGAATAAAATTATGATTAAGTATGTGGAAAATTTACTTTTCTCACTGAGTTAACATAATTATTTTTAGTTCACTCATGTGCCAAATGAAAATGTGGTTTATTTGAAACTTACTTCAAAAGGTAAGCCAGGATCAAGGATAGAATAAATTAACATGCCATTTAATCCTATATCACAATCTGTTGCTGCCACCAGACCAATAATTCGTGATGCCGTATAATTTTGCATAAAATCTTCATCTATTGTGAAATTGTATTCTGGTTGAGAAAAGGTTGGTACACAGTCGTTAATATCATCCAAAATGACGTGAATGTTTGTGGAAGCTGATAAATTGGGTTCACCTGAATCATATGCGATCACCTAATGGTAAATACGAAAAAGAAGAAATAATGAGTCTGCTCAAGAAAGTAGATATTATAAAAAGGTGTTTGGGATCATGATGTGATATGATAAGAGACGGGTTCAATCGTTTTTCCACCATTCTATTACAACAGAAGCTTACGAAGTCTTTCCGAACGCTAACAAAACCAGTAATGTTGGTAGCCAATGTTTTTATGGTGTTGAGAGGTCCTAAAAGGTCTTCTAAATTATTCTTTCGGGCAAGTGTTAATGAATGTAGTTTGAATTCTAGTTTTCTGTTTCTAAATACCAAAGCAGAATACTACTGCTCACTTTGTCACTTTAACGAAACTGCTTTGAAGATCCAAAAAGCATGCAAATGAAATCTTAGAATATTCATTATTTACTTTGTCCCTTCCTGTTCTTATTTAGAACCAAAACTAATCTTCTGGGCTTTCTTTAGTTTTTGGGTGCTCCAGACGTGTACAGTGTTGATCACTTCTCCAGTGTTCATACTCTGACAGCGAATATATTCACTGTTCGAGAACTTATCTTATTGAATCTGTAGGCATTAAGTTTAACGTTCTTTGTTTTAAAAAAATTAAAAGTTTTCTCATAAATCTTGAGACTTTATTCAAATATTCCGCGGAATACTTTTTCTGTCAAAGAAACATGATTATAAGCTGAATACATGAATATTATTCTAGTAGGCATAACCGTTATATACTGGATCACAGAGAATAGTCAAATAGGGTAATAAAATTTATAGCTATTCATGGTTGACATTAATCTACTTTATTTTATTGCTATCACAGGAAGATTAAAACAAAATTCTGATATTAATTTTTCATTTACAGTCGGCTATTTAAATAATATTTCTCAGTTCTTCTTTTGGACCCAATCATAAATTTGAATATTCGAAGTATAAATTACAAATTATGAAAAATTTTTAAATACTCATGGGCTTCAAGTTCTACACTACACAATAACAGTGAATAGAAATTCTTTTGGTTTGAATTAACCAGAGTATGACAGAAGTTGATAGTTTCATATTAAAGAAATTTCAAATCTAAAAATTATTTAGCCTGTACATTCTCTGAAATCTCACTTTTGTATTTCCCTAGAGATAAAGTGTTAAACTACTTTAGATATTAGCAGCAATTGAGTTTTAGTTTCTAAAATTCTCTTTATGCCATTTATTATTTTAGATACAACAAATATACATAGTCGTTTGGGATATGAATCATGGCTATTACAATTAAGTCTGTGTGAATGGGCTGAAAATATTTTCGAATGGATTTGAAGATTGAATATTCACTTACGAATGATCAAACCTGGGATCAAGTAGCATGGTAATATACTTTTCCGATAGGCTATCTATAAATTGACTTTTGTGTGGAACTGATTCACGTGAGTAGGCTGTTGACATGGACATATACAGCTAGTTGACTATATCATGTGAACTGTGAATCAGATTCGACCGGATAGTTGCAAAATAATTGAGCGCCAAGTGAGAAGTATACATTTGTAAAAAATATATTTGTAAAATCTCAGTTTGGCAATATGGTCCGAACTTTTTCAGGGACAAGAGATGTTCCTTTTATACATAAACCTCTGTTATGTTAATCTTGATTAATTTCCCAGATTGCCGAACGAAACGTTGGAACTACTCATTCCAGTTTCGCCGAAATTTTACAAATGTTTGGTTGACTATATGTCTTCATAAATGGCTTATTTTGTGAACAAATAATAATTGGAGGATAAGAAAAAATCTGTTTTGCATAAGCATTCTAATCATAGGCCCCATAATTACTACTGCAGCGCTAAATGAATCACTATTTCACTGCAGTCACAACGGCTAATGTTGTTTCTACGCTATTCATTCTACATTTGGAGAAAAAATCTCTCAGCAAATGGATAGCTCTTGTGTAGCACATGCTTTACGAACAGTAATGGATGACACATATGCCATGCGTCAAAAATTTAACTTGTGATTTGAGTGCTAAAGTTACTTTATGGATGGTTTGTTGACCAAATGACTGTAGCATTCGATGACAACGAAAATCTGACATATTTACCGAAAACTCAACTTTGCATAAAAAATCGTATAAACCTAACATTTGAGGGAAAAAGTGCAAATCAAAAGCATTTTTGGTGGTACTGCTAAGCAGAAAAGAGTTACTAGCCAATGCAACACAAGAGAAATCCGGTAGGCAGTACATCTACGATTACCCAATCAATACACAGCTGTTACAGTAGACAGTAATGAATTATTTGGCAACGGAGTGGAGGAAAACATATTTCATTAAATGTTTGTGAATCGGTGTTGAGGACATTCACCTTTAAAGTGTACGATCTACCTTAAGGAAATAAGTTCACCCAGAACTAAAAAAGAGAGGGTTTTAAAAGAGAAAACTAAAACAAATTATTATCATTGATCCCTTGGGTTCCTAGTGGAACGTAGGGCTTCAACTGTACGTCTCCACTTGCTTCTGTCTTCTGCTGTACTTTTCATCTGCATCCATGCTAGTCCATACTCTTTCAACTCCTCTTCACACGGTCTCCTCCATGTCACCATTGCACCGACGTCCTACTAGCCGCTTCCCTTTCGGCTTCCACTCGAGCAAAGGCCTGACGTGCGCCCGATGTCACGTAGCGGCCTCCTCAGTGAGTGTCCGATCCATCTCCACCTTCTCCTGCATATTTGTTGGTTGGTGATTGCTTCTTGCTTTGTTTGTTCCCAGCCATAGTTTCTTGTTAGTGATTCTTTCCGGCCCGGCCGGCCATCTGATCTTCAGTATAGATCCAGCGAAGACAGTTGTTGATGAAGGTAACGTCTGCAACAGGCTGTTGGAAATATTCTTTGTGACCCGCCCACCAAGTTTCTGATCCGTATAGAAGAACTGACTGACTTGACGTTTGTATTGAAAATCCGACCGAATTTTGTTGTTGATGCTGGCTGAGTGACGAAGATTTCCATATTGGTTTCAGATTGATGAGTGAATGTGTTTCTCGCCTTCCCGATTCTCGCTCGATTTGACATCCTCGTCCGTTCCGACTGCCTGTAGTTGAGACAATTCTCAATGCTCGATAAGTGAATGAAATGACCTCTTTCAAATCCCTCTCGTTGATGGTGATTGACGCTGGATGTTGTTGCTGCTGTTGTTGGTTGGTTGGTTATTTTCATAACCTCCGTCTTGTCTATGTTCACTTGGAGTCCTGTCTTCGCCGGCTGCTTCTTCAACCAGTTTGTCGGTTTTCGCTTGTAAGTCTTCGATTTTGTGTGTGTGACATCAAACATAAATCATCCACGCGCGAAATCCAGGTCTTCTAGGTTCTTCACGTCGGTCCAGGATATTCCTGTCTCCTCATTTCCCACTGTCTGACGCATAATCTAGTCCACTACAATTACGAATATCATTGGTGATAATAAGTAACCTTGTCTGACTCCTGTATTAACTCCAAACTACAAAAGAGAGCGTTTTAAAACAGAAAACTAAAACAAATATTAATTTTTGTTATTTTGTTTATTCCTTATGTTCCCAATTAAAGGAATTCAACAGCAGATCTCCAATTCATGCGGTTCTGTGCAATAACTTTCATCGGGTACGGTGACTTTCCACAAGCTTTCCTTTCTCTCTTCTCATGTGAACTTTCAACGCTAAATCCGTTGCTGACTATTAAATTTCTATTCTATGATCTGGCATTTGATGTCACTCAGTGGTCTCCTTGATGTATGCGAATCCATCCTCATTTCCTTCTAGATATTTGTTAGGCACTCGGTTTTATCTTATTCTTTTCTTCCCTTGAAACGCTTTGGTGTGATTTCTGTTGTGAATTATTTATTATACGGCATCATCCTGTGACTTTTGAATAAGATTTATAAACATCCGGTGCGTGCACTACACGCCATAATGTTGAAGTAGTCGCCAGATTACATCACGGTCGTCTATGTTTAAGCCTTTTCCAAAATTAATAAAACTGAGGTAGAGGGTTGGCCACCATTCCATTCTATGCTCGACGATGATGCAATATGTTGCACTCTGGTTCACGTAAAGTGCGTAATAAATCAAACATTTTACGCAGCCCACCATACCGTTATCGAAATGTCAAGCACGTGCTGTACCACAAACTTCAGCCTTTTACAAATGATTACAGCACATAACCTATTTTATACCCCCTTACCCATGTCCAAATTTACTTACTTATGTCAACCTTGGCAGATGAGATACAGTAAGCTTTTCTAATCTTCATAACTGTAAGCAACAGACTATTACCTTTTAGCATAACAAGACGCATTTTACTTAAGTTTCATAAGACTAGTGGTTAAGTAGGTTTTAAGTTATTTTACGAAAATTGTTATGGCCGCATAATTAAATAAGCTAAAGGCACAGCTAATTATAAAATTGCCTCATCTTTATGTCTTTGAATAGGGTTACTTTAATTAAGTGACAGTGTTCTTTCTTAATTCCTAATATGTTAACTAACTTATGATAATGTAAACATGCTGTTTTAACCTATATATCAAAGAATTGGCAAGAATTTTACTAGGGATTTAAAAATACCATTCTAAGGAAAGACAGTGGAATTCCTAAATAAAAACTTCCTGTTTTCGAAATAACCCTAAGTGTCAGTATGTAGTAAAATCGTACAATTACTAAGGTGAATTTTGGTGTATAAAAACACTATGTGTGTTTATAAACTCAGCTATTTTGAGCTGGATTCGTATGCACATGAAGTACTTACAACTAAATGCATACAACTGATGCGTCCTAATCTAGGGCGAAACATGTGTCCAATACCTTTCAGTTTTCAATTGTTTTCTATCTGGCTTTAAATTGCTACGAAATTAATCATAAAATTGATCAAAATCTCTCTCTCCACAACCAAAATTCAAATATTCATCATTTTTCTTTAAGTTTCCTAGAAAACGTGTTATTTATCTTCTAATAAAAAAGTCAGTTTTAATAAAACTACGAGTCTATCAATACTGAGTGTTCAACAGAATAGTAACTTATTTTATACACACTGCTGGTAAGTGAATCTTAATCATGAAAAACAAACACCTGTCAGTTCTACTCATCAATAGGCCAAAATACAATAGAGCGCAAGACTACTCAAAATATGTACATTAAAACAATGACAACAAAACTACTTTCCCCGGGTAAAATGTTTGGACATTAAAGTAGAGTTTTTTATAGTTATTGGAGGCTTTAGAATTGTCCATAATGAGATCTAAGAGACATTGCAAACAAAAAGGGATATTTTCTTCTATGAAATTTCTTTCAAAAACACTTTGATCACTCTTGACAATGTTTAGTTGTGTTGAATTTCTAAAGTGAGAATGTTTATCTTTACTCATAGGTGACTGTTTATTTTTCATGTTTAGCACAGTAGAGTAAAGTGTATCTAAAGTAAACTATACATGTGTGGCCAGAAGTGAGGCTTTTTGTGATAAAATACAATTTACATTTTCGCGAGTTGATCACGGATTGATATCAGCTAGAGGACCATTGAAAACCAGGGAGTACGGGACAGCTGCTGTTTCATCTTAGTTTGGAAATTATCGGTGGTAAGCACCTACTGGGGTTCGAACCCAGGACCTCCTGGTTACAAGGCGAGCTGGCTTGTATACCATTCAGCCACTGGGACCCGATTCAATGGCCAGTCCATGAAATCTAACTTCTACCAATTCGTGATGTAGCGCGAACCCAACCATTGTCGTAGGTGGGACATCCATCCTCACACGTGACATTTGGATGGACCTCACTGGTCACAACTTCTCAATAGAACTCCACGAAACTCCATCCGGTAAAAAGCCACTAGCGAGCATCAGATTAATTTTCTATAGCTTGGTATTAATCTGATATCAATCCGTGATCAACTCGTAAAAATAAAACTAACCCTTACAAACCAAGCTATAGAAAATTTACATTTTGAAAATTATATGAACCGTCCATTGATCGCACAACTTGCGAATAATAATGTCATCTTCCTTGATTATTTTCATTTGGATTCTTCTGAGTTTTATCATTTTCTCCTCAAATTTTCGCTGAATTTATTACACAAATTCACCATGTTTTTCCGTACACTTTACTTGACATACTACTCATACCTAATTATAAGTAGCAAATACTACATAACTCTAAAAATGTACTTGATGCATCACCAATGAGATAACTCAAACAACTGTGTTCCGAATAACTGTGTGACTAGTTATCATCAGTGTCTGAAAAGTGGTCTGTGGATTTTTGTTCATTCGATAACTAAGTTAGCTGGTGTAAAGTGCCTCATCCCAGTGGCTTAATGGTCTACAAGTTCGCCTTGTAATTAGAAGGTCATGGGTTCGAACCCCACAGCAGGGGTGCGTACTGACGGAGAACCCCAAACTAAGTTGACGAAACAGCTGGCTGTCCAGGACCTTCACGTTTTCCAATGGTTCTCTAAGTGATGTCAGCTCATGATGAAATACTCCAAACAATCGAGCAAACAACAAAAAATCCCTACCAATACTTGAAAGTTAAACATAAGCTTTTATTGATAAATTCATAAAGATAAATTTCTTACATCCGTGGCAAAGTCAGACACACATGTAATACAGAAGAAAGCAGTTTAACTCACTGTAAAATGGTATCCATTCGGAACACGTTCTCTATCCAAACTTTGTGTTGCAATTAATTTCCCGTCTTCAGTTAGGGTAAATACATTTTCATAGTGTTTATACAAATTTGACCATTCTATTCTGTAATTCACTTTACCATTTTGATCAGCATCTTTGTCGGTAGCTACTATCCTACCAACCGTTGAATTAGGTTGGTTCTCTTCCATTACCTGGATGGGAAGTATTGAGGTTAAATTGAAAGTGCACTGATAAATAAAAAATAACTCTGTAAATACACGTACATAAAAGATATCTCCGATGTTTTAGCGACCTAGAAATACTCAGATAAGATTGGTTATTGAACTACGTGACTCAAAGATACTGAGATACCATTCGTGCGAAACCAGTGATCAAAAAGCTTTTAGAAATTACGATGTAAGTTAAAAGCGGTTATAATGAATTATTTTACTATATATGCAGCACTGTCACGCAAATGTTTTCACTAACCAACTGTTCAGCGGTGTAAGCTCTCAGTAATTTAAAGTGTGAAGTGTGTGTCACCGATTTTAAGATATCTAAACCTATGGTTTTGATTGGACACTGGTCATAAACTTGCGTAATGTGTCTAGTTCTTCGCTTGGTGCAGACTGAATTCTATCAGTCAAGTTTGCAATGTGGCCAACATGCTAGGTGGCTCGCCCTCACGGTTTACTGTAAACTGTTAGTATTAGATGGTTGGAGGCAATCGGCAGGTATCTTTGGACCTAGATTTCGTGTTAGTTGGCACTCATCAGCAAGGTTCAAGGGTTCCTGACGATTGCCTCCCACCATCTAATGCCAGACGTATACTTTATTCATGTGTCACATCACCTTATAAGACACTAATACAACCAAAAGAACATCTGTACTTGTTGAAGTAATACAGTGTCGTATTTCAAACAAACTTAAGCATCTCAAACAAACTTCAAACCTTCATTAACAGCTGTCTCCGCTCAATACTCAAGATCAGATGGCCAGAAAAGATCAGCAACAGGGATCTCTGGCAATGAGCGAACCAACCCAACAGGAACCGATTGTGAAACAAATAGGCAGAAAGAAATGGAGATGGATTGGCCATACGCTGAGGAAACCATCAAGTAACATCACTAGACAAGCCATTGCTCGAGTGGAACCGGAAAGGGAGGCGGCGAGTTGGTCGTCAGTTCGAGGGTGACTTGGAGGAGGTCATGCGAGGAGGAGATGAAAGCATGTGGGCAGACCTGGAGCAGGGTGAAAAAGTTGTCAGAAAACCGAAGGAAATGGAGGTGCGCAGCTGAAGCCCTATGTTCCTCTAGGAACTAAAGGATACAATAATAATAATAAGCTGACTCCATGAATTGCTAATGAATAAAACAAAACTCTGCAAGTAGCACAAGTCGTATTTTCAATTACGCTGAAATCTACTATATCCGTAAATTACCAAAATCTAGATTCTAGGCGATGCTATTCTGCTCACTAATCAATTTTTAATTTCTAGTTTAAAAACCTGTGTTAATGCAAGTTAATCCAGTAGTACTTCGAGGCATATGTTGCGAAACATCAACCTTATTCTAAATTCTATTACGCATAAGAGAGAGAAAAATAGGTTTGATACAATATTGATGTTTATATGGAAATAATAAATTCTTATTTTCGATAAATATATTAGTTTAATAGTACTTAAAAGCTGCCTAACTTTTTTGATGTAGTTGTGGTTTCTGAGGTAGGTGGTTTAATTGACAGGTTTGTATTTTCCCTATGCAGAACGTCTCCATAATTTTCCCTAGTGTGACTTCACATATTTTCTAGCACGACAATGGAAACTTTGTGATTAAATCAGACAGTTTGGAGAACACAATTACATTCAAAATACTCGCCTAAACTACAAATCCTCATTTTTTACACTTTAAATTTATAAATATGTTGTCAAAATCCAGTGACATTTCTAGATGTTAAATCTACACAGTAAATATTGTTTGTTAACGGTAATGTATCCACTTATTTTATTTTAACAAAAGAAGTCATGTCTGTTTATTACAAGAACTTTTTGAAACTGTTTTTTATGCCATACATGTGATGTATCCGTTTGATAATTTTTAAACATAATGCTTGTAATAACTTCACTCAAGCTAAAGTGTCTTCCTTCATCGTGAATGTGTAGTTTGCCGGGAGTAAATATTTACAAAGAAATGCGGATGATAATCACCAAAGTCAATCTTTGTTAAATGTAGTAACAATACCAAAAAAAACATATGTGCATGAATCTGAAGCATTGGTAAATGTAATGGAAAAATAGAACACAAATCTGTTTTTTACTGAATAACTAGTTAATTTTAGAACAGTATGACGAATAAATCGAAAACAAATTACACAAAATATATATAGAAAACAAAGAAACAGATATTATTACATAGCTAGATGATATATATTCTCTAAGGCTAGACATAACAGAAGTGTTCACGTAGCCGTGAAATGGGTTAACCAAACCAAAGGTAGGCGTAAGAAAGTATGAAGTAATAACTTTCACATTTTGTTTTTAGATTACAGCTTGATTCCACACCGTATTTTTCGGTACAGATATGGAATTTTCAGCATGCGATATCGGTAGCCCAAATTTTGCAGGCCGACCATAGATATCAGGTGTCCGTCGGCAGGGTATCGAACCCCGGACCATGTACATGGTCCTTCAGATTCCCGGTGGAACATAGGGCTTCAAGCTAGAGGCTTGAAGTCTATGTAGCAGTGTTGTTTATTTTTACAGGATGGGGTTGATAGCCTCATGCCCAACCTTTCCTCTTCTCTAGCTTTTTTATTACTTGCCTAGCGAGGTAAAGGAGTGTGTCGGCCGGGGATCGAACCCCGGACCATATACATGGTTGGCGAGCGTCCTAACCGCTGTGCCACTGACGCTTTTACATTTTACTTCCTCGGAATTTTATTTCATACCATAATTTGTCTTAAAGTTACCAATATATTTTACAACCTTTCTAATCTCACTCTGAATTGTAATTCTTTTATTCTGTTTAAACAAAACCAATGGAAATTATTAGTTTATTATTGTTAATTTTCCCTTGGTTTACGAAAGGAACATAGAGCTTCAACAATACACTACTTCGTTCTATTTTCTGCTCTCCTCTTTAGCTGAGCACATCACTGCCAGAAATCCCTCATCTCCTCTTCACACGATCTCCTCCATGTCAACCTCAGACGAATCAATCCCCATTCCCGTTCCATCCATTTGCCCACCATGTGCCGCATTCAGCGGTCCACTCACAGTGTGCTCGATCTATCTCCATTTTCGCCTTAATATTTTTTGAGCAATAGGTTGTTGGCTAGTTTTTTCGCATACTTTCTTATAGCCAGTTCTTTCTCGCCCACTATCTGATCGTCAGTATGCAGCCAGTGAAGGCAGCTGTTGATAAACGTCTACAGCAGCCACACGGAAATGCTATCCATGACGCGGGTGTCTAATTTCTGACTAATATAGGATAACTGACTGACTCAACATTTGTGCTTGAAATCCGAATCTTGCCGTTTATTCTGGCTGAGTGTAGGAGATTTCCAAACTTGTTTCATGTTGATGAATTTGCATGTTACCTTTCCGATTCTAGTTGGCTTTGACATCTTCAACCGTTCCGGCTCCCTGTGTTTGAAACCGTGGCTCCCAGATAAGTGAAGGAAGTGATGTCTTTCGAATTTATTCCATTGATAGTGATTGATGCTGGTTGTTGTTACTGTTGATGGTAGTTGGTTATCTTCATCATCTCCTTATTCTGTATGTTCACCTGGCGTCACATATTCGTCTCCAGCCTCTTCAGCCACTTTGTTTGTTTCCGTCTGTAAGTCCTCGAGTTTGTGTGAAATTAAATATAAGTCATTTGCAAAATTCAGATATTCCAGAGTCGTCTTATCTATCAGTCCAACGTACTCTTGTCGTCTCACTACCCACACACACACAGTCTACAGTATAATTAAGTCCATCACAATTAAGAATATCATCAGTGATAGTGTAACAACAGAAGACAAGGGCCAGGCAACAGATCGTTTTATTATGAAAATCAACACGTATTTATATATATTTCACATATATTATTATAGCTTATGCAAGTAGACAAGCGCAGTCATCTGATTGGTTGTTTACCAGAAGTTAAGCAGGCAAACGCAGGCTTTTGATTGGTTGCTTAGGGATTCCTCGAAAAATAGAGTTCTCTATCTGCGAATCATATTTTGCCACGTTAAGTCTGCTGTGATTGGCTGTTGAATCAGCCTTGCTCATATTTTCTCACGGCCTGCTCTCACCACAATAGTAGTTAGCTATGCCTTACTCCTGTATTCACTTCAAAGGCCTCTCTGAGTTTCCCATCGTGGATCAACTGACACGTAACATTGTCATGTGGCTGCTGTGGTTATCACCTTTAAGATGGCATATGACAAAAAAGATTCAAAGTAAGTAAAGTCAGTGAAAGAGAAGTATTCATATGAGTTAGTTTTTATGGATTTTTTCAGAAACCCTTTTGAGACTATGTCCCTAAAGACATATGGCTTGTCTTTTTGAAACGTATTAGAAGGGATATAAGAATGTCTGGCGAATATAATTCATAATGTTAGAGAGGAAAAGTTTTAAAAAGATTCTAACCTTCATTTAAGCACTTGTTGAATAAAAATAAAGAAATCAATACTTGTGATTACTGTCTATTTATTTCGCTTAATTACAATTCAGTTCTACTGAAGGCAACGGAAATGCTCTTAGTCTAACATCAGTTTACAATCACGTGTTTCGGTAGTAGTGTGATACTTCATCTATTCTAAAGTATTTAATCAATATAATAACTAGTTACAGGCTTGATGTTTAAACTGAACGATGAAGATAATATGGGATACTTCTTTCATGAGTCGTAATTATTGATGAAATGAAAGCTTTCTTTGAAGTTGGACTGAACCCTGTGGCTAAAATTAAAGAATCACAAACACTATATTATTAAGAATTATAAGACTATTAGTCTAATTTGCTTAAATCTGATAGTGATACAGCAAGAGTATGTATAGAAGAAGAAAAAGGTTTTTAAAAGTGTATTATTCACTGACACAGTAAAAACGTACTAAAGACTCAGTGAAATTAGTAAAACGCCAGTGACTGAATCATACTTGTCACCTGTGGTAGACACAAGTTCAATATAATGTAATCCTATGTCATATGAGTTATATCATACACGTCTCTAAAACTGAAGTTGGTTGTAACAAAGAGAAAATTTTCAGAGATAATGAACAATAGTGATAATGATTCGAAAAACCCCTTGTGTAAAAATGATAGCATTTGATGGAAGCGGTTCAAGTATTTAAGAGCTTCTAGAAGCATACTGAGATAAAAGTAGAAGGTGACTGATTATGTTTGGGAGATACTGTGGTACTTTGAATAACCAATACGATGGCTAATAATTGTTTATAGAATGCGATACACATTGCTTTACCGTTTAAATCAGTGAGCGCTAGGTAAGACCCACATTTATTTCAGCCGTTTCCGAACAGCTTATCCAAAATTTGACTATTATCATACTCAAACAAACTACAACGAAATAAGTAGGACAGCACATTAAAAGCGGACAAGTTTAACTCAGTGAACTAACCAAATCCAAATCTAATCTGACGAAGAGTAAAACAATGTTTGATTACATACCTTTCTCGTATTAATTCCAATGACTTTCCCTAAACATTAGTAAACTAGAACTTATGGAATCTGAGTTTATGTAGGCAACTCAATTAAAACACTACTGGACGATGTAATTCCGCGTTATTAAATGACTGGAGTGATAAAGACAACAGACCTGTTAATATTGTTGAAATATGGTAAATGGTTAAATTATAAGTCAGAATGAGTTTGTGTTATGAAAACTTCTCCTTAGTGTAAGAGTGAACTTTGTGCACTGTGGTAGTATATAACTCCATGTTATATAATTTTAATTGATATAACACAGTAATATAGTAGTAATTAATCATGACATTTGGAGAATAATTTGTTGCTAATTGTCATATCAATGTGTCCTAACCATTTTATGTATGATTTTGATGCCTATTTCCTTATGAAATTTTCAACCCATCCTGTATAAGTCGTGCATCATATATATATATATATATATATATATATATATGGGAAAGTTTTAAAGTCACGTTAAATTCTGTCTGAAACTGCCATTCCTATTTAGAAGAAATGGATTCCATTTTGTGTGGAGTATTTTTGTCCAGAGATGTTCTTCACGATTTGTAATTTTTTCAAACTTGGATTTCTCGAAAATTTCTCCTGATGTATAATGCAACACATTCTACACGCAATTAGATCATCAAATATTTGAGAATTTCGTCTTTTCAATAAACGGGAAGACTTTGATTTGCATTTAGTGTTCTAAAAATGTTTTTGAGGCTATATATACTGAGTACTCTTTAGATCAGCAGCAGGGATCTCTGAGAATGAACCAACCAGGAGCCGATTGTGCAGTAAATATGCAGGATGAAATAGAGGCGGATTATCTATACTCTGAGAAAACCATCGAGTGACATCACAAGACAGGCCATCGCTTCATTGGAACCCAAATAGGAAGTGACAAGTTGCTCGTCCGAGTGTGACTTTGAGGAGTTCATGTGAAAAGGCGATGAAAGTATGTGGTCAGACGTGGAGCCATGTGAAAACATTGGCAGAGAACCGCGCGCAATGGAGACATGTGGCTGAAGCCCTATGTTCCTCTAGGAACTAAAGGAGATACTAATAATAATACAGAGTAATCTTCAGATCTTGTCTGATATAACTTTAGAGTCCTTTCTTTGACAGGTTTGTTGTTGCTCTTCATTTTATGAACAGTGTATCCTGTAGAGTTGTTAATTTTAAATGAAGTTTGAAATTTAGAATCCATGAAACGTTGGAGACCAATTCATAAACGGATATACATCATGCTATGCATCTTAGACAAACAGATAATCACAGAAGCAAGTAGAGATAATTTAAATCTGTCTGTCATATTACCACCTATAAGACACAGTTACAAATATATTAGTGGCTGATGGTTTTGTGCTTCCAAAAGTTTAATATTTCTGAAGGGATAAAATAAAGCATTTTCTGGTATGTTGTTTGAGATATTGCAATAGACAAGGCTTTGATTTATGTAATGGGTGATGACTGAAGGTGAGACAAAAATTTCGCTTTGTGGAAAGATTTTAACTACCAACTCTCTGCTAACTGAGCTGTGAGACCCGAATGGTAACTAGATAATCATTTCACTGTAATCACCATGGTGATATATAGCTCTCATGGTAATGCACAACACATGACTGCCTGTCCTGTATCACACAAGGTTCTCAACCATTTCTTCTTCTACCAGTCTTCATCTTATCCACTAAAGAGATAAGTGTTTTGTCAGCTGATTGCAAGACTCTCTGGGATTGTCTTGATGTAGCAGATAGTGAATGAATTTGAATTCATGAGTGTCATCAAGTTTTCTTAAAGTGATTTTTGAAGATTTGAGTAGATTTCTCTGAGACAGAAGACAGATTTATTAATTACAGGATTTCGTTTATATTTTTAGTCATTTATCACTTATCTGGTCTTCAACATATAGGCAGTCAGTCTGCTGAAATAAACTTTAACATAGTGCTCTGGACAGGCAGACAACATTCAGAACTATTTCTTTCGTTTTCCAATTTCACGGAAAATATCAATATTTATGAGGAAATTACTATTATTTTATGCAGTTTTACTGACCACTAGGTTCAGTTCTTTTTGGAAGCACAGCTTCAACTTCAATGGCATATTAGAATTAAGAGAATTCAGTAGGTTTCTTATGTGTATTTCTTACCTCCAAAAATTCAAAAATATTGATTGTTCAAGCCTCACTAAGTGTATGGAAGAAAAACTTTCTATTCATTAAAATCAGATTCTTTATTTTTATTTTTTATTTTTTGATTGCAGCTTGATTCCACACCGTATTTTTGATACAAGTATGGAATTTTCAGCATGGATATCAGTAGCCCAAATTTTTCAGGCCGATCATAGATATCAGGTGTGCGTCGGCAGGGGATCGAACCTCGGACCATGTGCATGGTCGGCGAGAGTCCTAACCACTGTACCACCGATTTATTTTGAATAAGACATTTGCAAAGCAAGATTGTTTAGAACAGGGACTTTTTATTTTCAGTAGTCTGTGGTTAGTTCATGCACCTGAAGTTCACAATTTCGAAAAGTTACTTACGTCTCCGTTAAATAAAATGTTTCACCATCTTTCTTTAGTGAAATTCTCCTTTTGTCATATGATAAAGGTCACATGCAAAATTTCCAGTGTTCCAAATATATCATTTAAAAAATCATATTCCGAAGCTTTCAAGCGAGGCCTAGATCAGTTTATGAATGTACACGAAAACATATACGCTTATCTAGACGGTATCGTTGCAGCCACAGGGAGACGGAACGGTTGAAGATGTCAAAGCCAACTAGGATTGGAAAGGTAAGATACAAATTCATCAACATGAAACAAGTTTGGAAATCTCCTACACTCAGCCACCATAAACAACAGGATTGAGATTTCCAACTGAAATGTTAAGTCAGTCAATTCTCCTATATTAGTCAGAAAGTTGACACCCGCGTCATGGATAGCATTTTCAACAGGCTTCTGCAAACTCTTTTCAACAGCTACCTTCACTGGCTGCATACTGATGATCAGATGGTGGGCGAGGAAGAATTAGCAATGATAAACTATGGAAACAAAGTAGCCAACAACCCATTGCTCAGTAAACATTGAGAAGAACATGGAGATGGATTGAGCACACTCTGAAGTGACTGTTGAATGCGACACACAGCAGGTAATTGGGTGGACTGGGAATGGGAAATGACGATTAGGTCGTCCGAGGTTGACCTTGCAGGAGATCGTGGAAGCAGGAGATGAGAGATTATGGACAGTCAGGTGCTTAGGTAAAGAAGACAGGAGAAAGCAGAACGAAGTGATGTATTGTTGAAGCTCTATGTTCCCTTCGAAACGTAAGGGAACAATAAAATAATATAAATTTCATATACACCCACGGAAGTTAACATAATCTCAATTCTAAATCAGCAAGGAAAGATATTCAACTCAACTAGATACTCAACAGGATATCATATATTTCATGCAGTTAATGTGACAGGGAATAACTTAACATACAATGTGTTTGAAAGTGAATTGGTCACTTTAGTCGGTTTCTTTCAATTGTTAGAGTTAAATCTCAAGAGATTGTGTAAAGAAAACATTGTATAAGCTTAGATGTGATATGCAGAAGTTTTTCGATAAGGCAGTCTAAATAATTTTGCAAGTGATAGCTATGAAATCATTGTAACTGTAAATTATTTTACTTTCTGAGGAGTCTGATCACCTTTATGTTCCGCTTTAAAAGTAATGTAGTTGCATTCGTATTCATTTTCTTTGATAATTTCGGCTGAACCTATTCAAATCACAGAAATGGGTTAATAAAATGAAGAAACTCTTTAATGATTAGATCCTTAGGATGTAATAAAATAAATTCATCGTATTATTTTTACATGATATTCATTTTAAAGGATAAGGAAGTATATTCTTCTAAGTCATTATGCTGGAAAGACATACTTTTGCTGCATTCATAAGTCAGGCTAAAATCCAGTCGGAATAAAAGATTCTATCCGTAAGATCAACTTTGACCTGTTACCTGATTACTTTTTTTTAAATTAAGGTATAAATAGATCTAAGTAGACAACTATGCAAAAAGTTTACTGAATTATGGCAGCTAAAACGTTTGAGATTATTAATGGAAATGGCAGTTGAAAAAGAAACGTTTTCTAAAAATGTGAACATTTTCTAAGAACCGAAAACCGGCATTAATAACTCTGAATATATGACACACGTTTCAAATGAATTCTAAGTATTATTGAGATCCACTGTGAGATTTAATGGATATAAGGTTTTTCCGATTAAACTTTTTGAAAATCTGATCCATTCCTTATCCTCAAGAATAAGGAGGATATGTTCAAGTGATACAGTCGATGGGGAACTGGGGCGACTCAGACAAGTTCTCATAGAGAATGGATATCCACCAAGGTTTATCGAGAAAAACATGAAGTTAAGGGAAAAGCCTGAAAGAATCCAGACGATGCCGAAGAAACTTCTATTTATGAATGTTGATTTTAAAGGTGGTACCGCAGCTGAGATCCTGAAGAATCGCTTATGCAGATCACTGGGGACACCCTTCTTCATGGCTGAGCTACGTATCCATTTCTGCAGCCGACAAATGATCAACGGATGTGTGAAGGATAAACTGCCGATTTGGGCCACCTCAATGTGTGTTTACAAATTCACCTGCTCGTGTTGAGCTAGTTATATTGGCCGAACGAAGCGCACACTTTCCAAAAGCATCCCTAAACAATATCTTGCATGGTTAGCAAAGAGACAATGTAAGACAATTACTAGCTCAATTCTCGAGCATTTAGTGAACTCAGGCCACGTAGTTCCACCAGAGTCGTCTTTCAAGATCATCTGCAAAGTGAAGCCAAATGGTACAAAGGACCTCTGGTTTCGGCATTTATGTATAGCGGAGGCGCTGGCAATTCATCGATACAACCCTGAACTCTGTGTACAGAAGACGTTTGTCCGGTCTCTTATTCTACCTTGGTCTTAACCTCTTCACTAATCGTTCCCTGTAAAAAATGTTGATTTTTTCTTTTGTTTTTAATTTTACTTTTAGTTTGCTTTTGCCTTAATAATTAATTCACTATTATCAATCTCATATGCTCCTTTTGTATATTTTCATACCCTCTTCACACTTGTTAAATTGACACTCAAATACCTTTATTCTGACTCAAGAGCAATTTTAACCTTATCAGATTTCTATCTTTGTGCCGTTGAGTACCATGTAATTTACAACTTTATTTTCACTTCTAAAGCTACTTCTGAGTGATTATATCAACTATGTCACCCCGTATTACTCAATAATAGACCGCTGTATATTTTTGTAAGTATAAATACGACTGTACAGCCTCTGAAAATGATTTCGTCGATAAAGAAAATTTTCTTCGCTGAATCTGTGTTTTAAATTCATTATTCTCGTCACTCATTTAATAGACTTATAAAAAAATTAAACCATAGAAATGTTATCTTTAGAAGCAAGATGGATTAACTTATCAGGTTTCCTGAGACCTACTCATTATTCAGATACTTGAAAATGGTAATCGTTAAAAAGTTTTATGGTTAGATTTCGTGTTCAGTTGTACATACTACTATACCGTACTTCAATCTTCTAATGGCATATGCTCCCTACTTGCTTAGAATCCGAACCATTTGCGGCGTAATTCAAGTCACGATTTTATAAACTATTAATTGTTATCAGGATTCAAGTGTTGGTTTGTAGGGATTTGATTGGTCTCAGGATTTCATCATGAGCTGACATCAGTTAGAGAACCATTGGAAAACCTGGGAGTACTGGACAGCTGTTTCGTCCTAGTTTGGGACTCTTCATTAGTACGCACCCGTCGGGATTCGAACCCAGGACCTTCCGGTTACAAGGCGAGCTCGTAGATCATTAAGCCACTGGGACCCGATCCAATGGTCCTTGAATTCTAACTTCTGTTATCAGAATTGTCATTATTTGCTATTGTTAATCGTAAATGAGGTGAAATAAGGTCATTTGGGAACTCAAAATTGCGACCTAGATAATTATGGCTGGTTAATTCCTCTGAGGGTATTACCAAATCGTTCGCGTTTTCGCTCATAATTCGAGGGATTGAGATTGAATAAACTCCCACAGATTGATCAGTTAGGATTCAAAGCTTATGAGAGGCGCCTTAAACAAGTGAAACAGGCAGGGTTCAGATAACAGCTACCTGTTGAGTAAATATTAATGTTCTCTGTGAATAGTCTACAAGTACTCAAACCAATGAGAAGTATGTGTTTCGTTCCAGTTATGTTTTACACAATAAACCACATATCATTTATACACCTTGTGAAGTTAACAAGGTCACTGCTGATCAACACGTTCCACTTTGCATTTGTTGCAAAAAGTGATTTTCAAGTAAGAACTATACTATAGATCATAATTAAAGCCATACAGAATAACTACGACAATCATCGTTTCACTTGAATGCCTTTTGTTTGATTTACATGAACTTTGATCACTATTCCATCTAAGAGACGCAAAAAATGGGCGCCTAATTAAAAAAAAGGACATATAAAACTTTAATTTGTAGAAATCCCGAGGATACTTAAACAAACGGCTGCGCAAACTGGTTTGAACTTCTTTAGGGAAATAAGGGGAATCAAATATATCAAAGGTATTTATAAATGAAAGGTCACATTTCATATTCAGACATCTTGTTTAATTACATGAGTTGTAAGTTGTCTTCAAGAAAGAATTATTAATTTTGTTATGTTATTCCTTAATAAATATGTCACAATGTCATGGTGACATAAATGTTTTAGTAAGAGGACCTGAACTTTTGGGAACGTATATGTGTAGCAAAATAAATTGCAAAGGTTTGAAAGTTCATATAATTTGTGCGCATGTTTCGAATATTATTATTGTTCTCTTGGGTTCCTAGTGGAACATAGGGCTTCAACTGCACGTCCCCACTTGCTTCTGTCTTCCTTCTCCCGTACTTTTCAGCTGCATCCATGCTAGTCCATACTCTTTCAACTCCTCTTCACACGATCTCCTCCATGTCACCCACCCTTGCACTGACGTCCCACTCGCCTCTTCCTTTTCGGCCTGGTTCCACTCCAGCAATGGCCTGACGCGCGCGCGATGTCACCCAGCCGCCTCCTCAGCGAGCGAGTGTCCAATCCATCTCCACTTTCTCCTGCATATTTGTTGGTTGGTGATTGGTTCTTGCATTGTTTGTTCCTAGCCATAGTTTCTTGTTGGTGATTCTTTCCGGCCCGGCCGGCCATCTGATCTTCAGTGTAGAGCGAAGACAGTTGTTGGTTGATAAAGTTCTGCAACAGGAGATATTCTTTGTGACCCACCCACCAAGAACTGACTGACTTGACGTTTGTATTGAAAATCCGACCGAATTTTGTTGTTGATGCTGGCTGAATGACGAAGATTTACAGATTGGTTTCAGTTTCAAATATTATAGGATGATTTTGACACGGTTCAACTTTGTAAATCTTAGGTGTATCATTTGAATTTTTTTATTTACAAACATACTTAAAATCATTGATAATCTCAACAAAATATTTGTTGACATTATTGATAAAAATAATCAGATTAATAGCTAGAGATGAATATTTTTGATACTAATAGGTCTTTTCCGTTTACTGGAATTTGCCATACATCAAGTAATATCATGCTGTACCATCTGTTTAAACTTACTGCATCCAGCGTTTTTCTAATGAACTAAAAGCTTTCTACAGAACCTTGTACTTATCAGAATTAATCTAGTGTCATTCAACCCTTGGGATTTTCTATTGCACATACAAAGTCACAATCACTACATTTTATTTTGTATCTACGTAAACTTGCTCGTTTTCTCCTATCAATCTCCTTGGCCTGTCGCCAATGATCGTCCTGATTGCAGTAGATTTGATAATGCGACAGACAGCGGGCGATGAGGAAACAGGCATAAAATGGACCCACACAAAAAACTTGGAGGATCTGGACTTCGCCGACAATATATGTCTGATTCCTCACGAACAAACTGGAAGATATGGAAGTGAAAACTACAAGCTGACAGAAGAAGCATCCAGAGAAGATAGAACTTCAGGTGAACATAGAGAAAACAGAGGTGATGAAGATTCCTGACCAACACCAACAGCATTAACAACAGACAACAATCAGCCAGCATAAATGGGAGGAACCTGAAAGAAACGACTTCCTTTACCCACTTACCTGGGAAGCATCCTTTCAAGTACAGGCGGATGGAACTGACGAAGATATCAAAGCAGCGAGGATGGGGAAAGCAGGACAAGCTTTCATTGCTCTCAAGTGTGTGTGGAGGTCAACAGCACTCACCATCAAAAGTAAGATCCAGATTGTCAACTCTAATGTGAAGTCAGGCAGTGCTAATATACGGATCAGAGACTTGGCACGTCAAGAAGGGCACTTCAAACAAACTACACACCTTCACCAGCAGCTGTCTTCGCTCAGTACTTAAGATCAGATACTCGGCCAGAAGCGATCAGCAACAAAGATCTCTGGCAATGAGCGAACCAACCCAACAGGAACCGATCGTAAAACAAATAGGCATGAAGAAATGGAGATGGACTGGATTGGCCATACTCTGAGGAAACCATCATATGACATCACTAGACAAGCCCTCGAGTGGAACCGGAAAGGGAAGTGGCGATTTGGTCGTCAGTGCAAGGATGACTTGGAGGAGGTCATGTGAAGAAGAGATGAAAGCGTGTGGGCAGACTTGGAGCGGGGCGAAAAAGTTGGCAGAAAACAGAAGGCAATGGAGGTGCGGAGCTGAAGCCCTATGTTCCTCTAGGAATTAAAGGATATAATATTAATACTGTCCTTGGCCTATAAGAGTCGCTACCGCAAGGTATTTGTCACACAAAAGTACACCATAATGTCATAATTTCTGAGCATGCTGCTTATTCCATATGAGGCATTCTAGCGACAAGGAGGTATTAGAGAATTAAACCAAATATAATTAGGAATTGCGACATTATTCTTCTCTTCTCTTTTTTTATATACCTTTTAACTAACTTTTTCGGGTTATTACTTGATTCAAGAGTGGTCTGAAGTGATTCTAATTCCAGTTTTTTGTCTTCTATCCCAGTAACTAGATGCTTAGCTCTGTCAGTCACAGTCGCAGCTGTTGTTCTTTTCGTGGGAAAGAGATGTGCAGAGCGACAATCACTGTATGCATTCGAACGCATTCTCTTTATGTTTATGCGCATATATATATATATATATATATATATATATATATATATATATATATAAGATTTCTGTGTCCACATTAACTTGAATATTTTAAAATTCAAAAGATAACCACCCACCTCAAACTTTAACATCTTAGTACTTAACAATAGCTTTTAAGAGCAAAAATTCAAATTGGATAATAAGTTAGTATTTTCCATTTACGCTTATTTATGGTCTACAAAACTTTCAACATATTAACATGTCTTCATTCCATAAAAATTTCAACAAAAGTGAAATAATACAAAGTCTGACAAATGGAGAAAAAAAATACATGAACGAATCTCTTCTATTCCGTATATGTGCAAATCAACTAAAAGGCGTGTATAAAGTGGAAGGGAATTAGAAACTATTAAGGCATCAAAAAACTCCTAAGATCTATTTATTTATTTATTCTTATTTCTAGCAAATACAGATACAAATGTGCCTGTTTTTTTTTCTTCCAAAACAAAATATCTACCTGGCAATTGTCATAACCTTTTCAAACTTCTGCATAACGTCAAAACACTTTTCTATCTATCTAAGTTACTGTAAAGGAAGCACATGATGTGTGATACGCATGTCTGTTTGTATAGATGAATGTACCATACAGTAGAAGTTATAGGCTTCAAGAGAATGTAGAAAAAATCAATTCTCATATAAATATGTATATATGACACCTCTTTTAGGCTTATCATTATTATTATTCCTCTCTCCTCTTCGATGCCCATATGATTGATTGTATAGCTTCTATTTTATTTTATTTTATTAGACCTTCATAATCGATCACTAAATAAGATGAAAACGAAATGAATGAAAAGTGATATCTTCTATCCATAGAAGAAAATCGCTTTAATGAGATGAAAAGTAATCTGTGACAGGTCACTCATAAACCGAAAGTGAGTTTGAGCATTCAGTACGAAAAGAATTCCTAGACTTCCACATAAAATTGATTAACAAGAAACTAAATTATATTCATGAAAATGTTTTCACTGAAAAGCATAGTCTGCAGCATTTCAATATATCCAAGTGTATTTCAAAGTAAACTTCGTCATGAACAGATATAAGTCATAGAACTATTGAGTACAAGGGGGTAATGTGTATCTGTTTTGTATTTGCCTATTACTCTTCAACAATCCTCATTCACTGTGTCAAAAAAGATTCAACTCTTGACCTAAGGGTTGTGATACCACCACGTTGTCACTCAATAACCTTTTAGGAGTTGAATGATTCACGAAATCGGAATTTTGTCAACTCGTAGTATGCGCGATCATCATCAAGTGTCATCTGCAAGTACCTGTTACCCTATCCGATGTGATGGATGGAAGCTTGCCTTAAAATCGATAAAATTTCCACAAAACCAACATTCACGCTTCAATATATGTTTGTTTTTACTGAAATAAATAGACACTGATTTTTCGTAGTTAATTGCATTAAATGTGATAATTCGGTATGCATAAAAACATCCGGTTGTTTTGAATTAGAGTCTTCAAAACATTTGATCCTCCGGAAACTAAGCCTGAAATCTGAATAATTTTTCTAGAAGCACTTATGTACAGTATGCAGCACAATACACACCTCTAATTTTATAAGTTCATTCGTGTTAAAAATGTATGAAAAAGCTTCATAACATTTTGCATTCACGTATGTTAAATTAAAAATCATGGAAGAGGCTGTCAAACTTTTAAAACAATCTTCCAAAATAAATCTACTACTTGAATGTTTCTTATCATTTCTGCACCAAAACAAATGAACATATGTGGGTCCACAAACTACTTCATCTACTCATTTCCACATAAATAAGTAACTTAAACAGGTTCTTGGATTCCCCGTGTTCAAGACTCAGAAAAGCTTTTGATATTACTTGACTAACTTTCGATCGTCTTTTATTATACCACATGTTAGATACTATTAGAAAAATCATGCACTAAATAGTAGTTAATATACGGAGGAAATTTTCTGTAGGTCCATTTGTACTACTATTCAGCCGCAGAAGGTGACTATCAACAATACGCTGGTAACCTATGTTACTATATACATGGTGAATGCTGTGACAACTTCTGCGATCCAATGTACGACTATCAACAACATACAAAAGTTTGTAATGTATATTCCGTGTAGACTCAAAGATAGTTGTTGATTCAGCAGTTATGCATATACTCGTTTATGGGTTTATAGGTCAAATACAGATGACATCTTGTTAAAGAAGTGTTTTGCTTTAGCAAATTAGTTTACAGTATAAATGAACATATTCTTAAAACGAAAGAAGAATATTTCACATTATAATTTATTAAAGAAACTTTTTCTTATTCATGACTGTTGTAACACAGTTTGTTATAGTTTTGTGTTAGCATTTCAACAGCTTATAATTTTCGTTTTCTCCTTCATCATTGATGTCATCGACATTTTTAACAAATATTATGAGCAGCCTAATGATTATTTATAATACTCTGATGAAGCTATTTGCATTTAATAGTGAAACGTCAGTAAAAACAATATCTTTTTGTTTTTCATTCATTGGGAAATACAAAAACCTTTATTATAATGAGCAGTTTAATCGGTTTACAAAAATAACAAATCTGTTAATGTAATTCGCTGCTATTTGTGAGTGTTTATTTTCAAACAAATGCATTAAATAGCGAAATGTTTTTTTACTTAACTGAGTAATTGTCATGAACTTAATTTCATTATTGTTACGCGTGTTAGTTGTAAAGCGGTTGTAAAGAAACTACGAAATGACATCATCTCGTGAAATTTGTCTTCTTAATGCCTTATTCAAAAACAATATCGTTTTGTTTTTTATTCATTGGGAAATACAAAAGCCTTTATTAAAATGCAAAACCTGGCTAAACTTCCGTCTTATTTACTTTTTATTGTTATTTACAACATCACATTTAAGCGAACAATATTATTTTCAATTAGATCTCATCAGACTTAACTCTGATATATATAATTTTACAAATAAAATACAAAAATAAACCAATCATGGTGTTTCGTCTATAGGATAATAAGATGGTGCATATAAATTGTGCAATTAGTCATAATAGTAACAATAATAACAGTAATAATAATAATGGTTTTATCAATGGTAAGGATGACTATCTTATTAGTTTTTATATTTCACTTATAATTGTTCTTATAGAGTCAATTAAAGATAATTTGATAACTCGTCTACCCTTCATACTCTTCACCATATCAGAATTAATCGAGAAACAGCTTGTTTTAATTATCATAATTATCTCTACGCTTATAGTGATAGCTAGATCTTGTTGGCTAACTGTCACAGCTTTCACATGAGTGTTAACAAACTTAGCCCTATTAGACCGGTATATATATATAACGGAAACTAAATATTTCTTCACTCAATCTGTGGTTTTCTAAACGCTGATATGTGGATTCGGGTAACGTCAGTAGTTTCATCAAAAACCCTAGACATTTTGTCTTGTCTGCTTATAAATTCTGCTAGTTCAAATGCAAATATATGCCAGTATTGTAATCTATTTTCTTTGACACAGTTTTCCACATTATTGTTGTTATTCGCTATAAGCTGGATATATTACTCAGTTGAACATGCAATTCAGCAATACACACTATGCTTGACCTTGCAAGGACTATAATACAACCATCTGTCAAGTAAAGTTGACAAGGTCATCAGATGATAAGTGAAAGAAGAGGAATGAACCCGTATAGCAGTTAATTTTTTTCTCCTTTTAAAAGAATTATGAATTATAAAAAGAAAAAACAGAAATAGTAACGGAAATAAATTTCAGTATTTTCCTATGTATAGTTAACTGAATTCCTTATTTTTCTGCTTGACTTTAATATTTTTGTACTCATTTACCCAAATACAAAATGTTATTCAGCCTACAAAATAAACATTAGAAATAAACAGGAAAAGGCTAGTAATAGACGGATGACTGCCGTTATCTCCAAAACAGCATTAATAAATTCACGATTAGATTTAACACTGAATGTTTATTTGCCCTGTCTTAATGGTGTAAATAATTGTTGCTTTTGTTTGCACTTAAGAAAATTTTTGAGAAATGTATAGTTCTACTACTCAGGGAACAAAAGGTGACCATCTGTGGAGATTTTCAAGAGTAAGTATAATCGCCGTGGCTTCAGGACTGTTCACCTAACGAATCCATTATAAAGTTACATAAGGCTTCAAGTGCTTTTCACAAATGGAAACACATTTCACTTTTTATTTTTTTTATGTTCAGATTGTCTACTTTAGATAAGACTCGATAACAATGTCCTGGGAATGAATATGAAGTATGCTCATCAACAAGACTTTGATTTCAAAATCAACTTTTACTGTCAAGATCGTGAAAATAGTGCCACTAGAAATTAAACTCAGTGAAAAATATTTAATCTTTTACTCAGTTCGAAGTTTACAAGTTTTTTCCTTCACGTTCTTCAGTAGGGTATAGGGCTTCAAGCTATTGGCTTGAAGTTTCTGTAGCAGTGTTTATTTTACAGGATGAGGTTGCTAGCCTCATGCCCAACCTTTCCTCTTTACCAGCATTATTTCTGGCTTAGCGAGGTAAAGGAGTTCGTCGGCCGGGGATCGAACCTCGGACCATGTGCATGGTCGGCGAGCGTCCTAAACGCTATGCCACCGACGCACTTGATGTTTACAATGATAGAACTTTTTACTAGTAGCACTTGTATCTTAACAAGCACAGATTTCAGAATCAAGTGTTGCTGCATAGAATCACATAGCTGGTGTGTTAAATCCTCCTAAGAAAATTTTAGTTAAAGTCAGAGTATTTGGATCTAATTAATATATGTGTAAAACTTGGGCACTGTGGTAGTAAGTAATTCCACATTAGTTTGTTTATTAGATGTATTACACAATGAAATAGTATTATATACTGGATGACGTTTCGAACAGTTTTAAAATCTAATGTCACAGGGTGGATAAAGAGATTGATAACAGAAGCTTTGTTTATCGAATCAACTGCAAATAATAATAATAATAGCTTTATTCCAAACAGTATTTGTGGTACAGGTATGGAATTTTCAGCGTGCACTACAATATATTGCATCTAATTACCTCATAAATTTTATAAGACTTTTAAAATCAAAAAATAAATAAATGAAAAAAAACCAACGCCAAAAAAATAAAAGATAAATAAAATTTTTAAAAAAAAACAGCGTAGATCTTACATTTCAAACAATGCACCACAGGATATGAAATATAAAGTTGATGTGTGATAGAGGATGAGAACAACAGTGTAATAGTAACGAGGAAAGGAAAACAAAAACTAATGGGGCTATTTGTTAGAGTGTCGCAGTAAGTTTATCGTGTCATATCCAGCGGGTTTCTCATCACATAACAGCTGTGCCAGATATGATATTGTGGAGTTTTTGTATTTGGTAGTCCTAGCATATAGCCTCCTATAGCTGCTTCTAATTCTACCAGATGAAATGCAAGGAGACAGCTGCGTATAGAGAGGATGCTCGGAGTCCGACAATATTGTATTCGCTAGTGTCTAACATGACATTATATGTAATTACATGTAATAGGAATGATTCAACATCTATTCCAGGTATCTAGAAAATTCTGCTACTCCTAGGACAGACAGGAGAGGACAAAGAAAACTATAAAACTCAAGTTTCGAACTCATCTGGTTATAACTGATATGATTATGAACAATAAATTTTGTTCGAAACGTCATCTAGCAAATAATACTGTTTCACTGTGTGATACATCTAATAAACAACCTAATATGGATCTAACTTTGTGAATTTCATATAACACG